>OY757557.1:3676539-3696539 GCA_963584105.1 Alviniconcha strummeri
AGGAACTGTATAATTTACCGATAACGTTTGATGTGACCAATGGAAAGTTTTTTCCATACATTTAGTAGAATTAATTTATTAAGCATTTTGAGCTGACATGCGTTTTTTCAGTATGCTTAGTACCGGATTATGCTTAACGTATGTGTAGCATGCTTTCACATGAATTTTATGCGACACATCAGAGCGGGATAAGCAGAGCTAAGTGGCAATCTATAGCAGACGACAGATCGTAAGTCTGCCGAAAAGTAGGGGGCTGCAAGATTAATTTCGCCTGGAGGGAAATTTCGATGTTTCGGGGTATAAAGAAAGCCGTGGTTCCCATGGCAACTTTCACGAAAGAGAGCAGGAGCAGTGTCCCAGCGTCCCAGCAGTGGCGCTGTGTGGGACTAAGAATTAGCCAGCGGCACAAACTCTGCTGGTCATGTGCTAGTGTCACTTTGGCTGGAAACCACTGGTCAGCTAAGTCTGTCAAGAATTTTTCCTGGTCCAAGGTTCACTTTGTTTATACTTGGTCAGGCAGTCATATAAATCCTCTACCATTTCATCCTACCTGTCGGCAGTAGGACATGTCTACAAATTAAAAGCTATCCCCAATCCAAACAAGCTCTGTTCTCATCCTCAAACTGTCACCCTGTTCTCATCCTCAAACTGTCACCCATCTGCCATCAGCAGCAGAAAGGTTTTGACACTCATAGGCCCATTGTGAAGCCAATGCTGGAACGCCTCATGCTCACACTGGTGCACACAGGCACAGATCAGTACCGCCAGCACCTCTTCCAAGCAATGTTTGCTCTTGCCTTGTTTGCCTTTCCGAGAATTGGAGAAATTACAATCAGATGAAAAGACAGGCGCGATGCTCATTAATGCAGAACTGTTTTTAAAGATTAAAATGCAAACAGGGCACTTCAAACTCAAACTGATCTCCTGCAAACACAGTCAAGGTTAACCCTTCTCACTTTCGGTCATGGAAGCACAGGGGCAGGGCCCATGCCCTGTCAGTGCAATGCAAGCTTACTTACAAGTTCGGGGCGACAGGCCTGGCCCCCTGTTCCAGTCTGTCACAGCCATACCGTCCTGAGAAATGACTTCAACAAGGAGCTGGGGCGTGTTCTACATTTCTGTGACCTGGACCCGACAGCCTTCAACAGCCAGTTTCCGCACTGGGCCAGCTATACTGCAGCAGCAGAGCTGGGGCTGTCTGACAGCCAAATAAGGACGCTGGGTTGCTGGAAATCGGACGCATTCAAACAATACATCTGCTGCAAAGCCCTGACTTTCACACTGTAAATAACAGACACAGGAGGGGGGGGGGGGGGGGGGTACTCCACACTGTTCTGCGATTCTCGAGGGTTCTCTGAGATCTCACGTACGCCTCAGGCAAGGTTTACCTCGGGTTGAAACCCGAGGTTGTACACATAATGTCAACATAATGTACACATAATGTCAACATAATGTACACATAATGTCAACATAATGTACACATAATGTCAACATCGTATTATGTTGTGACGTTCCACCATTCGGTGAAGGTGGTTAGGAAGATCAGCAGGTCTGGGACGACATTAATGTCCAGGTATAGCCGTCAGTGGCTCTTTGGATTGCAGGGACACCGTAAAAATACGAACACCTTGTGGAGTGCTCAGAACTATAATACAGGTCTTGAGGGTGTTCTGACCCCCCTCCGCCTCTTTTCTTTTGGGGTGGGGGGTGGGGGGTAAACAGTTTCTCTTTCCTTATTAATGTGATGTATGCTTCACTAAGGGTGAACTCTGTGTGATACACAGCCATGGTGTCAGGTTAGCTGCACTTTTGGAAAGTTTGATCACCTATACAGGTAAAGTATGTCGGGACTACCGGCCAGGTTTGATCACCTATACATGTAAAGTATGTAGGGCCTGCCGGCCAAGTTGGATCACCTATACATGTAAAGTATGTCGGGCCTGCCGGCCAAGTTGGATCACCTATACATGTAAAGTATGTCGGGCCTGTCGGCCAAGTTGGATCACCTCTACATGTAAAGTATGTGGGGCCTGCCGGCCAAGTTGGATCACCTCTACATGTAAAGTATGTGGGGCCTGCCGGCCAAGTTGGATCACCTCTACATGTAAATTATGTGGGGCCTGCCGGCCAAGTTGGATCACCTATACATGTAAAGTATGTGGGGCCTGCCGGCCAGGTTGGATCACCTATACAGGTAAAGTATGTGGGGCCTGCCGGCCAAGTTGGATCACCTATACATGTAAAGTATGTCGGGCCTACCGGCCAAGTTTGATCACCTATACATGTAAAGTATGTCGGGCCTGTCGGCCAAGTTGGATCACCTATACATGTAAAGTATGTCGGGCCTACCGGCCAAGTTGGATCACCTATACATGTAAAGTATGTCGGGCCTACCGGCCAAGTTGGATCACCTATACATGTAAAGTATGTCGGGCCTGTCGGCCAAGTTGGATCACCTATACATGTAAAGTATGTCGGGCCTGTCGGCCAAGTTGGATCACCTATACATGTAAAGTATGTAGGGCCTGTCGGCCAAGTTGGATCACCTCTACATGTAAAGTATGTCGGGCCTACAGGCCAAGTTGGATCACCTCTACATGTAAAGTATGTCGGGCCTGCCGGCCAAGTTGGATCACCTCTACATGTAAAGTATGTCGGGCCTGCCGGCCAAGTTTGATCACCTATACATGTAAAGTTTGTCGGGCCTGCCGGCCTCATCTGAAAGCCCGGTTGTAAAGGCCAAGACCCCAGTCCGGGGGAGAACATGTTGTATGCCTAGATACCGCCGTCTCCTTTGGTGTTGATTGCAGGTAGAAGGGAGGGTTCTCCAGTCTGCCTCCACTCACCCGTGTCCCGGGAGCAACGCACAGGCCTGCGGTGCATGCTGACAGCTGCAGTGCCAGGGACCGGACCCGTTCGGCTGCCGGGCGATGCTTGCACGTGACCCCAAAACAACTGTCCGGCACACTGAAACAGCCGTGTGCATTATACTGTCAAAACGGGCCAAGGCGTACAGTATGCAATGTGCCGGTGGACTTTCTTCTCATGCCTCCAGTGTTGAGAGCTTTGTAGACACCATGATGGACACAAACTGGCGGCACCCAAGTGGTGCTGTCTTCTTTTTTTTTCTTCTTTTTTTTTCTCTCAGTTTTCTTTGCTTCGTAGGCCACAGTATTGTTGGACTGTTTTCTTTCTTCATGGCGCTGCCCAGTAAGACCAGAGAGTCTTGTCTTGCTGTTTGATGGCGTTTACAGCCCGAAAATGAAAGGTGTCAACTGATTAAAGCTCATATGTTATCAGGGGAGATCACTGGTGAACATTTTCAGTCTCTGGAATATTTGGTACAAAAGCGTGATACTTTCTCTGATTTGGTTGCACAGCTTAGTGTGCCAAATTCATAATAAACAATTGTCACAACTAGTGGCCTACATCGGCAATATCTGTGTTGAGTTGTTCCATGTGAATGTCGGGGTTGACAGTTAGGCCGATGCTCAGCCAGCATAAAGAGGGCCACGGTTCCCATGGCAACCTTTATGAAGGAGAGCAGGAGCAGTGTTCCAGCGTCCCAGCAGGGGCGCTGTGTGGGACTAAGAATTAGCCAGCGGCACAAACTCTGCTAGTCACGTGCTGCGACACTTTGGCTGGAACCACTGGTCAGCTAAGTCTGTCAAGACTTTTTCTTGGTCCCACCTCCAACCGCTACTTACCACCTGCACCTGCATATTTACAATAGGGTGTTGTTGCTTTTCGTTTTTTTTTTTTTTTTTTTTTTTTGGGGTGGGGGTGGGGCGGGGGGGGGGGGGGGTTCAACTACAGCTTGCCATGTCGGGGGCTACCCTGACCTCAGTGTTCAGTTTTGTCCAGGGGTGAGTCAACACCACAAGTTTCAGCCTTGGTACAGTGCACTCTGCAGACAGCACTGAAACCTGAAGGGTACATTACGTTGTTAATGTGACTTCCTCAGCTAGAACCCAAGCTGATTGTCCATACAACCTAGTCTGCATTGGATAAATTCTACTTCCCTTTCTCCTCACGAGGAATAGCTGGCAGCCCCAGGTTCCTGATTTTTTTTTTTTAACCAAGCTTGATCGTGGCTGGTGTCGGTGCTTACTCGAACAACACCTGCTTGTTTGTGATTTCATATCTATGGCATGAATTCATATCTATGTCATGTTAACCTTGGTTTATATCAGCTGGCTACTACGTAACTTTATATTCATGTTATGTTGTCCATTCTTGGCGTTTACAGCCCGAAAATCAAAGGTACCAACTGATTAAAACTCATATGTTATCATTGGAGATCACTGGGGAACATTTTCAGTCTCTGGAATATTTGGTACAAAAGCGTGGTACTTTCTCTAATTTGGTTGCACAGCTTAGTGCCAAATTCATAATAAACAAATGTCACAACAGGTGGCCTACAGCGGCAATATCTGTGTTGAGTTGTTTCATGTGATGAATGTGGGGGTTGACAGGGCGACACTCAGCTGGCGTAAACACCCGGCACATAGGCAGTAGGTGATGCGCTGTCTTTGGCGCGATTTGCAAGAGAACAAAGAACAATACTTTGACTCCTATCTTCCCGGTGTACAGGCTCGTATATTCAGTGACACACATGAACATTCAAGAGTGATCCTGTTTGGCCTAGCGTTAAGGCGTTAGGCTGATAAGCAGAGAGACCTCGGTTCGAATCTGCTTCCGCTCTCCTTTCTCTTCAAAAGGTGTGGTCTGTGGACACTGTCTTGTGACTTTGGCTCTCACAATTATGAAACATTAAAACAGCTCTCATGCGCCTTAATGCAGAAGTCATTCTGGTGGTGACAGTGTAGCGATAGGAATATAATCTCCCTCTTGCCCCCTTCTCTGTATCCCCTTCCCAACTTCTCCCCGTCCCTAATAAGCCTTATGGTTTCTGTGGACGTTAAGCACCGTGTTTACTTACTGACTTTACCTTCAAGCAAGTACTGTTTCAGTTGATAGTAGTGTAAATATGCATGTTTCCGTTTCTCTCTCTCTCTCTCTCTCTCTCTCTCTCTCTCTCTCTCTCTCTCTCTCTCTCTCTCTCTCTCTCTCTGTGTGTGTGTGTGTGTGTGTGTGTGTGTGTGTGTGTGTGTGTGTGTGTGTGTGTGTGTGTGTGTGTGTGTGTGTGTGTGTGTGTGTGTGTGTGTGTGTGTGTGTGTGTGTGTGTGTGTGTGTGTGTGTGTGTGTGTGTGTGTGTGTGTGTTTGTTTACGAGACCGTCGACCGGCCTGTCGGAACGCCGCTGAATTGTGGACCTGTAGCCATAAAGGTCCATGGCCGACCCGTGTTGGTGTCCGTTTCTGCGGACGTTAAGCACCCTGTTTACTTACCCGTGTTGGTGGTCGGTCATTCGCACGCCCCGGCGAAGACTGGGTGAATTTGTACGCAAGTATGATAGCGATACCGAGAGCCGTGATACGTCTTAAGATGTGGCTTTCAACTTCCTGGTGTCAGGGGAATCTGTGATTTCTCTAGGCGTGAGAGTCCTTAAAGTGGACGGTTTAATCCAGGGACTTGCATATACTGTGACAGGTCCATGGTTTCATCTGTCCGTCAGTGCCGGCTTCAGGCGGTCTAGAACCATCGCCATGCGCCGTCATTTTCCATCAGTGGAGGAGTTAGCGAGCAAGTTTAGACAGGGGCCGCAACTTCCTGTTTCCACCACTCCTGGCACATCCCTCCAACTTCCTGTTTCCACCACGCCTGGCACATCCCTCCAACTTCCTGTTTCCACCACGCCTGGCACATCCCTCCAACTTCCTGTTTCCACCACGCCTGGCACATCCCTCCAACTTCCTGTTTCCACCACGCCTGGCACATCCCTCCAACTTCCTGTTTCCACCACGCCTGGCACATCCCTCCGTGGCTGTGACACGTACACAGCTCCTACCGCCTTTACCCGCGCCGTTCGCCCTGACGTAGGCGTACTGGCATTCACGTGCCTTCCACAGATATACCCGCTCACCCAACCCTCTAAAACAGCGTCACTCAGCCACCAACCTCCAGGAGGCGGTGTAGCCGCAGTAATCGTAATTCAGTGAACAGTCTTCACAGTACTGGGTTTTCGTATTAGTTAATAATTATGATGTTTTGATTTTGAGTCAATATGTCGTTTTGGATTGTTCGCCCGAGGGATGGATGTAAAAAAAGTATTGTACTTATTCCATTGCCCTCGTTAATATATTTTTTGTTTTCGTTCGTTCTTTTTACAGGGCGGACGGGGGGGGAGGGGGGTCAGAGCTGGGAGGTTGGCCCAGTCTGTTGTAACTAACTCTATGTTTTAGGGTTGGTTTCGTTTCGCAGGAGACGGGTAGTGCACAAGGAGGCCGATCTGCGTGCTGCATTACAGTGTCCGAGTAACTCCAGCAGCCCATCTAGCTTGAACCTCGCGGCGCCAGGAGGTCCCTCCTTCCAGGGAAGGCAGAGCAGCAGTATCGTGCTGATGAGTTCTCTCACTGCCTTGTGTCAGGGAGGTGACAGCGCAAGGGAGACAACCCGAGCAGGGGTTTGACAATAGCACCTTTGAAGTCTGGCGGTACAGGATCAGAAGCCGGTGAAGTGTTGATGATGTTGGTGATTGTAGGGAGAACAGCATGGTTTTCGTGCAGCAGTTTTGTGGGAATGGGAATAAGATCTCATGATTTGGGGGCAGTGATCTGGAGGGTTTTCAAAACAGTTTTTTTCTGTGACTGGTTGAATGTCTGTAGCAATTTTCCGGAGTAGGCGGTTTTGTCCATAGCAGCTGTTGGGTTGGTGAAATGTGGTGGAATATTCAGAAACAGATATTGCTGGTGTAATATTCGGATATCTTGTTGGTGAAATATTCAGAAGTCTTGCTGATGAAATTTGGTGAAATATTCAGAGATCTTGTAGGTGAAATATTCAGAAGTCTTGCTGATGAAATTTGGTGAAATATTCAGAGATCTTGTTGGCGAAATATTCAGAGATCTTGTTGGTGAAATTTGATGAAATATTCTGGGATGTTGTTGGTGAAATATTCAGAAAAGGCTTGTGGTACGTCATCATAATCAAAAGAAGATGGAATCATTATTCCGGCAAGCACTGAACACAAAAAAAGAAAGAAGAGAAGTTACTTCACCTCTCATATCATTTGTCCTTGTTTTTAACCGTTTCACTGTTGTTTCACTATTATTATAATTAATGTAATTATATGGTTTTTGTGGATCAGGTCGAGCAGAGTCGGGTTCCAGAGGTGCGGCTGAATATGCAGTTGCGTGTGTATAAATTAAATACAGATTCAACTTCGTGACAAAATTAATGCAGGGCTTGCTGTTTGGCGTTTTGTAGTTTGAGTTGCTTGTGATCATTGTTGTTGTCATTCTTCACTCGCGTGCTCTTTCAGCGCCGGTGTCTAAGTACAACATGCCCAGCTCAATCTGTGTGTGTGTGTGTGTGTGTGTGTGTGTGTGTGTGTGTGTGTGTGTGTGAGTGTGCGTGCGTGCGTGCGTGCGTGCGTGGTTGTGTGTGTGTGTGTGTGAGTGCGTGCGTGCGTGCGTGTGTGTGTTTGTGCATGCGTGGGTGCGTGCGTTTGTGCGTTTGTGCGTGCGTGCGTGCGTGTGCGTTTGTGCGTGCGTGCGTGCGTGTGTGTGTGTGTGTGTGTGTGTGTGTGTGTGTGTGTGTGTGTGTGTGTGTGTGTGTGTGTGTGTGTGTGTGTGTGTGTGTGTGTGTGTGTTTGTGTGAACAGCTTGAGTTTGACAACTGTTCCATTACTATATGAATTTATTTTAATTTGCTTCCCCCACATTGACCTCCTCTGTAGGCGATTGAAATGTTGGCGTCTTTAACTTTGCTCCGACCACTGACCGCTCTGAACCCGTTTAGCCTGCAGCCTGTGGTGCTCTCACAGACACAGAATAGTTTCTGTGTCTGTGTCTCACAGAGTAACTATGGTATTTCTGTGTCTCACAGAAGAACTATGGTATGTCTGTGTCTGACAGAATAACAGTTGTATTTCTGTGTCTCACAGAATAACTACTGTGTGTCTGTGTGTCTCAGAAGAACTACTGTATGTCTGTGTCTCACAGAAGAAATATTCTTTGTCTGTGTCTCACAGAATAAATATTCTTTGTCTGTGTTTCACAGAATAACTATTGTATGTCTGTGTCTCATAGAACAACTATTGTATGTCTGTGTGTCTCACAAGAACTATTGTATATTTGTGCCTCACAGAATAACTAGTCTACGTCTGTGTCTCACAGACTAACTATTCATTGTCTGTGTGTCACAGAATAACTCTTCTATAACTTGTACAGTGCAGTGAGTTTAACTGTGGTTAGAGAATAAGAATTATAAGAATAATTTATCATTATTACTGTTGTTATTCTATGTCTGTGTCTCACGGAATAACTATTGTATGTTTATGTCTCACAGAATAACTATTGTATGTCTCTCACAGAATGACTATTGTATGTCTGTGTCTCACAGACTACTATTGTATGCCCTGTGTGTCACAGAATAACTATTGTATGTCTGTGTCTCACAGAATAACTATTCTCTGTGTGTGTCTCACAGAATAACTATTGTATGTCTGTGTCTCACAGAATAACTTCTCTAAGTCTGTGCCTCACAGAATAAATATTTTATGTCTGTGTCTCACAGAATACCTATTCTATGTTTGTGTCTCACAGAATAACTATTCTATATCAGTGTCTCACAGAATAACTATTTTATGTGTGTCTCTCAGAATAACTATTGTATGTGTCTCACCGAATAACTATGTGTCTCACCGAATAACTACTCTGTGTCTCACAGAATAACTGCCCCATGTCTGTGTTTTTCCGAATAACTATTCTATGTTTGTGTCTCACAGAATAACTACTTTATGTCTGTGTCTCACAGAATAACTACTCTATGTCCGTGTCTCACAGAATAACTACTCTATGCCTGTGCCTCACAGAATAACTGCTCTATGTCTGTCTCATACTATTCTGTGTCTCATAGAATAATTACTCTATGTTTGTCTCACAGAATAACTATTCTATGTGTCTCACAGAATAAATACTCTATGTCTGTGTCTCACAGAATAACTGCTTTATGTTTGTGTCTCACAGAATAACTATTCTATATCTGTGTCTCACAGAATAATTACTCTATGTCTATTCCGCACAGAATAACTGCTCTATGTCTGTGTCTCACAGAATACTATTCTGTGTTTCATAGAATAATTGCTCTATGTTTGTGTCTCACAGAATAACTTCTATATCTGTGTTTCACAAAATAACTACTGTATGTCTGTCTCACAGAATAACTGTTCTGTGTCTGTATCTCACAGAATAACTATTCTATTTTTGTGCCTCACAAAATAACTTTTGTATGTCTGTGTCTCACATAGTAACTATTCTATGTCTGAGTTTCACAGAATAACTATTGTATGTCTGTGTCTCACAGAACAACTATTGTATGTCTGTGTCTCACAGAATAACTACTCTAAGTCTGTGGAGGCCGTACAAACCGAAAGCTCTGAGTCTGCAGTCTAGCTGCCTTGCCTAGCTGCCTTGGTGTAGCCCTACAAACCAAAAGCTTTATTTCCGGGAACGCAATCTCAGTTTCGCTTAGCCGCCGGCTCCGCCCGCCATTAGCCTGTGCCGCTGGCCGCATCTCTTTCTTTACACCGTGCCGCTTGGTCTACTTGTGTGTTTCATACCTGGACAGGCAAAGGCGCTGATTACTCCACTTCCGTTGTTCACACTGAGGGTACTGAGGCACGCGTTCTCTTTGCCTTAATTTGTTTGTTTGTTTGTTTGTTTGCGTGCTGACAGAGTGCAGTGTTCGAAGGAAACAACTGTTCGAGTTTTGGAGTAACGGACAGACATCGTCAGCCAGAAGAGTCGGAGACGGACTCAGTCCGACTGAAGCGCTGTAGCTGACGGTAACGGGACTGTGCCGTGTGCGGATCAGTTGAGGAAGTGGGTGGACGTCGTGCCGGCGCTGTTTTCAGTCGTTCCACGGTCAAGGCTGGCAGCGTTGTGCTGGAACAGCGAGCATTGCGTCTCCAGCAGACAGCAGCATGCAGACCGTCATGTTCCAGCGTTTTGCCGTGTCCCGCAACATGACGTTCGACCAGACCTCGCACCCACAGTCCCGGCAGCAGTCAGTGAAGAGGTCAGAGGTCAGAAGGCGGTTCTGTAGCGGTCCCTGGCCGGCCGCTGTTTAAACAGATAGTGGTGTGACGTTGGATGGTTCTCGAAATGGCTGCCGCCAACTTTAGACCAAATATCGGACCAGAGCGGGAAAGTGGGGAGGCTGCTGATTTTGATATCGTAACAAGCAGCTCTCTTCATGTACATCGTGATGATGACCCTTTTGACATTTGTTTTGTTCGGAACTTGAGAGAGCGAAAACATATTATATTGTATACATTTTTCTATAGCGGGCTTCGTATTCAAAACTCACCAAATATTACTGACGTGTATGCAGTGGCCGAGCTAACGACTCGGGACGGCCGTGGAACAAAGCTGGAAATAACCATAGGTAAGAATCAGCGAGGTGTCATTCACGCAGAAATAAAACTGATAGACAAACTGCGTTCCTTTTTTGACACGTCCCCGACAATTGTAAACATCAAAATTTGGATAAATTTTTCGCCGTGTCGCGGATGTAGTGAGAAACTTTTGTCCTTTTTTCAAGAGAAGAGTATGTATATCAATTCTCGAATAATTGTTTTTCCATCCTTGTACAGAATTCATGAGCCCAGAAATGTCGTAGGACTGAAACAATTAGAACTTAGTGGTATTTCCCTGAGCACATTTAGCGAGGCCGATTGGGTAAAGCTGCGACAGCTTTTATATGTTTCTCCAGAAGATTGTATCTTTCCGCCTGTTCACACAGCTGCCCGCACCGGGCAAGATCAGCGTAACGCAAGCAGACTCCGTCATCTTATGATTACACAGATCGATCTGCATCGGTAATTACTGATGACTTTTTTTTTTTATAATGATAAGATATCATGGCTTTTGTTTGCCGATTGTATGGAGTGAGATGATTGCGGTATGGAGTGAGATGATTGTATGGAGTGAGACTATTGTATGGAATGAGATGATTGTATAGAGTGAGACGATTGTATGGAGTGAGACGATTGTATAGAGTGAGACGACTGTATAGAGTGAGACGAAAAAGACGAGAATATCGTGTTTTTAGGACGCTTCCGGATCCGCTGATGGATTCGTTTCTGGCGTTGTTGTTTGTTCTGTATTGGTGAATACATTTTTCTAGATCTGTTCTACTTTTTTTTTTTTTTGCCATGACGTTTTATGCTTTAGTTTTTGTAATTAAGGGTCAGGTGGATTTTTACCGTACAGTGAAAGTGCACTGGAGTCTTAGTTACATGTTGAATGTCTGTCTTGTCTGACTTGAATGGTTGTGCTTTGCTTTGCTGTCACTGTTTATTTTGCTCTGACAATGGTTGTGCTTTGCTGTCACTGTATATTTTGCTCTGACAATGGTTGTGCTTTACTTTGCTGTCACTGTTTATTTTGCTCTGACAATGGTTGTGCTTTGCTTTGCTGTCACTGTTTATTTTGCTCTGACAATGGTTGTGCTTGGCTTTGCTGTCACTGTTTATTTTGCTCTGACAATGGTTGTGCTTTGCTGTCACTGTTTATTTTGCTCTGACAATGGTTGTGCTTTGCTGTCACTGTTTATTTTGCTCTGACAATGGTTGTGCTTTGCTTTGCTGTCACTGTTTATTTTGCTCTGACAATGGTTGTGCTTGGCTTTGCTGTCACTGTTTATTTTGCTCTGACAATGGTTGTGCTTTGCTTTGCTGTCACTGTTTATTTTGCTCTGACAATGGTTGTGCTTGGCTTTGCTGTCACTGTTTATTTTGCTCTGACAATGGTTGTGCTTTGCTGTCACTGTTTATTTTGCTCTGACAATGGTTGTGCTTTGCTGTCACTGTTTATTTTGCTCTGACAATGGTTGTGCTTTGCTGTCACTGTTTATTTTGCTCTGACAACAGACCTTTACGTTTATGAGAGCAAGAGCTGGATTGTGTGGTTTATAAAGATGAATTAATAACTCCTGAAATTTGCCGTTCGTTTTGGAGTCTTCCTTGACTGAAAGGATTAGCTCTACTGCTGCAGGAGTGTGTGTGTGTGTGTGTGTGTGTGTGTGTGTGTGTGTGTGTGTGTGTGTGTGTGTGTGTGTGTGTGTGTGTGTGTGTGTGGATGAGTTTGCTTGAGACACCAGAGCGAAATGAGATCATTGTTAATTATCAGCAGGCACATTGTGACACTCATTTGCTTAACTTTCAATGTACATAGTTATATTGAGATGGTCACCTGAACTACTAACACACTTCCCAGAAAAATCATAACATTAACCTAATCATTCTGAGTCACACCAGTACTTTTGTAAAACCATAAATAAGAACAGATTTGAAAACTGTTGTTGGAATGTGCAAAATACTCAACACACAGTTGACTGGCTAAAAAGCCTATTTTAAGAAAGGACAACACTTCGAAATTCACGTTAGATAGTACGCAATGTGTGCATACTGTCATTATTTGTTTTATATCTTTTTCATATGGTGCGTATAACCTCCCCCCCACCCCCCACCCCCCATCCCATTCACACTCTCATACCCCCTAACACACACACACACACACACACACACACACACACACACACACACACACACACACACAAACACACACACACACACACACACACACACACACGCACGCACGCACGCACGCACGCACACGCACACCACACCCCCCACTCACCCACCCCACACACACACTTGTCACCTTCTCACCTGACCTACTCCACAGATGCCTTCTAACCAGGAAAGAATTGATAATCTTCACTTGACAGAATTTGTTTATCTTAAAAAATCTGAAATTAGAATGACTACTAGCGTTCTAAAAGAGGATCCAAACACACGAAGGGTTCCAAAGAACGCTGTGTATTAGGACAAGACAAAACCAGCAAATTGTCGGCGTAATCCCCTTTGTCAAGCTACAAAACAACACGTAAACAACAGTTAAACGGTCCAAAACGATGAAAATCAACTACTTACTTCGCTTCGGTTGAGCTATTCACGTTGTTTTCCTCCCCAGTCCTCGGAAGATTGTTGGTATGATACCAAGGGGAAGAATGTTGGTATGATACCAAGGGAAAGATTGTTGGTATGATACCAAGGGAAAGATTGCTGGTATGATACCAAGGGGAAGATTGATACGTGCACTGTCTGAGTGTAAGTCATTTCTGTGGAATGCAAAAACACTTTCTCACTGGTATTTTGTATCCAGTTTAAAGTTGCTTCTCAGTGTTGCAGGAATTCCAAAGGAGCGATTCAAATCCCACAGTTTTCCTATCGGTGCAGCCACATCATGTGTCTCGAAAGGAGCATCAGATGCACAGATCCGCCAACTCGGCCGCTGGCATTCGGATGCCTTCAAGAGACATATCCGCTCACCCGACCCCCTACAACAGCGTCACTCAGCCACCAGCCTGGAGGTGGCCATGTAGCCCCAGTAATCACAGTTTAGTGAACGATCTGCACAGTACTGGGTTTTCGCCAGGGGCGTCACAGCTGGGGGGTTGGTCCAGTCTATTGTAACTTTGTGCATTTCAAAGGCAACGTTGGAAAAACTTCTGAGACAGGGTGGAGCGCATATGGGCTTTTCCGAGTGCATAGATACTATCTTGAACTAAACTGAGATGAACTGAACTGTTGTGACTATGTTTTAAGGTTGGCTTGTTTCGCAGGAGACGGGTAGTGAACAAGGAGGCCGACCTGCGTGCTGCATTACAGTGTCCGAGTAACTCCAGCAGCGCATCTAGCTTGAACCTCGCGGCGCCAGGAGGTCCCTCCTTCCAGGGAAGGCAGAGCAGCAGTATCGTGCTGATGAGTTCTCTTACTGCCTTGTGTCAGGGAGGTGACAGCGCAAGGGAGACAACCCGCCCTGTGGGGGTTTCCCACATGTTCCCTCGGTGTTGGGCTGCTGTGTCTGGCCTGAATCTACAGCTGGGGCCCTCGGCTCCCACACCGGAGAAGAGTCTACACTGGTACAGAGAGGGGCGATGGGTATTTGGGAGTGTAATTGTTTACCGCAGAAAAGAGATCAAGCGATGGGTCCAATGTCGGTGTTTTGATGATAATGTTGGTATTTTGAGGACCAAAAATGCTACATGCCTAAAGTCTGGTCATAGGTATTTGTGTAAAAATATATCTATTTTCGTTTCCTAGTGTTTAGGCAAACTTCCTGTAATGATACATGAATACTGATGTACATGTCAGTCCTAACTGACTACCTAATGTGTGGATACATGAATACTGATATACATGTCAGTCCTAACTAACTACCTAATGTGTGGATACATACATGCGGATGTCAACATGAATCTGGGTGGTCCCGCCAAGGTCAAGTGCAAAAGTAAGAGCAGGGAACTGTAGGCAAATAAAGCGGGAACACCAGGTGTTAAGCTGCTTCAGTTCTGGCGCTTTATGAACAAAGTTGCCCTTTTTCATTCACAGTTGTGTGTTGGATTTGGTATGTGGCATAAAAAAGGTTTTATGTGACAGAAAGAAGATAAATGAATCAATTCATCATTTTATTACATTTTTGATCAGCATAGCCCTATCCATAAATATTCAAAGACTCTTCACAATAAAGACTTTAATATGGACCGGATGAAGAAATAAATAATATATATTGTCAAAGCTGTAGTTAATGACAAATGACAGCTCTTCTGCATTCAAGAATTTATTCAGAAACAGTCTTAATGTTTTTTTGTTTTTGTTTTTGTTTTTTTTAAATATAAGGATGTATCAGTATAAAAGAAAAAAAGGAAAGAAAAAAAAGAAGAAGAAAAGATGAATATTGTAGTGGTAATCAGAAACTCTGAGGAGCACACAGAAGATGAGAAAGCATATGAAACCGCCTCAACGGCTCACTAACGTTTTGCAAAGTTCTTACTGGAAAAACTGGGGAAAACGACGTGTGTGTGTGTGTGAGAGTGTGTGTGTGTGTGTGTGTGTGTGTGTGTGTGTGTGTGTGTGTGTGTGTGTGTGTGTGTGTGTGTGTGTGTGTGTGTGTGTGTGTGTGAGTGTAGCTGGGCGATGTGATATTGTTTAATGTGGATGCAGGTGTGACTGTGTTTGTGGGTGTATAGGCGTTGTTTTGGCTCTCTAGAACGATCTTTTCGAGAATTTTAGACAGAAATGGTAGGTTTGAGATTGGACGGTAGCTTTTTCAAGTCATTTTGGTCATGGGAGGGTTTTTTGAGCAGGGATTTGACAATAGCACATTTGTAGTCTGGTGGTACAGGACCAGAAGCCAACGAAGTGATGATGATGTTAGTGATTGTAGGGAGGAGAACTCCAAGGATTTCGTACAGCAGTTTTGTGGGAATGGGATCAAGATCGCATGATTTGGGGACAGTCTTCTGGAGGATTTCCAAAACAAACTGTTCAGTGACTGGTGTGAATGTATATGGCAAGTTCCCAGAATAAGCGGTTTTGTCCATAGCATTTGATGGAACTAACACACAAGGGAGATAATAAGCGCTCGAAATACGTAACACAACTACAACAACAAAGACTTGCGTCGCCTAAGGTAACTCTCACCTGGCAGGCGTGTAAACACAAGGTACATAAACATGTTGGTGAAATATTCAGAGATCTTGTTGGTAAAATATTGTAAGATGCAAGAGTATTCAGCCTCGACAACTCTGTTTCACTGAATGACTTTAGCAATATACGGATTACTTCCCTTACTCCAAAAAAAAAAAAAAAACGTGCACTATACACTACAGAAAAATCCCTTTCGGTCTTTTTATCTAGCTACACAAATACACACACACACACACACACACACACACACACACACACACACACACACACACACGCCTACATGCATACACAAATACAAAAATGAGGCTTTTATTGTGGTCAAACTGCCAGTTCTTTGTGGAAATGAATACAAGCAATACTCGTCACTATTTTAGCTACAAAAAAGTTCACAGCAACTAAAAACTGGTATGTATATATTAAAACATGTACATGCAGAACAGCAAACAAATTAACTATACAATATAACTACGTTCGCATACACACACACACACACACACACACACACACACACACACACACACACACACATACACACGTACTTCTCTCTCTCTCTCTCTCTCTCTCTCTCTCTCTCTCTCTCTCTCTCTCTCTCTCTCTCTCTCTCTCTCTCTCTCTCTCTCTCTCTCTCTCTATGAGACCACTACACTGTCTCTCTCTCTTTCTGCTCAGTGGTTTGAATGAGCACGCGGCCTGTCTGACTTAAAGGTACACCATTTTCTGGCAAATCACGCAGCACCCCCATTGCAAATGTCCTCCGCTTTCACCAACAAGCATTCGACACTCTGTACAGTTCTCCTTGCTTGCTTGCCTGCGGGTGGTAAACGTTGAACGTTGTGTTTGACGTCATAGTCCTCCATGAAGTGAGCAGGTCAAGCTGAGCACAAGCAAACTCTGGTCCCGTTGTGTGTGGTCACGTCTTACGGAATTCCGTATCTAACCATCTGATTGTGCATGCATGAAACAACGCTCTTCTGTAACAGACCCTGCACTTTGGGAATATCATATCATTTAAAAAAATAATCAACAGTGACTGGCGCTCAGTAATTATGCTGATCGATCTATGCGATCATAATGTTACGGAGTCTGCATGCATTATATTGATCTCGTCCTGTGCGGACAGCTGTGTGGGCAGCTGGAAAGATAATTATAGTCTTCTGCTGAAACGTTTAGGAGCTGTTGTAGCTTTGTTCAATCGGCCTCGCTAAATGTGCTCGGAAGTTCTACTACATTTTTGTGGAGTGAAATTCTATAAAGGGATGGAAAAAGAACTACCGCGAATTTATATACATACTCTTCTCTTGATAAACTGGAGCGCGGGGTATAGAGACAGTTTGAGTAGAGATGAAGATAGACCCGGATGAAATGCGAAGATGAAGGACCCAGATGACGGAGCGATGGAGCGGTGAAGAAGAGTGACGAAGGAACCAAGTGAACAGTTGACACGTTGACAGAAGGAAAGAGCGTAGGAAGTGATTAAGGTCCTGCAAACCAAAATACGCAATGTCAGTTTACGTTCACCTTGCAGGTAAAGTTCCAGTAAAGTACTTAGACTGCGTATCACTTTACACACATAATCCATAGTATAAAACTGCTCATAAAGTCAAGTCTGAAGCTTGCTTCCACCGACCTCAGTCAGCTTAAGTCACCTCGACACCTTTAGTGTTTCCTCATAACATACCACCAAAGTTGTAACAATGTTCACCTGTCATGAACATATTATCTCCCCTTGCTGCCCCAAAGTCCCATCTTCCTGCACGTGCAACTCGGTTCGTGACCCTACCGTTCCGCCATCTTGCTTTGCAGGAAAAGGACGTTCCATCTCACCACACGACCTGTGACACGGCCTGGGTCAAGTGCCAAAGGTTCCTGGAACACTCCGTAACCCAACACAGACACAGCGAGCTAGCCTGTGCTCAAAGCACAGAGCACAGAGACTAAATGAAGACTACAATAGCGACATGAAGATCCTCTACCGTATCATTGACGGGAGCTGCCGCAAGTATCATCTTTGTCGCGACAAAAGTTTTGTTGCGACAGAAACGTGTTTGTCGCGACAAAGCACGTCCGTTGTCTCGACAAAAGTATGCTTGCCGAGAGAAAACTTTTGTCGCGACAAAATTATGTTTGTCGTGACAAAATGTTTTTGTCGCGACAAAAGCAAACACGGAATACTTTTGTCGCATCAGAAGACGTGTTATCTTTGTCGCAACAAATGTTTGTCGTGAAAAACGTTTTGTCGCAACAAGCATACGTGTTTGTCGCGTTTGTCGCAGCTGCCGCCAATGATAATAGTGAACATACATAAAAGGCAGGAAACAACATAAAACACTGACAGAATTCGCGCTCAAGATTAGTAATATTTCTACTACCCCGTATACCACGTGAGAACTCCAACCACCTGAGCCAGCAGTGTTGACTGCCTGTTAGCATGAACGCTCACTTTATATCGGCCACCCTGCCTTGCATGTGAATCAGAACGGTGAGACAAGTCAACAGAAAGGTGTAACAAGTCAACACAAAGGTACGACTAGTCGACTGAAAGGTGTAACAAGTCAACAGAAAGGTATTTCCAGTCGACTGAAAAGGTGTAACAAGTGAACAGAAAGGTACGACTAGTCGACTGAAAAGGTGTAACAAGTCAACAGAAAGGTAAGACTAGTCGACAGAAAGGTGTAACAAGTCAACAGAAAGGTACGACAAGTCGACTGAAAAGATGTGACAGGTTGACAGAAAGGTGTGACAAGTCAACAGAAAGGCTTGACAGGTCATCAGAAAAGTGCGACAAGTCAACAGAAAGGTATGACAAGTGGACAGAAAGGTATGACAGGTCAACAGAAAGGTGCGACAAGTCAACAGACAGGTGTGACAAGTCAGCAGAAAGGTGTGAAACGTCGACAGGAAGGTGTGAAAAGTGTGAATAGTCAACGGAAAGGTGTGACAGGTCAACAGAAAGGTGTGACAAGTCGACAGAAAGGAGTGGCAAGTCAACAGAAAGGTATGACGAGTCAACAGAAAGGTGTGACATGTGAACAGAAAGGTGTGACAAGTCGACAGAAAGGTATGACAAGTCAACAGAAAAGTGTGACTAGTCGACATTACAGTCATCAGGACAGCTAATGGTAGCTAGGCGATGAAGGTGAAGGTCATGTGCTAGTGACAGCATGCTGTGTTACGTGTGTAGAGGGGGGTCAGTAAGCTTACTCTTTATCGGGCTCTGTGACAGCCTTTGTTGTGTTCTTGGGTTTCCTCACACTAACGTTGATTAGTCCAGTTGGTAACTGTATGGTCTGTTGCCACACACTGGCTTGGTTGTTTGGCTGAATACGTTAGTGCTGCTAGTATTAGTAGTAAGTAGAACCTACGTATTGCATAGTGCTGCTAGTATTAGTAGTAAGTAGTACCTACGTATTGCATAGTGCTGCTAGTATTATTAGTACCTACGTATTGAATAGTGTTGGTAGTATTAGTAGTACCTTCGTATTGAATAGTGCTAGTAGTATTAGTAGTACCCACGTATTGAATAGTGCTGGTAGTATTAGTAGTACCCACGTATTGAATAGTGCTGATAGTATTAGTAGTACGACAATTGTAATTTATTAAATATGTGTTATGAGATTGCTTGTATATGATATGTTAGTAAATGTAAATGGTATATATTATGTACATGTATGTGAACAAGCGCGTTGAGCTCGCTCAGCGGGGAATAGCGCTATAGAAAATGTATGTATATTATTATTAGCACGTGCGTATTGAATGGTGCTGGTAGTATTAGTAGTACTTACGTATTGAATAGTGCTGGTAGTATTAGTAGTACCTACGTATTGAATAGTGCGGTAGTATTATTAGTACCTACGTATTGAATCGTGCTGGTAGTATTAGTAGTACCTACGTATTGAATAATGCTGGTAGTATTATTAGTACCTACGTAATGAATAGTGCTGGTAGTATTATTAGTACCTACGTAATGAATAGTGCTGTTAGTATTAGCAGTACCTTCGTATTGAAAAATGATGGTAGTATTAGTAGTACGTGCGTATTGAATGAACACTTTGTAACCATCCAAGGTGTGTTGAGTTAGTGTTGTATGTATGTTTTGGGAGCATGTATTTCATAACCTGAACGATACATTGATTGAATAAAACCGGTATATTTTGTGAAATTACACAATTGTTACTCCCAAGAGGAGTATAATGCAAACGTGTATTGTGACGGTCTGTGAAGCAGAAAAAAAAACAGAAAAAAAACGTAGCTTACTCTGCTTCCTCCTCCGTCACTTGCACTTGGCTTTCCCCTTTGCCGACTTCGGTTCCCCGACCAAGACATTCTCAGCCGGTCTGCAGCACACACAATTATCGCGGTGGGAATTCATCAAGCTAATT
>OY757557.1:3701138-3708638 GCA_963584105.1 Alviniconcha strummeri
ATATACCTGTATTTACTGTGTGAAAATATTTAGTCGGTGGAATATACCAAAGAGGAGATCTGAAGCTAAAATCGGTCAAAATCAGTGTTCAGGAGCCCTTTAAAGGTTCCATCGGTCCCCGATGCAATGCAGTGAACTGTAAATACTGATGTTTATAATTACATGTATTACGTTTGTGAAACTTAGAAAATGTTGGAGAATGTTGTAAAGCGCATCGAGTTTGGGTACACCAGAGAATAGCGCTATACAAAAGTTATCTATTATTATTATGTTGCTTCCTGTTGCCTGGTGAGATTTTGTGATGCCTGCGCTGAGTGCACTTTCAGACACACTGTGTCCAGATGCAGGCCTCAAGCTGTGAAACAGATCATTACCTGGGTTCCGAAAAAAATAGACGCACATGGCTTTTCAAAGTGACTACGCATCGATATTTTACCACCGAAAATACCGTTCTCCGGGAAGTACAATACCTGAACATAATCTTTTCATATATTTTGGTCATGTAACAAACGTCTGGGCGCCTGTAAAGATTTCTTTCAACGTGTCGAGACCTCCAAACAATTTCTATTCATCTTCGCCGAAATCAACCTAGCCGCCATAATGACGTCCTCCACGTCACGTGATTACAGACATCTCTTTGCCACAAATACGCTGAATGAGAAGCTCAATAACGCCTCACAATTGGTATAATCATGTGCAAGCCAGTTGAAACACAGATTATTTACGTACGAAATTAGAAAGACAAATTATAGATTAATAACATAACATTGGTTGTGTTTATGCTTCATTTATTTAAAAAATCAATGACAAAAACTGACTGAGTCGGTTACTAAAATTGCATCATCAGAAATATTAAAATAAACTTTAATATTACTTAAATTTATCTGCTGAAACCTCTGCAAAAGTACAGATTAATTATCTGCGTCTATGGTGTGGGTGTGGTGGCAAAGTGTGACGGGGAGAGGTGGGGGTAAGGGGAGGGGGCGATTGCGTGTGTTTTGGGTAACAAGACAATGCGTGTTTTTTGTGTGTGTGTTTTTTGGTGTTTTTGTGTGTGTGTGTGTGTGTGTGTGTGTGTGTGTGTGTGTGTGTGTGTGTAATTTGGTTCCAGTACATTCACTATCAATAGATATTGTCAGTGTTATTTAATGAATATAGGCTATTGTGCATTCAATCCGATTACCCCCCCTCCTCCTCCCTTTAAAAAAGAAGAAGATAATTATACTGTTTTTGTTTCGTGTTTCTTGAAATAGTCACTGGGTACGGGCAGTAACTCCAAAATACCACCTTCGTTTACATTGCAACAGCCGATCTGGATCTAACTTCAGACGTTGCCGTGACCAGTCGGTCCAGTGCAGAATCAACTACAGCGGCAATAATATGTTTTGGTACTGTCACACAGCACCAATTTTATTCACTGGGATCGTGCTTTCAATACAGCTGATTCATGCGTGCTAAACAAATACTATACATTATTTACGTGACCGTCTTATTTTCCTTGTATCTCATACATCTTCTTCTTTTTCACAGCTAGTTGTAAGCATACTGGTTTGCTCCTATGAAGAACAAAGTATAAATTGCTCTCCACTCTTTTTCAATGAAAATAACGAATGCATAATGATGTCACTGTCAGTGATGTCTGCAATGTGAGGAAAATATTTCCACTGAACTAAAACTCCACAGTCTGTGCCCATCAGGAAACACAAGTTCAAACTCAAAGACAAACATGACACCAAATTAACAAGGCAAGCACTGCTACAGGGTGTAAGAACAGGCTACATACTGTCTAAAATTTCAATCCTTCCAGGGTGAGGAGTTCTGAACCAGAGTCTCTCATTTTCTGTCTCTTCCTCTCTGTCTGTCTGTCTCTCTCTCTCTCACACACACACACCCACGCACACACACACACACACACACACACACACACACACACACACACACACACACACACACACACAGGGTCAATTCTGTAACACTTCATGCAGAATTTCATACATGTGTATTCATGTTCATGATGAAAGCATACTCAGAGATGCATTTGAGTCAAACTTCTTTTGAAATCAATCATCTAGCATACAATACCAAGAAGTAAAAAATATATAGATGTATAATTTTATACTGAACCCAAATGGTGTTTTAAGCTGACTCTTTTATTTTGTAATTTACTCTGAAACATTTCAATATAATATATATGTTTAAATTACAGTAAAGGTTATTGTTCACATTTTGGTTGATGGTAAAAAACACAACATGCCACAGTAGTTGCCACAGTCCGCTTTACCACCGTGACATATTTAGTTGTTTATATGTGAAGATCAGAATGATTACGGCATTGCTAAAATTGCTTGGCATCACTTCTTATATATAAAGTTATGGTGAGGATGTTGTGGAAGGCTTGAACTTGAAGGTAGCTAAAAACTCCCTCCAAGGGTAGGACTGGGTAGTGCTGCCTTTGGAACTGCTGTAGCCTTTGCCCTGATATAACTGTAATGGTTGACTAGGCATAAAACACCAAGTTATACTTACTTACTCTAGCCTTATTCCTGTAAAGTATGTCTTCAATTTTCTGTCCAGAGATTATTATAGTGCTTATAACCAACATCCTTCACTAATATAACCAACATGCTCCAACTTACTACAACAATATTTCTCTTTGAACAGCCTTTGGCCAAAAAGAAGTAGCAGTTCATCTACCTCTGGTGGCACAAGTAATGCTTAGTAATGCATATTGCTAAGCATATATATATTATATGCTAAGTTAGTAAGTCCTGCAAAAGTGACATCAAAAACTGAAGCTGCCTGCAGACTGGGCAAGGACTGCTGCATTGTGAGTATGTCAAGGTGGTTCCACTCTACAGTAGTCTTGGTGCAAAATGTGTTTTTCAGTTCAGTGCAGCAGTGTGGGATGGTGTCACACTTCTTGTTATTTCTGATGCATCTCTCTACTGCATTTTTAGTCTTGAAGGGCTAAAGGCACTGTCATTGGGACAGGAACAGATTAGTCTCCATGGTCTTTGCTGTGTCAGGAAGTTTTCAGGGGGCATGGCTGGCACCAGCCCCTCAACCACCTTGTAAAAGAAGTCTATGCTGCTGTCTTTGTTGTAGGGGCAGGAGCTGCACTTTGGTGAGGAGGGTCTGCATGCTGCCAGGTGTGGTGGATTTGTAGTCGCCAGAGTTGAAGTAGGTTCCACTGGATGTGTTCTAACTTGGGCACATCTTGCTTCAGGTGTGGCACACAGATCACTGAACTCCATTCCAGTCGTGGTAATACTCTTTAGAGCCAGACCTGTATGTGCGGTGTCTGCTGGAAGAGGGGCAGCAGCACAAGTTCCAAAAGAGGAAGCGCAGGATACAGTTTGCTTTTTTGCTTCAGTTCACAATAGATGACACACATGCGCAGCATTGTCATCATCATGGGAACGGATGTGATGGCAACTGACAGACCTTGATGTGGGCTTCAGTTTGATGTTTGGCATCACCCAAATGGAAATAATGAACTCACAGAACTTCCAAGCATATCTGCCCTTGTGCCCTAGATCTGTACATTGCTGATATCAGCCTTCTGGGTTTCATCTGTAACACAACAAATACAACATCAAATGAATATAAAATGTACAGCACCTCAAAAAAGACTAATCCAAATGACATAAATAATATCCATTTACAAGTAAGCATGATAAACAAGAACAAGACAAACTCTCAACAAAAGAATCAATGTTCATGCTACATATTTTGCATACTGATATTCATGTCAGCTCAGAAAAACTGGCCAGACAGTCATATCAGCCAGTCAGATACTGAGATAGGGGATAGGTTAATACATGTTTATGCATATTTTACGCAGTCTATACATGTTTATGCATAGTTTGTGCATTCTCTTTTGAAATCCACAGACACATTTTTCAGATCATGATATGCAAAGTGTCTGCAAAAATCAAAGGGCGTTTTTTGTTGTTGTTGTTTTTAGATGGAGGCACACTTACTAAGTGAGCAAAGATGGAAAGGACTAGGGTCACAGTGATGCCCTTGCTCTGCCCGAACTGAAAGCCAAGCTGAAAGCTAGGTCTTTGCCAAGTATCATGATGAAGTTTCATAAATGGTTTAATTCTTTCAATTAAAAAACAAAAACAAAACATGATGGGCTGTGGAGTGTTACTGTGGTTTAAGTCAGAATTGGAGCATGTCCACGCTCTTGGCTGCAACATCCTCCTCCTTGCATTTTTTTTTTTTTTTTACTAACTAGCCCCCTGATAGCAGCAATTTACTAGATGCAAACGGGAACAGTTCTTTGTTGCATTCTAGAGACTTAACGTTTTTTTTTTTATATAACATGGACAGTTAAAAGCTGCATGGCTCCATGGAATTTTCTCTCCCTCCCTCTCTGTATCAAAAATGGCAATAACTATAGAAATTTTGACCAAATTTCAAACAAACAAGCAAACAAAAACTAGACATGAATGAAATCAATTACTGAGGTACTTAACAAATTTATTCCATAGCATTTGGGCTTCTGCGAGACTTGCCAGTTCTACACTGACAGACAGAGACACCAATGTTCACTGGGGCGCAGAGGTCACCCACATGGGACACAGCAGGTTGACCATAATAATACATTCTTTTTAGGCATAATGGCTGCGTGTTGTACAATAAACTAGGATGTCTCATTGTGTTACGAATAGCCAGTTATAAAGAAGTATTAAGCGCCTACATCCTGGAACCAACTGAAAGACTGAGTAGTTTCCTTATTAGGAATTCCTCCAGTAGACAGATAACCACTGTTTTGGCAATAACAGTGTATCATTCCTTTTTTCCAAGTTGAATGTATCTGTCAACACCACACTCTGTAAGTGTGCCAGAACTTTGCCATGTCAGCCTGCCAACCTGTTTCGTCAACATTGATATGTTCATTTCTTTCTCTCCCTTCTTTGGCAGACACATGCTTTTATTTGTGTATTTGAATGTTTTTTAAAAGGTCAGCAGAAATATTGTTAACAGCCTGACTGACAGTGGAATATTTTTCTGGTATTCACTCATTTTAACCAGTAAAATATTGGAAATTACCAGTTAACACAAACGCAGAAATGTTTTGCTATCAGTTTCAAAGAAATTTGCCTTTTGGCAACTTAATGTTTAAAAAATAATATACACATTGAATAAATAAAAGAACTGTCAAGGCAAAACAATAAAAACTAAACCACCTTTACTCACAGTATGTGCATCCAGTCTTGTCACACCATGACAAGCAAGTCGAGGATCACACAGACCACATCTATATTATTGCAGCACAGTCACGGTCAAACCTGGCAGTGAATGAAAACTCACTGCACTAGTGTTGTCAGAGAAAACCTGTGAAGTGCAGTCCACAGAAACTCCTTTCTGCAAAATTAGAACAAAAGCAGGATGAGATTTATGCAGGAACCTGATTTAAGAATAAGATAAAAGCAAAAAAAGCTTCAAGCAATGACCTGACTGCAACTCACAAGTTGAGAGTTAAAACACACATTGATCATGTGATATATTTTTACAGTTCAACAGTGTCTTTTGTGTCAAGTACATACTCTTATTATTATGCCACGCTTACCATGGTTGTGTGGGTGGGTGTTACAAGCTGAAACTGGCCTGACATTAACTTTACGCACTAAACAAATTCTATAGCTGTGGAATGGACAGGCAAAATGGGTGAAGCCTGAACCTTGGCAGAAGATGTTGCAAAATATGATGCACTGACTTGTTACTATGTTAGTGTTGCAGTTTTATACTGAATGAGAGAGAGAGAGAGAATGGTTTATTGAAAAAGGCCATGGGGTCATGTCAGTTGTGGTGATGAACATAGTCAAGCAACTTTAGATCAATGTAAAGTTACAGGCACAACATCTGTCCAGACCAAATGGTACTGCATACAGTAAAACTAAAAGCCTTTAGTAGAAAAGTAGCGAGTCAGAGTTGGACATACTTGTTTTTCAGAAGCAAACAACATTGACAGTTAAAAAAGTGATGTACAGCTGACATATTTGTGTGGTATATATATATATAATTCTCTCTCTCTCTCTCTCTCTCTCTATATATTACCCTTGATCACAAGAACTTTTGCAGTAGATATTATCATCATAATGAAAAAACTTTCACTAATATTAGCAATAGAACTCATGCAGGAGGTGATACTGTCATGAAACAGCTATTAGAGCTTAAAAAGGTCTAGCCAGCTTGATGTACAAACCTGTTGCATGGGTCACATGGTGGCAGGTCAGCGGAGACTGCAGCATAGCCAGCACCAAGAGCTGACCCAACAGGCTTAGTCCCTAGGAGTGGGTACTTCAGCAGGTCTGTGTATGCTTCTGTAAATAACACATTAATTAATGTACACTTGTAAGGCACCCAACAGTTTCATTTCAGATATAAATGCAAAACAGACACCCCCCCCTCCCCCCCCCCCCCAAAAAAAAAAAAAAACCTGAATAAAAACTAAAAGAAAATTTACACAATTTGACGTGGGTTAGTAATATTGTATTTGATAAGCCAGATCATGTACCAAGCTGTAACCAAAATACTTTCTAACTTCTTTCTAGTCTCTTTTGTTTTTGCTGTTGTTTCGTGATTGTGCCCTGAAGGGCATACTTGTTTAGCACCCTTGTGGGAAAGTTAGAATGTATTCTTTTTATGACATTCTTGTATCCTCACTATTCTTTCCTCTTCATTTTGTGCAGGTGTTTGTGCGCGCGCACACAAATGTGTTTTTCGTTCTCTCCCCCAACCCCCACCTCTGCTCATTTTCCTTGTCATATTATTTCTTCTAGAAATGATGAACATAAATATAAATTTGTTTCCACCCTTACTTTTCAATTGGATAATGTGAATGGATGTTGTTTTGTGTGTATATATATATAAACAAAAGTCAGCAACAACAACAAAATGCTAATCCACCTATGTAACAATATATTTATATATAAATGGTAACAACTGAAGGCGTAAATGCAATAACATGGAAAGACTGACTCATTTACCAAAAATATGGTTTTCATTTTATTTTTTCCCTTATTTAGAATTAGAAAAGATCATGACTGAAATTAGTGAAAACATTTATGGGTAAATATGATCGCATGTTAATTTTCAAAAATCAGAACCTGACAATTTCTTACCCTGTTACCCTCTGATACAAAAGTACTCATAAAATTGAGTTTGCAATGAAGCTTACTTACAACAAACTTGTACTGAACCCTCCCCCCAGAATAAGACAGCTGGGAGGTTGTTCAGAGCTCTAGATGGTTCTCCTTTCAGCAACAAAGCCTTCAGCAGTCCAGGTGGTGTTGCAGAGAATATAATAACCTGTAGGACAACCACATTGTCTCTGTGTTAGTATCATATGTTTTCTTCATTGCAGCAATTTCATAACCTAGCATCAGTTTACTGTGTTCTTTTTTTTTTTTTAATACTATAGTCACAAATATAACTTTGTAATTTATGTAAGCAACACAAATTTCTGAGTCAAAATGTGCAGTTTCA
>OY757557.1:3716138-3773638 GCA_963584105.1 Alviniconcha strummeri
TCATAAGTGGAGAAATGTCGTAGGACTGCAAAAATTAAAACTCAGTGGTATTTCCCTGAGCACATTTAGCGAGGCCGATTGGGCAAAGCTGCGACAGCTTCTATATGTTTCTCGAGAAGATTCTATCTTTCCGCCTGTTCACACAGCTGCCCGCACCGGGCAAGATCAGCATAACGCAAGCAGACTGAGTCTCTTATTACACAGATCGATCTGCAGCAGTAATTACTGAGCACCAGATCTTGTTGGGTTCAGCTCTCATCACTGTTGACTTCTTTTTTATATATAATGATATCATGGCATTTGTTCGCCGATTGTATGGAGTGAGACTATTGCATGGAGTGAGATGATTGTATGGAGTGAGACTATTGCATGGAGTGAGATGATTGTATGGAGTGAGGCTATTGTATGGAGTGAGATGATTTATGGAGTGAGACGAAAAAGACGAGAATATCGTGTTTTTAGGACGCTTCCGGATCCGCTGATGGATTCTTTTCTGGTGTTGTTGTGTGTTTTGTATTGGTGGATACATTTTTCTAGATCTGTTCTACTTTTTCTGTTTTTGACATGACGTTTTATGCTTCAGGTTTTGTAATTAAGGGCCGGGTGGATTTTTACCGTACAGTGAGAGTGCATTGGAGTCTTAGCTACATGTTGAGTGTCTGTCTTGTCTGACCTGAATGGTTGTGCCTTGCTTTGCTGTCACTGTTTATTTTGCTCTGACAATGGTTGTGCTTTGCTGTCACTGTTTATTTTGCTCTGACAATGGTTGTGCTTTGCTGTCACTGTTTATTTTGCTCTGACAATGGTTGTGCTTTGCTTTGCTGTCACCGTTTATTTTGTTCCGACAACTGACTTTTACGTTTATGAGAGCAAGAGCTGGATTGTGTGGTTTATAAAGATGAATTAATAACTCCTGAAATTTGCCGTTCATTTTGGAGTCTTCCTTGACTGAAAGGATTAGCTCTACTGCTGCAGGAGTGTGTGTGTGTGTGTGTGTGTGTGTGTGTGTGTGTGTGTGTGTGTGTGTGTGTGTGTGTGCGTGGGTGAGTTTGCTTGAGACACCAGAGCGAAATGAGATCATTGTTAATTATCAGCAGGCACATTGTGACCCTCATTTGCTTAACTTTCAATGTGCATAGTTATATTGAGATGGTCACCTGAACTACTAACACATTTCCCGGAAAAATCATAACATTAACCTAATCATGCTGAGTCACACCATTAAGGTGCAGACTGGAGACATTACCATAGTACTTTTGTAAAACCATAAATAAGAACAGATTTGAAAACTGTTGTTGGAATGTGCAAATACTCAACACACAGTTGACTGGCTAAAAAGCCTATTTTAAGAAAGGACAACACTTCGAAATTCACGTTAGATAGTATACCATATGTGCATACTGTCATTATTTGTTTTATATCTTTTTCACATGGTGCGTAACCTCCCCCCCCCCCCCCCATCCCATTCACACTCTCATACCCCCCAACACACAAACACACACACGCACCCCCCCCCCCCAACACACACACGCACGCACACACACACGCACGCACACACACACGCACTCCCCACCCCCCCACCCCACACTTGTCACCTGGCCTACTCCACAGATGCCTTCTAACCAGGAAAGAATTGATAATCTCCACTTGACAGAATTTGTTTATCTTAAAAACTCTGAAGTTAGAATAACTACTAGCGTTCTAAAAGAGGATCCAAACACACGAAGGGTTCCAAAGAACGCTGTGTATTAGGACGAGACAAAACCAGCCAATTGTCGGGGTAATCCCCTTTGTCAAGCTACAAAACAACACGTAAACAACAGTTAAACGGTCCACAACGATGAAAATCAACTACTTACTTCGCTTCGGTTGAGATATGCACGTTGTTTTCCTCCCCAGTCCTCGGAAGAATGTTGGTATGATACCAAGGGGAAGAATGTTGGTATGATACCAAGGGGAAGATTGATACGTGCACTGTCTGAGTATATGTCATTTCTGTGGAATGGAAAATCACTTTCTCACTGGTATTT
The DNA here is from genome assembly GCA_963584105.1 of Alviniconcha strummeri. Classification (NCBI taxonomy): domain Eukaryota; kingdom Metazoa; phylum Mollusca; class Gastropoda; family Provannidae; genus Alviniconcha; species Alviniconcha strummeri. Next base: position 3,718,169 of record OY757557.1, read on the forward strand.
TGTATCCAGTTTAAAGTTGCTTCTCAGTGTTGCAGGAATTCCGAAGTAGCGATTCAAATCCCACAGTTTTCCTATCGGTGCAGCCACATCATATGTCTCGAAAGGAGCATCAGATGCACAGATCCGCCAACTCGGCCGCTGGCATTCGGATGCCTTCAAGAGACATATCCGCTCACCCGACCCCCTACAACAGCGTCACTCAGCCACCAGCCTGGAGGTGGCCATGTAGCCCCAGTAATCACAGTTTAGTGAACGATCTGCACAGCACTGGGTTTTCGCCAGGGGCGTCACAGCTGGGGGGTTGGTCCAGTCTATTGTAACTTTGTGCATTTCAAAGGCAACGTTGGAAAAACTTCTGAGACAGGGTGGAGCGCATATGGGCTTTTCCGAGTGCATAGATACTATCTTGAACTAAACTGAGATGAACTGAACTGTTGTGACTATGTTTTAAGGTTGGCTTGTTTCGCAGGAGACGGGTAGTGAACAAGGAGGCCGACCTGCGTGCTGCATTACAGTGTCCGAGTAACTCCAGCAGCGCATCTAGCTTGAATCTCGCGGCGCCAGGAGGTACCTCCTTCCAGGGAAGGCAGAGCAGCAGTATCGTGCTGATGAGTTCTCTTACTGCCTTGTGTCAGGGAGGTGACAGCGCACGGGAGACAACCCGCCCTGTGTGGGTTTCCCAGACGTTCCCTCGGTGCTGGGCTGCTGTGTCTGGCCTGAACCCACAGCTGGGGCCCTCGGCTCCCTCACCGGAGAAGAGTCTACATTGGCACAGAGAGGGGTGATGGGCATTTGGGAGTGTAATTGTTTACTGCAGAAAAGAGATCAAGCGATGGGTCCAACGTCGGTATTTTGATGATGATGATGTTGATATTTTGAGGACCAAAAATGCTACATGCTTAAAGTTTGGTCACAGGTATTTGTCTAAAAATATATCTATTTTCGTTGCCTAGTGTTTAGGCAAACTTCCTATAATGATACATGAATACTGATGTACATGTCAGTCCTAACTGACTACCTAATGTGTGGATACATGAATACTGATGTACATGTCAGTCCTAACTGACTACCTAATGTGTGGATACATGAATACTGATGTACATGTCAGTCCTAACTGACTACCTGATGTGTGGATACATGAATACTGATGTACATGTCAGTCCTAACTGACAACCTGATGTGTGGATACATGAATACTGATGTACATGTCAGTCCTAACTGACTACCTAATGTGTGGATACATGAATACTGATGTACATGTCACTCCTAACTGACTACCCAATGTGTGGATACATACATGCGGATGTCAACATGAATCTGGGTGGTACTGCCAAGGTCAAGTGCAAAAGTAAAAGCAGGGAACTGTAGGCAAATAAAGCGGGAACAGCAGGTGTTAAGCTGCTTCAGTTCTGGCGCTTTATGAACAAAGTTGCCCTTTTTCATTCACAGTTGTGTGCTGGATTTGGTATGTGGCATAAAAAAGGTTTTATGTGACTGAAAGAACATACATGAATCAATTCATCATTTTATTCCATTTTTCATCAACATAGACCTATCCATAATTATTCAAAGGTAGGCTACCTTGACAATAAAGACTTTAATAATGACTGGATGCAGAAATAAATATATATTGCCAAAGCTGTAGTTAATGACAAAGGATAAATCTACATGGTCAAAGCTGTAGTTAATGACAAAGGATAAATCTACATGGTCAAAGCTGTAGTTAATGACAAAGGATAAATCTACATTGTCAAAGCTGTAGTTAATGACAAAGGATAAATCTACATGGTCAAAGCTGTAGTTAATGACATAGAACAGCTCTTCAGCATTCAATAATTTACTCAGAAACACAGTTTTAATTTGTGGGGGGTGCGGGGTGGGGTAATACAAGGATGTAACAATATAACTGTTTAAAAGACGAAGAAGAAGAAGAAGAAGAAGAAAGAGATAAATATTATAGTGGTAAACAGGAACTCTGATGAGCACACAGAAACTGCAAAAGCATATGAAACCGTTTCAGCGCCCCAAAAGGTTGACTTTTATAAAATTCTTGCTGGAAAAGCCGTCAAAGCAAATGCTCTTAAAAACTGGAGAAAAAAGACAAGAGACAGGAAGTTAAGGTGTGTGTGTGAGTGTGGGGGGGGGGGGGGGGCGGTGGAGGGGCGTGTGTATGTGCGTGTATGTTTGTGTATGTGTGTGTGGGGTGCGTGCGTGCGTGTATTTGTGTTTGGCTGTAGCTGGGCAATGCTATGTTTATAATGTGGATGTAGGTGTGGCTGTGTTGGTGGATGTGTGGGTGTTGTTTTGTTTCTCTAAAATGACATTTTCGACAAAAAATTTAGGTTTGAGATTAGATGATAGTTTTTTGGTAAGTTTGCATGATCAAGGGAGGGTATTTGAGCAGGGGTTTGACAATAGTAGTTTTGAAGTCTGGTGGTATAGGATCAGAAGCCAGTGAAGTGCTGATGATGTTGGTGATTGTAGGGAGAACATCAAGGTTTTCGTACAACAGTTTTGTGGGAATGGGAACAAGATCTCATGATTTGGGGACAGTGGTTTGGAAAATTTTGAAAACAAATTGTTCAGTGACTGGTGTGAATGTCTGTAGCAATTTCCCGGAGTAGGCGGTTTTGTCCATAGGTTAATTGGAGGAAAGCTGTTTCTTATTGTGATGATCCTGTTGGCCAAATATTCAGAGATCTTGTTGGTGAAATAGTCAAAGATCTTGTTGGTAAACTTTTGTGAAATATTCAGAGATAGATCTTGCAGGTGTACTATTCAGAGATCTTGTTTGTGAAATATTCAGAAGTCTTGCTGATGAAATTTGGTGAAATATTCAGAGATCTTGTTGGTGAAATATTTAGAAGTCTTGCTGATGAAATTTGGTGAAATATTCTGAGATCTTGTTGGTGAAATATTCAGAAATCTTGTTCGTAAAATATTCACTATTTTAGTCGCAAAAAAGTCAGAGCAAGTAAAACATAATAACTATACTAAAACACAAACATATTGCAATAATGTAAAAGAGTGTACAAAATATTTGAATTTACACACACACACATACACACACACACACACAAACGCACGCACACACACACACACACAAACACACACACACACATACACACACACATACACACACAAACAAACAAACGCACACACACACACACACGCAAACACACACACACACACACACATTCACCAACTCACGCAGCAGCAGAGCCAATCCTTTCAAGCAAGGAAGACTCCAAAGCGAACAGCAAATTGCAGGGGTTATTAATTCATCTTAATTTATAATGCAGAAAATCCAGCTGCTGTTTTCATAATCGTACAGGTGTTTGTCTTTATGGAATTCCGTATCTAACAATCAGTGGATGCACAAAACAACTAACCCATGGGCCAGGTATCGACCCCCCCCCCCCCCCCCCACCCCCGGGAATTTTTGGAGACAATGATTTTTGGATAGCTCAGTATGTGTCTTTTCCATATCTGCTTGTCTGCAAGATGAACTACTCTGCTTTTAGGGATTATCTGAGATGGTACACAGCAGCTTAATCGCATCTATTAAAATGGGCGTGTCCCCTACAAATCCCAAACAACAGGCAGCTATGCCATTCTTTGGACACACAGAAATACTGCACATGCTGGTATCAATGGGTAGCACTGCTCTTGCGGCTGCTGTTGTCTTACCCAGGTATGGTGGTCTTAATTACGCACGTGGGATTAAGTTAGTTTTTTTTTTAAATGTCACGTTGCATAATTTTGTACAATGCCTGTGTAAAAATATTGAACAAAAGTGTCTCATTTACCACCACATGTATCATGGTGTCTAAGAAAGTCACAGAAACTGTTTGATAAACACTTGCATTTATGGATGACGTCATGAATAGAATATACTCAAGTTCAAAAGTTAAACAACCTTTGCAAAAATGCACATATGTTCAAACCTCAATAAACTACTTCCACAAAACCGCTACAGGTGCTGGCTTATTCACTGGTCTACCTCCATTTAACGTGAAATCAGTTTCACAGTACTCTACACCCCATGGAAGATAGTCAAAAATCATGCCCGATGTGTGTAAAACTTACCAGTTTTGCCTTTGTTATGTCTGAGTAAAACAGTTTAGGTTTCGGAGCCACCATGCAGAGATGCATTAATAATGCACATCAAAAGGGCCAAGTATGTCTAAATCACCTTTTTGAGGCACAGTAACACACGTTACAAGACCATACATTTTCAGTACATCGTTCAGTATGTTGCGGGCAGAATCATTAAGAGATAAAGAGATGAGCACGTTAATGAAAAATTATGAAACTGGAACATTCCACGCATCTTCTCTGTAGAGGATAATAGATGATAGATGTCAACACACCTCATCCTTGTTGAACAGTCACAATGCTACCATGCAGAGATGCAAGTTCATAAACAGGGTATAGGCTGGCTCATGGTCTAAGCGCTCTTCTGCACCAGATTGAGCACTTTCGGAATATCTGATCATTCTGCAAAATAGTCAACAGTGATAAGAGCTGAACTCAACAAGATCAGGCGTTCCGTAACTGATCGATCTGTGTAATCATAAGCTGACGGAGCCTGTGTGCATTATATTGATCTTGTCCTGTGCGGACAGCTGTGTGGGCAGCTGGAAAGATACAGTCTTCTGGTGAAACGTTTAGGAGCTGTGAAATTCTATAAAGGGATGGAAAAAGAACTACCGCAAATTTATACACATACTCTTCTCTTGATAAAGTGGAGCGCGGGGTGTAGAGACTGTTGGAGTAGACATGACTATACACCCGGATGAAATGCGAAGATGAAGGACCCAGATGACGGAGCGGTGGAGCGGTGAAGAAGAGTGATGAAGGAACCAAGTGAACAGTCGACACGTTGACAGAAGGGAAGAGCGTAGGAAGTGATTAAGGCCCTGCAAACCAAAATACGCTATGTCAGTTTAGGTTCACCTTGCAGGTAAAGTTCCAGTAAAGTACTTATAGACTGCGTATCACTTTACACACATAATCCATAATATAAAACTGCTCATAAAGTAAAGTCTGAAGCTTGCTTCCACCGACCTCCGTCAATTTACGTCACCTCCACACCTTTAGTGTTTTGCTCATAATATACTACCAAATTTGTAACAATGCTCAACTGTCATGAACATATTACCTCCCCTTGCTGCCCCAAAGTCCCATCTTCCTGCACGTGCAACTCGGTTCGTGACCCTACCGTTCCGCCATCTTGCTTTGCAGGAGAAGGACGTTCCAACTCACCACACGACCTGTGACACGGCCTGGGTCAAGTGCCAAAGGTTCCTCGAACACTCCGTGTGCGCGTGTGTCTTTGTGTGAAGTGTTAGCTATGATAAAAACAAAATGTGACTGACTGTATTTCCTTCATCGCCAACTCAGTCTGGCTTTCTCCATTCCCGTGCTTTTGGACCAAAGGCGACGCACTGCCACAAGATCTGCAACACACACAGTTATAGTGTTGGTTGTCATGCTTATTCAGAGAAATACAGTTCATGCACACGGTCAACGTTACACTGTGTGTGTGTGTGTGTGTGTGTGCCTGCGACTGTAGTGTGTGTGTCTGCGGTGTGTGTGTGTGTGTGACTGTGGTGTGTGTGAGTGTGACTGTGGTGTGTGTGTCTGTGTGACTGTGCGTGTGACTGTGGTGCGTGCGTGCGTATGTGCTTGTATATGTGTGTGCATATGTGAGAGTGTGTGTTGTGCGTTCGTGCATGTGTGTGTTGTATGTGTGCATGTGTGTGTGTATGTTTGACTGTGGTGTGTGTGTGACTGTGTGTGTGTGTGACTGTGGTGCGTGCATGCGTGCGTGCGTGCGTGCTTGTATGTGTGCATATGTGAGTGTGTGTTGTGCGTTCGTGCGTGTGTGTTGTATGTGTGCGAGTGTGTGTGTGTGTGTGGATGTTTGACTGTGGTGTGTGTGTGTGTGTGTGTGTGACTGTGTGTGTGTGTGTGTGTGTGTGTGTGTGGATGTTTGACTGTGGTGTGTGTGTGTGTGTGACTGTGGTGCGTGCGTGCGTGCGTGCTTGTATATGTGTGTGCATATGTGAGAGTGTGTGTTGTGCGTTCGTGCATGTGTGCGTGTGTGTATGTTTGACTGTGGTGTGTGTGTGTGTGTGTGACTGTGTGTGAGTGTGTGTGTGTGTGACTGGTGTGTGCATGCGTGCGTGCGTGCTTGTATATGTGTGTGCATATGTGAGTGTGTTGTGCGTTCGTGCGTGTGTGTGTTGTATGTGTGCGTGTGTGTGTGTGGATGTTTGACTGTGGTGTGTGTGTGTGTGTGTCTCTGTGTGTGTGTGTGTGTGGATGTTTGACTGTGGTGTGTGTGTGTGTGTGTGTGTGTGTGTGACTGTGTGTGTGTGTGTGTGTGTGTGAGACTGTGTGTGTGTGTGTGACTGTGTGTGTGTGTGTGTGCATGCGTGCGTGTATGTGTGTGATGTGTGTGTGTGTGTGTGTGTGTCTGTGTGACTGTGTGTGTGTGTGTGTGTGTGTGTGTGTGTGTGTGTCTGTGGTGTGTGTGTGTGTGTGTGTGGTGTGTGTGTGTGCGTTCATGCGTGTGTGTGTATGTGTGTGTGTGTGTGTGTGTGCGCGCGCGGGGGGCGTGTGTATGTATGTGTGTGGTGTATGTGTGTGTGTGTTTAAGTGTGTGTGTGTGTGTGTTTAAGTGTGTGTGTGTTTAAGTGTGTGTGTGTGTGTGTGTGTGTGTGTGTGTGTGTGTGTGCGAGTACATGTGTGTGCATGTATGTGTTTTTTTTTGTATGTGTGCTTGTGTTTGTATCTGTGTGCTTGTGTTTCTGTTTGAGTAACTGTATGTGTGTGTGTGTGTGTGTGTGTGTTTGTGTGCGTGTGTGTGTGTGTTTGTGTGTGTGTGTGTGTGTTTTGTGTGTGTGTGTATAGGTGTGTGTGTGTGTGTGGGTGTGTGTGGGTGTGTAAGTATGTTTGTATGTGTGTGCTTCTATGTGTGTTATTGTGTATATGTGTGTGTGTGTGTGTGTTGGTGTGTTTCTGTGTATGTGTGCGTGTATATATATAGATACATATGCGTGTGTGATTGTGTGAGTGCGCGCGTGTGTGTGTATGCTCGCGCGCAGACGGAGTTGCCTGCGAGGGGCAGAGTTTGTTCCGCTTCCAGATTCAAGCCTGGATTGGGGGGGGGGGGGGGGGGGTACTTTTACATGTTTACATTAGTGTCACAGGAAGATGTTGGCTAGACTGACTAACTGTGTAGGCTTTATTCAGTACTATAGTATACCCTGTCCAAAAGGAAGGCAAAGATATTTTCTCCTGTCACTTAGTTTATTAAATTATTTAATAAATCAGATGATGTATTCATAATCTTTGCTTGCTCATGTAAAGTAATTTACATTAAATGTTTGTAATTCATCTTAACGTGTTGATTAAATGACAAAGGAAAACACAATTATGGCATTTGTGTTGAATCAGATAGGTATAATTATAGTCAGGGACATGTCGAGTACTGACCGGCGACAGCAAAACCGCTGGACGAGGAGGGTCATCACCACAGCAGCAATGAAGGTGGGGACCATGACGATAAAAACTATGGTAGTCACACCAAGTGGATCTGATGAGAACAAAGAAAAGCAAAGACCTTGAGGCATGGTGATATTGTCAGAAAGACATGTTGATTGTCACCGCAGTCACAACAAGAACAGAACATCTCATCTCTGCGTGCGCTGTTTCTACTCTCCGAGAGAACAGCATTCACAGACACGCAAGTCATGTATGAATACCATACTGTCAATGCTGAACTGTGTTGCTGTAAAAGACCTCTTCAGTAGACCTTCAGCTGATTGGTGTCTATGTACATGTATAAATGTTATTAAACGTGAGCTATCTCTTGCATTTATTGGGATGAAACCATAAGATGAACTTTAATGGTGTTTAGGAATCATGATAGTACATTTCTGACTGTTGCTATGGCACTGCTTGGATGATGTTATTGTGTTTATTGACGTTATATTAGTATTAGTATATTGCCAATTACGACTGATGATGTTATTATAATGTTTATTGACGATATATTAGCATTAGTACATTGAAAATTACTACCGATGACGTTAGCATAATGTTTATTGACGATATATTAGTATTAGTACATTGAAAATTACTACCGATGACGTTAGCATAGTGTTTATTGACGTTGAATTAGTATTAGTATATTGTGAATTATGACCGATGATGTTAGCATGATGTTTACTGACGTTATACTAGTATTAGTAGATCCCCGTTGCATGGCGAGATCTTGTGTTTTGGTTTAGACCATTACATGTATGCTCAGTACTGAGGGTCCTAGTCGGAGAGCTGTGGGAGAGCCCTCGTGTCAGAGAAAGGGCAATGGATGTCCTTTTGGAGTCCATCAGCCTGGTGCCACCCTGCATACAGCCAGACTGCCAGCGTTTGCCACTCTTTATCCCAACAGCCAGACTGCCAGCGTTTGCCACTCTTTATCCCAACAGCCAGACTGCTAGCGTTTGCCACTCTTTATCCCAACAGCCAGACTGCTAGCGTTTGCCACTCTTTATCCCAACAGCCAGACTGCTAGCGTTTGCCACTCTTTATCCCAACAGCCAGACTGCTAGCGTTTGCCACTCTTTATCCCAACAGCCAGACTGCCAGCGTTTGCCACTCTTTATCCCAACAGCCAGACTGCCAGCGTTTGCCACTCTTTATCCCAACAGCCAGACTGCCAGCGTTTGCCACTCTTTATCCCAACAGCCATGCCGCCTCTAGGCACGTGGCTCCACCGTTGGCTTGGGTTTTGTTATCGAGATTGTCTGCCCTAGATCCATACTGCATTTCACTAATGGTCTTGGGACATTTAGAGATCGTAGTATCCTCCGAGCAATGATGTCTTTTGTGCATAGACTTGTTACCCTTATACACATGGAGTTGTTACCCTTATACACATGGAGTTGTTGCCCTTATTCACAACTACAAGGATGCACCGCTAGTGGGTAAAGGGCGTGCGGTCTTTGGGAAAGACAGTGTCCAGTCTGGACCACTGCAGACCGAGGTGGGCAGTAAACAATGCAGATGTCAACGGCTGTCACGTGCAGTCGCCTTGGACATCGCCCAGCCGTGTGGAGAACACACCAGGACATCGCCCACCCGTGTGGAGAACACACCAGGAAAGTTAGCACGAGTCACACAGGTCATCTGTCACTGTGTCAGCTATGGTGTCTGTTCTTGGCTAATGCTTTTGTCTGACTGCCCTGTTCTGTAAAATCATTTGATATTGCTTCATCGTGTCAGTTGAAACAGAATTATGTCGTGAAAAAACAAACACAGAAAGAAAGAAAAAAAAAAAAAAAAAAAAAAAACGAAAAAAAACACACGTGCTAATCTATCTTGCAGGTCAGGTGTTTGATGTTGAGTGTTAGAATAAATAATTCTAATTGATTTAAATATTTTGTTATCTACATGTTCTGTATATAAACGCTTGTAAAATGTATGCCATAGTGGTTTTGTTTAGTCCGAATGAGCTTGTTTATGTGTGCGTTTCAGTGTGTATATAACGTGTGTGTAGATTACAGGCAGGTCCAGTTTTGGATCAGTCATACAATCTGATTAGGCATAAATATTTCGTGAAAAACCAACAGTCTATCAAAATGGTCAAGAGATCAGTCATATGGTGCCATCCATGTGTAAGCGATGGAAGATGAACTCAAAATATCATCGGCACAAATCAGTATTCTTAAATAATATATTGAAAGAGCCAAACTGGTTCTACTTGACATCAGTTACACCTGAATGGAACAATTAAAAAAGTGAGTACCTACAAATCATTGCGTGGAATACATACACAAATGCGTGCGTGCGTGCGTGCGTGCGTGCGTGCGTGTGTGTGTGTGTGTGTAAAATAAAACGGACGTTGGAGCAGACAACATCTGTTAACACTAGTTGGCCAATATACTATGCTAGACATAGTGACCCCTCTTTTGTTTTTACGATATTATTTTGGGATGATCTCATATCACTGGCTTTCGCAACATTTATCGCACTCACTAATGAAGTTAGTTACTTGGTGTATAAGTCCAGTCAACCACACAGGGTTATATCAGAGCTAATACTAATGAAGACTTATATCAGACACAATAGCGTAATTAAAAAAAAAAGAAAAAAAAGAAACTTGACTAATTACACGCCTTCTAGTGTTTATTTCGCTGAATTCAGCACAGTAAGTAAACTTGACTTCACTACAGGTCACCAAGTAGAACTTACGAGAACATGTAGTTCAATCATCACAACCGTAAACACTACTCTGATACTCTTACCGCCATCTTCGTTCCGCCGTTGTGACCAGTCCGTCGTGTCTCTGTATGGTCCTGGAACACGTAAAGAATGACAACTGCAAGAGAACTAAGGTCTTCAGTTGCTATGTACCTGGTATGCATCTTTTGAACACATAGCAATATATTCTGCTATTTCTGTTTAAAACTGAAGTCGGTCATCATTACTTTTATTCTCATAACTGTCAAGCAGTTTGCCGCAGTTGCAAATACTTTGGCTTTGCTGCATCTTGTTGTGTGTACACTTCAGTATCATTTACAGTGAAGCGCTGTGTCAAATAACCTATTTTGCGTACGCTGCTTGTTGCAGTAAGACTACTGAAGGAGAGAGAGAGAGAGAGAGAGAGAGAGAGAGAGAGAGAGAGAGAGAGAGAGAGAGAGAGAGAGAGAGAGAGAGAGAGAGAGAGAGAGAGAGAGAGAGAAAAGACGGGGAGGAGGTGGGGGGGGGGGGGGGTCCAGAGTGTTCACGTGGACAGTGTACATGAAGATTACATTCCGCGAGCCCCATCTGGGGTTTGTTCGGGGACACGTTGGTACGGGAGGTAACTATGTTAGAAAGAGATCACAATTCCAAATGCGATGAAAAAGAGAATGAAACGTTAAAAAAGTGTAGATATTCCTCCCAGTCTGGTGGGAGGTTCAGCAAAGGCGATCAGTTTGTTTCGGTCTCTGAACTGTGTACATATGTCACGACTGGGTGCACAGCCTCACCTTTCGACGTGAAGTTGCAAGACTGAACATTTACAGCCTTGTCTTCAGGAGTGATATGGCAGCGGAATGTTCCAGGTTGACGTGATGCTATTTGGAAGGTGACATCATACACGGGTTGCCGTGTAATGATCTTAATCTCTTCGTGGACACCACATAGCAGTTTCTCCTTGCCCCAGACGCATCCCACCAGGCGTTCTGCACAAAACAGAAGCAAAAACTTCTTTTCTTTCTAGTTATGATTTCCCTGTTCAGTCGAGGAAAACGGGAACAGGTAAACAACGCAACTCAACCAAACACAGATAAGCCGTTTGTCTTTTCACTTCATGTTTCATGGTTTTTGACCGTTTAGCTGTTGTTTAAGTGTCGTTTGGCAGCTCGACAAAGGGGATTACCCCGAAAATTTGCTGGTGTTGTCTTGTCCTAAGAAATAGCGTTCTTTTAACCTGTTATGTGTTTGGATCTATGTTTGTGTGACTTGCCACAGAAATCTCCGAACGCGTGTATACATATAATTCATTCTTTAAATACACTATCAGTGGTCGACGGTCGCGTCAGTAACCCCCTCCCCCCCCCCCCACCCCACCAAAAAAAAAGAAAAAGCAATTGATAATTTGCACACTGTTTTGTCACGCACAGTTGAAAAACGTTTATTTTTGTGAGGTTGTATTTAAAATAACTTCCTAAGCTATCGTCACTGGAACATTTGCATAGCTGATGTGATTCGGGCTTCGTGTTGACATATGACATTGTTATCACTGACATATCGCATTCATGTTAATCACTGGCATACCACACCGTTGTTTAACAAACAACTAAAAACAAAAGCTAAATAAACCAAAAACGCCAAATCCCCGTTCCTTAATTCCACAGCCTTACAAGTGTCAAATCGCCGTGCTCACCACGCGCTGTTTCACTCCGTAGACTCTTCACGTGCGGTGGGTACCCGGGGTGATCCTGTGTGACGGACTGGACGTTAAATTCCAAGTTCCAACTATCGAACTAACCGCATCATTCGCCTTCTTATCACCTACGTGGTTGACGGGCTGGTGAGAAACAATTCGCTTACTTACTTATTCACTTACCATAGACTCCGAAATTAGGGGCAATCCCCTTCTCCCACACTTACAATGCACAGCTATCAACATCTTTGCCACGGGTTGTCAGAATACATTCTTGCATGCTTTTCCTGCTGTCCAGATTCACCTTTTTAGATTTCTTTTATTTCATTCAACTTCTTTCTCTCTCCTGATGAGCTTTGAGCATAAAGTCGTGCGCTCATAACAGAGACCCACACTTCTATTGTCATATGATCAAACTGTATTTTGTGAGCTGGGTTTGTTGACATGCTAGTCGTTTGGTTTGGAGCACTGTGTTGACAGCAACACTTCCGCCTATTTTCTGACGGGCTCCATCGGTCGCCGATGCAATGCAGTGAACTGTAAATACTGATGTTTATAATTATATGTATTATGTTTGTGAAACTTTAAAAAATGTTGGATAATGTTGTAAAGCGCAGCGAGTTTGGGTACACCAGAGAATAGCGCTATACAAAAGTTATCTATTATTATTATGTTGCTTCCTGTTGCCTGGTGAGATTTAGTCATGCCTGCGCTGAGTGCGCTTTCAGACACATTGTGTCCAGATGTGGGCCTCAAGCTGTGAAACAGACCATTATCTGGGTTCTGATGACGGGCCTCAAGCTGTGAAACAGACCATTACTGGGTTTTGATGACGGGCCTCAAGCTGTGAAACAGACCATTACTGGGTTTTGATGACGGGCCTCAAGCTGTGAAACAGACCATTATTGTTACCTTGGGTTCCGATGACGGGCCTCGCCCTTGTGAGACCTGTGTATCTGACTGCATGGGCAATACGTATGCAGAATGAATCTGGAGACTTGTACCTCTGTATCGGGCAGATTAAATCGGAATATAAACAACGATGACACAAACGAAACAGGGTATAAAACCAGGAAGACTTTTCAACTTTGGAGAAGAAAAAAAAACTTTTCAACTGTCAGTTACCTTATCAGTATACTACAGAAGTCCAGAACACTGCAGCAAAGCTAGTTCTCAAAGCGCGCTAAGCTGACTATGTACAACCTCTTCTGCAAGCTCTTCACTGGTTACCGGTCCAAGTCAGAACAGACTACAAACGGTCAACTATCTGTCACAAATTATTCTCTGACTCATCTCCTGCCTGTCCCTCTGACCTTCTCACGGTGTACACTCCATCCAGGCAGCTTCGTTCTTCTGCAGACACACAGATACTTCGTATCCCCCATATCAGAACAAAAAACCATCGACCAACGCTGTTTCTCCTACTGTGCTCCAAAGCAATGGAATTCGCTCCCATGCCTTCAAAACGGTGTTAAAAACTCACCTCTACAAACAATACCACAAGCAATTTCTAATTATGTCTTCTTACTTGCCTCTCCTACTTACCCTCCCTCCCCCCTCGTTACATTCCTTCTCTCTCCCCCCTCTGTGTGTGTGTGTGTGTGTGTGTGTGTGTGTGTGTGTGTGTGTGTGTGTGTGTGTGTGTGTGTGTGTGTAAAATAAAACGGACTTTGGAGCAGACATCTGTTAACACTGGTAAGTCCCCTTTTTGCTCTCTCTCTCTCCCTCTCTCTCTGTGCTAGAGAGAGAGAGAGAGAGAGAGAGAGAGAGAGAGAGAGAGAGAGAGAGAGAGAGAGAGAGAGAGAGAGAGAGAGAGAGAGAGAGAGAGAGAGAGAGAGGGAGAGGTTTTCGAGTGATTGCCATTGCAAAGACTGGTCAGTTGAGACCTACTTTATTCATCCACAGAACTCCGCCCAGTCCTTCCGACTTCTTGTGAGAGTGACCCCCCCCCCCCCCCTCTCCCTTACTGTTCTTTCAGTATAAGATAAGCATTGACTGCTTCTGTTTTCTTTTCCAATACTAGTCATATGACTCGATCAGACGTTTTACGTGGAAGTTACACTGTTAAGTGAACTTGAGTTTAAACACCAAGTGACCACGGCTAGGGGAGGGAGGGAGGGAGGCGGGGGAGGGGGGCATGAGAGCACTGAGGTGCCGGGGTGTCCAGAGGACAGGAAGCGGGATGGAGGGAGGGGAGGGAGAGGTGTAGTGGCGAGTAGAGGATGAGAGGGCCGATAAGGGCCGGTTGTTTAGGGAGGAGGCGGAGAAAACGGATAAAGGTACAGGCAGGGAGAGAATCTGGCACTCTGCGCAGCGCCAGCGAAATCGCTAACATGGCCATGCAGCCTGTTTGATTTTGGAGCGTTTTTGTCTGAATGGGGACTCCCTAAAGCTGTCGCTAAGGCTCTTGGCGAGGAAGGGTTTTGTTCCAAAGCGGCCTTGCTGGGCCTCACAGAAGAGGACATCCGCAGCTTTGAGCTGAAGAAGGGGGAGATGGCGGCCCTACGCACGGCTGTGGGCCAGTTGCAGGCCGAGGGGGGTGGCGGGCCACTCGCCCCCAAAACTGCCACACCTGCACCGTCCCGACGTCCGTCCGTGCTCCTCCACGACCTGCTGACAACCAACGCTGACGGGGTGGACATCGGTGCCAGGGCAACCGCCAGGGTAGATCTGGACCCTCAGTTCTACCTCCATAAGGCATCAGGTGAGGCGAAGCCGCACTTGATAACAGATTTTGTGTGGGATACTGTGACCGACACAGAGGAAATTTCACTGGGACCGGGAGCGACGCTGACACTGACTAGTGGCACCAAGCCGAAGCTACACGCCGTGTCCCCGGCGATCGCTGCCAATGCCCGCATCATGGCAGCCCTCTACGACAGCGGCGACCTGGACCACGGCGCCGCCAAAGACTACATGGCCTACACGGCGAAGATCGGTGAGCTGGCATCGAGATACAACTGGGCTTCGGTTCTGGCGTATGACCAAGAGTACCGACGCCGACAGGCAGCTGCCAGATTCCGATGGGGATCGGACTCACAGCACCTGTGCACAGTGCTGCTGAAGGAGAAGGCGGCGACACCAACGGGCATCAAGCAGCGAGGAGGGCAGACAGGCCGCCGAGTCGGACCCGGCGGCAAAGAAGCGTGCATACAATACAACCACGGAAAGTGTTCTTACGGACCGCGGTGTAACTTCCAACACGTGTGTCTGCTGTGCCTACAGGCCCACCCCCAGTCGGATCATCGCCAGCAACAGGCGACAGCAAAGCAGGAATAGGATCAGCGGCAGTCAGCGGATCAGGTAGGACACTCCTCCTCTTTCCAACTCAATAGCCCGTTTGAACCCCAGAACCCTTTCACGTGTGAATTTCTCGGTAATTACCAATCTGTCGCTTCCAAAGCATCTGAATGGGAACAGCAACTGAAAGACGATCCAGATAAAGCTTTTCTTTTGGCAGGCATTAAAAATGGGTTTCGAATCACCAACAAGGGCTGCAAAATTGCAGAGGCAGAGGCCAAAGAATCACAAATCCGCTAACTTGCATTCCCGTAGGACACTGGTAGAAAAAGAGCTTAAAACCAGCAAAAAGCCAGCCATAATCAGCCCCTTGGGGGCCATACCCAAGGACGATGGGTCAGTGCGTCTGATTCATGACGGTAGTCTACCGGAGGGTTTTGCCATGAACGAGTATACTGATCACCATTCAGTGCGCTATCAAACTCTACAGGACGCCTGTCGTCTGGCTAAACCAGGGTATTACTGTGCTAAGCTGGACCTCCAATCAGCGTATCGTTCTGTGCCCATCCACCCTGACGATTACAAAGCCACAGGGTTAGCATGGCGCTTTGAAGGCGAGGACACTGACACGTACCTGTTTGATGCTCGGTTACCATTCGGTTCGGCTTGTGGGCCATCGCATTTCGGGATCCAGCATGACGTGCTGATCAAAACGCGTCTTCCGTTTCGTCGCTTCGTCTTGCATCCTTCTTCTTGCCTGTCTGTATGCGAGGTCCAGGTTTCTGCGGTGAGGAAAATCCCGTTGCAGCGTGTGGCGTCGCATTGTATGCGAAAACCACAGTCTGTATGTGATCTGTCCACCTTCTTTTGCTCTGTTCAGGTAGAGTCCGCAGAAGATTGTGCAGTGTTCTGTTAAACCGTTCTGTCTGTGCATTGCCCTGTGGCCTGTAGGGCGTTGTCCTTGATTTCTCGATACCATACATGTTGCACAGTTCAGAAATGACAGCAGACTCAAAGTTGCGTCCCTGATCAGAATGGAGACGCTGGGGAACCCCGTATTTCTGAAACCATTCTTTTACCAGGACGTTAGCTGTGGTCTCTGCCGTCTGGTTTCTTGTGGGAACTGCAACTGTGAACTTTGTAAACATATCCGTGAGGACTAGAACGTTCTCTCTTCCGTCCTGAGCTGGTTCCATCACTGTAAAATCCATAGCTACGATTTCGAGAGGGCGCGTCGCAAGGATCGGCTGCAATGGAGCGCGGTCTGCTGGAACCTGTGCTTTGGCTGTACTGCAACGACGGCAGTGCTTGCAGTATGCAAGAATGTCTGCAGTCATGTCAAGCCAGTAGTATCTTTCCCTTGCCAGCTGTGTCGTTCTCTCTATGCCCTGATGGCCCATGTCATCATGTAGCTGTTTAAGGATGGTCTTGCTCGTGTTCTGGGGGACAACGAGCTGCTTTTTCTGTTCTCGACTTGGAGTCCTGATAGATCTGAAGAGGACTCCATCGGTGACGATTAGTCTTTTCCATTGTCTCAGCATCTTTAGTGTCTCGGAGCTCTCAGCTGACTTTTCTGCTCGAGAAGGTGCTTTCTTTCTACTGACGAAGTAGATCGCTCTCGATATGGTATGGTCACTCTTCTGGAGATCTTGCAGTTTCTGGTTATCCATGGGACCTTCGCCAGAGAGGTTCAGAACCTGGCTATGAACGTATGCTGACACATTGGCAGCAGTCAGGACCTCCTGGACATGGAGAGGGAGTCTCGTTGTATGTATCACCTCGTCCAAGGCTTCTTGGACCTCACCACCGGACATCCTTGAGAGCGCATCAGCGTTTCCATTGTCTCTGCCTCGTCTGAACTTCAGCTCAAAGTCAGACGGTGCCAGGTCTGCCACCCATCTCTGTTCCACTGCTCCCAGCTTGGCATTGTCCAAGTGAGTCAGAGGGTTATTGTCCGTAAAGACTGTGAACTTGGAGCCCAGGAGGTAGTCTTTGAACTTCTCGGTCACAGACCACTTCAAAGCCAGAAGTTCAAGTTTCCGACTGGAGTAGTTTTGCATGTTCTTCTCCGTTGGCTCCAGTCTTCTGCTGGCATAGGCAACCACTCGCAGTTTCTGGTCCACTTCCTGTGACAGCACTGCACCCAGGCCTTCATTGCTGGCATCCACATGCAGAATGAAAGGCTTTGTGAAGTCTGCGAAGGTCAGTACAGGGGCTGATATCAGTCGCTTCTTCAGGGTGTTGAATGCTTTCTCACAGTCGGCGGTCCAAACCAGCTTTTTCGCCACCATCTTCTTCCCTTGCTGAGTTAAGGTCTCTGCATGCATGGCGTTGTACAAGGGCGCAGCGATCTGGGCAAACATTTCAATGTATCGCCTGCAGTACCCCGCGAGACCAAGAAAAGCTTGCAGCTGCTTGACTGTGGCCGGTGTTGGCCATTCCTCAACAGCCTTGACTTTCTCCGGATCTGTTGCTACACCTTCTGCCGATATGATGTGACCCAGATATGGCACCTCGTCTCTGAACAACTGGCATTTTGAAGGCTTCAGTTTCAGTCCATGCTTCTCGATGGTAGTGAGCACGTAGTCCAAGTGTTGAAGGTGTTCCTCAAACGTTTCACTGAAGACCAACAGGTCGTCCAGGTAAATGAGGAGGATTTCAAACAACTTCTCGCTGAACAGACGTTGCATGAAGCGCTGGAAAGTTGCAGGAGCTCCTGACATGCCAAAAGGGAGACGTTCGTACTGAAACAACCCAAACGGCGTGATGAACGCTGTCTTGTGTTTGTCCGCTTCGTCCACTGCAATCTGGTTGTATCCCAATGCCAGGTCGAGGGTAGAGAAGTATTTGGCACCTTTCAATGAATCCAGTGCCTCTTCTATACGTGGGAGGGGGAAGGAATCTCTGCACGTTTTGGCATTCAGACGTCTGTAGTCTATGCACATCCTGAGTGATCCATCCTTCTTTCTGGCCAGGACGATCGGTGAGGCATAGGGACTGTGGCTTGGTTTAATGACGCCTTGGTCTAGCAGTTTCTGAATGTGTGCCTTAACCTCCATGAGTTGGTTCGGCGGGATCCTCCTGTAAGGCTGGGACACGGGGCTGTCATCATATGTGTTCACTTTGTGTCGCACAGTGTCTGAGAACCCAATCTCGTCTTCTCGGGGGAAACTACTGGCATGCCGTTTCAAAAAGTTCCTGATCTTTTCGGATTCAGTCTCATCAAACCTGGACGTATCAACCTCTGGGAGCTTGATTCCTTCCCAGTCTTTGCCGACACAAACCACTTCCTGTCTGTGGACAAATATCTCGTTGACACCCATTTCCTCTATGCAGGTGTCACTGTCTGAATCACAGATAACATCAACCTCCTTGATCATGCCTACTCGTACCCCTTTGTTGAGCCAGACGTCTGTCTGTCCAAGGTTGGCGACATGGACGGGGTACATGCCATTTTTCTTGCTTGTTAGTGTGTCCACATCCATCACGCCTCTGGGGAGATGCTCATTGTAGACCAGATGCTGTATCATCACTGGGTCGTCAGAACTCGTTGGTCCTCCATTTGTCATGACGGTGGTCACAGAATTGGCTGGTAACAGAGTCCTGTCATCGGCAGATCTTACAAACTTAGCTCGGCTAAACGTTTTCTTTGCAATCTCCGCTTTCACTCTATCTACTGCCAAACATGATCGTCCAAACAAACCGGCAATGTCACTGCATTTCTGTAAGACATTCATGCCTAGCAGTCCTGGAATGTTTTCTCTTCTTCTCTTCGTGCCTGCATCCGAAGGTGTTTTGGTCACGAAGATTCCGACATCCGTGATCATCTCGTCTCCCACTGTTATGTCTGTAGAAATGAAGCCAATGTAAGGAATGTCGATGCCGTTAGCTGCTTTCAGACAGTAAAACGAGCTATTCATCATGCCGCATTTGTCTTGAAGGTTCTTCCTGAAGAAGTCTTCAGTGACCGTGGTCACCATCGATCCAGTGTCCAAAAGACAAGTCACTCCAATACAAATTGTTACTGTCGGACAGTGCCCTACTGTCTTTGTAGCTTGTTTCTTCGATGAGCCTCGTTCCTTCCCAGCCGCCTGCGTTTGGCTCTCAACGGAGACGGAAGCTAGTTTCCCGAACCAAAGTGGTGACGTGATCCTCGCTGAGACGCTCCACGACCTCTGAACCCGCCGCCTCGTCTATCTCCACGAGCTGGACCTCCATGGGACGTAAACTGGGACCCGGCTGATTCTGAGGGTTGGTCACAGGCCCTTGCCATGTGACCGTAGGCGCCACACCGAAAGCACTGCAAGGGTTGTCTTGAGCCGTCCTGAGGAAGAGTGGGCCTACCTGCTTGCAGCTGATGCTCTGTCAACTTCTTGACTGCTTCAGTCAGCTCGGATATTGTTTTCTGCTGTTCTTTGACGATTGCTTTCAAATCATCAATTTCGGAATTATTCACGGCAGATATTTTGTTAACTGTCTGAAGTGTAGGCGAGGCAGGTATGTCATCAATCCATTGCATGGCAATCATTCTGACATCCAGAAACGTTAGTGCTGGCCTCTCGTTCACAGATTTCTTCAATTCACGTGTGAGAATCGTGTCCCTAATTCCATTTATAAAATGATCTCTGAGCACTTCATCTCTGTTATGAACACTTTCTGGTTTTACCTGTTCTATTTTCTGCATCAGTTCATTTAGAACATACGAAAAGTCTCTAAAACTCTCCTCCGGATTTTGTCTGCGTTCATAGAACTTCTTTTGTACTTCAGTATAGGACTTCGTACCACTAAATGTTACTATCAGTAACCTAAAAATGTCATCCACATTACTGTCCTTCTGAACATGCAGTTTTGCCTCTCTTTTAGCGGGACCTTCTAGATTCTGAAAAAACAAAAGACAGCTGTTCACCTGGTGTTCTAGAAGAATAACTTGCATTTAAAGCCAGCCTACAATCTGTGACCCAGTCATTGACCTCCACTGAAGGGTCTTCTCCAGAAAATTCCCATACTTTCCTTTCCTTTGCTATGTAAGAAAAACTTGTTTGGTTAGTCATGCCTTGCTTCTTTACCTCTTCCTGAAGTCTCTTCATTTCTTTCATCAAAGTTTCAGTAGAGACAATAACAATAAAGTTATATGTACGTATCATGACCGTCGGTGAGATTCGTCCCGGTGTCCATCTGCTTGTTGCCTAGTCTTTTTCCAACCAGGGCGGTATTGCTGTCTCTCAGTGCACGTTCTGCTCCATCTGCTTTTGCGGGGGAGGGGTGGGGGAGTAGTTCGTAGACCGTTGGTGACGGGTGGGGCGTAAGCCCCTGGCGTGAACCAGCTGTCACGTCGATCTGTCAGCAACGATACGGAGGTGCACGGCAGCGCCGTATGACGCTACGCAAAGAACACACAGCGCTGTCGATGTAGGGGGAACACAGTGATGCCGGAGGGACCCAGCGCCGTCAACACGATGCAGGAGGGACCCAGCGCCGTCAACACGATGCAGGAGGGACCCAGCGCCGTCAACACGATGCAGGAGGGACCCAGCGCCGTCAACACGATGCAGGAGGGACCCAGCGCCGTCAACACGATGCTGGAGGGACCCAGCGCCGTCGACACGATGCCGGAGGGACCCAGCGCCGTCGACACGATGCCGGAGGGACCCACGATGCAGGAGGGACCCAGCGCCGTCAACACGATGCAGGAGGGACCCAGCGCCGTCAACATGATGCAGGAGGGACCCAGCGCCGTCAACACGATGCCGGAGGGACCCAGCGCCGTCGACACGATGCCGGAGGGACCCAGCGCCGTCGACACGATGCCGGAGGGACCCAGCGCCATCAACACGATGCCGGAGGGACCCAGCGCCGTCGACACGATGCCGGAGGGACCCAGCGCCGTCAACACGATGCTGGAGGGACCCAGCGCCGTCAACACGATGCTGGAGGGACCCAGCGCCGTAGACACACGATGCTGGAGGGACCCAGCGCCGTCAACACGATGCCGGAGGGACCCAGCGCCGTCAACACGATGCTGGAGGGACCCAGCGCCGTCGACACGATGCTGGAGGGACCCAGCGCCGTCGACACGATGCTGGATGGACCCAGCGCCGTCGACACGATGCCGGAGGGACCCAGCGCCGTCAGCACAGCTCGATGCGATGTCGGAGGAACCCAGCGCCGTCGATGCAATGTCGTAGGGTTCCAGCGCCGTAGGAGGGGCCCAGCGCCGTTGATGCGATGTCGGAGGAACCCAGCGCCGTCGATGTGATGTAGGAGGAACCCAGCGCCGTAGGAGGGGCCCAGCGCCGTCAGCACGATGCCGGATCAAGGAACTCAACGATGTCTGGACGATGCAGGAAAGACCTGTCGACGTCCATCGTTGTCACGACGACGGGAGAGCAACCGTTGTCACGACGACGGCAAGAGAGAACAACCCCCAGGACGATGGCGGGACTCAAGACTCCGCCGGGGCGTCAGCAGAAAACTCGGACGTGTTGACGCTCTCACCTATTCTGACAGGCCGCAGTCTTCACTTTCGATACTACTGCTGGTTCTTACAAGTCGGGCGACGCCAAATGTAATGTTGTTAGAATCCTGTCGGCGACGCCAAATGTAATGTTGTTGGTTTCTATGAAGTCGAAAACAGTCTTCCAAACGGACACTCTTTATTCCTGTCTTCTCTCTCTTGTCTCTCTCTCTCTAGTCTCTTTCTCTCTGGTCTCCTTCTCTCTCACACACTCCTATCGTAGGATATATATATATGCTTCATAGCAACTGAGAACAGTTCAGTTTTCAACCTGTGTTGCACGGAGCTCGTGCAACACAATCACATTCATTCCATCCGCTGACCATTCACTCATCCATTCACCTGCAACACATTCACATTCAACTGACCATTCGTTCATGCCACAGGCACATGCACTACATATGCATTTTATTTACTCATGGTCGTTTTCAGCGTATTCCCATTGAATCTCCTGTTCTCATCTGTTAATTATTATTAATAGCGGTAGTATTATATTTGATGTGTGTGTCTTGTTTATCCTGTTTAAATATTAATCGAGTTTGCAGAGTATTTCTTTTCGTTTTCCAAATTGTTCGCTTAATCAGTACTTTAGCGAGGAGTGGTTGTCAGACAGGTCTAAATAAACCTAAACTACAAGCCTTGGAAATTAAAGTTTTTGAGTTCGTGGTCTTTCTCTCTCTCTTGTACCTATCAACAGCTTGTCTTTCTCTCTCTCTTGTACCTATCAACAGCTTAGCAAGGACAAGATCTTAGATAGGTTTAACTGAACTTAAACTACAATCCTACTGAACCTAAACTACCTGTCCTTCTAAAGTTTTGGAGTTCTGTCTGTCTGTCCGTCTCTCTGCTCTAACCTGAACCATGCAGGGCAATGGTGACTAGGCCATTTACAGGCCACCAAGATGAGTTGTGAACACCCCGCGATGTTTTCCAGCCACACTGAGACTCGGTGCACGGAATGACCTGCCGCTCCTCCACACATCTGCACACGCAGTGCTTGTTCAAAGCTGCACGAAGTAAACTGAACTAACGGAACAGAAAAACGTGCAGTGGAAGCTGAAGCTTTGAATGGGAAAGAAGTATGAAACAACGATGGAGAGACGAGACAGGCACTCAGCAATGCACGCCCCACTCACCGTATTGTGATCCAGGGATCGAGTCACGTCGGAACACAGCGATGTCTTTCCGGCTTTGACTCAGGTCTTGAGGAAAATGGCAGATCAAGGCGGCTGGATCACCCACAAATACAGGAGGGGCACGACAAAATATTCTGGTCGCTGCAATGGAAACATTTACATTAGTGGTGAAAAGACACGGACATGTTGGTTTACTTCCGAAAGTTAGTTTGGTGTTTTTAGATGTCACCTGTGATATAATGAAGTGGTTGGTGTTTTTAGATGTTACCTGTGTGTAACCAAGTGTATTGTATACATGTTCCGGGCCATGACCCTATGACCTTTTCTGTCCGGTCCTTTTCCTTTCTGATTGGGTGGGGTTTTATGGCCCAATTATCTAAGGTGTTAAAAGTTGTGTGCTGGGCCGGCAGCGTCCCTTTTTCCCCCAGTGTCCCTGCAGAGGCAGGTTGTTTGTTTACTGTTGCGGCCGATGTTCATGTGTTCATCTCAGGGGAGAGCCTACACTGTTTCCTGGTTGGTTGGTGTACAAATAAAAGTTATGTTATAGCAACCTCTGACTTGTGACTCTTCATCCATGCTTCCAACCTGCTTCCCCTCAACTCCCCATCCCCACTCCCAGTACTGGGCCCCCACCAGTGCATCCAGGGACTCCTGGGACCAGCACAAGACAGCGTTCACGACACCCTTCGGCTTGTATGAATACACAAGGATGCCGATGGGCCTGGCGTCAGCCCCTGCCACCTTCCAGCGTCTGATGCAGGCAACCATGTCAGACTTTGCCTTTCAGTTTCTGCTCGTCTACCTCGACGACCTCCTTGTCTACTCCAAGACGTTCGACGAACACATGGAGCACCTAGAACGACTCCTGCAGCGGGTGACAGAAACAGGTCTGAAACTGAAAGCCAGCAAGTGCCAGTTCCTGAGGCGTGAAGTCACCTGTGTTAGGTACACGATCTCGGCTGATGGAGTGAGCTGCGAGTCTGGCAAGGTGGAGTGTGTGCAGAACTGGCCAACACCAACAACGACAACAGAGCTGCGCAGCTTTCTTGGCTTTGCCAGTTATTACCGGCGGTTCATCAGCGGGTTTGCCAGGATTGCCGGGCCGCTCCATGACCTGGTGAGCGACGGAGCCAAGCGCTCCAAGAAGAAGGCAGCTGATGTATCCAGGCTTTGGGGTCCCAAGCACCAAGAGGCCTTCGACTCCTTGAAAGGGGCTATGACAACAGCTCCTGTACTTGGCTACGCTGACTACACCAAGCCTTTCATTTTGGAGACGGATGCCAGCCATGACGGGCTCAGCGACATCTTCTCCCAGGAACAGGATGGGAAGTTAAGAGTGCTTGCCTTTGCCAGCCGACGCCTCCGACCCAGTGAGAAAAACAGTTCACTCTACAGCAGTATGAAGCTGGAGTTTCTTGCCATGAAATGGGCAATAACGGACAAATTCCGGCATTACCTGTTGGGAAGAAAGTTCAAGGTCATCACCGACAACAATCCGCTGACCTACTTTCGCTCCGCGAAACTAGGCGCGTTGGAGCAAAGATGGGCCTCACAGCTCGCACAGTTCGATTTTGACATCCAGTACAGACCTGGAAAGATCAACCCTGCTGATGCCCTTTCCCGCATGCCCCTCGAACCCTCTCCTGAACCTCTCCTGACAGTGGTGCCACCAGAGGTAGCCACTGTCAATGATCTCCAGTGCGAGCAGCTGGCTGTCGACCCCACCCCCACTGCTGGTGTCCTTGGCGACACCATCATGGCTCCTGTGCTGCCCCTGGACAAGGAGGAGGAACCTGATGAAACGGCTGTTCCCGAGGCTGCAACTGAGGTACTCCCCATACTGTCTCTGGCTGACTTGCAGCAGCTACTGCAACAGGATCCAGTCCTTGGCCCGGTGTTCGCAGCCTGGCCAGCCAAGCCCTCCGACACCAAGGAACGCTCCATGCGAGCACTGGTGCAGCAGTACCCTCGACTGTTCCTAAAGAAGGGGGTACTCCATCGTAGGCAGGCTGACCAGCGGCGGGGTACTCTCGAGCAGCTGGTTCTTCCCAGCTCACTTCGGCCTGATGTCCTGGCGTCGCTCCATGACGATATGGGCCACCAAGGTTATGAGCGCACCATGGAGTTGCTGAGGCCTCGTGTCTACTGGCCCGCCATGTACAGAGAAGCCAAGGACTACATCAGCAGCTGTGAGCGGTGCACGATGGGCCATGCACCAGCGCTCCGCACCACTTCCAGTCATCTGCTTGCCAGCCGTCCCCTTGAAATCCTGGCAATCGACTTCACGAAGCTTGAGACTGCTAGTGATGGGCGAGAAAATGTTCTTGTTCTCACCGATGTTTTCTCGAAGTTCACCCAGGCCATACCGACGCGCAACCAGGAGGCAGGGACAGTGGCCAAGGTGTTGGTCCACGAGTGGTTCCAGCGCTACGGGGTACCCCAGAAAATCCACAGTGACCAGGGTAGGGACTTTGAGTCTAAGCTGGTGAAATCCCTGTGTGAGCTCTATGGCATCAAGAAGACCCGGACCACTCCATACCACCCCCGTGGCAACGCGCAGTGCGAGCGATTCAATCGATCGTTGCATGATCTGCTTCGAACCCTGACCCCGGAACAGAAGTCCAAGCGGCCACAGTACCTACTGGAGCTCGTGCAGGCGTATAACAATACGCCTCACGCTTCCACCGGGTTTTCGCCCCACTTCCTTCTGTTCGGCCAGGAACCGCAGCTACCAGTTGACCACCTGCTTGGGCGCACAACCACGTCCGCGGTTGGACCCACCGACTGGGTACGACAGCATCGGCTGCGCCTGCAGGCTTCACACGCCAGGGCACTAAAACAGCTCCAATAAGCTGCAGCGGAGAGACGAAAGCAGACGGACCAGAAAGCTGCCGATCACCCACTACACGTTGGTGACCTGGTTTACCTGAGAAACCGTGTCCTCGGCAGGAGCAAGATCCAAGACCGGTGGCGTCCTGAACTGCACGTCGTGACCGCACGTCCCTACCCCGGCATACATGTGTATGGGGTCAAACCATTCTCTGGCGGGCAGGAGCGGACCCTCAGTAGAGATGACCTGTTGCCTGCCAGGGCACCACTGGCTGCTGCCGCAGAGGAACCGCCGACACGGGAAACACCTGCTCAGGCCAACCCACAGTACCCTGATCGGGGTGAGTTCTGGCTGGGTCGGCCTGCGACTGTTGGCTTGCCTCCTGCCGCACCCATGCCTCTTCCCGCACCCATTCCTGCGGCCCCCATTCCTGTTGGTCCCGTTCCCGCTGCACCCATTCCCGCTGCACCCATTCCTGCAGCTGACGCACCGCAAGTCAGAGCCAAACCTGCACTCAGGCGCTCCAACCGTGTGAACAAAGGGGTAAACCCCAATGCTGCCAACCTACCTCGAAGAGCAGTGTGGCGACCGTAATGTTGCGTTGCACTACTGTGTATATTTATTTCATCATGATCGAACTTAGATGGCTTGACCGCTAATCTGGTATTACTTCATAGCATTATATATGTTCATTTGAGTAGTAACGGGACAGAGTCCACATCAGGTCACTGAGCGTTGTGTTGTCTGTGAGTGAGTTATGTTTATTACGAGTATACGTGTTAACCTTCATATAAGGCCCTGTATTTTCGTGTGTGCATTTCTCTAGCGAAACATTTTATCGTACCGAGGGGCCTTCACATAAGGCTTGGTATTGAAATCATGGTTTGAGATGGCAGACATCACTTGTGTGCCGTTCATGTTGTAAATGACATGCAATGTGTTGTATTCGATTGTTGCAATGTGCGCTGTGTTGTTTTATTTTTTTTCGAATATGTTGTTTTGAGGTCTTGTACAGCCAATTGGGGAATGTCCTCCATTTTTAAATCCCAGATGGCAGTAGGTTTTTGAAAGGCAATAAGAACAGATGTTTCTTTTGGAGTTTTCATCATTAACAAAAAGAATCCTCTTTTTCATCCTTTGGTCCTGTTTCAAGCAATGCGTTATGGGTCTGTCTGGTTTACTTGGCTTAAATGCAGTAATCATTTTGCCCTTTTAACTGCAATGCAATCAGTCTGGTCTTTGGAGATGTTTGTAGTTAGTCAGGCCTTTATTAGTATGCTGGCAAAAAGGGGTACAGTTTTGTGCGTGGATGTATTGGGTACCACTTTGATGGTTTGTTAAGTCAACTCTTAGTTGCCCTACACCATTTAATTTTGTTTATTGCTATGTGATTAACCAGCGAGGACGCTGGTTATGATTGAGTAGGGGGGATGTAACCGAGCGTATTGTATACATGTTCCGGGCCATGACCCTATAACCTTTCTTTCCGGTCCTTTTCCTTTTTGATTGGGTGGGGGGTTTATGGCCCAATTATCTAAGGTGTTAAAAGTTGTGTGCTGGGCCGGCAGCGTCCGCAGTGACCTGCCGAAAATAGACGGGTATTATTATCCCCCCGTGAGCGGCCTTGACCCTAGTATCAGTGGCAGGGTGGGGACTGTCACGTACGTTAAAATTGGCTGTAAATTCGAAACCGTTGCTAGTCAGTTGGAGGCCGAGGCCTCCATCTGCTCTATAAAAATAGAACAAGTTACTAGACACATAACGGTACATAATGTGTATTACCCCGAGTGTGACGGTGAGGGAGAGTGGTTGAAATACCATTCAGATAGCCATTGCCTGGTGGTCGGGGATTTTATTCAACACAGCGTACTCTGGGAGGACGGCTATACGGGCAGAGAGCCTAAGCTGGGCGCGGGCATTACTGGCTCCGACTTCGTTCTGTTAAATGATGGAACGCTGACCAG
Source organism: Alviniconcha strummeri (assembly GCA_963584105.1). Taxonomy (NCBI): domain Eukaryota; kingdom Metazoa; phylum Mollusca; class Gastropoda; family Provannidae; genus Alviniconcha; species Alviniconcha strummeri. The sequence continues at coordinate 3,745,797 of OY757557.1, forward strand.
GGTTCCAGATCGTTCCCATGACAGAGGAACTGCTGTTGATCTGGCCCTGGTCACTCCGGACCTGGTTGGTGATGTGGAGTGGTCGGTGGGCGACGATCCCTTGTCCAGCGACCACCTCCCCATCACCATTAATATAACCGGTATCGTTATGCGGGAGCGAAACGCCCCGCATGAAAATTTGAACTATGATAAAGCTGACTGGTCTAGGTTCCGAGCCGAGCTGGGGGCTTTGCCAATCGGTGATCATGGATCCCTTTCTATAGAAGACCTAAACAGTTTATTTCTGGAAAATATTCTCACTGCGGCTAGGGCCTCGATACCGACCACCAAGAAGGGGTCCACCCGGACCCGTAACAACCCTTGGTGGAGCGATGCCTGCGGGGAGGCGGTCAAAAACAAAAGATATTATTACAAAAAGTATAGGCGGAATTGCACACCGTTAGCTCATGAGGAAATGACTAAAGCAAAAATTCAGTGCAAAAGAATTATAGCCCAGGCAAAATTGGCTCATTGGAACAATTTCGTAGGAAATTTGGACGATAGGGTTGACCTGGGCAACGTTTATAAAGAGATTAAGAAGATTAAGCAGCAGTACTGTCCCCCCGATTTCGACCTTAGGGTGGGGGACAGAGTGTTTCAAACTAATCAAGCAAAGGCGGACGCCTTCGCGGAGGTGTTGGCCGATGCCAGCAGCACCTACCACCTCCCCGCGGGCATGCAGGAGTATCGAGACTCCTATGAAACACTAAATCCGCTCCAGGACCCTGCTCCGGCACACCTGGCTGTAAATTGTCCCTTCTCTCGTGCTGAGCTGGAGAGTGCTCTTTCATCTATTACAAAACTGAAAGTTTCTGAAGGTGTAGACCGTGTTTCCTATCGGATGTTGAGGGAGTTGCCGGAACCCTACATGGAGGCGTTGCTGGCCCTCTTTCGGCGCTGCTGGGAGGGTGGAAACACGCCATCGTCACTCCCATTCCCAAGCAGGGAAAATCCCGGAAGGAGGTCGGCAACTACCGTCCCATATCCCTCACATCCCACATAGGTAAAATCTATGAACGCATTGTAAAACAGCGACTTAACCACTTCTGCGAGAGAAAGGGAGTGATCCCTCTGTGCCAGGCCGGGTTCCGTACCGGCCGCGGGGTGTCTGACCACCTAGTGCGGCTGGGGGCGCACGTCAGGAGAGCGAGACTGAGGAGGAGGGCGCTGTACAGTTGCTTCTTCGACGTGCGTCGTGCTTACGATACCGTCTGGCACGGACGGTTGCTCCGTAAAATCCAGGAAGTTGGGCTTTCTGGCCAGATGTATAACTTTGTTAAAGCCTTTCTGTCTAAGAGAACGTTTCAGGTTAGATGGAAGGGCACTCTCTCTAACAGCCAGCGCTTAGATATGGGGGTTCCGCAGGGCTCTGTGATAGCGCCACTTCTGTTTTCTATCATGCTGTACGACATTAATAAAATGCAAAAACACGATGCTATCATTACACTGTATGCTGACGACCTGGCCATCTGGAAGGAATCAAAATGCAGGAAATTTACTAATATAACAAAAACAAATTCGTGTTTGCGACAGATCCAAAAGCAGTTCCAAGAAGTTATAAACACAGTTAACCAATATATGTTTCAGAATGGGTTTAGCCTGTCTGTTGAAAAAAACGGTATTTGTTATTTTTGGTCCCTGGCACCCTGTGTCGCCGGAATTCAGTATTATTATTAACGGCCAGCGCCTGTACGCGGCCAAACAAGTGAAATATCTGGGTGTTACCTTCCAGTGGTCGGGTAGCGTCTCCAAACACGTTCATAGTAATATCCAGTCGGCCCTTCGGGCCACTAACTTAGTTAAATTGCTATCACGGATGCCCTGGGCCAACCAGCCTAAAACCATGATCACTCTGGTAAAGTCCCTGGTTCGGTCCGGCCTTTATTACGGCCTAGAGGCCTGTTATGACATGCCGCCCTCCCTGATCACTGCCATAGAGCAGGCCGAGTGCCGGGCCATTAAGTTGGCCCTGGGCCTTCCGAGGGCCACACCCAGGTACTTGGCCTACAGGGAGGCAGGCATGCTACCAGCAAAGTTATATTTACAATTTATTTGTGCTAAGTATCAGTTCCGGTCGCAGACCACTGATAATTCAACGGGTGTGGAGGTGTTGGGCGACTTCGGGGGCCCTGCCACTGCCCGGTTCTGCGTTCCCTTCCGCGACTTCACCCAGGACTTGGTCCGGGCGGCGGGGGTGGAGGGGCAACGGGCAGCCCGGAGGCCGGTCCACCCGTACCCGCCTTGGGTCGTGGAGGGAGCGCGGGTTGAGTTGGAGGTGGCGGGGCTCCGGAAGTCCGATAACCCTCTGATCTTACAAGCAGCAGCCAGAGAGCTGATCAATAATCAATATAACCATTGTATCTGTGTGTACACGGACGGGTCCATGACGACGGAGGGAGTGGGGGCCGCGTTCGTTGTACCACAACTCAGTAATCTAACCAGAAAATATCAGCTGCCTCATGTGTCTATATTTACAGCTGAGTTAGTTGCCATTCTAATGGCCTTAAACTTCTTTAATGACCTGTGTCAGCCGCCGATGGCGGTGTCGGTTTTTTTTCTGACTCGCTGTCGGCGCTGCAGGCCATTAAACACAACAGTCAGTCTTCCAGGGAAGACGTTGTTAAAGAAATAGTCGTCGTGTGCCACCAGCTTATTACTCGTGGCACCGACATCGTCCTGCAGTGGGTCCCCTCCCACGTGGGCGTGCCTGGCAACGAGAGCGCTGACCGCGCTGCGAAACAGGCAGCCCGTGGACTGGGGGCCACTGCACTCCACTTGACTTTCTCTTTTACTGATATTAAAACCCTTTTAACCCGAGCCGTGTGAAAACTGTGCGGGGAGGAGTTCGCCGCCAAGGCCAGGGACAGCGGTTACACCAACGATCTGTCCCCTCCTACCAGGCACGGCGTGCGTTTCCCCCCGCTGTCAGTGCACCTCTCTACAATTATGTACCGTCTGCGCTGTGACGTGTGGCGAACCAGCTTTGTCCCCAAACTGTGTTTGTGCGGGCTGATGGTCTCGATGATGATGATGAGTTGATGCTTAATGTCCTCAGATGTCATTTGACATATTAGGGACAAGTTGTGACCAATGCCGAAGCACGGTTCAATAAAAGCCACATACGTAAGGTGTATGCGTGTTTAGCTGTAACCTGCCACCTGCACTTTTGGCAGAATGACCGGGATCTTTTACGTGCTACTGTGGTAACACGGGGGTGGAACGGATACCGAAATAAGAGTCAGCACAGAAAGTCGACCCTAGAGAATAAAATTCTCCCGCCGTTCCAGCAGGGATTCGAACCCGCGACCTTTCAATCACGAGTCCGGCAACTAAACACTGAGCTATCCCCGCTCCCTAGATGGTCTCGCCCTATCACGCTATTTTTAAGTGTCCCGCACTGGCGGGTCACTTTAAACCTATTATTGATAAGCTTCGATTGCTTAATCTGCCGCCGGACCTCTCCAGTCTGTGTCGTTTCCGTGACGACGCGGGGTGGGGTCTGGCGGTGGACACAACCAAGTTGATATTTACTTCTGGTGTGGCTGCTCACATCTAGAGTCTGTTTATTTCCGCGTTCCATCGTGCCAGTGTCGGTGTCAGCGCACGTGCCCGGCGTGCAGTTGCTAGGACCGGCCGTCCCCCAGAGCAAAACCTATAGTCCGTTTTTGTTTTCTTTCTCTGCCAGTTACTGTGCGACTGTAGTCTGTTTCTTTTTTTCTTTTCTAAGTCGCTGCGGTGGCGTGTGTGGTTCTTTTTTGTATTTTCAGTCGCTGTGCGAGGTGTATACCCGCGTGGCGAGTGTTGTAGTTTGTTTTTGTTTTTTTGTCTTTTTTCCTAGTCTTTTCGCGCGGCGAGCGCTATAGTCATTTTTTTTTTTTTGATTTTCCGGCCGAACGCCCCCGCCCGCGTGACAAATTTTCGTGAGCCCGCTGGCCTCGCTGTGATATTGAAGGGGTTACCACCCCTGGTATAAAATTATTCTAACAGACATGTTGTATTTTTAAAACAATGAAAGAGTGTGGTATGAGTGATTAGATATATTTATTAGTGTACATATTATGTCTATTCGTCTTTGTGTTGCATGTACGTCTTACTTGTTTCTTTCTTTAGTAGATGTGGTTATATATTTTTTTAAAGTGGTCCTAAGAAGTTTTATCAATTTTAAAGAGAGTATTTTTGATTAAAGATTAAAACATTTTTACTGGCCCTTACCCCAGTGTAGTGCAGAAGCCGAATAATGTAAACATTTATGTAATCGCTCTCCTTTAGCTGCTAGTCCTAGACTGTGATAGTATATGTGTGCAATCGATATATGATTAATGATTGAATTTTTAAACAATTTTAAGTGCTAGTCCTGTATACGCCACGGTGTCAGAGGACTTAAAACACGAACAGTCAGTCAGTCGGCAGCGTCCCTTTTCCCCCAGTGTTCCTGCAGAGGCAGGTTGTTTGTTTACTGTTGCGGCCCGTGTTCATGTGTTCATCTCAGGGGAGAGCCTGTAAGTAGTTATTTTTCTATGGCTTGTTGTTGTTTCTTATTGATGTAAATAATGTATGTTTATAATGTTACCATGTTTACAACGTGCCTTGATTTTGGTTCTTGAATACGTGGGTAATTTCGGCATCAGATTGCCGCCTGGTTGCAGCTGCTGTGGCGTCAGACTACCTTGTTTGTGCGTTCATATCTTAATCTTTTATGCAACAGGATGACCGATGTTTCCAAAATGTATGCAGCTAACCTTGGTTAGCTGATATGTAACTAGTATGTTATGCTGCCATTGTTGGATGTTCAGTTTGAGGGATGCCGATGCAAAGTTATCCTTCTTAAATTATGGGTACTTTGGCAGTGCGGCAGTGCGGCATAACTTATTTGTTTAGTATCCTACCGATCCATGTTGCTACATGAAATCGGTGGTATATCATGGCTAACACTTTAAAGATGTTGACTTCATAGTTGTGGAATGTTCATTTTACTAGTTGAATGTGGTTTAGTGCATAGGGGTGATTGTATAAATTGTGAGACATGTTATTTCTGCTTGATCCGGCTTTTGTATGGCCGAGTCTTGGGCGCGCAGACTTTCACTCTACTTAGCTTGTAAACCCTTTCCGGGTCTTTGTGCCTGTACCCGAACTGGCTGGAGATGCGCGTCAGTGGGGGCAATTAGGTCTTTGTCTCTGTTCACTAATCGAGCAGCTAGATCAACAGTTTAGATTCTTGCTGCGTTACCCGCGTCAGTAAGACGCTTGACGTTGTTCACAGCCGGATATGCTCTGCTAGTCAGTAACAGTAACATGCTGTAACGCTTTGAGTAACTCGACGAGGCTGGAGCTGGTCAGTTTATGACTGACTTCCTCCCGCTCACGGCATGGACCCAGGTGCCACCCGTGTCACTATCCATCTTGTTGTGTGCTTAAGTGGAACTGCTGTAACGATTATCTCACTCATCCTGTTTAGTTAAGAATGAGCTTGGTAATCCACATTCTTCACTGTTACTTTATTGTATACTTCATAATACTGAGAGTTCATCAGTTAATTGACTGGCCGTCTCTTGTATACTCACCGTGACTCTGTGAGGTACAGGTTTTAAGTGTAAGTCAAGCACACGATTTATGTGCTTGATTATTAATCATTTTGTCATGTATTATAGTAACCTTCAGGTAAACTACATGGTTACTGTATTATTTAGATAATTGCTGTTGCTTAGACTTTACATTTGCTTTCATGTTCTAAATGTTTTGTTTGCTTGTGTCTTTTCTAAAACAGACACTGTTTCCTGGTTGGTTGGTGTACAAATAAAAGTTATGTTATAGCAACCTCTGACTTGTGACTCTTCATCCATGCTTCCAACCTGCTTCCCCTCAACTCCCCATCCCCACTCCCCTACATGTGAGACAGTGAAGTGGTTGGTGCCCCTTGCGTGCAGTACAACTTTATGTTTGGATTGGAGAGGGGGTGGAGGTGGGGGCGGGGGCTGCAATAGTTATTTCAGACAGTATATGAGAGATTCTATGTCTTATGAGCATTATAGTATATGCCCATACGTCAATTACTGCGTACGAATGTGTTAATGTATGCGCGTGCATGTGCATTTGCGTGTGATGTGCAGATCAGGGTCCATAGGAATGATGGCCAAACAACGATACAGGCGGATACGGGACAGCCCCTAACCCTGATTTGCTACAGTCCACAAGTCCGGCTCTCTTGGCGTATGCACAAGTCGTCAGTAGCCTCAGAAATAGCTATTAGTTTGTTGATTTTTAGATTGGTAACGACCCTTGTTTTACCAACAATGCATCGCGCGTGATGCCTATAACTCGAAATGATTGGATACCGCGTGACAACAGTTCAGGTTCAAAGATCGCTTCATTTGTATGTAGACGTCATTGACCCCTTCTCATTCGAGATTTTCCTGTCCCCTCTTCGCTCTGTGTTGATCATGATATGTCTTAATTAATATATGAATCCTAATTTTCTGGAATAAGTTGTGGTCTCCAGTGGTACGGCGTCGGTGTGTACAAGTGTTTATTTTCTCCTCAGTAGTAGCCGTTGTCGGTAACGCCAGCATCAGAGCCACCATTTTTATACGGTGTTTAGGCTGCTTAAACGTGGACAAATCGTGCACAGAACTATAACCGCGCAGTGGGTTGGAGGGTTTTCCGCTAGCAGAGTTTATAACCGTGTTCGTTAAACCGGGTCCTGGCGTTTCTTTTATAACCACCCACGTTGTTTACGCCAGTATAAATTAAACCAAAATCGTTTGAAACGAGACGCAACTCAATTTTACATGGGGCGGACGCGCCTCATGTTTACGTGCGTGCTTGGACGCTGTGTTGCTTCCAGTCTTACTAGTACCTAAACCTTTCGGAGGTCGCTGAAAGAGTCGGTGGCAAACTCCAGCTACTGGTTGACCACATCCTTCCTCCTTCCACTGCCATAATTGATTACGCCAGAGGTAATCAATAATTGATTACCATAGGCCATAAGCGATTATGCCAAAACGGTCAGCAAAGGGACTTTTTTGTTTATATAGCTAGCGGACTGTTTTTGAGGCTCCAGTGGCAGTACGTTTGTGCCGACAGACAACTCAAATTATAGCTGGTGTTTCTTTTAGAACCGGCCACGCTTTTTACACCAGCATAAATAAACCCAAACCCTTTGATTCGAGACAGATTTATTTTTTACTCGAGGCGGACTCGTCTCATCTTTTACGCGCATGCTTGGACGCTGCGTTGCTTCCAGTCTTATTAGCACCCAAACCTTTGGGCGAGGTGACGGGGGGGGGGGGGCTCACATGATACATATTAACCTATGTATGATATTCTACACACGTTAGAGCACAGTCCTACCAAAACAATTTACATAAACTATTATACGGAAAACCTAAAACAACCCCCCCCCCCCACACACACACACTCACACACACACACACACACACACACACACACACACACACACACACACACACACACACACACACACACATACACACACACACACTGACTGTAGCAGAAACTGGGTACTGATATTATCTGGGATGAAAATACTGCGAGAAGAGGAAGGTTCTCCGTTAGCTTTAAAAGACGACAGGGTTGAGCAGTGTCTAAAGTCTTGTGGGAGTGAATTCCAAATGTGGGGTCCAGAGCGAGAAAAGGTGCGAAAGCCATGAGTTTTGCGTTTGTATTGCTGGATTTTCAGTGTGCGGGTGTCAGAAGAAGAGCGTAGTGTACTAGACGGAGTGTAGACATGGAGCAGTTCAGATAGGTAAGCACGACCAGAACCATTTATAGCACTGAAACACATACAAGCGACTTTATACTTAATACGTTCTGAAATGGGTAGCCAGTGCAGTTTTTCCAGGAGAGGTATTGAGTGGTGGTGACGGGGTGCCAAGAGAATGAGTCTTGCAGCAAGGTTTTGACCACAGCCATTGTTGATTACGCTATAGATCTCGGAAAACTGTTAGCTAACGGAACAAAAAAACAACAACTGACAGCTAACGGAACAAACAAACAAAACAAAAACAAAACCCCCAAAAATCAGCTAACGGAACAAAAAACTGTCAGCTAACGGAACAAAAAAACAAAAACAAAAATGTCAGCTAACGGAACAACAACAACAAAAACTGTCAGCTAACAGAACAAAAAAAGAAAAAGAAAAAAAGTCAGCTAACGGAACAAAAAACTGTCAGCTAACGGAACAAAAAAAACAAAAAACAAAAAAAATGTCAGCTAACGGAACAAAAAACTGTCAGCTAACGGAACAACAACAACAACAAAATTTCAGCTAACGGTACAAAAAACTGTCAGCTAACGGAACACACAAAAAAAAAAAAAAAGAACTGTCAGCTAACGGAAACAAAAACTGTCAGCTTACGGAACAAAAAAACTGTCAGCTAACGGAACAGTTTTTCGATGATGCTCAAACGGCAGTAAGTTTGTAACAGACAACTCAAGTTATATCAGACATTTGTGTTATAACTGACCACGCTACTTACGCCAGCATAAATGAAACCAAAATCGTTTGAATCGAGACGGAGCTTCTTCTTTTTGTTACCCAGAGTGGATGCGTCTCCTGTTTACGTGGGTACTTGGGCGCTAGGTTGCTTCTACAGTCATATTAGTACCCAAACCTTTCGGGGGCGCTGATCGCGTCGGTGGACAGCTGCGCGGAGACAAAGAGTGCCCCTTCAGTGGTGTAACCAATGGTGGCAGAGTTTGGAGGAAGGTGTCGGAAAGCGAAAGGTTTGGTACAGATAAGACTGTGAAAGCAACCTAACACCAAAGCACGCACGTAAACGTGAGACGCATCCACCCCGGGTAAAAAACAACAACAGAGTTACGTCTCGATTCAAACGATGTTGGTTTCATTTAAGCTGGCGTAAGCAACATGTTCAGTTATAAAACAAACGTCTGATATAATTTGAGTTGTTTGTAACAAACTTACTATTGTCTGAGCACCAACAAACAAAAACATACCCGTTAGCTGAAAGTTTTCTTGACCCTATGGCGTAACTAAATACGGTAGTGGTTGAAGGAAGGATGTCGTAAACCAGAGCTTGGAGTTTGGGTGTTGCGGTGTCTCTAGCTGGTTGAAGTTTGTTTGCATCATTCTGTATTAATATGCTCGGAGCAAGCCGTTTAAACGAAATGTTTCAGCGTCGTTGGTTTGGTAATGACTCGGGTATGTCTAATGGTGAGAAGGCCTCGTGATTTTGCTAGGTGACAGCTGGAAAGAGTAAATGGCAATGTCAGAGATAAACAGAGTGAGGGATCAGGAGGAACGGCCACCGAAATTAGTTAGTTAGTGGGTGTTTAAACAAAGTCTTGAGACACACAGAGAGAAGGGGGGCGGGGGGGGGGGGGGGGGGAGAGGGGGGGGAGACAGAGACAGAGAGACACAGAGAAATACAGAGAGAGACAGAGACAGAGAGGAGGTAGATAGGTGACTGAATTGAATAGGTCAGTGAAGTTCACTTCAGTGTGGTATCTATGCACTCGGAAAAGACCACAATTAGCCTATACGCTCCACCTCGTCTCCCAGAAGTTTCCGCGACGTTGCCTTTGAAACGGTTTCAGTGTTCATCTGACTGACGATGGCCCTCTCTTGTCCTTTCAAGGAAATTCTCTAACCTTCTCTTTCCACGCCTCTCTCCTTCAGGCGATCGATGGTGTGATGTTCTTGGCTTTGTGTCCGCAGGTGGTGTCTCAAGCTTCTCAACACTTCAGATATTTTGAGAAGCAAGCCGCTTGTGAGGGTTGCTTTGCCCGCCAGTCTATCTGCTTGGTCATTTCTTGTCACTGCAGCATGTCCAAGGCAGTACACCCGCAGGAGTTTTCGAAGGTGAATGTCGACCATGGACACATTCCAGTCTGGGCTTCCCGTTTCATTTTTCACTTTTTGTAGCAAACTCAGTGAATCTGTGAGGATGATGGCATAATTATGTGGTCCGACCGTCAGCTCTTGAGGCAATCCAGCGGAGGGCATGGGTGACTGCTTCCACCTCCATTGTCAAGCTGAAGGTTGAGACAGTATAGGCTGCACTGTCTTCATGGATGGTAGCCTCACCTTGCTTAACAGTGAAGCCCCACCCTGACTGGTCTTTGGTGACAGAGCCACCAGTGTTCACTATGAGGTCTTGCGGTTTGCTCTTTTCTTGAATACTCTTGAATGAGAAGCTTGATCTCTGACTCAGCTTTGCCTGCTGGCCATTCCCGACAGCACTTTTCCAAATTGTCTAACAGGAGTGTCTCATAGAGACGCCGGAATCAGTTTGGGTACCTTTTCCACTCTTTGGTTTGCTTGAGCTCTGTTAGCTGGCATACTTGCAGTATTGAGTCCTCTGCTTGACACAAGACTTGCCCCGTCCCAGTCTGCACCCCTTTGTGTCTTTTACGGCTTCATAGAGAGTCGTGTAGATTTATGACGGCACTGAAGTATGCTATGACCTGATCCACTTTCTGTCTGGTTTGCGTTGGTGGGAGGTCTAGCATAAATCTCACGGTCTCACTGGGTGTGCCTTTGGTGGTTCTCAGTATGACTGGCATTACCTCGTTCTGCACTCTGTCCGGCTTTAACATATTTTTCTGTGCCATTGTTGTGAGACCCAGTCCGTAGTCAATGACTCTGAGCACCACACTTTGATACAGTAGGAAGAGGTGGCGTTGTTCAATACCCTTTGCAGCCATAGCCTTCAGGACTGACAGACCTTTCTTGCACTTTAGTGCTGTTGTTTCCACATGTTGTCTGTAAGTCAGCATTCTGTCAATGGACCCAAAGGTATCTCAGATGATGTTCGTTCAACCACAGCTCCATCAAATGTGACTGCTAGCATTGGTGTGCCTGCTGTTCTGTTGTCAAGAGAACACCACAGAGATCCCGTGTCGTGTAGTGATACCACTGGAATACGCTATCCTGTTGTTGTTGCAATGTTTCTGCTGCCTCCTTGTAATCCCTTGATCTTTTGTATATAAGCCCGCTATTTGCCAGTGTGAGAATCTTGCTGGGTCCATTTTGGTTCAGATCTGCCAGAACTTTGGCAGTTTCCAAGCAGCATTACCACTGTTCTTTCCAGGAGCTCTCCGGCAACCCACCGGGTCAGTGTTAGACTGACTCCCACGGGATGTGCAGGTCCATCAGCAGCTTGAACTGGACTCTGTAGCAAGCATCCTCGAGATCGGTTGCTACAGCCACTGCTTGTTCTTTCCTCTTGAATCCTTCGTACACGTCATATGCAAATGCAGCTGCATTTTCCCATGAGCATTTTCCTGGTCTGAACCCCCCCCCCCCTTATTTTCAGGGAGTATCTCCCTGTCCTCGAGGTCTCTGGCGAGTTTCCTCGCAACAGTTCCTTCCATGAGCTTCCCAACGGTGTTCTGCATTGTGAGGATGCGGTATCCATTCAGCTCGTGGGCTTTCCCTCGTTTGGAAATAGGTCTCAAAGTGCTGTCTGTCCAGTCTTCGGGAATATAGCCTTTGTCGAAGCTTTCTTGGTAGATAGTCCTGTCCTCTTCTGTTAGCTTATTGGTATCTGAGTATCGAATCTTATCCGGACCAGGTTCTATATCCTTCCCGCTTCTTCTAAGGGCTTCGTTGAATTCCTCCTCTGTGAGTTCATCGTCGGGGCCACTTTGTGCAACTGTTCTGTTGAGATCAGTCGGTACATGCTTCCTTTTTTTCTTCTTCTGTTTTGGTTGCTCTGTGGTATAAATCGCCCAAGTAAAGCTTGACCTTTCTCTTCATTGGTCTCTGGCCTTGCCCTGTTGGTGTCTTCTAAGTCTGGGGTTGTTTTGGTACGATCAGTCCCTTCCATGTGTTCGTAGAACTGCCAGAACTGTGTCAGCGTTGTTTCAGCACTGAGTTCGTCACAGATGCTTTTTCATTTGTGTTATCTGCTTGAACTGCTCCGTTTTGGTATCCAATGCAGATGTGAGTATTGGGTCTGGGTTTGGTCAAGTTCTTCCTTTCTGCCAGCTTTTCACTGCGGCACGTTTTTCTGTCCAAGCTTTCTCGGTCTCACTGTCCCACCATGGTGGCTGCATCTTGCTTTTCCGTGAACCTTTCGTGCTTTGTGTTGTTGTTTTCTTGCGCAATTTTGACACAATGTCTGAACCCGACGTTTCATACCTGAAGGGGTTATGTAGCTTGCTGTTTTGCTTCTTAGCTGCCCTTTTTAGGTTGAATACCACCAGCAGAGGGTCACTTCCATGTCGTTTCAGCGTCTGCATGTGCATTTTTTGGTGAGACAAGAGCCAGGTCAGTGGTGCTGTCCGTGTCCCCGTGTCGTCATCCAAGGTGTGTTGGTAACGGAGTTGTCACTGGGGTGAAGATGACGTCGCCCAAGGCTCCTTCCAGAGCTTAACCCTGAGGGTTGTTGCCCTGTTGATCCCACATGCTTCACCTGGTGTTCCTGATTACAAGTGTGTCCCTAGCTTCATCTTCGAATTGTTCCAGGAAGTCCAACTTCGCCTTGGTGGATGCAGCGCCTGGGTGTATGTATGTATTGACTAGGACCAGACACTTGTATATTTGGTCTGGCTTTTCTAGACGAATACCTGGCAGTTCCCTGGAGGCACTGCACCACTGACTTGCGTCTACTGTGGACACTGTGTTTCGTAGGCCCTTGCGAATTACGATCGGCTTTCCTCGTCATTCAGCTCAGGTCATTTAGTTCAAGTGGCTTTTCTGGGCGTGTCCTCGTTTCCTGTAGGCAGAGGACATCAGTCATAGGCAAGTCTCTTTAGGACTTCTCCTCGTTTGCTAGCGCTAGCACAGTTCTAGGAACAGATCATGTAAATTGCGTTTGAGGCCTTCGCGACCCGACTCTCCTTTCCCAACTCTCTTTCCTCGTTTCTTTGTGTATTATGGGCATCTCGATCGACGTCTCGAGCCCGGCGCGTGACCCCCGTTGCATGGCGAGATGTCGTGTTTTTGTTTAGATCCATTGCATGTCTGCTCAGTACTGAGGGTCCTAGTCGGTCACTGAGGGAGAGCCCTCGTGCCAGAGAAAGGGCAGTGGATGTCCTTTTGGAGCCCATCAGCCTGGACAGAATTTAGAAGACTAAAATTTGCGAGCCGGTTTGGCCTAGCGGTAAGGCGTTAGGCTGGTAAGCAGAAAAGGGCCTCGGCTCGATTCCGCTTCGGCTCTCCTTTCTCTTCAAAAGCTGTGGCCTGTGGACTCTGTCTTTGTGACTTTGTCCCTTACAATTATGAAGCATTAAAATGGCTCCCATTGCTGCCCATTTCAATGCAGGAGTCATTCTGGTGGTGACAGTGTAGCGATGCTTATTTAATCTCCCTCTTCCCACACCTCCATTTACATGTCCCTAATAAGCCTGAATGTTTCTATGGACGTAAAGCACCATTAAAGAAGAAGAAGAAGAAGAAGAAGAAGAAGAAGAAAATCAATTCAGTACCACTTTATTCATCCCATAAGGGGCAGTACCATAAGATGGGCTCCTAAAAAGGAAGTGTTAACACACAGATAAACAGGCTTTACGCACACAGACAAATAAACGCACACGTAAGCAGGTGTTACAGGCACTAGACACACTAAACACACAGGTAAACAGGTGTTACACCCACACCACACCTACAGGTAAACAGGCTTTACGCACAGACACTAAACACACAGGACACAGGTAAACAGGCCTTATGCACACAGACACATTAAACACACAGGTGGTACACACACACACACACACACACACACACACACACACACACACACACACACACACACACACACACACACAACACACACACACACACACACACACACACACACACACACACACACACACACACACACAACTAAGCCATGTGTAATATAATTTGTCATCTTAGAATGTTTATCCAATGTTTATTTAGGCGCAGGATCGAGCTTAATCAGTAGCCGATGCCTCTCTAGGTTCTTTTTATAGCCGTCGTCTGCAGGTCGCGTTCTCTGTTTAGTACTAGTGAATAGTAGTGAATCGTTGTTTTGTCGTATAGTATTTTGCTTAGCTGACTGCATGTTTAGTGTTTATTTTGGGTTGAAATTAACTTATTAAGTATTGTGTACACTGTAGAAGCTAAGTTGTATTCATAGACTACTTATTATCACAATCAGCGCTGCTGCGACTAAGATTACGCGCCCCAGGCGAAAGTTCGAACCGATTATTTTAGTGCTAGTCTTTGAGTGTGTCTTGCTTCTCATACAGAACGTTGTATTGTAATTGTTATGTACCATTTTAACCGTGGGAGCGTGCACCTTATTCTGATGTAAGTTTTAGTAACATTAATATTTTGTACATTGTGTTAGTTGTGGTTTAGTTGTCTGAATCCGTTTATAGACAGGCGCAAGCCACGCTTCCCACTCTTGTTGTAAATAAAATAAGTCATGTGTGTACATTTTGTTTGCATAGTTTAAAAGGTTGTAATTGAAGCTTTTATTCGATGTTTTTCATGTTTTAATTAGTTTAGTTATTGTAGAGGACAGTGTAATTGTGCGGGTCAAGGAAACACTATTGTCAGCCATTTTGTGGTCCTGAGGGCCGATTAGATTGTAGCGATAGCGTGTGTTCCTTGCGGCCAGCGCCGTTCTCTTATCTATGCGTGCGAGTGAAGATTTTGGGTGTGTTGAAAATTGCCTGCTGCTGTACAATAAACCCTGATTGCCGTACGCCTGCTGTGGTCTCCATTTTTGACTGACTCCGCTGCCTGGGTAACTGTCCTTCTACGCTCCACCGCTCCATTACATAAGCATGACTATGTTTGTTATTCGAGGAAAATTTAGACGGTATATTCTGATTGCAGGACTCAAGTGTCATTCATCAATCGTCAATTCTCAATCGTCCATCTTCAGTCGTCAATCTTTAATCGTCAACGCGGGGTGTGACTACTATCACATTCCCATGTAGGGGACTAGTTCCCTGTCGTCGTTGTGTTACTGTTTCGACCAGTGCTCTGATTTGATTTGATGATGATTTGTACCGATTTTTGATCAGCACCTCCATGTATATACCTTAGTTAAGTCGTGCGTGTGAATGGAGTGAGTTTTGCGTGTGGTGGGTAGTGCCGTGTGATTGTTAAAGGGTTTGAAAGGTTCCTCATTGTTGTGTTGTGGCGTTGGGGAGTTAATGGGGGGAAATGTGGGAGAGATTACGTCAGTGACCATTCGGGAAGCGACAACAGCGTCATTTCACAAAACAACAGCATACACACGATGCGAGTGTGCTTAGCTGTAATCTGCCACCTTCACGTTTGGCAGACTGACCGGATCTTTTACCTGCTGCTGCAGTAATACCGGGATGGAACGGATACCGCTGGAGCAGCGGGAGAATTTTCTTCTCCAGGGTCAGCTTTCTGTGCTGACTCTTATTTCGGTATCCGTTCCGCCCCCGTGTAAAAGACCCTGGTCATTCTGCCAAAAGCGCAGGTGGCAGGTTACAGCTAAACACGCATACACCTTACGTATGTGGTTTTGCATGAAATGACACGGTGCATGGTTGTATGGTGTGGTGTACACAGAACGCGCCGAGACTGACTCTCTCTGGCAGCAGATTCTTGTTGCACCAGCCATGCCAGCGCTGTAAGTACACCACTTCGGTGGATATTCAAAAAACGCGCTATAAAAACTATTCACTCATGTAGAATCACATGCGAGCACAGTGAGTCTGCTCGAGAGCGGAGAACAGCGCTATATAAAAGCGATTAATAATAATAATAATACCGAAATAAGAGTCAACAGAGAAAGTTGACTCTGGGGGAAAAAACTTTCCCCAGCTTCTGCCGGGACTCGAACCCGCCCTTCCGATCACCAGTCCGGCGCTTTACCACTGAGCTATCCTCGCACCACTACGACACACTGCAACAGACACACTATACAGCAGTAATAAAGGAGAGACGTGACTGGTTACACGTGATCTCGTGGTTATGCTATCCAAGTCCCAGTAGGTGGGAAATAAGATACTGGTGAGATATGTGCGGCTTTAGTCATTACAACTGTAAACACTGTTACAAAACTAAAAACAACTTTACCTTCCGGCTCCTGTGACCTTTCCGTTGGGCTTGTGGATAAATCAGACCGTGGCTGTGGAGTACTTCCCGGAACATCTAAGGAATGAAAGATGAATGACTCAGTTGGACTTCACATCTCGGCCTCGTGTCTCGCTTAAAAATGACCATAATTTGTTTTTAATGGGATTTTATGACAGTATAGTCTGAATTCAAAGGCTGCTCTCTCTCTCTCTCTCTCTCTCTCTCTCTCTCTCTCTCTCTCTCTCTCTCTCTCTCTCTCTCTCTCTCTCTCTCTCCCGATAACACCATACCTGTAACTACTGTGTCGTTCTGGGTCCCAGAGACAAGGCTGCGCCTCCCACAAGTTAACAAATAAAATAAATCCCTCCGAAGCGAGTGAAGTACCTAGCTGACTGAACTGACATGGTGCTTAACGTCCACAAAAACCATGAGGCTTATTAGGGACGGGGAGAAGGGGGTGGGAGGGGGTACGGAGGTGGGGGGAGAGGGATGTTATACTCCTATCGCTGCGCTGTTACCACCAGAATGATTCTTGCATTAAGATGGGCAGCGATGAGAGCCATTTTAATGTTTCAGTAGGAAGTGATGGACAAAGTCACAAGACAGAGTCCACAAACCACAACCTTTTTGAAGAGAAAGGAGAGCTGAAGCGGTATCGAACCGAGGTCCTTCCGCTTACCAGCCTAACGCCTTACCGCTAGGCCAAACCGGCTCACTAAGTACCTAGCGACACAGTTGTCCATTTTATTTCTTCCTCATCCACAGAAGAGCTCTGCTCTCAGCCAATCAGAGCCAATGTTCGTCTAACAAGGCGAATGTTCCCAGAACATGTTGAGCGAAGCTTTTCGGACCCCGAATATAGCTTCGCGCAGTTCGACGAACACTCCGAACTATATTCACGAAGCAAAAGTTCGCCCAATTAAGAATCGACTATGAATCGCCGAATACTTCCAACTATGTTCGCGAACAAATGTTCGCCCAATTAAGAACGGGCTTTAGGTCCAATTCTTGCTATATGAAAAACACAAACAAGTACGACTATACTACAAACAGATATCATAAGCACGAATAAGAAATTGACTAATGCAGTTTCACAGAGTTCCTACAAATGTGCAGAAAAATCAGAATTACATTTCTTTCATGGATATACATGCATACAACACTCAGATCTTTAGGCAAACATGTGATTCAAACAAATCCCATCCAAATTTGGCAAAATGTTATTCTCGGACATATACTTGTGCAGATTAGGTATGAAGCAAGGAAGAGAGAGCGTGAGAGCGAGCGAAAGAGAGAGAGAGAGAGAGAGAGAGAGAGAGAGAGAGAGAGAGAGAGAGAGAGAGAGAGAGAGAGAGAGAGAGAGAGAGAGAGAGCGTGTGTGTGTGCGTGTATGTGTGTGCATGCGTGTGTGTGCGCGCGCGCGTGTGTGTGTGTGTGTGTGTGTGTGTGTGTGTGTGTGTGTGTGTGTGTGTGTGTGTGTGTGTGTGTGTGTGTGTGTGTTGTGTGTATGAATGGTTTGACAACTTTGTTCAAATGATAGATAACATCCATACCGTTAAACCCCATGCTGATATTCTTGTACTAGGAGATCTTCCGTGATATTCATTTACTAAAGCCACACTCCGCTGTCTCCTTATCTATTTCTTATTTGTGCAGAACTGTTAGCCTCAATGATACGTCAGAATGAAAACATACATGGTATAAACATCCTAGATGAAGAGATATTGTTGTCACAATTTGCAGATGATACAACCTTTTTCCTGGATGGTACAAGAGAATCATTTTGCTCATGTATGTGTGTCTTACAGCAGTTTGCTTCAATGTCTGGTCTAAACATTAATGTGGATAAAACTAAGGCTGTATGGATAGGATCACGAAGAAACTCAAAATTGAGATTTATGCCAGAAATTAACCTTGACTGGAACCCTGTAACATTCACGGTTCTAGGTGTTGTATTTTCCACAGATGTACTTGAAATAGTTACAATCAATTTTGAAAACAAGCTCAATGAAATGAAGAAAGTGCTAAATGCCTGGTCTAGAAGAAATCTTACCCCCTTTGGGAGAATAACAGTAATAAAATCCTTAGTTATTTCCAAAATAACCCATCTCCTGATGAACCTCCCAGATCCTGAAGAGAGTTTTTTAAAGGAATTGAATAAGCTTTTGTATAATTTTCTTTGGAATGGTAAAAATGATAAAATAAGAAGATCTGGTGTGTGTCAAGCATATGAAGTTGGTGGTTGAAAATGGTTGATATAAAATCATTTCTGTCTGCATTGAAAATCAGTTGGCTTAAACGTATTCTACATGATGATGGAAAACTTTCAAAAATCCTACAAGCAATGTGTCCACTGATTCAGAATGTAAAACAACGAGGTGGTGAATTTGCCAACATAATCATGCAAAGAGTTAAAAACCCTTTTTGGTTTGATGTATTCAAACACTACAAAAAGATATCTGCCAAATGCACACCTGTAACTTTTGATGATTTTGTGTCAGAATGTCTACATTATAATGTTAATATATGCAGAGGAAAAAGGGTTGTATGTATTAGAAACTGGATGGACTGTGGCATTGTTTCCCTGGGACATCTTGTTGGTCCACATGGATACCTATCATATAATGAATTCAAGGCAAAATTTCCCAATGTTAGGACTGATTTTTTGTTGTATGAAGGGATACTGACTGCAGTCAAATGTTATCAAAGAAGATTGGGTTTGGCTGTAAAAGAGAATTTTGTTATTGGTGATGCATTTGTGTGGAGATTTTTGTATAAATCTAGTGTTAAAGATATTTATTCATGCCTTGTAAGGACTAGTGAGACACCAAAGTGCATAGAAAAATGGAGCGAAGTCCTTGCTGTTGAAACTGATACTAAGGCAGTCTTCGATAAAATTTTCAGGACTACACGTGAGAAATGTCTCATATGGTTCCAGTACAAATTGTTATATAATTTGCTACCCACTGGCCGCTTCTTATTCCAGCGACAGCTTGTAGATTCACCTGTCTGTGTCTTCTGCAAAGATGCTGAAGAAACTTTATTACACATGTTTTGGGATTGCCCAAAAATCCAGAACTACTGATTTGATGTACAGGGATGGCTTCATACCAGCTTCACACATTGTACTGATATAATTTTTTCAAAAGAGCTTGTTATTCTTGGCAGTAAAGCGAATGTGGTCACTGACAGAATACTGGATTTGTGTATCCTTATAGCTAAATACAACATTTTTATTGCAAAGCTGCATGGTACCATCCCACACCTAAATGTTTTTACTCGTTTTTTGAAGAATAGAGCTGTTCTGGAGAAATATTGTTACACGTTAAATGGCAGATCAAACAAATTTCATGCTGAATGGATGCTGTACAGCTCACTCTTTTCATGAGTAGCTCACTTCTTTCAGGAGTCTTTTGTTTTTACTCAGCCTTGCTATTTAGTATAAGTATTGCTAATTATGTACTAAGACTTTTGATAATACTTATTGACACACTTGCCAGATAGCATATAATTATATACATATGTGTACATCTCTCTCTCTCTCTCTCTCTCTCTCTCTCTCTCTCTCTCTCTCTCTCTCTCTCTCTCTCTCTCTCTCTATTACGCCTCTGTCATTCCCCCTCTCTCTTCCCATCTTCCTCACCAGAATGTAAGATGAATTAAGGTATGAAGTTTTTGTTGCTGCTGTTTTTGTGTTCTTGTGTGTGTGTGTGTGTGTGTGTGTGTGTGTGTGTGTGTGTGTGTGTGTGTGTGTGTGTGTGTGTGTGTGTGTGTGTGTGTGTGTGTTGTCTTTGTCTTCTGTTTGGTGTCTGATCTAGTCTCTTGTAGCCTTACATGTTATACAATGCTTGTTATCTTGATACTACTGAGATTAGCTACTTATATACTTAATAGTCATTGTACGGCATATATACATGTATGTATTATATAATATATATTTATCTTGCCATTGTTACTTGTATGCTTAATGGGATGGAGATTAAATATTTAACCAAAAAAAAAAAAAAAAAATGTGTATAAGTATGTACAAAAAAACAACTAACGCCTTCCTTCCTTTGTCCATGATATTTGAAAATCAGCTCAGGTTCTGAAATGTTTAATAATTGTTATAATTATAATAATAATAATTATAGTGCAGAATGTACATGTGAGGAACAAAAATCATACAAAGACGTGTGAATGCATGAGCGAGAGAAATACTGTAACGATGGATGAATGTTTCTGAATAAAAGCCCCACAATGATGTGCTTGGCAAAAAAAAAAAAAAAAAAAAAAAAAAAAACCCACACTCTTCCTGTGACTCTACTATTACATTGCTAGGCTTAACTCAGCTATTGAAATCACCTACTAGAATTACACAGACGTCTGCCACACGTAATCACCGAGGTCAGTGTACCTGACCTGAGCATAAGTGACCATTGTCCCATCTCCTGTTCAAGATCGATTAAGCTTCCAAAATGTGAGCCCAAAACCCATTCATATATATGTCATTTCGATATTTCAAACATTTTAATAAGGCTGCCTTTTTTAATGACCTGCACTGCGTCCCATTCACTGAAGTCCTGAATTGTACTGATCCCGATAAAGCCTTGGCGACATGGTACAATGTCTACCTCACTGTTGTCAAAAGACATGCACCTTTAAAGCACAAGCGGGTAAAACATCCAAAGTTACTACCATGGCTTACAAAGACATAAACGAAACAATGGCGGAGAGAGAGACAAACTAAAGAGAGAAAAATGTTTCCCTGAATACAAGAAATTAAGAAATAAAGTACAGATTCTTGTGAAAAAAGCTATATAAAAAAAGAATAGTTCCAAAAGCTCATTGAACGGGATAACAATATACCATCTGTGTGACGTTCTCTAGATGTGTTTACGAAAGGACATCGTTCTGCTTATGCCGACATCCCGAAGAACCTAACTGCAAATGTTTTCAATAATCATTTTCTTTCTATGTCAGAAAGATTAATAGAACCAAGAATGAATGCATATGCGTGCTCAAATCCTCTAAACGATTTCTGCAAACAAAAAACTAGGGGACAAGACCCATTTGTCATCCCACATCTCTCCGTTTGGAACTAGGCAAATGCATATCGAGGCTGGACAATAAATAATCGTCTGGTCTGGATGGTATAAGCAACCAGGTACTAAAACTGTCATTGCCATACATAATAGACTCGCTTACTTATGTTTTTAATTGATGAATCGAGATTTAAAAAAAAAAAAATCAATCTCAGCTTAAAAAAGCCAAAGTGGTTCCGCTTCCAAATTCTACGGATAAAAAAAATCCAACCAACTTCTGTTTTGTCAAAGCTTCTAGAAAAGCATGTGCACATTTAAATGGTTACTTAGAAATGCGGCAACTCCTTCACCCCTTTCAGTCTGTATTTAGACGTAAGCAGTCCTGCAACACTGCATTGGCACGTCTCACAAAATCTTGGCTAACAGCCATGAATAAATCTGAGGTGTCTGGAGTATTATTCCTAGACCTAAAGAAGGCTTTCGACCTGGTTGATCACGATATCCTATTGAAGAAGCTCGCCATTTATCTTAAACACTCAAGTTCTCTACCGTTTTTTAAAATTATATCTTCATAACAGAACGCAGTGCGTCTTACTCTATGGCTCTTACTCCTCTAAAGAGTCAGTAAAGTATGGTGTACCACAAGTTTTTGTTTTTGTTTTTTTGTTTTTTGTTATTGACATTTTTTAATGCGGCTTAGTTACATACATACATACATACATACATACATACATACATACATACATACATACATACATACATACATGGGGCATCGGAGGGCATGCGGCATTGGTACAGTCAATATTTCAAAAGTCATAAACATGAAATGAATGAAGATACAGAAAAAAGAGAGGTAGATGAGAGCATAATTAGCCTGCAAAAAAAGGTTTGTAAGGTTCCAACCTGGAAAGAAACTTGAACATGAGCAGCTCATCTTAGCATTGTATTCCTCTATTTTGTATCTGTATAAAAAAAATATAAAAATATAAATATATCAATGTTCGGGGGCTGTTTTCCTATTCTGCATTTGTACAGATACTGCTTTGCCAGTAGTAAAATCAAATCAAAAACGTTCTCCGTTTTGATGTTATCATCAATACTAAATCATATTAGACATTCAGTCTTAATCTGTAGCAGGAAGTACACTTCTCTTTCAGTAAGACCCAAAAGCGTGTCCAGAACTGTTGGCTGTGTTTACATTCCCAAAATATGTGTTGTATAGTGTCTTTAGCAGTTAAACAAAAACTGCACTTATTATTGTTGGTGACACCCATCTCCTTAAGCATCACATTTGTTCCAAGTATTCTGTGTATAATTCTCATCTGAAACCATTTTATATTAACGTCGTGAATTTTACCTAGTTGATGAAAACAGGACTGCCACGGTATATTTCTTTGAAGTTTATCTTCCAATTTTGAGCAGCAGTTGGGTTTTGCATCATTTTGGTTTAATACATCGTAATATGATTTGCAACCGTTATTTGTTTCATACAATTTCTGCAAGCACGCCGTAAGATTAATAACATTGTTGTTACAAAATTCGAAACCGCTATTACGCAGAAATTTCTTTATTGCAAGTTTACAGCCGAAATATGTCACAAAATCAATAGTTATGTCAAATTTTCTCTGAAAATCTATGTGAGATAGTATTTTTCCTTCCTCATTTAAAAAGTGTGCAACACAATAGACACCTTTATCAATCCAGTGTTTATGCATAAGAAATATGTTCCCAACTCTAATCCTTTGGTTGAAACATATAGGTTCCGAAAGTACTTCTCCTGCGTTTGTTAGTTTTATTTTATTGTGAAATTCGTCATATGCCTTCAAGACTTGGGTCCAGAATGCGTTTCTTTTAGAGTAAGCATTTGCCACACTAGGTCCATAGCACTCTATATTTTTAATGAACGGATATTTTACCAAATCAATATTATTCCACTTATGATTAGTATTTATGAATTTTCGGATCCACGTTAGCTTCAAAGTAGAAATAAACGTTTTCAGATGCGGAAGACCAAGGCCTCCTTCTTGTACGCTTTTATGAACTGTCTTTCTATTAATCTTGTCTGGCTTTTTATTCCATACAAATTCATAGCACAGTTTTTGTAAACTATTAATGTATTCATCTGGTGGGTTTGGTAACAGAATCCATAAGTGTATAAGCTTCGACAGAACAAGAGATTTTAAAACTGCAACTCTGCCAAGTGGTGTAATGAGCCTTTTCATCCATATTCTCAATAAATCTTTTACTTCTGCAAACCTTTCTGAGTAGTTATTTTTTTCACAGTTGTCCAGATCACTTGTAAACCAAATTCCTAGTACTTTAAGTTTTGGTGGGTTCCTTTCCATTCCGAGGTGTTGCATATATTTAACTACCGAATTCCTTTTACTGCCAAGCCAGATTGCACTAGTCTTTCCTGCATTCATATATAGACCGGATTTTCTTCCAAAATTATCAATAACTGTAATGCAGGTTTCAAATGATTCCCTGTCGCCTGCCAGAAGAAATTCCGTATCGTCTGCATATTGTGAGAGTTTATGTTCAACGTTATTAAAAAAAATACCCTTTATATGCTTGTTTTCCCGAATCATGAACCCAATATTTCTACGCAAAGAATAAATAAATAGGGAGAAATTGGGTCACCCTGTCTACAACCCCTACATATAGCAAACCATTTTGACGGTTGTCCATTCACTATTACAGTAGACTTAATGTTTGTATGAAACGTTTCTATCCACCTATATATGTCTTGCTTAAAACCGAATGCTTTCAAAACTTTAAACATAAATCTCCAATCAACTGAGTCAAAAGCTTTATCAAAATCTATGTTTACTAACAGACCGGGCAAATTCTTTTCCTTCAAATAAGCTATCATATCATATATCAGCCTCAGGTTATCTCCAATATATCTTCCTGACATAAACCATGTCTGATCTTCATTGATTACTTCGGGTAACATAGTTTTTATTCGGTTAGCAATAGCAGCTGATGTACCACAAGTTTTTGTTTTGGGACCTATTCTTTTTAGTCTCTCTATCAGTGACCTTCCGTTACACGTGAAAACTAATTCTGTTGATTATGACATGCTGGCAGATGACACAACACTGCACACATCTATAAAAGATATTCTACAAATCAGAAGCAATATGCGAGACAGCTTAGATGAGGTATCCAATAGGTGTGATAATAATCATATGGTCATCATTCCGATCAAGACCATGTCCAGGTGACAAAAGGAACTCTCTTGAATACACTTAGCCCTCTTTCCCCGTCTCATTATCTCTGCCTCTTAGAATTTGTCTGTCTGTCCATCCGTCCGTCCGTCCGTCTCTCTCTCTCTCTCTCTCTCTCTCTCTCTCTCTCTCTCTCTCTCTCTCTCTCTCTCTCTCTCTCTCTCTGTCTGTATCTCTGCGCCCCCCCCCCCCCCCCATCTTCTTTTTCTGTTTCGAACGAGCATTGTATAGTTGTTATGTTTAACTTTGCCGTCTGTTTGCCTATTACATTTATACAGATATATTGGGTTATTTTTTTGTTGAAATCGCCTTTATTGATTTTGTACATGTATATGTGCGTGTTAAAACTGCCTGCATGAAATGCTTTTTGCCGCCTGATTAAGTGGACTGCATGAATTTGTGTTTTTGTTGAACTAGCACTGTATTGTTCGTGTTTGTGAAATTGCCTGCATGAAATGCTTTTGCTCGACGTAAGCAGGCTGCAAGTGTACAAAACTGACTGAAGCAAATGTGGGTTGCATGTGTGCAAACTGCCGGCATGTGATGCCTTTTGGTTGACTTAAGGTTGGAACGGTGCCAGTTACCTGCAGGAAATGTTTTTTGCCGGATGTAGGTGCCTTAAGTTGGCTGTATAATTTATCTGTTGAACTGGTACTGTGCATTCCGTTTGTCTTAAACCGTCTACATGAAACTCGTTATACCTTCGTAAGTGAATACAGGCCTAGCAGAATTTTGTTGTTGTTGTTGAAATACCTTTATTTTAGTTTGGATTGAATTTGCCTGCATAAAATGCTTTTTGTTTCATGGGTTGTGTGCAGAGCTAGTATTAGTTTGCTTTTGTTTCTGTTGAACTAATATTGTATTGTTTTTGTAAGTTATGATTATGCCTGTGAAAAATACCTATTTGCCTGCATTTGTTTCTATAACAATCGTTACATTACTGTGTTTGGTTTGAATTTGCCTGTATGTCGTGCTTTCTGCCCGATCTGTGTGCTAGTGGGTTGCATACTTGTATTGGTTTGTTTCTGGTAAACCAGCACTATAGGTGGGCTGGTAGGTATATGTGTAGGTGTGGTGTGCGTGGTTCTGTAAACTAGCGTTGTGCTGTGTTTATCTGTGCTCAAACTGTCCACGTGATATGCTTTTTGCTCGGTGAGTGCGTACCAGTACGTTAATAATAATAATGCAAATTTGTAAAGCGCCTACCCAGCGCTGAACAAACATACACACATAATGTACATCGAGATGGAAATGTTATCCAAAAAAATAAATATGTATATATCGACAAGTGTTCAAGCATAATTATGCAAACACATGTTCGCACGCACGCACGCACGCAAGCCACACGCACAAACACACACACACACACACACACACACGCACAACACACACACACACACACACACACACACACACACACACACACACACACACACACACACACACACACACACACACACACACACACACTGTACAGACTGATAGGAGTGAAGGACAATGTGGTTTAACTGAAATATTCTAATTTAACGTTAACTAATTAGTTTTTGCTGAACCGCTGTTTGTTGTTATATTTGTTTGTGTTGAATTTTGCCTGCCAGAAGTGCATTCTGCCTGATTTGGATAATTGTGTGTGTGTGTGTGTGTGTGTGTGTGTGAAACACAACTGCTGATTGTGTTACAGTTGTTTCTGTAAATTGACAAGGTCTCGGCAGTAGGCAAAAACGAAAGGATGTCTTCCATTATTTAAGAAATAAGAGATATTCCATTTATTTTTTCAAGACACCCATTTTGCCATGAGTCTTGCGTTTGTATTGTTGGATTTCCAGCATGCTGGTGTCAGAAGAAGAGCGTAGTCTACGAGACGGAATGTATGCATGCAGCGGTCAGAGAGGTAAACAGGACCAGAACCACTTATAACACCGAAACACATACAAGCGACTTTATACTTAATAAGTTCTGAAATGGGAAGCCAGTGGAGTTTGTTTTTGTTTTGTTTTCCAGGAGAGGTGTTGAATGGTGGTGACGGGGTGCCAAGAGAACAAGTCTTGCATCAAAGTTCTGAATTTTCTGGAGAGGCTGGGTGACAGAATTAAGAATATAGAGCGCTATGGACCTAGAGTGGCTAATGTTTACTTTAAATGCAACCAATTCTGGACCCAAGTCTTCAAGGCGTATGACGAATTTCACAACAAAATAAAACTAACAAACGCAGGAGAAGTACTTTCGGGACCAGTCTGTTTCAACCAAAGGATTAGAGGTGGGAACACATTTCTTATGCATAAACACTGGATTGATAAATATGTCTATTGTGTTGCACACTTTCTAAATGAGAACGGAAAAATACTATCTCACATAGATTTTCAGAGAAAATTTGAACTATTGATTTTGCGACATATTCTAGCTGCAAACTTGAAATAAAGAAATTTCTGCGTAACAGCGGTTTCGAATTTTGTAATAATAATGCTTGCTTACGGCGTACTTGCAGAAATTGTATGAAATAAATAAGGGTTGCAAATCACATTATGATGTATTATACCAAAATGATGCAAAACCCAACTGCTGCTCAAAATGGGAAGATAAACTTCAAAGAAATAGACCGTGGCAGACTTGTAGAATTTGTGACGTTAAAACAAAAAATGGTTTCAGATAAGAATTATGCACAGAATAATTGGAACAATTGTAATGCTAAAGGAGATGGGTGTGACCAACAATAATAAGTGCAGTTTTTGTTTAACTGCTAAAGACAACATACAACACATATTTTGGGAATGTAAACACAGCCAACAGTTCTGGACACGCTTTTTGGTCCTACTGAAAGAGAAATGTACTTCCTGCTACAGATTAAGACTGTCTGACTGTCTAATATTATTTAGTATTGCTGATAACATCAAAACGGAAAACGTTTATAATTTTATTTTACTACTGGCAAAGCAGTATCTATACAAATGCAAAATAGAAAAACAGCTTCCGAAAATTGAAGGAATACAATGCTAAGATGAGCTGCTCGTGTTCAAGTTTCTCTTCCAGGTGGGAGCCTTACAAACCTTTTTTGCAGGCTAATGCTCTCATCTACCTCTCTTTTTCCTGTATGTTCATTCATTCCATGTTTATGACTTACAAAATGTTGACTGTACCACTTATGAAATGTTGACTACCAATGCCGCATGTCCTCCAGTGCCCCATATATGTATATTTGTAACAAAGAAGTATTAAAGAAAATGTCCAAAAAAGAAAAGAAAAAACAAACAAGACCAAGTCTATGACAATCGCTACCAGACAGAAACATCAGTTATCACCCTTACCACTAGGTCTCGTTTTAAACGGGGCGAAGATTGATCAAGTGTCAGAACACCGTCTTTTAGGTATAACCAGAACAATAAACGTCGCTGGGACTCACATACTAATAATGTGTGTAAAACAGTTTCAAGACGAGTCTTCCTTCTGTCGAAATTAAAGTACATCGTAGACATTCACACCAGGAAACTGTTCTTCAATGCCCACATTAAACCTCACACTGATTATGCGTCAGTC
>OY757557.1:3778638-3841078 GCA_963584105.1 Alviniconcha strummeri
TATATATATATATATAGAGAGAGAGAGAGAGAGAGAGAGAGAGAGAGAGAGAGAGAGAGAGAGAGAGAGAGAGAGAGAGAGAGAGAGAGCTTACACAACTGGTTGAAACACGTGTTGGTCGCGACAAATTAATCGCGACTTGTGATACTTGTGGCAGCTCCCGCCAACCATACGCTTCAGCCAGTCACTGGTTGAATCGCAGATGGTTCGACTTTGTTGATAGAGCAAAGTCGAACCAACTGCGATTCAACCAGTCAGTTGTGACCAAAACGTGTAATTAACATGTGGATTTTCACTTGTTCCAAATCACTTAATTCTTTCTCAGATTAGCATCTCTGTTGATATCTTCAAAGCCCTAGATCTGTATAATACAGATTCTTAAGACACTGAACGATGCCTTGTGTGAAGCCCTAAGCTGATTATGTTTATGTAGAAAATGAGGAGAAAAAACAAACTTACCGGTGGCTATGAATGAGACGTGTGCTGTCACCAACAGCAGACCTGTAGACAGACATAACCTGACCTTTCAATGCCTGTCGTTTGCCAAATTCGTAACAGGAGTTTGACCCAACACACACACACACACACACACACACACACACACACACACACACACACACACACACACACACACACACACACACACACACACACACACACATTCTATAACAATAAGATATTCCTTCCCTAAACGGATAAGGCGTAAGAATAAGCATTCCATCCGGACAGTGGCGTGTGTGTTTGTTGCTGTTGTTGTTTTCCCCGGAATACTTTATCTTATAACGTTTGCTTTAGCAGTGCACCTCTTCGCATAATCATGTCTATGATAATACCGTGGAGAAGTGGAGTGTAGGCTTACACGCACGTGGGTATTACATTATACTATATCGCGTCGTCCATTAACCAGTCGTAGCGAGCTTCAGCGACAGGCCGCTTCATCCAATCAGAACTAACTGGATCAAAAGTTTCATTTGACAAGCTCGTCTGTGTCCAAGTACTCCACGACTATAAACAGCTTGGTAGTAAAAATAAAAATAAATATGGGGCGTCTATAAATCCGGTTTACTGTACTCAGAGCGACAGGATGGCGGACTAAGATTATTTGCTTTCCCCAAACGTCGTCGCAACAGACAAAAATTCTGTAGATGGAACAGAGCGTGCGGTCGACCGCAGGAACAGCTGAACGTAAACAGAATCAGTTACAACTGTCATCGCTACGTTTGTACGAATGCTAGTGCTTTTATCTGTGTGTAAATTTCTAGTGTGCGCATGTGATGGTTTCTTGCAGAATGGCAACTGTGTTATAATACACAATGAAAGAGAAGGCAAGTGCTTGCAAATTTGACAATGTGATATTATGATCAGAGACAAACTCGTATTCTCTCGTCGTGACGACACACCAAAGTTGAAACTGTATGACGTGGGTGCTGTTCTCACTTTGCGAAAGACGACTGAAATATCTTTAATACGCGAGCTGACGAGCAAAGAGCTAGCAAATACTAAAGCAGCTACTGTGGACGCTTGCCGACAAACCGAAACCTGGACTACACCGAAATCCAGTACACTCAAATGTGAAGTCTGGTCCACCGAAAAATGCGGCTATTGCAACAAGAAGCGTCCTCCTGGCAAGAAAAACTGCCCTGCAACGATAACGAACTGCAGAAAATGCCATTGTCTGCAGAGGTTTCCTGTCCATGTGGTTCGTCAGGATGACCATCCGGACGAAGGGGACTATCTCGTTGGCGGAGTGCGCGACAAACCTACGTTGTCAACGGACCCGGGCTGGCATGTCAAGCTGAAGTTGGATCTCAGGAACTAACCTGGTGTATCGACAACAAGTCGACCTACAGGACTCTACATCATCGTGATTGTTAACTCTTTGGACCTGAAGAAAGGTTTCCTGTGATTGGTGTGCTCCCAGTGTAGTCGTTCCCAAGCCAAACGATGACGTCAGGATCTGCATAGATCTGACGAAGCAGAACACGAGTGCGAAGAGAGAAACCTACGCCATGCCAACAGTTTGAGGCTGAGGGAAATGTAGCGGAAGGAAATGTCTTCTCCAAACTTGACACAAACTCGGGATTTCATCAGATCAGGTTTGACGAGGAGAGTTCTTTCTTTCAGCATCTCTTCAGTCTGAAATATTTCGGAATATTTCCAGAAGAAGATGGACAACATTCTTCATGGATTAGAGGGAGTACCTTGTCACATGGACCATATTCCGATCGTTGGAAAAGACAAGCACGAGAACGATACCAGACTGAAGCAAGTGCTAGGCACACTGTCTCAGAGCGACTTGACAATCAATCCTGGGAAGTTTGATTTCTCCAAGAGACAGCTGGATTACTTGGGCCAAGCCGAGGTGACGGCAGTGTCTGCAACATAGACATGAACCACAGAGCCTGCCAGACGATCCTGGGCATAATAAGCCAGGACGACCCCTTTGCTCATCATCGCAACCACGCCTACGGATCCCATGTTGTGCAGAAGAACACACCAAAACACAGTTTGGGTTCCGAGCCTTTTCCAACTCTGCTCCCAAGCTCTAGGATGCCCTACTATCACAAACAATCAGGGAAACAGACACCTTGGCTGCGTTCCGCAGATGTCTGAAAACACACCTGTTCTGTGAATGACTTTTCACCATGTGTCTTTTTCGTTTTCTTTATTGTAATTCATATGACTTTATCTCTAACACCCCTCCCCTTCCTTCGGCGCACTGAGCATTCACGTTAATGGAATCATGCACTATGAAAGTGGACATCGTCATCATCACGAAGTTTGTGCCCAACCTGGCTGAGACGTTTAAGCCGCTGAAAGACTTGCTGCGGAAAGCTGTCTCATGAATCTGGGGAAACGACGAGCAGGACGCCTTCAGATCCCTCAAGATGGACCTTGCGTCACCAGAGATACTAGCATTGTATAGTCCAGAACGAGAAACCGTGTTTTTTTGCGGATTCAATCAGTTATGGACTCGTACGCCAGTCGACCACTCACAGAAGCGGAGTTACGCTACGCACAGATTGAAAAGGAATCCTTTGCGATTACATTCATGGAGTCTCGATCACTGGTCGGACCTGCTCATCGTTTGGTTTTCAAAGTAGACACAGACCACAAGCCATTGATGCCACTCTTCCCGTCCAAGCTGATCGACGAACTGCCTATCAGGATTCAACGCTTCAAAATGCGGCTGATTAGATACTGCAAATCCTGCGTGTAAGAGATATAGATCAGGTGAAATTAATAATAATGTGCATGGATATATATCTACAAACTTATGTTTGTGTGCTACCTTGCGGCAATACCCGATCTCGGGAACGGCTTCCGGAGTAAACCCTGAGGAGAAATCCGGAGCTGGAGTCGCTGGCCTAAGGCAGTTCGTCGTTGACTTCAGCATCGTTCTGGCAACTCCTGTGACAGCACTGGTGCCAGACTATATGGGCTCTTGCCCTTCCCTTGGATTTCACCAGGGACGTGGAAAGGGGGGACCTCGGTGACGTGGAGAGGGTGACCTGCTGCATGGACAACAGCTTGTCTTCCATATCACCCTTGCCCAGGCCTGCGCCCTGGAGAGGACCCTCCAGCGCCGTCGCAAAGCGACGACACAGCACGAGAAGTGCGCTGCTCCAGTGCCAACTGATCGTGACTTTTGAAGGCGCAGATCCATGGCCACTCGTGACCGACGGATGCCACAGATAGATAGATGTTTGTTTTTGCAACTGCAAATAAGTGTAGTTTTAGTTTTGTTATTGTTTAGTGTAAGCTGGTGTATGCTGTTACCTTGATAATTGTAACATCAGTCTGATATCACTATTGTGAAAAGACTTTAATAAAATATAACTATGGATCTTACTGCTGTTATTTAACATGGATATGCCCCTGTATTTGTCCGGCGAGATGTCGCTTTTTTATGAAGTGGCTGTATGATCGACTCGGAACAGAGCAGTGGATATAGGTCCCAGAGTCAAACAGTTTACTGAGATATTTAGTACAAACACTCCTACACAATGTGCAGAGTACATGTAGAATTCTCCATTTAATCCATCTGGGCCAGGTGCTTTGTTATATTTTAGCGACTGAATGGCATCCCATTCCAACAAATCGTAAGTTATTTCAGTCTAAGCGCTTCGATCGAACCAACTGAACATCGTCTGTAAAAAAGAAAACAGAAAGAAAAGAAAAGAAAAATCATCAACTGAATTTCACTTTCAGCAACACCACCACTATCTCAATCAAATACTTTGCTGAAAGGGCTAAGCCACTACCCTTGAGTAGTAGAACTTTGTGATGAAACATTTGCTGTAGCTAGTGTGATCATTTTCCATATAGGCCACAAATGACATTGCAGTTTGCACATCCTTTTCCTAGCATCGCGTTGTATAAACATACTTGGAGTCAATGATCAAGTACAAAATACAAATGAAATACGAAGTACTAGACAGCTACATAATGAAAAGTCCATCGTAAACATCTTGGCGTAAGTAATAGCTCAGGATATGATTACGTCTGTTGAAGGATTGGTTAAGGTACAGAGCTAGATTTCGAAGGGTTCTTTCATTCTTTGACAATAAAAGCAGTGTTAAAAGAAATCAGTCGGAAGATTGAAATACTTTGGTTGAATTTATCGACATCTGAGATCGTCAAAGCCACGGCAACACAATACAAAGTGTACTTCATTTTGAACTGAAATTTTGCAGAATGGACACACCATTTCCAGAACAGTAACATCACTTCTGTATCTTATACAGAGTACAAAAATATCAGATATTACAAACCTAAACCATATATATCTATTAATATCTAGCATAAGATAAGGTTCCATTACATACAATGACTAAAATTTGTTCTAAAAACTAAATCTTTCACTAGTTTGTATGTGATCATCCAGACATTGCCACCTGCAGTCAGTAAGCCTTTGCGTTAATATTTACACAGTTCTTCCATGTACTGTCCCAAACATACCTTAATCCACACAAACTTAAACATGTTCGTGTCGTTGACACCCAGTTTGTTTTACCTCTTTCATGCGGATTACATAACATTTTGTACGCCTTAAAATGTCAACTGTCCTCATTCATTCGTGTAAATTTCAACCAATAACGGACACGGCGGATTTGAGCATTGACTATATAGATTGAAAACCTCCCAAGCTCTCCGTTGACAGGGTCATTTGGGGTTTGCATTCCTACACCTAAAAGTTTTTTCTTAGCAAATTAATTAAACTTTTCTATTACATAAGTAGAGTGTTCAATTCCCCAAATGTCTGCACTATACAAAACAATAGGCTGACCTTGAGCATCAAACAACTTTAAAAAAACATAAAATGAATGGTTTCCGAGCTTATGCAGTTTACTCAGTATACTGACAAGAGCTTTCCCGCTAATAAAGATATCTGTCGTGGTCAATGAATCATTGCCAGTGCCTGATATGATACGAAACTGATGCTGTAGTTTGAATATGCTCAGATACGAAACTGTGCCGGTTCTAATTGTCTTCGTTGTGTTGTGGTACAGCGGCGAGGAAGCTGATAAATAAAGCCGGACTGGAAACCTTTTCCTCCTGCCTCTTGTATATTTGTGAGACTGTATACCGCAACATGGTGGCACCGGTAAAAAGGGAACATCACGCCCACTGAACAGCACAGAACCGGAGACTATCCCAGAGGCTGGGCCGGCGAATCAAGTTCCCGCCAGTGTATTTCCAGCAAAGCAGCCTTCGGCTGTTCAAGTTCCTCGCACGTCTGGGTCTGCAGACGTCTAGCCTTGGCCAGTATGGTGCAGCATCTTCCACTGCGTCGAAGGAATCGCCCTGCACAGTTTTTGCAGAGTTACCTTGCAGAACTTCTCATATGAACAGGTGTGTAGCTTTCATACCATGAGAGTGAAGGTTCAAGGGCAACAACTGCATCAAACGTATCCTGTTTCCTTGCACAGTTGTATACCTTCATATGTGTGCTTTAGACAGCATTTTATCACTGTGACCAGTGACTACGACCACGTACTGTGTGCCGGTATACAGACGCTTCGCTGTGTTCCTCTGTGTACCACCACATACTCAACAGACGCTTTGCTGGATTCAGTGAGTGGTTGAAGAATGCAGACGCTCAAGCAAAGTAACGGCTTTCTTGAACTTGTATCTGTCATATTTTGAAGTGTATGCATTATTATATGGAGTTGTGCATTCTGAATTTGTTTGGATGTTGCATATGTTGCACACATTACTGTTGTCACATATAAACCCACAAGTGCACAAATACATCACCAGTACCACAAAGTCCTCTTGGTACTAACCCTGATAATGATATTGCCATTTTGACCAGTAATAGCTTTTCTGCTGCACAAATCTCTCTCTCTCTCTCTCTCTCTCTCTCTCTCTCTCTCTCTCTCTCTCTCTCTCTCTCTCTCTCTCTCTCTCTCTCTTTATCACAGCTCTTCTAGCCCTTGCCTTCAAATTAGTTTTTATCCCCCCACCCCCTCACCCTCATGTCCTCAGCCGTGTTTGCGTGTGAGCGGGCGCGCGTGTGCTCTTTATTGGCATTGTGTGCGTGCGAACCTCTGTGTGTGTGTGTGTTTGTGTGTGTGTGTGTGTGTGTGTGTGTGTGTGTGTGTGTGTGTGTGTGTGTGTGTGTGTGTGTGTGTGTGTGTGTGTGTGCTTGATCTTGTGTGCGTGTGTTTTTGCCATGCTTTGTATGAAAATTTCGTATGTTCTGTATGCTTGCATACCACTGATTTGTATAATCATGGGTATTTGCACATTGTATGTTTTTCTTTAAGTTGTAAAGCGCTTTCAGTCTCTGAAAGCACTATAAATTCCCTAGTAATAGTAGTAGAGTTTCATTGTGTATGTTTTCGTTTCTTCTTCATGCCATTCAGTGAAACATAATCACAATACAACACACGTGAAAATTAGTCGTTTCTAAACCACAAACTCGCTCCTTTTTTACCTGTGGGGTGCCGCGTGGCCAGACTTGTCACTAGACGAATCCAGCGATGGCTAATGGCGAAACCCAAAGTTGCCACTGCGAGATCTTGAGTATCCGAGACCGAGACCGAAACAGAGAGAGAGAGAGAGAGAGAGAGAGAGAGAGAGAGAGAGAGAGAGAGAGAGAGAGAGAGAGAGACAGACAGACAGACAGACAGACAGACAGACAGACAGACAGACAGACAGACAGAGACACAGAGACAGACAGACGGACAGACGGACAGATAGGCAGACAGGCAGACAGACAGACAGAGACAAAGAGACAGAGAGAGACAGGCAGAGAGAGAGAGAGAGAGACAGACAGACAGACAGAGACAGAGAGGTAAAGAGACACAGAGATAGACAGGGAGACAGAGACAGAGAGAGAGATTACCTATACACAGGTAGCTTGTGTTCATGTTGCCACGAAGCAGGCTGATGTGAGGTAGTCCTAAAAAGAACGCTCCATGCACTTTGTCACTCGTTTACATTGCAGGTCTGACTGAGTGTCAACTCGCAGTGCTACCCTCCCTAGACCTACCTACCACCGGAGTTTGTGGTACTGCGCATGTCTGATATAATCGAGTCCCCTACGTTGAGCAGCTCAGTGCACTCCAGCCAATAACCTGCGTACAATATGGCAGTGCCGCTTGCTTATGACTAGAACGCCATGCCTTTGTTATCGGCCGTTATATGCCTGTAAGCAGCTTAATGTTCGGAGGAATCACCCCCGAGTGTGGCTGAGATACGTATGTGTGTGTGTGTGTGTGTGGGGGGGGGGGGGTATGTGTGTCATGTCAAGTACGTCTTTATTTTATTCAAAGAAAAACGTAGGTACCACACATAAATTACAAACAAACAAACAGATAAACAAACACAATCTACATGTACAGAAGATTCATATCTTAAGAGTGTACAGTACCGTAAGGTAAAGTTGAAACCGCAAGTATTATTTAAATAGAGTGTGCATTACTTACGAAAAAAGAAAAGAAAAGAAAAAAGGCACTGTTAAAATCAACAGTGTCACAGACATAATGTGATTGACACGTATAACACATTAGTCGGCACAACTAGAATTATCACGATTTTCATCCACAGCAATATCCATACCCCCCCCCCCCCCCCCCACACACACACACACATCCACACAGCCCCTATCTCTTTCACCCCCTCTGGAATATACCCCCCCCCACACACACACACACACGCACGCAGATAAATTGGCGTAGAATGATTGTATATAGAGATACAAGTTAAGAGATAAAAAGAAAAAAGATTTCAACAAGTTTGAGTTTGTCTGTGTATGTGGTGCGTCATTATATATATATGCGCACTCGTGAGAGGATGTATGTGTGTGTGGCGGGCCTATACCTGTGGTGTGTCTATACCCATGCGTAACAGACTGACGACAAGCGGAAACATTACCCAGTTAGATATTATACTGGGACTTGCCATGTCGTGATCGCCTACATTCCCAAGGAACTGGAATTCGAACTCGAAAACTTTATTTAGAAGGATTGCGTCCAGGATGAGGCTAGGATGAACAACTAGGCTACTTGGATTCAAAGTATCGAACCCTCTCTCGCAATTTATCATAACTGAGATGTGCTCACACGCCTGACAGGCCGCTGTTATTGCCTTCTCTGTGCATTTTTGTGGATTTTTGCTGGATTTGTCGTTGTTGTAAATAGCATCTCATCTACCCTACAACGCCTGGACTTTGGGGTCCCTCAGGGATCAGTGTTGGGACCATTGCTCTTTGTTCTCTATACACAGTCCGTTTCACGCATCGTCCGCCAGTCCGGTTCTGACCTCCACAAGTTTTCGGACGCGATTATACACAGCTTTTCAGTTCTGCCCTTCCCGTTGATTTTATCTCCGCGCAGCTGTCCAGGATCCCGCTTAATAGAGCAATTATAACACCCTTTACGCCGTCCTAAGCGATGGTTATAAACTATAACAGCGCAAACTGATATTTCTGCGGCCAATGAAGCGGTTACAGTGACTACCGACATCCTAATCACGGTCATAGTTTATACCCCCCCCCCCCCCCCCCCTGCGTAAGCTGCTCTGCGCTGGCGTTAGCTTGCCGCTGGGTACAAAATCAGCCGTTTGATACGAGATTCATGATGGCCGCCAAAAGACCGGTTCGGTACACGTGCACAATCCGACTCGTAAGAGATCGTAAATTTGGTGACTGAATAAAACCACTGCGTGTACGATGATCTAGGATTATTTCAGCGTTTTTGGACGCCGTGAGGTCCTTGAGGCAATCGATGAGTTTAATGATTTGCAGTACCTCGCATCGACAAAGGGGAGTTCGTCTGCTCTTGTTGGTGGCCGGAGCTGTACTTGCGTGTTTCATTGTACTTCTTTAGAGCCTTTTTTTCTTTTCTTTTTTGGTGTTCTCTGTGGAAACTGTAACTGAAGCATTTTGAGCTTCTTTTTTCTTTCGTCCCCCCCCCGCGTCTTTCTTTTGTTGTTTTGCGGAGAATGATGACGCTTAATTTTTTTAATTTTAATTTTTATTTTACATTACTATTATTATTATTATTATCAATGCAAATAGTGATCGCTTTGCGGTTTTATGCAGTGGGTACTTTTCAGCGTATGACTGGAGATTCATTTGGTGTCAGTTTGTAGTGGATGTGAAGGAAAATCCTGGGGGGTTTCCAGTCACAGTTAAATATAGACGGCCTTACGCTAGCACAGTTGTAACCGACAGCATTTTGTACATCGTGGCCGCGATTTGGCGGAACTGTCGTAAATTCGAATCGTGCACATAAGGCTATAACGCGCAGTGGGTCGGAGGGCTTTCCGCTAGCGTAGTTTATAACCGTCTTCATTAAACCGGCTCCAGCTGCGCGGTTAGCGCCCTCCGAAAAGTTTGGGTACTACTATGACTGTAGAAGCAACCTAGCGCCCAAGCACGCACGTAAACATGAGACGCGTCCACCACGGGTAAAAAAAAGAAGAGAAAAGTTCCGTCTCGATTCAAACGATTGTGGGTTTATTTGTGCTGGTGTAAACTGTGTTGGCGGCTATAAATGATACGCCTTGTTTTATTTGAGTTGTTTGTAACAAACTCGCTACTGTTTGAGCACCAACAAAAAACTGCTCGTTAGCTGACATTTTTCTGGACCCTATGGCGTAACTAAATACGGCAGTGGTTGAAGGAAGGGTGTCGCAAACCAGAGCTTGGAGTTTGCACTCTGATAACTATCTGGGAACCAGGGGACACGAAGTGCCCAGAATTGATCTGGCACACAGTGAGTTAGTAAGTAAGTAACTTGAGGCTGTATGCCCAGTCAACCGGTACGGTTATATCAGGGCGATGCACATTTTGTCAACACACAAGGCTCCGAGTGAGATCTTGGGAAAAGTATCCAAACCGATCCCGTTACCTCTATAAGACACTCCCGCTAGAAGGTGTGGGATGGTATTACCAGAATGGCCAGCAGGAAGAGTGGAATCAGAGACTAAACTTTTCATTCCAGGAAACAGCAAACCGCAAGACCTCATAGTGTACACTGGTGGCTCAGCCTCCAAAGACCAGTCAGGGTGGGGCTTCAGTGTTAAACAAGGTGCGACCGCTATCCATGCAGACAGTGCAGCCTATTGGGAGGTTCAGTGAAGCTAGTTTGCACGAGTGAATGCCCTTTGTAATCTTTCGCGCAAGAAGTCGCGAGAGGTCGCAGTGTCACTTCCGGGCCGATTTCTCAGTAGGCGTTGCTTCACGCTGTGTATAAAGTTGAACCTAGAGTTGCGAAGCAATATAAATGCCACCAAAAATAAGGGGATGGAGGGTGGCAAAAAAGTGTCTTTGCGTCGTTTTGCTGACCAGAAGATCGCGAGGTCGCGGAAAAATTGCGTTTTGGGGCATCCTATAGCACGAGCAGCAAGTTGTTGCTTGTTGCCAGTCACATGGGCCTCCAAAAATGCCTTTAAAGTTGGCAGTGTAAAATTCGCAAATTCACTGTCACCGCCTTCCATTATGACGAAAGTACGCATCGGAAGTAAAAGCGGCCAAGGGACTTAAACGATGACAGGCAAAAGGCAAGGGAGTTAACAACACCGCCTGAACCGCCCAATATGGTCTCAACCTCAAGCCTGACAATGGAGGAGGTGGAATCAGTCATCCATGCCCTCCGCTGGATTGTCTCAAGAGGTGATAGTCAGACCACACATGCCGTCATCCTGTCCTCATAAATTAAATGAGCTTGCTACAAAAAGTGAAGAGCTTGCTACAAAAAGTGAAGAGCTTGCTACAAAAAGCGTGACACTGCTGTTCTACGGACCGCCTCCTCTCTCTACTACAGCATCCCCTCCACCGTTCTGTTTCCCCGTTCCACCGAACACGCTAGCCACGACACGACAGGCAAGTGTAAACTCTGACAATCTGGTCACTCTTACAGTACCGCATAAAGCCACTTCTCATCCGACAGGCAACAGCCCTCCTGCACTGAACTCACTGAGGTTAGCTTACTTCAATGCCCAGTCATGCCGCCAGAAGGCCAGCGAAATGAACGATCTAGTTGTTGATGGTGATTTTGATATTCTGCTGATGACGGAAACCTGGCTTTACGCCAGTGATGACGAGGCTTACATCACAGAGATGACCCCCAGTGGCTACCTCTTCCACTCGTTCCGACGCATCGGCCGCAGGGGTGGTGGCATTGCAATCATGTTCAAGTCCGCGCTGTCTGACTCCATTTCCATGCATGGAGCGTCACCGCCTATGCCGTTCAACTCGTTCGAGTCGGTGGAACTGCCGTTATCAAATGATAGCACATCAGTCTCGGTGATTTGTTTATATCGTCCCCCTCCCAGCAAGCAAAACAAACTGTCAAACAAAATGTTCTTTGAAGAATTCCCAGCGCTGGTTTCTGAATACAGTCACGCACGCAGAGATCTCGCGTTTATTGGTGATTTTAACTTTCATTTTGAAGACTCTTCCAATGGCGATGTTGACCAGTTGAAGACTTTGTTGAACGACCACGACCTGGTTCAGCTCGTGGACATGCCAACGCACAAGCGAGGCCATGTCTTGGACTGGGTCATAGTGCGCCGTGACGCCAGCTGTCTTTCTCTCGAGACTGTAGAAGACATTGCTTTGTCTGACCACTGTGCCATCTACTGTAGCGTAAATGTCCGACGGCCCACTGCACGGAAACGGCTGGTTACATCGCGCAACCTGAGAGCCATGAACTCCACTGACTTCCAGGCTGACATCAAGAGCTTCGCGGAGACAGCAGGCGACCAGTGTGCCGACCCGGGGCGTCTCGACGTTTACGACACCGGCCTTCGTCAGGTGCTGGACCGCCACGCTCCACTGACCACCAGACGCGTCAGCGACCGTCCCTCAGCCCCCTGGATGACAGACGGTATCAAGGCCGCTAAGCGCGAGCTGAGACGAGCAGAACGCCAGTGGAGGGACACACGCCTGACCGTGCACAGAGAGATCTACACCAAGCAAGGAGGCGTCGTGAAGACTTTTGTGAGAGCAGCGAGGAAACTTCACTTCAGTGCCAGGACTGAGAACTGTTCAAACACCAAGCAGCTCTTTTCAGTGTCCAGTGGGCTTCTTGGCAAGTCAAAGACCACACCACTCCCGTCTGACCTACCACGTTCTGCACTCCAGGACAGATTTTGCATGTTTTTCTCTCAAAAATTCCAGAACATCCGAAAAGACCTTGACGCTCACCCTTCTGAACCAGCAACATTCTCTCCCTATGATGGTCCTAAACTATCTTTTCCAGCTTGTCACAGAAGAGGAGATTCGTAAACTCATTGTTGAATCGCCTACCAAAACCTGCATGTTAGACCCCATCCCTACTTCTCTCACTAAAAAATGCCTTTCCGATCTACTGCCTCTTATCACAAGAATAGTAAACAGCTCTCTCTGTTCTGGAGTCGTCCCACCTCAGTTCAAGCAGGCCGTAGTAACCCCTATGTTAAAGAAACCTGCACTGGATCCGAATGACTTGAAGCATTTCGACCCGTGTCAAATCTGCCCTTCATCTCCAAAATCCTAGAAAAGGTAGTTTTAACGCAGCTGCAGAAATCATCTATGAGAAAACGATCTGCTTGAAATCAGACAGTCCGCATACAGAAAGAACCACAGTACAGA
Source organism: Alviniconcha strummeri (assembly GCA_963584105.1). Classification (NCBI taxonomy): domain Eukaryota; kingdom Metazoa; phylum Mollusca; class Gastropoda; family Provannidae; genus Alviniconcha; species Alviniconcha strummeri. The sequence goes on from OY757557.1 coordinate 3,791,729, forward strand.
GACAGCTCTACTTAGCGTTGTTGATGGTCTTCTCAGAAATGTCGATGACAGACTGGTCTCAGTGCTGGCTTTGCTAGACCTCAGTGCAGCATTTAACACGCTGAACCATCCCATATTGTTACAGAGGCTTGAGACTACATTTGGCATTTCTGTCACTGTGCTTCACTGGTTTGCGTCCTATTTAGAGGGCCGTGAAAAGTCTGTGAAGGTTGACAACGTCTTGTCCTCTCCCAGCCCCCTTCAGTTCGGGGTTCCACAGGGTTCGGTCCTTGGGCTAATCCTGTTCACATTGTACTCTCAGCCCCTCTCTGACTTGATATGTCGCCACGAGTATCATTATCACAAATACGCTGATGATACCCAATTATCAAAGGGGGCTCCTACCGATCAGTTTCTTCTCTGTGATATCCAGACCTGCATTGAAAGTCTTGTAGGCTGGATGTACAGCAACAAGCTCAAACTAAATGCAGAAAAGACTGAAGTTCTTCCCGTTGCATCTACCTCCCGCCTTAGTTCGGTTGGCAGAGATAGCGTAGACATAGGTGGCAAGCGCATACCATTCAGATCTTCAGTTAGGAACCTAGGAGCTCATCTCGATCAGACACTGTCTATGCAGCAACACATCAGCAGTGTATGCCGTGCTCCATACCTAGAACCTAGAAGAATAGCTTCAATGCGACCATACTTGACTCAGAGTGCAACTGCCCAACTCGTTTCATCTGCCATAACATCCAGGCTTGACTACTACAATTCCACCCTTGCAGGATTACCCTTGAAGCAGATTTCACGCTTGCAAAGAGTCCAGAACAATGCTGCAAAACTTGTTCTTAGAAAGTCAAAATACGTTACCCTTGAAGCAGATTTCACGCTTGCAGAGAGTCCAGAACAATGCTGCAAAACTTGTTCTTAGAAAGTCCAAATGCGATCATGTGACACCACTCCTGCAAGAACTGCACTGGCTTTCGATGAAATTCCGACCACAGTACAAGATAGCCACTTTTGTCTACCGCTTTTTTGACGGCTCTCTACCAGGTTATCTTTCTCAGACTCTATGTGCATATGAACCAACACGAAACCTTCGCTCATCGTGTGAGAAGCTCCTGAAAGTCCCAAAGCGCAACACCAAAACGTTCGGAGAGCTTTCCTTCAGCTTTCTTGCACCTTCTGTCTGGAACTCTCTGCTATCCGGCCTCAGAAATTCTTCTACCCTTCCGCTGTTTAAATCCAGACTCAAAACTCACTTGTTTACGACAGCTTTCTGCCAGTAGGATCTCTGCAGTCTTCAGCCCCCGCCTTCCCCACCTTCACCTCCCACCTCCCCCTCCAACCCCCCACACTAACCCCCCACATGAATGTGTTTCCTGAGTGTTTTAACAGTCACGGTTGTTAAGAGAGCGAGAGTGAGAGAAAATGCAGGTAGCGGGAGAGATGGTGGGTGGGGAGAGAGAGAGTATATCTGCATGTGAGACAAAGAGAGGGGCAGAGGGAGATGGGGGAGGAGGGGGAGGTGTGTGTGTGTGTGTGTGTGTGTGTGTGTGTGTGTGTGTGTGTGTGTGTGTGTTGTGTGTGTGTGTGTGTGTTGTGTGTGTGTGTGTGTGTGTGTGTGTGTGTGTGTGTGTGTGTGTGTGTGTGTGTGTGTTATGTGTGTGTGTGTGTGTGTGTGTGTGTGTGTGTGTGTGTGTGTGTGTGTGTGTGTGTGTGTGTGTTTAGCAGAGTAATAATACTAATTTCTTAGAGCACAGCTTTATAATTATGTACCTGTTTTAAATTATTATAACGTCTCTATGTTTTATAGCAGTTTTTTTTTTTTTTTTTTTTTATGTGCCATTTTACAAGTATTTGTTTTATATTAGTGTAATTTATTAATTATGTATAATGAGATTGTATATGATATGTTAGTAAATGTAATATATTATGTACATGTATGTGAACAAGCGCGTTGAGCTCGCTCAGCGGGGAATAGCGCTATAGAAAATTTATTAATTTATTAATTTATTATTATTATTATTAGAATGGGAAGCCCAAACTGGAATGTGCCAATGGTCGACATCAACCTTCCAAAACTCCTGTGGGTGCACTGCCCTGGACATGCTGGAGTCGAGGGAAATGACCGAGCAGACAGACTGGCGGGCCAAGGAACCGTCACAAGTGGCTTGCGTCTCGGAAGATCTCAAGTGTTGAGGAGCTTGAGGCACTACCGGCGTGCGCAAAACACACCACTCAAAGGGGTACATTTCGGACGTTGAAACTTTAAAGAGCCAACAGCAAACATGTTAACCAACATGCCGACAAATCACGAAATTAGCATCACCGGAGTGAAGTTAGTTAAATGAGATTCGTTTTGATGTTTAAGGCTGACGGACAAAAACTGTTGTCGCGACAAAAATAAGTTTGTTGCGAGTGTGCGTGCGTGCGTGCGTGCGTGCGTGCGTGCGTGCGTGTGTGTGTGTGTGTGTGAGTATATCACTGGCGGGAACTGCCACAAGTATCATTTTTGTCGCGACAAAAAAACAAAAAACAAAAGAAACAAAACACGTGTTTGTCGCGACAAACATAATTTCGCGGCAGGCATACTTTTGTCGCGACAAAAGACGTGTTTGTCACGACAAACGCTTATGTGTGTATATTCTATGGTGCTATATTTGATTTGGTACCTGTTCGGTACTAGTGATACACTGTACTGTAGTAGTGAGTAGTCTTCACACTGTACTGTACGAGTGAATAATGTTCGCTGCGCCTGTATGCTGCACATTTGAGACCTCTCACAGTTTGTGAGTGTTTTCTGCTGGATTACATAATGTGCATTGTCAAGATTGTTCCAAATTGTTTGTCTAAGTTATGTGATTCCAGTGGAGTATTTTATGTGTCGATCAGACAGGAACATCCATCAGTTTTTTAGGCTCAACCTTTTTCAAGTTGTACTGTACAACTAGAATTCTGCATCCTTGAGATCTACTCATGAACTTGCACTGTTTTGGGCTGTCACTGGCCTTACCTCACCTGCTTTTGTGAGCTGTTTCCTCACCTTCCCCACTGCCCCCTTCCTCACTGACATCAACCCAATTCTCTGTAGAGACTCAGGTGTATGAGACTGTGATCAAAATGAATACACTTGGACTACAGTCGGTACGGAACAGGTTGTCTGCTCAGGCAAGCAGTTCCAGTCTGGCTCTAGCACTGCACCACAGGATTGTCTCCGTTGGCATCCTTAGTAGGCGGCCCACGCAGAGAGGTGCCCGTGCAGGACAACTGCATAGCCTCTGGCACTATCAGCCAGTTTATTACCATGTCATTTTGTTTAAATGACACATAAATTTAAGATACTTGAATTTCAAAAATAAATAAAATAATAATAAAATAATTTATTTTTATTTTATTGTTCTTACTGTTGAACTGCTAGTGTATTTTAGTTTAACCAAAATTAATTTAGTCCATGTATGCTGTTTTATGGATTTTTAAAAATATATTATTATTACAGTAATACGATTTTTATTTAAAACTAAATGTTAAAATCAGTTGGTCATAATCTCTGTCATGTCAGATGCAACTGTATTAACTAGATACTGTTTTGTTTTTTGTTGTTGTTTTTAATGCATGTATTTCTTAGCTATGTATTGAGCCTGATATGTGAAGCTGTACTGTGCTTGGAGCTCGTTTTTACAGAACTGGGACAGGCGCATTATCAATAAATTTATTATTATTATTATTACTGTCTTAATCAGAGATTAAGTCCGTCCGTCCGCCTGCGCACGCGCGTGTGTTTTCTGGTGCTATAATTATGTGATGTTGTACCTTTTATATTCACTCTGCTGTATTAATCGGAGATCACTTTCGTCTGTGTGTCTTCACACCTTCCCTCCGTTGAACACAACAGAGAGAGAGAGAGAGAGAGAGAGAGAGAGAGAGAGAGAGAGAGAGAGAGAGAGAGAGAGAGAGAGAGAGAGAGAGATTTCCTCTGCTTGAATTAAAACAAACTTTGCTTTTTTCTTGCTTTTTGGTTTTTGCTTTTTTGTTGTTGTTGTTGCTTTTTTCTGAGGGGTGTGTAAGTAATCTCATTAATAAATGTCCAGACACACTGGAGACGAAAGGGTTTTGGAATTTAAAAAAAATAAAATTGCTATGTCATTATGGGGATGGGAGGATTCTCTCCATCTAATGTTAGAGCGCCGGACTCGTGATCCAAAAGTCTCGGGTTCGAGTCCCCGCAGCAGCAGCGTGAGAATTTTCTTCCCCAGGGTCAACCTTCTGTTTTGACTACTTTTTCGGTACTCTACGTCTAAATCCGCATAGTTCTCATCAGTAGCTTATTTCCCACCTATTGGGACCTGAATAACATAACCATAAGATCACGTGTGACCAATCATTTTACTCCTTTATTACTGCAATGAAGTATATCTGTCGTAGTTTGGTGCAGTGGTGCGGCGATATGTAAGTGGTCAGTGGTAGAGCGTCGGATTCGCGATCGAAAGGTCGTGGGTTCGAGTCCTGGCAGTGAGTTTAACTCGTGTTAGAGAAGAGCGCTTTACAAGAACTACCTATTATTACTATTCTACTTTAACAAACACTCGGACAAAATCCATGTCGTCACCGGAGCTAAAATAATAAAAACATTATCCTCTATCGCTTACTTTGAAATGGAATTTCACATGTACATTCAGTATGTCTACAGCTGATTTATTCTATGCTGCATTGTTACTATTTCAGAACAATCAGTTGTTGTACTAAATGTTTCCCTGTAATGTGGGTGAGCTACATCGAAAGCACAAGAAACAAAGCGGGGTCCTTGCTGTCGTCATTCAGCTGGAAAGTTTTCAGACAGCAGCAAGAAAAGAAAATGTCGGGTTTTCGGCTGATTTTCTTCTCTTCCTTTCTTCTGACCACGTATTTAGTCTGCTTCATCAAGTGTCAGACATCGTGTGAGTATTACGTTGCATGAGAATGACGTAACTACACTGAATCGCCACGACTTATTGACAAGAAAAATATATACCGCCTTTGCCCGATGTCTGCTTTTCCCTCAGGAGCAAATATGTGTTGATTTTTATTTCTGTATATAGTTTTACATATTGTGTATAATGATGCTGCATTGTTAAATTTTATGTTATCTGTTTTAAATCCACAGCACCTCACAATCGGCTAAAGAAATGAGCATTCTTCATTCCTTTAAAAAAGTTTAATTACTGGTCATGTCCGAGAGAAGGAGTGGAATGTCAATGGGCATCCAGGCGCTTAGACAAAATCTTTTAGTACACTCTTTACTACGCTTTACGGTGCCTTTTGTCTTTGAGCGGGGGTAGTTCGAAATTGTGAAGCATCTCTGTGATGCTACCAGGTGTTTTGCTTGTGTGATGACCTGTGATAAATCTGGCAGTTAAGAGTTGCACTCGCTTGATCTTGTGTATGTCCTGTTTCTTGTCACTGTCATAGTGTTTATATAGTGACAACTATGTGAAATGGGGAAAGTGTGAACTTTCGGTAGAACCAATGTATGAAAACGTATTTTTGCTACAAGAACGAGGCAAACATTCTCACCAAAAAGAAGACATATGTCTTCGGCAGGACTAGAACAAATACAGTCGAATACGCTTAAGTCAAAAAAGGCTTGAGTCGAACTTCGCGTAAGTCTAACCTCTTTTATTTCTCGACCAAAGCTGCTCTTTGTGTGCTTGCTTTTTAACAGATAAGTCAAATTTCAACTAAATCGAACACGATTTCTCCTTTTCCCACTCGGATAAGTCGAAGCCAAATATTCATTTTTGAAAGTTCCCAGATTCCTAGCTTGGCTTCTGGCTAGCTACAATCTTTGCCTCATAAACCATCTAGGCAGGTGCGGGTTTATGTTATTGTTTTGGCCAGTGTCTGTACACAGCTTGGTTTTAGTTTATCATGCAATACGACAGAAGGTTCGCAGATCATCGGAATTCTGATATTCCAGCACTTGACGCTCTGCGGGTTGCCCCCCAAGTTATCCCCTACACCCTTCTCCCTGCTATCACAAACTGCATTTAACAACATTAATATTAACATGACTGACTACTTTATATCGCGCTATTCTCTTCTCTCGAGCAGAATCACTAAGCTCAGTCGCATATGATTCTGAACGTATCCTCTTCTTTTTCCATTGCGTGATGTTTAATATCCAACGAAGTGATGTACTGACAGCGTTATTTGGTTTTCGCACGACTGGTGCCACGTGAAACTGCTGCCGTCTTTGTGCAAGTTGTGTGTACACCATACAACCATGCACCACTTCACAAGGTCACTTCATTTAAAGTCACATAGGTGGCGCGCGGGAGTATTTAGTTGTAACTCGCCACCCGCACTTTTGGCAGAATGACCGGGATATTTTACGTGCTACTGCAATAACACGGGGGAGGAACGGATACCGAAATAAGAGTCAGTACAGAAAGCTGACCCTAGAGAAGAAATTTCGACCGACGCTCCTGAAGGGACTCGAACCCGGACTTTTCTATCGAGTGTCCGGTGCCCTCACCACTAACATTAGATGAAGAGATTCCGCCCGTCCCCAGTATGAGCAAGCACTGTTTGTTTTAATTCACGCAGAAGATTTAAAAAAAAAAAATATCTCTCTAAATTTTGTTTTTGTTTTTGTTTGTTGTTGTTCCGCGGAAGGAGAGCGTTCTTCGGGATCGCCCTGTCCCTCAGTGGGTCCTCCTCCTCCGTTTTCTTTCTTCCCGGCTCCGCCGGTCTGCATCGAGGGTATCGAGTGCATAAGTCCTCGACGGAGAAAATTTCTGATCAATACAGTAGAGTGTATATAAAAGATACCAAATCACATAATTATAGCACCAGAGACCACATACACACACACACACACACACACACACACACACACACACACACACACACACACACACACACACACACACACAAAAGAACCGAGATGATCTCCGACAAATACAGTACAGTGTGTATAGCTGATACCAATTCACATGTGGCTCCATAGAACACACACACGTGAGCTTCGTGCGACGTGCACACTATCAGATAACAAGGAAAAGCACTCTTACACCTCACACAAGAATCAAAAACGCTCTACCGCGGCCAGGCGTTAAGACTGCTGCAAACATGCATCACAACGCCGTTACTACGTTACTGATAATGTAGCTTGTGCAAAGAAAAACCCGACAGCAACTTTTGAAGCCATCAAAAATTGAAGCTTGACTGCGCCAACGATTACGTCAACGAGATTTTATTTTATTTTATCATTAACATCATGATCGAGCCGTCAGTTTCCGAAGCAAAGTTGGGCGAGAACAAACAAAAACAACAAACAAACAAGAAATGGGTTCGACTTACCCGAAGAAGAAAAGAAAATCCCCACCACGTTCGAATTAAACGTATTCGACCGCAGTAACAACTAAATGGTCCTAACGCACAAGAAATACAGACAAAACAAGAAGAAGAAAGAGACCAGAAGAAAACAGTTACTAAAAACATTTTCAGTAACTGTCTTCTTCTGGTCTCTTTATTCGTTCTTTTTTTTTTTTTTTTTTTGTCTGTTTATTTTCTTTCTTTCTTGAAACCGACCAAAATAGAGTACAGTGTTTAGCATATAATAATAATAACGTACATTTATCATGCGCTCATCAACGCCCTGAGCGCTCACACGATACATATAAACTTAGATATATATTCTATACACATGTACAGCATAGTCCGACCAAAACAAATTAAGCACCACACACACACAGCGACTATCACAGCAGAACTGCTCACTGAAGAAGAAAGCAACACGTCGGCGACGGCAGATCGGAAGTGTATAAAAAGAAATCATACACTGGAATCCATTGATGAGCTAAGCATAAGAAAGGTGTGTAATCTCATGTACTAACCTGAACTGAACATGCAAACACATAAAAGGTTCAAAAGAACGCTATTTATTAGGACAAAAAACACAATCTGTAAACTTTGAGGATAATCCCACTTATCAAGTTACAAAACATTATCCAAACAACAGTTAAACGGTTAAAAATGATGAGAAATGAGATGGAAAGCTAAATCACTTATTTGTTTTTGGTTGAGCTGTGAACAACATAGCTAAACCAAAAACAGGTAAGTGATTTAGCTTTCCATCTCATTTTTCATCGTTTTTCACTGTTGAACGGTTGTTGGAGTATCGTTTTGTAGCTTGATAAAGGGGATTTCTCCGAAGATTTGCAGATGGTGTTTTTGTCCTAATAAACAGCGTTCTTTTGACCCTTTTATGTGTTCGGATCTTGTTTTAGAACGCTAGCAGTCATTCTTATTTCAAAGATTTGAACATACACCATTTCATCTTTTCCTGTCAATATTATTGTGTTTCTGAGGTATGCTTTTGTTTTTTAATAGCTGCTAAAATATTTTTTTAACTGTAATTTATTATTTATTTTGTTTGCGCGGATCTGCGCCGCTTGTGTGTGTGTGTGTGTGTGTGTGTGTGTGTGTGTGTGTGTGTGTGTGTGTGTGTGTGTGTGTGTGTGTGTGTGTGTGTGTGTGTGTGTGTGTTTGTGTGTGTGTGTTATCAGGTGAATATTTCCAGTTCCCAACACTTAACGGCAGCGAGTTCATCACGGACAGAAACAGCGACGTTGACTTGCCATTCACAGTGGTTGAGACGTGCAAGACCTCGGGAGTCAAGTTTACGAGCTTCATTATTGCCAAGGAGAACGAAAAGCGATCACCGCGTTGCATGTTCTTCTATAAACCTGAGTGTACCGCAGCTGGGGGTAGCTCATGCCAGTGTCCTGAGGATGGCTCTGGTCTGTATCACTTTCTACTTCCTGCTGACCCCTCTAACAATGGCACCTGGGTGTGGTTAGCCAAGCCGCCTGTCGTACAGCAAAGTAAAATACACATCCTAGTTACTGGTGAGTAAACCGTGTGTGTGTGTGTGTGTGTGCGTGCGTGCGTGCGTGCGTGCGTGCGTGCGTGCGTGCGTGCGTGCGTGTTTGTGTGTTTCGGTGATCTGCTTTATAGCATATTTTCTTCTCAACAATATCTGTCTCTATATTTCTTTAACATTAAAATACCTGGAACGTAAGAATGCAAACACTGGTGTATACATGACTATACAACATCTGATATACACACATATATGTATGCACGCTACGGCATGCATAATTCACACCTATGTACAAAGGGTCGCTTAAACAACAAACACTCGATTTACAGCGAAAAGCTCCATTCTTGGTATGACCTATGTTCTGAAATTGCTTCACAACAAATGTCTTTAACAGAAAATCCCACTGATTGTGACCTTCGTCGACTTTAGCAAGTCTTTTTGTCCGGTGAACATCGACGAACTGAAACAATAAGAACAAACAGGATATGCAGTCGTCCCATGCCTGTTTATAAGAAAAATTAATCTTGCAATTTAATTAATTAATCAACAATTAAGCAATTGCAATACACAAACTGTTCCTTCCAGATGTGCGCTTTTGTTGTTGTTGTTGTTTGTTTGTAGTTGTTTTTTTGGTTCCGCCAGGCACATCATGTAGTACATTTATTCAAAAACATGTATCCCTCCTCACAGTATACCTCTCACTCACTTATCCGTTCACAAAGCATTTTAACAGTTTAACAAGACAATTATGATCCAACAACAAAAACCGCCAAAAACTCATTCTCGACGCATGTAATACTAATTAACTGTATGGGTATGTCATTGTTAGCTGTATGGATATATAATTAAATAGTGTGCGTATGTGCGTGCATGTGTGCGTGTGCGTGCGTGAGTGCGTGCGTGTGTATATATGTGTGAGTGCGTGCGTGTATATATATATATATGTGTGTGTGTGTGTGTGTGTGTGTGTGTGTGTGTGTGTGTGTGTGTGTGTGTGTGTGTGTGTGTGTGTGTGTGTGTGTGTGTGTGTGTTTATAATGCTTCTTAGTATCAACAGGTAATCTGTAAATCATAGGAAAGTCATCACAAAGTAAAGCTTCAATTTTCTTTTGAATAATTATGTCTATCAATATTAACTGGTAATATATACTTTTAATACGTGTACCACACACAAGTAAAGAATCAACGGCGTCGCGGAATGCATTCAGCTTAATAATCTCTCTCTGTCTCTAATGCTAATACTATTTTAACTTACTCAAATATTTATAATAAGAAGCTGTTTTTGAAACGTTACCAGTCTGGGAATATGGAGATATATATATGTGTATATATATATGTTTATTTATTTTTAAACTGCTTATGCACATCTTAGCGATTAAAATAACTTTTATTTTAATGTAATATGTTTGCATGTTTGGTCGCTGTACCCCAAACATAATATCAGTACAATGCAGCCTTATTTTTACGCCAAACTCTCGTAAAATAAATCCTTTTATGAATTTCCAAAATTCAAGTACAACCGAGCATTCAGCAAACAAATGTTCAGTTACGTCAACAGTATCATCTTTGAAGGGAGTATGATTGTAGGGAAAATATTCTGCAATATTTTCCACTGAGGTACTCGGAGTTTTGTCTCCTAGGTACACCTGTGACTCAAGAACCATTTTTTTTTCCGACGCTGAAGTTTAATTTTCTTTTCCTAAAACCGATTGAACAAGGCTCAGCATTTTTTATCTGTTGGTTTCCCGAAGTTGGTAACAGTGTATATTTTCTGTCCATGAAGTAAAGGAACGTCAGTTAATTTGTCATTTAAAGCTTTGTTGTCAAAATCACGCAAAAGGTTATGGACAGCTGCATGGACAACATTAACATTGTACTGTAATACCCTGTTTGGGGCTTCTCTCAGTTTACATACATATTGATAGGAGTCATCATGTCAGCAACATTTATATCTCCGGTTTAATCCAGTCTTTAAAATATGTGCACTTCCTTGGTTGCCCTGTGAGGTCATCTGGAAGGACATGTCTCAAACAACCCGAATTGTCGTAAGCCGGGAATGCTGAATGTACATACCATGGTCATACGTGGTCATGGCTGATTTGCAGAGAGGCCGGCACGGATCACTGACCTTGTTGTGACAGTGGACCGTGTCTCTGTCCCTGCTCCAACTGCCGTGTCTGTGGGGTCAAAGGTCGACATCGTCTGTTCCTGGGACAACGGGGACAGTCCACCCCGTCATCCCGTTGTCCGCCTGACGGGTGGGGACGGGACGGAGAAGACCGGTCACACCTTCACCCAAGCAGCCCTTTAGTTTTCTGGGCCAGCCAGCTATAAATAGCGCCAGGCACGCCATGCAGGCAACATAGTTCAGGAGCTGTGTGAGAGTCGAGGTGGACGTCCTGGGCTGTCCGTCCTAACGAGCCTTCTGGTTTCCGTGGACGTAAAGTTTTATTGTACCGTTCTTCGGCATTGGTTACAACTTGTCCCTAATATGTCTCATGACATCTGAGGACATTAAGCATCAATTCATCATCATCATGCAGGCAGCTATTTAGCTCTGTGCCAGCAGGAGTCTGACTCTGTTGCCTGTGGCAGTGCTTGGCAGACAGTACACAGTGGAGGATGGGGTTACATGGTCATTTGTGCGTTTTTCGGTCTTCATTGCAATTAAAGAAGTTACTAAGATAACTTTGTAGAAACTGCAGATGTCAAACATAGCACTTTTGACACTTTAGTGTAATTGGTTTGGAAGGAAAAAACTATTAGTGGAGTCAAAAGGGGCATGCATGGTTGAATCTTTGCTTAATATTACACTGATGTTTGTTTACCAATAAGTACCAAACAGAGGTTTTTGCAGTCAGACTAAGAACAGCACTATAAAGAACAACCACTACTAGACAGACATACAAAGTGGTTTCAGAAAGTAAATTGAATTACCTTGGCTGTGGTGGTCTGGTAGTCCACACCCTTCAGCACTGATAAGCACAACTGAGCTACTTTACAGCACAGCCGTTGTGTACTGTTATATTCCTTACATTTGAATTCTATGAATTTTTTTCAACAAAACAACTGAAATAGAATTCAAAACATCGCATGAGTACTGTCAAAAACACTGGTATCCAAACACAGGTATCCATTCCACAACAAGGCAATGTGTGTCTGCCTGTGGGCAAGGCCAAGTGGTAGGGATACTGGCACCGGGGTCTCTTTTACAGCCCCTCCTGACCTGTCAGCTAATTACTCCCATGTTTGTCAGCATGCAATGTGAAGAACAGAGCCTGGAGAGTGCCGAGACCACTACACACCATCTGGGAAAACCTCTGGTCTTGATTTATGAGGTCTGATAATTCCCTCAAGTGAAAAGGAAGGGAGGAATTGATTGTGGCACCATCAATGTTTACAACCTAACAAAACATAAATTACAGCTGTCAGACTTGACCAAGAGGTGCCAGGGGGCAGTCTGGCATAAGGGTAAACAGGAGATAACATCCCAAATCTACAACTTCCACGGTCTTCTAAATAATCAAGGCGGTGGGGCAGCGGGGGGGGGGGGGGGGGGGGGGACATTGGGAAGGAGAAGAAATGTAGTAGTGTTGCTTGCCTCTCTGTAGACTGGCGTCTGTCGTTTCCCGTGCAGACCACGGCCCTCCGGGTCCTGCAGCCAAAGACACACACATCCGGCAACAAACCTTGGTTACAGTTTGGCGGACTGACACTGCAGCCAAAGACACACAACTCCGGCAACAAACCTTGGTTACAGTTTGGCGGACTGACACTGCAGCCAAGGACACACACCTCCGGCAACAAACCTTGGTTTCAGTTTGGCGGACTGACACTGAACGCTAACAGCAACGGAAAACGCCGCCTCTAACAACACATATAAAAAACGAAAACCCCTGGGGCATGCGAACAGATCGTGTCCCACAGGGAACAGCTCCATGCACAGACTGACCCATTTTTAATGTTGTTGTGCAGGTGTTCCTCCAGCCACTCCCACCAAGCCTGGGGCAAATGGTGACACCAACCCTGAGGAAAACGGTGACACCATCCCTGATGAAAACGGTGACACCAGCCCTGAGGAAAACGGTGACACCAGCCCTGAGGAAAACGGTGACACCAGCCCTGAGGAAAAAGGTGACACCATCCCTGCCACTGACAAGGGAAACGTTGAAGGAAAGAAGCAGACTGGTTGGTATTTCTGTGAAAAGTTCATCTTAAAGATTAAAAAGAAATCTTGAACAAGAATCACGGATAGCTAGACATTTAGTATATTTGGATCTTATTTTAGAACACAACGACAGTTTTAGAAGAAAACAAGATCCAAATACTTAAAAGGTTAAAAAAAAAAAAAAAAAAAAAAAAAAAAAAACTATTTATTTTGGCAAAACACAACAGACGAATTTTCGGGGTAATCCTCCTTTTCAAGCTATAAAGTTTCCTGGATCACATTTTTCACCTCATTTGACTGTTGTTTGTTTAACTGTTGTTTTGTAGCTTCAAAAAGGGGATTACCCCGAAAATTCGTTGTTGAGTTTTGTGGAAATAGCGTCCTTTTTAACAGTTTACGTGTTTGGATCTCATTTAAAGATGCATGGCCTATGCATGTGTCTTATAATAATGCAAAATACCTTCAGCGTTGCTACAAATAAAGAGGCCCTCTGTCGCCTTGTTGAAGTCACTACGCTGATTAGATCAGACGAACGTAAGGCAAATGACCGAAAGACAGACAGTGACATATTTGCTAGTTACTCTCCTCTTTTTGTGATGTGCATGCCACAGACACATGGGGAGCGACGTCAATGGCTCAGTGGTTAGAGCGTCGGACTCGAGTCCCGGCAGGAGCGGCGGGTAAATTTTCTTCTCCAGGGTCAACTTTCTGTGCTGGATCTTATTTCGGTATCCGTTCCACCCCCGTGTTACCGCAGTAGCACGTAAAATATTCCGGTCATTCCGCCAAAAGTGCAGGTGGCAGGTTACAGCTAAACACAGATACACCCTATATACCTATGTGGCTTTGAATGAAGTAACACTGTAAAAGGGTGCATGCTTGAATGATGTACACAGACCTTGCACCGAGATTGCAGCAGTTTCACGTGGCACCAGCTATGTAACAACCAAAAAGCGCTGTCAGTACATCACTTCGGTGGATATTAAAAATACGTGAAATGAAAGGATACAGTCACTCATTCAGGATCACATGAGACATGCGCGCAGTGAGTCTGCCCGAGAGCAGAGAACAGCGCCATATAAATCGATGAGTAATAATATATCACTGTTGTAACAAAGACTAAATACTGTACCGGCCCCCGTTGCTTAGTGGTTAGCGCTTCGGACTGCAGGTCGGAAGGTCGTGGGTTCGAATCCCTTCAGAGTCATTTGGGATTATTCAGCCCTGACCAGGTCCTACCCAGAACTGGGAGTACTGTGGGCCCAGTGGGAAGGCTGGGACCACACAGCCCAGCTTCATCCAATTCACGGAAGCGTTTTTGAGAGTGTTGCTCTAATTATATAACTCATTGTCAATGTGTGTGCTAAACTCGAATGTTGTCGGAGACTTGCCTGACTCAGCACACACTCTGCACCTACTTGCTGCTGGATCTTCATTAATCGCTTCTTCTTTTTAAAGAGGAAAATGAAAGAAAAGAATGTTTACCACGAAACGCAAGAAGTCCTTCTTACATCTGTTCCTACATGTAGATCCGCCTTCAGCTACCGTTCTGGTTGCCGTCTCCGTGTGTTTCGTTGCCGTTGTCATCGTCACCATCACTCTGACTATCATCTGTCGTCTTAGCAGTATGTTCAAAAGTAAGTGTGTGTGTGCGTGCGTGCGTGCGCGTGTGTGTGTGTGTGTGCGTGTGTGTGTGTGTGTGTGTGTGTGTGTGTGTGTGTGTGTGTGTGTGTGTGTGTGTGTGTGTGTGTGTGTGTGTGTGTGTGTGAGGTGGGGTGGGGGTGAGCGTGAGTGCATGCGTGCGAGCGTGGGTGGGTGTTGTTTTTAGTTTTGAATTTTTGGTGTGTGTGGGGGGTGGGGGGGGGGCGGGGTGGTGGTGGTGTGAGCGTGCGTGCATGCGTGCGAGCGTGGGGGTGTGTTGTTTTTAGTTTTGAATTTTTGGTGTGTGTGTGTGTGTGTGTGTGTGTGTGTGTGTGTGTGTGTGTGTGTGTGTGTGTGTGTGCTTGATTTATAACATGTAGCTGACCAGTGCATCTTTATTTGTTTCAGCATTTCTGACCAGGCAAGTACAGATTTCCTACTTTAAGAACTAGCTGAAAAATGTAATGCATTTTTGATTGTGTCTTCTAGGTTTCACATGTATGTTGTTATAGCTTTGATCGTGTGTTACATCATTAAAAAGATAAAAGAAGAAGAAAACAAAAGAAGAAGAAAAAAAAAGAGAGCCACACACGTCTTATGTAACTGTAGCCATGGACTGCACAGCTTGCCTCGATCTCTACTCCCCGTAGACCGAAATCAATGCTGTTTACCTTCTACCTTCTTTCCCCCTACAAAGCGGAAATCACGCACATATTTTCTATATGCTTATAACCCTCATGGTTGACTTGGCGTTAAAAACCAAGTTTCTACCTTCCGCTTTCTAATTTTAGTCACAGGCACGGCGGTCTCCTGTTCTGGGAGAAAGAGTCGTTAGGAAAGTTGTGGATATCATCAGCAAACCAAGGGGGTTATATAACTGTGAGCTGCTGACGTCATACTACAGCCAGGTACGCCACACATTTGCGTCACGTGACGATCCATTGCTGACCACTGTTTCTCTGTCCTCAGGACCTCACAGGCTGCAGGTGGAGGTTGCTATGGCAACAGGGGTCTCCGTTATGGGCCAGGTTGGTTAGTTTATTTCAAATAATTATATTATATGGTGGTTTATGTCATCGATCCGGTTGTTTATTTCATAGATACGTTATTTCATACATACGGTGGTTTATTTCATATACGATGGCTAATTTAATATATACAGCGGTTCAGTTCATTTTCGATGGTTTATTTCATATATATGGTGGTTTATTTCATGTAATTATGAGGTGGTTCATTTGATATAATGACGATGATCTACTGATCACAAAGTGGTTCGTTATATACGGTGGTTTATTTCACATAACGGTGGCTTACTGATCAGACAGGGGTGGAAAAGAACTTGCACTTTCTGTATATAGGAGTAATGTCAGTTCAGCGCAAAAACCAAACGAAGACCCAAGGCACGCCCAGTGTTTTCATGCCCAGTGTTTTCACCGAACGCGTACCGGTGTGACAGGCGCTGCGCTGCACGACCTGTACCGGGGATCCAACGTCAGCGTGATGATCACCAATCCGCTGTACGAGGGGTCGTCAGGGGACCTGTCCACTCACGGGTCAGATGACCAGGCTGCTGGCGGAGCGTGTGGCTATGGCCCGGTCAGTGTGGAACACCACACAACGTGCCGTGCTCCCCCTGAAGGTGAGCCCAGCTTAACAACAGCAAAACCAACAACAGCAAAACCAACAACAGCTAAACCAACACCGAGTTCATTTGTGAAGCTGTTTTCTTTCCTGTGGCCTCAGTGCTGAGTTAGAGACCGTAGCATTTGTCGAGAACGAAACCGTTGCGCAGCCGGAAAAAAAGTACTTCGGCCAGGTCTCTGTCCGTGTGGACCCAACCTAAGATCAGATCGCTGTCCAAGTCCTCAGATCAGGTCATTGTGTAAGGTCCAAGTTGACCCAAACCAAGCTAAGGTCGCTGTTCAAGTGGACCTAACCAAAGGTCAGGCCACTATCCTAGGACACTCTCCAAGTGAACCCAGCTTACGCTCACGTTTATCTGTAGTTTCCGTAGGTTCAGACGAGTGATTTGTCGTGAAGTTCATGTTGAGCGGCTCGAGTAATATTTTCCTACACCATAACAGAGGGAACAAGCCCGCTATGTACATCTGCGGACTGACGGCTAGATGGACGGATAAAATGGGTCAGTTTACTGGTCTGCTTATAGATTGGTTGATTTATGGATTTGCATTGTTTTACTTTGGTAACTAATTTACTGACTAGTGTGACGTGGCTGATCGATCGATTGATTGACTGACTGTCACTTGATTGATTGACTGACTGTCACCAGGAGCGTTAGAGGAGGAAGACCTGTACGTGACGGCGGAGGAGGTCCGGAGAATGAAGAGAGAGCAGCGCCAGCAACGTCACGACACCTGTAGTAATTGTTCAACAGTACAATATAACACCTGTGGTAATAGTTCAACAATACAACACCTGTGGTAATAGTTCAACAGTACAATACAACACCTGTGGTAATAGTTCAGCAATACAACACATGTGGTAATAGTTCAACAATACGACACCTGTGATAATAGTTCAACAGTACAATACAACACCTGTGGTAATAGTTCAACAGTACAATACAACACCTGTGGTAGTAGTTCAACAGTACAATACAAGAGCTGTGGTAATAGTTCAACAGTACAATACAACACCTGTGGTAGTAGTTCAGCAATACAACACCTGTGGTAATAGTTCAACAGTACAGTAGAACACCTGTGCTAATAGTTCAACAGTACAGTAGAACACCTGTGCTAATAGTTCAACAGTACAGCAGAACACCTGTGCTAATAGTTCAACAATACAATAGAACACCTGTGCTAATAGTTCAACAATACAATAGAACACCTGTGCTAATAGTTCAACAGTACAACACAACACCTGTTCAACAATACAATACAATAGTTCAACAATACAATACAACAAATCGTAATAGTTCAACAATACAATAAACAGAGGTGGTAATGGTTCTAGAGTACAATGCAACATCCATGGCAATATTTCAACAAAACAATATACATGATTATGTGGTACAAGTGTAACTATACACACATGTATGGATGGATGGATTGAGAGACAGAACCTGTTGATCGATCAATCGATTGATTGACTGACTGTCACCAGGAGCGTTAGAGGAGGAAGACCTGTACGTGACGGCGGAGGAGTTCCGGAGAATGAAGAGAGAGCAGCGCCAGCAACGTCACGACACCTGTGGTAATTGTTCAACAGTACAATAAAACACCTGTGGTAATAGTTCAACAATACAACACCTGTGGTAATAGGTAATAGTTCAACAGTACAATACAACACCTGTGGTAACAGTTCAACAATACAACACCTGTGGTAGTAGTTCAGCAATACAACACCTGTGGTAATAGTTCAACAATATAATACAACACCTACGGTAATAGTTCAACAATACAACACCTGCGGTAATAGTTCAACTATAAATGCAACACCTGTAGTATTAGTTCAACAATACACCTCTGGTAATAGTTCAACAATACAATACAATACCTGCGGACATAGTTCAATAAAACAACACCTCTAGTAATAGTTAATAAATGCAACACCTTTAGTAATCAACAATACAATACACCTGTGGTGATAGTTCAACAATACGACACCTGCGGTAATAGTTCAACAATACAATATAATGCACTAACTCTCCTGCTTATGATGATCTATGAGCAAACCGAATTTGTTTTCGATTTTTTTAAAAAATCTGTGGTACAGAAGACATCAACAAGAAACTTTCACTGAAATTCTGAACTTAACTATGACCCTGGCCTTAAACGCAAGAATCGATTATTTTGATTGGACACCTCGGCCTATGATAGTCTGCCATGAAATTAGATTTGTTTGCAAACGAATGGTTGGTTCAGAAGATACTGTAGAAAGAGTCATATCAGAAAAAGGTGGCAATAGTTCAACAATACATCTATGGCAATAGTTCAACAATACAACATCTATGGCAACAGCTCAACAATACAACATCTATGGCAACAGCTCAACAATACAACATCTATGGCAATAGTTCAACAATACAATACAACATCTATGGCAATAGCTCAACAATACAACATCTATGGCAATAGTTCAACAATACAATACAACATCTATAGCAATAGCTCAACAATACAACATCTATGGCAATAGCTCAACAATACAACATCTATGGCAACAGCTCGACAATACAACATCTATGGCAATAGCTCAACAATACAACATCTATGGCAATAGTTCAACAATACAACATCTATGGCAATAGCTCATCAATACAACATCTATGGCAACAGCTCAACAATACAATACAACATCTATGGCAATAGCTCAACAATACAACATCTATGGCAATAGCTCAACAATACAACATCTATGGCAATAGCTCAACAATACAACATCTATGGCAATAGCTCAACAATACAAAGCAACATCTATGGTAGCATTTGTGGAACAAATTCAGCAATACATTGTATCTCATTTGGCAAATGGTCAACAATACAACACGTGTGGTAACAGGTTAATGCACTGAAGTACCGATGGTAATAGTTCAACAACACAATACAACATTAATCATAATAGCTCCACAATGCAATCAACATAGGTGGTAATAGTTCGAGAGTACAGTACAAGACAATCAAGACAATCAACATAATTATGTGGGACGAGTTTAACGCTACAATACATGTATGTATGGATAGACTGATAGAACCTGTTGATCGATTGATTGATTGACTGACTGACTGACTGTCACCAGGAGCGTTAGAGGAGGAAGACCTGTACGTGACGGCGGAGGAGGTCCGGAGAATGAAGAGAGAGCAGCGCCAGCAACGTCACGACACCTGTGGTAATAGTTCAACAGTACAACACCTGTGGTAATAGTTCAGCAATACAACACCTGTGGTAATAGTTCAACAGTACAGTAAACACCTGCTGTAATTGTTCAGCAATACAACACCTGTGGTAATAGTTCAACAATACAACACCTGTGGTAATAGTTCAGCAATACAGCACCTGTGGTAATATTTCAAAAATACAACACCTGTGGAAATAGTTCAACAATAAAACACCCGTGGTAATAGTTCAGCAATACAGCACCTGTGGTAATAGTTCGAAAATACAACACCTGTGGAAATAGTTCAAGAGTACAATACAACATCTGTGGTAATAGTTCAACAATACAACACCCGTGGTAATAGTTTAACTATACATCACCTGTGGTAATAGTTCAGCAATACAACACATATGGTAATAGTTGAACACTACAACACCTGTAGTAACAGTCCAACAGTACAACACCTGTGGTAATAGTTCAGCAATACGGCACCAGTGGTAATAGTTCAACATCACAATACGACACCTGTGGTAATAGTTCAACAGTACAGTACAACACCTGTGGTAAGAGGACAACCATACAACACCTGTGGTAATAGTTCCACAGTACAACACAACACCTGTGATAGTAATCGATACAACAGCATTTTGTGGTACATACAATGTTGTATTACATCCGGTGTCGATACCAACAACGCTGGTTTGTTTCTTTTCTGCTGTCCTATCATCCGTACCGATTTCAGAGGCTTTACTCTCATACCGCATCCAGGCATCTTTAACCCCAGCCACATCCATGGTCCATCCTTCCATCCCTAACCCCAGCTACATCCATGGTCCATCCCTACCCCCGGCCACATCCAGGGTACATCCTTCCTTCCCCACCCCCAGCCATATCCAGGGTCCATCCCTACCCCTGGCTACATCCACGGTACATCCCTACAACCAGAGTACATCCCTACCTCCAGCCACATCCAAGGTCCATCCGTACCTCCAGCCACATGCATCCCTATCGCCATCCACATCCATGGTCCATCCCTACCCCAGCCACATCCATAATCCACGCCTGCCCCAGCCACATCCAAGCTCCACCCCTACCTACCTACAGCCACGTCCACCCCTACCTACCCCCAGCCACATCCAGGGTCAACCTCTACCCACCCCCAGCCACATCCAGGGTCAACCTCTACCCACCCCCAGCCACATCCAGGGTCAACCTCTACCCACCCCCAGCCACATCCAGGGTCCACCCCTACCCACCCCCAGCCACATCCAGGGTCCACCCCTACCCACCCCCAGCCACATCCAGGGTCCACCCCTACCCACCCCCAGCCACATCCAGGGTCCACCCCTACCCACCCCCAGCCACATCCAGGGTCCACCCCTAACCACCCCCAGCCACATCCAGGGTCCACCCCTACCCACCCCCAGCCACATCCAGGGTCCACCCCTACCCACCCCCAGCCACATCCAGGGTCAACCTCTACCCACCTACAGCCCTAACCCTAACCACGTCCACGGTCCACCCCTACCTACCCCCAGCCACATCCAGGGCCCCGCCCCCCCCCCCCCATTCCTACGTCCCGCTGTCTCTATCCCTGGCCCGCCTCTCACATCTCATTGTTCCAGACATGTCTTGGTTTCACTGCCTGTCCAGTCCCTGTGGTCATTCGTTGTGACGTTGTTGATGTGTACAGAAACTGCGTGGTTTTCTTGACAGCCAGTGAAGAAAAGTCAGACCCTTCAGCCTGAAGAGGCCTGACTGCACGTGCTTGCATCACAACTACAGGCTGGCTAGGACTCCACATCACAACTACAGGCTGGCCAGTCTCCACAACTACAGAGAAGCTGGCTAGGACTTCACATCACAACTACAGGCTGGCTGGGTCTCCACATCACAACTAAAGGCTGGCTGGCTGTGTCTCCACATCACAACTACAGGCTGGCTGGGTCTCCACATCACAACTACAGGCTGGCTGGGTCTCCACATCACAACTAAAGGCTGGCTGGCTGTGTCTCCACATCACAACTACAAGCTGGCTCGGTCTCCACATCACAAATACAGACTGGCTAGTTAGTCTCCACATCGCAACTACCGACTGGCTAATTAGTCTCCACATCACAACTACAGGCTGGCTGGGTCTCCACATCACAAATACACATCACAGGCAGGTGTAACGAGGTCCCATTGTCTTGTGAAATCGTTTCGTGTTATGCGGCCTATTCTAACCAGAGCTTCTAATATAACGGTGACTTGATGACAAAAAGCCGATTATTGTGACGAATTCACGCTACATCGTTATATCCGAGGTGCTGGTTATAACGAAGTAACGTGACATGGGTTCATTTTATCCGAAGTTCTCTATAACCCAACGTCAAATAAGCCCACGCACAGTTACTCAGTACTGTCTAAGAGTTGAACAAGGTGAGGTATAAATGAACCAAAGGCACTGCGTCATGGATGACTGGAGTGTTTTTTCTTCTTCTTTGTTGTTATTGTTGTTGCTGCTTTTGACGTAATAAAAATGTCGTTCTTGATCTCTTTTATATAGCACTATTCTCCGCTCTTGAGCAGACTCACTGCGCTCTTATCGCATGTAATTCTAAATGAGTGACTAGCTTTTCATAGCGCATTCCTGAATATCCACCGCAGGAGTGTACTTACAGTGCTGTTTGGTTGTTACATGGCTGGTGCCACGTGGAACTGCTGCGGTCTCGGCACGGGAAGCCGCATAGGTAGGGTGTATTGTGTGTTTAGCTGTAACCTGTCACTTGCAGTTTTGGAAGAATGACTGGGATCTGTTACGTGCTAACGCAACTGTTCTTTAGTAACGTAGCTCCTGTGTTTGACGTCATGGTTCCGTCTCGAAACAGCAGCCCTTGTCCTTGTGCAACACACATGCCGTTATTGTTGGTCCCTCAACCAGAAATACAGACAGCGCAAAATGCCTGCCTTACACTTAGAATTGCTTTGTTGGGCAAGATTTGCGCCTTGTAAGTACTTTAATTTACCGTTATTATTAGACTGTTTAAAATGTTTTATCACTGTTTAAAATGTTTTATCAAACAGACAAAAATTAAACAACGAGTGATTTATGTCCTGGTTCTTTGTTGGTATTGTATGATATTACTGTTTGTGTTGATTTTCGTTTTAAGTAACTTTTCGTATAAAGGATTAATCAATGCTATTCCAGTGGATATTGTTGCTGGTGCAGCAGCTAAGAACCTGCATGCATTCTTCCAATTTTCTTCTGTCGTGTCGGTTTGTTCTGAATATCGTGATAGATGTCACCTAATGAATAAATGCATATTTATATGCTTTCATGTATGTGTTGTCTCTTTGCCTTTGTTCAAAATTTAGCAACAAAAATCAAGAATGTTTAGGAATGACTGCATCTGCTCTTAAAAGTTTTTTCCTTGTCGGCTGTATTCGTGGATTGTGTTCCTCGCAATGTTTGTGGCTGTTTTGGTTCCATCTTGGCGAAACGTATTGCACTACGCATGTCAACCTCAGATTCAGGTCATACTGTGTTTGTTTGAGCTGCATTTTGCTCTGTCAAACGGTGTAGCTTTGAAGATGTATTAAAAATCTTTGTTCAGTCAAACGGTGTAGCTTTGAAGATGTAAGAAAATCTTTGTTCAGTCAAACGGTGTAGCTTTGAAGATGTAAGAAAATCTTTATATAATTCCTAATATTCATTGTTAAGGTTTTATGTGTGCGAGAGCCCCTGGTGGTGGTGGTTGTGGTGGTGGTTGTGTGTGTGTGTGTGTGTGTGTGTGTGTGTGTGTGTGTGTGTGTGTGTGTGTGTGTGTGTGTGTGTGTGTGTGTGTGTGTGTGTGTGTGTGAAGACAAACGGAAATATTTCCCAGTTGAAGGCCATACACTGACATCCAATTTTATAACCTATATTCGCCCTGAAGTGAATCCAAATTATTTTCGTCAACTTTCTGAGAAAATCTTTTTAATTTAAACAATAATTGTATTAATGAAACCATACCAAAAAACCATAACGGAATAGTTTTGAGAACATCAAACAAGAAAACTCGTAAACGCTCAAAATGACAAATATATAATGTGGTGGGTAGGCCATCATTTGATACTTTCTTTAGTTCTTTAATTAATTAATTGATCCATCTCGGAAGAGAGGTTTAGGACAAATATAGCAATTAAAAACAAACAAAAAATTAATGGACGCTTGACACGAAAAAAAAAAACGAAAAAAAAACGAACTCGAATACTTTATTTTACAAGAATTGTAGTTTAGGTTGTCAAACCCGTATAACAGCTAGTCTTTGTTCAGCTACGGATGAGTAAAATAATTACAAGACCTCATTTATATTATTATATGCAGAAAATATGAATCATCATTCATATAATTACACATGTAGAAGCGTAAACCAGCAGACAGGCCAATATAACATCTGCTTAATTCATAACAACTACTAATAATGGAGAAGACACTAGGTCTGAAATTACCAGTCGCTGCAGTAGTAATGCCATCCTCTGGAGATTCTCTGTCTGTCTGTCTGTCTGTCTGTCTGTCTGTCTGTCTGTCTGTCTGTCTGTCTGTCTGTCTGTCTGTTTGTCTGTCTGTCTGTCTGTCTCTCTCTCTCTGAATGACTATTGCCCTATCTTGATCCTGTTCTCACAAAACCACTAGAAAGACACATTCATAAACATTTAAATAATAGTAATAAATTTTAAAGCGCAAAATCTTGTCCCTAGAGATTATTCTAAGCGCGCGAGCACGCGCACGCACGCACCAACCCACCCACCCACCCACCCACCCACACACACACACACACACACACACACACACACACACACACACACACACACACACACACAAGCATTCTGGCTATACAAAGCAGCAAACTTTCATAAACATTTTCGGGGTCTTTTAGAAACACACCATCTTTTCCATTCCTTCCAATCTGGCTTCCGATGTGGACATTCTTGTCAAACTGCGGTTACCCTTTTAACTCATACTTGGCTCTCAGCTATCAACAATCCCTCGACTTTCGCACGGCATTTGCATCATGATATTTTACTTTAAAAAAAAAAAAAAAAAAACTATCCCTGTACAACTTAAGCAGCGCAAGTATAACTCTTTTGTTGTTGTTGTTGCGATAATACCTACTGGGTCGTCTTCAATGCGTACTTGTAAACCGCACATACCCCCAAGAAACGGCTATAACAAGCGGAGTGCCTCAAGTATCGATCCTAGGCCCTCTTTTGTTTTCCATCTTTGTTAATGACCTGCCTATGTGCCTTACACGTCCACCAATGCAATGTGGTTTATTTGCGGATTATGGCACCCTTAATACCGCTAACGACAACATAGATAACAGACGTAGGGATTTATAACTAAGTCTAAATGATATTTCTGATGGTGTTGTAAAAATCCGATGGTACTGAATCCAACCAAAACAAAATGCATGGAGACAGAAACACCCGAAACAACAGCTCTCCTTCAATTTAAACTTCGAGACCACGCCAATAGCGCAGGTTTTAAAGCATCGCCTACTTGGAGCAAATGCAGACAAGCAGATAAAGTGGCTAACGCATATTAACAATATGCGCAGACCTGTTTCTTGATTATTATTAATTTTTTTCAAAACTGAACCAAACTCTCAGATTGGGTGGCACCTGGGGCTTGCTGGAAGGAGCGGAGCGGCTGGGGTGCGAAAACCCCTCAACGTCCACCAGGACCCCCTCGAGCCTCACCTTAGTAGGTGAGCGCCTTGAAGATGATGAATCATCATTCGAGGCCGCGGTTTTTAAGGGACCTGCTGAACCCTTAGGCGCGCTTTTGGAGGGAGCCGCAGAACCCTTAGATGTCGTTTTGTGGGGAATGGCGGAACCCCTAGAGGCCGTTTTGGGGGGATCGGCTGAACCACTATCTGTCTCCGAAGAACACTTAGCGGACTCGCACGGAACCCGGGCGTCGGCCGATACCGTCCTCGACTTCCAGGAGAAAGCCTGAGTGCCGGTCGATACCGATCTGGATCCGCCAAAAGAACGCACATTAGACTCAGTCGTCCTAAGTGGACGTTCTGAAAAAGAAAAAAGAAAAAAAAAGAAAAAAAGAGGAAGAAAAAAGGTTAAAGATGTCTGACATTCAACAGATTTGAACTCTCTTCTGGTGGAAGCGGCAGCGGCGTAGGTCTTACCTCCAGAGATCACAGTTGGCATCTTGGCTTCAATCAGCTGTCTGGCTTCCTGAAAGGATATGCGTATCTCAATGCGGACACGTTGAATCTCCTTCTCCTTCTGCCAGACCGGGCAATCTTTAGCCGATGAAGCATGGGGACCATAGCAATTAGAGCACAGCTTGGGTCCCTTACATCGACCTTCATGCTTATCTTTTCCGCAATCCGGACACTTCACAGCAACCTTGCAACGTGGGCTCGTGTGGCCAAACCTGTTGCAGTTGAAGCAACGCATCGCGTTGGGAACAAACAAGGCCACTGTCACCTTTGGATAGCCGACTGTAATCTGCTTCGGGAGATCCGGGGAACCGAACGTCAAGAAAAGAGTGTTGGTGGGGATCACCTTCCTCCCCTTCTTCAGTGTCACTCGGTTCACCACAACCACACCCTGATCCTTCAGTTCATCTCGGATCTCAACCTCCGGCATGTCAGCGAGGTCCCGACAGGAGTTCAGGGTCTTGTGAATTGAGACCTTGACTGGTCTGTCAATAAATCTGTTTGTTCGGAACAGGTTTTGGGCCTGGGCCCTTTTGCCGCACTCCACCAAGAAGGAACCATCTCTCAGTATACTCTTCAGGGTTCCGGCAATAGATTGAAAACCCTTCTGAATTGCAAAAGGAGATAACTTTTGCAGAGGGAGATCTTCACTCGCCGACTCGATTATCAAAAACCTGGGCCAGTTTGTTTCATTTTTCATGAACATCTCATTGTCGGAATCTGTATCTGAGTCGTCATCATGTACTCTTTTTTTTGGATTGGTGTCTTGGTGCCAGTGTATGTTAAGTAATGTTTCGTTAGGTTTTCCCCCACCCGCCACCGAGTCCAACAAGGCGATGCACACAAGCGGAAACTCCAGCAAGTGCGCACCAAGGCGCAAAACGCAACATACTCAGATGATAAAAACAAAACAAAGTTTACTTCTATCCCCTGATTGACCCTGAGCCACTGCCTTCTAATCGAAATTAAGGCAGAGCACAACCAGCCGATTTATTGGGTCGGGCCAACCCAACCACCCGTCCAGGAGAAGTCCGGGCAGAAGAAGCGTGTTGGACCCCACGGGGGACCTCAGCCACCAGGATCCCATCCTCCCCCGACACGGGATGCAGCGCACGGTAAACACGCTGGGTATGAAGGTGACCGCAAAGAGTAAGAAGAATTACATAATGAAGAGCTGTGTTGTAGATAAATACAGGAGAATGGCCGGTTAGGTAGAAATAAGCTGTAAGAAGGGAGTTGAAAACGGAGGTATCGTGGAGATATTTTTGGAATGAAATATAGTTGAAAGGACCGGTAGACAGAAACTAGACGTAAGAAAAGGGTGAAAGGGGTGGGGCAGTTTGGTTTAAATATCCCCGGCGCGAGAAGCCGGCTCCTTGGGGCACTGGTAAAGGAAGACAAAATGAATATGAGATTATAAATGACACTATGGACATTTTAATGAGAACATTATTTGGCAAAAGGAACTAGTGGAAGTGCATTCCCTTCGTTGCTATAACTGTGGTGGACACCACAAAGCTAGTAAACGCATGGAAATGAGGGCAATACTGACAGCAAACGACCCTGTGGATAGGGGTGCAGAGTCAAGTCAGGTGCTGGGCAGGTGGGGTCCACACTTCAAGCAGGACAGGAACACAAAATGAGAATAAAAAGGTCAAATGTGTTAGTAAGAGGCAGGCTAGGTATGTAGACAGGGCTAGTAAACAGGTAAATGTTTACGTAGGGGACCCAGTAAATTAAAAATGGAATAAATATAAGAGTGAGTTAGACTATAAATGGAAACCATGTTGCTGGGTTGTTGAAATGATTTTATTTTCCCTCTCTGTCACTATGTGATTAGAAAACGGTTTGATTGAGCAGTGGTAAACGTTTATGTTGAACAGTTAAGGCGGGCTAAGGTTGAAGAATGGGAAATTCCTCACGCTGATTCAGGAAGACCTTATCGAAGGGCTGCTGACGTGGTTTCTCCTCGGTAGAGTTTTGAGGAGAGTAGTAGCAATGAATCAGAGGGCTGGGATCCTTTGCCCAAGATCACCAAGAGGTACCGACGGGAAAGGGGCAGTTTTTCAGAAGAGGAGGACTTTCCTCTGGCAGAGCGTGTTTGTTTTGTTGCCTCCGACGTTTTGACAACAATTTGCCATCTTGCCATCGTAAATGTCTGTGTGATTATGATTTTATCTATAGGTACCACTCAAATAAGCATACTGCTTTTGTGTTTCCTGTATTTATTTGTTGATCTTATGATTACGATGAATGAATGAAAACAATTTTAAACCAACAACGTGGGAATGATCTGAGTAAAATGAAGAATCTGTTGAGGGCAATCCTCAATGTTTTGTAAGGGCCTCCTTCGAATGGGGTCGTCGTAAAAAGGTTTATTTTAAAGTGTTGCAGATGCAACGGTTGCCGTTAGTCTTCTGGGACTGAACCTCACTACCAAGATTCATTTGTAAATATAAGGGTAGGTGGTTGCGGGGTCGGCCAGAGGGCGGGTAGACGGAAGGAATTCTGGGGCTGCGGCCGAGGCCCCTGGGATGCAGATGGTGTCGGTGACGACGACTGGGGGCGGTGACGACGCTCAGAGAGGGATGGTACCCACCGCACCACTGCTGCGCCGCGAAGAGGAGCCGATGGAAGTCGACGTTCCACCGGAGGTCGACCCAGGGGCCGTAACTACGAATCGGGCCTAAAGCGGTAGGCCGGTCTAAATCTCAAGGCTATTGACAATGACCCCAGAATGGTAACCATGGACTGGGACTACGCCAAAGTCCGGGCCGAACCTCGGGCCTAAACAGCCGATATTTAAGTCACCGATTTCGCTGGACTAAAGGTCGTAGGCCCGGGACTATGACTGCTTTTAGCCTTGTTATGCTCTCTCTCTCTCTCTCTTTTTTTTTTTTTTTTTAATCATCAAGACTGTATGTCTTCATTGTTCGTATTTTACTACTGAAACACTCGCACGAGGTGGTATCGACTTCTTCCGTTCACTTCGTCAAATTAGTACTAGATGTTCGTCGGCCAAAGCTCTTTCATTCTGGAGGAAAGAAAGGTCGCACAAGCCGAGTCACGCAGGCATAATGCGATCGTATGTCAGTTTTAATGTTTGATAATTATTACCAGAGCAAGTTTGCTTGACGTCTTACAATTTCATTTGATTTAGTTTCTTGTTATTTAAATTCATTTGCGCAGCGTAGGCTACCTGATTTCACAGCGTCCACTCGCCTTTCTGACAAAGTTCAAAATGGCAGACGCAGCATGCTACAGTTACTCGATGCTGTAAACGCCAAGTATACCCCATCGAAGATGTCGATAGATTAGCGTTTTTACGAATAATGACCTCGGCGAGATCGCTTGGGTGTTGCAGAATTAAAATAATAATAATCAAAAAGAGAGAGAAGCCGCTGGATTCAGACGTAAAGCCGCAACAATAGCAAAAACCAAACAAAAACAACAAGAAAAACAACTTTCCAAGCATAACAAGGCTAAAGCTAGAAGCAGTCAGTCCCTGGCCTACGAAATCGCTAGCCTAAATATCGGCTGTTTAGGCCCGAGGTTTTGGCGTAGTCCCGGTCCATGGTTACCATTCTGGGGCCATTGTCAATAGCCTTGAGATTTAGGCCGGCCTCTGCGCTTCTGCGCCAATGCCTAGACCGAGGGACTGACCAGCTTCTCTGTCTGTCGGCCTGGCGTGTTCCAACATCGAGGCGGCAACGGCGACGGCTTTCCGGGGGTTCTGGATGGTCACGGAATTGCGACGAGAGAGTACATAGCGGAACGTATCGGCCAGGGCGGTTACAATACAATATACAATACAATAATAATACAATATAACTTTATTGCCAAGCGTCAATACATTGATTGCACGAGGAATGTTTTTTGTGGTGCCAAGTACACTTATCACACATTGACTCCAATCATAAAACATCTAATTACAACAGCAAATAAAATTAAAAAAACTATTAAAAAAAACTTTTAAATCCTGGTGAAAAGTCATTCATAGATAACAACATGAGAAATCCCACTGGCATCAAGCTTATGTTAGCTAAGGCTCAGCATAGAGAACGGAAGCTATGGACTGGTAGCGGGAGTGAAAGCGGGAACGCAAGCTGGGTGTGGACTAGGGACATGATCGGCGCTGATTAGGAACTGGCTCTTGTATTTGATTGTCTTTGAGGGAAAATGTTGGAACTGTTGTCTGTTGATCTTATGTAAGAAGAAACAGAATAGAAGACCAGGAAAAACTAGACTATCGTGTTTGAATCACTTTGATTGAGCGACTGTAATTGTTTTGTTTGTCCTGTATGTTAAACGTAGTGTGACAGGCTCATGACAACAAAAGATAACTCAGGCAGCAAGATGACGAAACAAGTAACTGACCTTTACCACCACTTATGTCCAAGATATGGGACGCCGACAGGATTTGAATACAGCTCTCGCAGAAGTGACAACACACAGTCCGGCATCCCACAAGTGACAACACACAGTCCGGCATCCCACAAAGGACAACACACAGTCCGGCATCCCACAAGTGACAACACACAGTCCTGCATCCCACAAGTGACAACACAGTCCGGCATCCCACAAGGGACAGCACACAGTCCGGCATTATTTCCCTTGGCAATTTCACAACACTTTATCAACACCGTCACGTTCCGTAACAGCCGACCTTTTGTGAAGATATGCTGGCTGTCTCCAAGAATTGCTCATCTCAAGCATACTCCAAAACTTTATGTACATCTTGTTCCTAATCCCAGAGTTTCGTCGATGGGCTGACTGCCCCGTCCCGAGCCAAGATTGACGGCTGGTGGTGACACATGGAACACAAAAACAAAACTCACACTCAGCACTCTCGCTTCCCCTGGTGTCTGGCAGAGGAAATGTGGGTCGCCAATTCAGTGCCAAAGGTTGTGACCTGGGAATATCGACTAGCGGTGAAGAGTGGGCTGTGCTTTCACACACATCGGTCCCTTCAACATTCCAAACAGCTGCTGAACTGCGTCTTTCTGTTCACGATTTATGCCCTCAAAGTCAGATGAAAACTTATTTTCAACCAAAAACCTGCTGATGTACAAATATAACAACACAATGGCTCTGCACAGATTCTCTGTTTGCAAACTGGAGCAGTAATAGCCTTGTCCCACCTTTTTTGGATGGTCGGAAGAGGAATGTCGGAGGTACAGACAGGGATGCTCACTTTTTTTCTTTCGGTTTTTCAGCACTGGACAGAGGACTGCATACACTCAAAGTAAAGCGCAATAATTTGCTCACATGAAACTCAGTGGGACCTCACTACACAGATACTCTAACTCTGTGGCCCTGACTGTCAACAGTTCTGCTTTGCGCGAGGTCGCTGACGGTGCCAGAGGTTCAGAAAGGGACACCGCATGTTTTTACTTTCGGATTTTCTATACTTGCACAGATCTAAAACAACAGACAATTTGGTCACATAAAAACTCGACAAGGCCTCTCTATCACGTGCCTGTGTGATGCTTTCTGTACCAGTTTTGTTGTTGTTGTTTTTCAATTAAAACTAGATAAAGGGATGAAAAGATGTGAGTGTAAATCCCGCTATGCATGGCAAAAAGTAGTAAGTGCCAATGTATATCATGCTACTTGTGACTTTGACCATGAAAGAGAGGTGGAAGGCTGCGAAATGTCACAGAAGGGGAATCTTGACTGAAGTCACATATTTTGGTCCCCGTCCTTTTCTCGGTGCCCATAATGATCTGACCCACTCAGTGACGTTCACCCCCTCCTCCCGTCCCTCCCCCGTCCCCACCCTCACGTCAGCTGACTTGCTCTGGCCGAAATAGAAAAACAAAACAAAAAACAACAATTATCGGGAGACTGAAAAGTGAATCTCGCCTCAACGGGTCTTGTGCTACGAAGTAAACGAAGAGGGTTCACTCATGTTCACTCTGATTTCAGTGTGCACAGGCTGACTTTTTCTTGGCATGGATGACATAACAAACCTTCCAAAAATAAATTGCAGGAAAGACAATCAGTAAGCTGCCAAGCGGAGAGCAACCCGACGACAAGTCCATGAAACACCAAAAGGTGAATTGTTTTATTCATGTGAAACTATGGGAGACATATAGGAAATCAACTTGCTGCTTCAAAAAGTGAAAACCTTTCTTGGCGGAGGAAATCCAAATTTGTGTACAAATAAACAACTTTTGTCTGAAGTGTTTCGATTTTACATTGCCACGAACATTGAGGAATACGGTCCTGAGGGAAACAACACGGATTCTACAGAATCTGCGCACTCCGTTGATTTTTCTTTTGCCCAATGCACTGACTTGCCATCAACAAAGGAACAGCTGTTTTTCCGTGCATCGTCATCAGTTGACAACCTAGTCAAACGTACTCAGCTGCACTCCAAAGTCTGTGACCAGTCTCTAGAGACCAATGCAGTGACACCGTCTGGCCACGTAGGAGTGTTTCCTTTGCAATGTGCCAAAGACCACAGGATTTCTTGGCATTCATCACCATGCCGTGGCGACAAACATCTGGTGAACTCTCGCATGGCACATGGCTACTTCATTTCCGGAATTCTTCCGAATCAATACGAAAGAATCATGACTGCAACAGGGATCGGCATACTAGGTAACACCTACCTCAATACTTTCTTTGAGTCCTACAGTGAGTGTGCCAAAGCCCTGGCCAAGGAGTCGACACGGGACGCTTTGCTTGA
This sequence comes from Alviniconcha strummeri, assembly GCA_963584105.1. NCBI lineage: Eukaryota > Metazoa > Mollusca > Gastropoda > Provannidae > Alviniconcha > Alviniconcha strummeri. Next base: position 3,824,123 of record OY757557.1, read on the forward strand.
GGAGACTGTCACCTACGAAGACATGGATGGCATCGACATTCTGACAGATGCGCGCCATGCCACTCGCAGAAACTCCAAGTACACAGATGTCATAACCCTAACCCTCACCCTAACTCCCACAAAGTGTTGCACTACGAGACTGTGACAAGGGGTGATGGTCCGTGCGCGCAGAGACACGAATCACTGAGCACACAGATAATATACGACCACCTTGAAAATCAAGAAAATGGCAGTAGGCACATCCGTGTACACTGTCATGATCGAAACGCATCTGTGAACAAATGGACCAAAGACAACAGACCCGATGCTGACTCAACCAACGACACTTGGCACGCGGCCAAGAACGTGGCAAAGGAAATACGCTCGGTGTGTGCCGGACCTCGTCACTTCCAAGACAAGACCTGGCATCCACAATGTCGGACAAAGCTGCCAGCGTGAAAACCCATTTCTATTGGTGCATGAAAAACTCTGAAACTGAAATCTCTGATCTTAAACAACATTGAACATGCAAGAACAATCACGGAGACTGCCATCCCTCTTCTCGTTGCAAAACGGATGTGAACTATGAACCATCAAAAACCATCATCAAAGACAGCAATGCTGAACTGTTGCTACGCAAGGTTCTTGAGAAAACGCTGATTTACAAATCGTCAGGAGACCTTGTTCATTGCATGGATACATATTTGGTCGAGCGTTTCATTAACAGTATGTCGCAATATCATGACGAACGACCCGGCAGTCACTTTGGAGACAAACTACAAGTTTCGGACAGACTTGTCCGTTCTTGCCTGGAACGACCATGTAAACAACAGGCGAGCGACTTCAACGAAGCATCAAAGTGATCGGAACTCCACGCCGTCAGAGTGTTATCAGGAGGCTGGAGGACAATAAGTACTGTTTCGGGGGCACAGTGTGGCAGGAGTACACCGCAATTTATCTCCGATGAGGTACATGGTCGGACATTTGCTGCATGTGTTTGCTTACATTCTATTAACACGTGTTCAGCTGTTTATAGATATACCCCGCCCCTTTGCCCAAACTGAGATTGACGAGAGTGCGCAAGTGCAAATTTCATACACCGAGGCTTTAAATTTCAGGCGATAGCTTCATTGTCAGGATGTGGAATGGATCTGACCTCTGCTGACTGCCTGGTAGCAGGGCGCTGTTCCCCTTGTGTTGGAAGGGATGTAGTTTATGAAGTAAGATGTTTAATGTATTGTATCCTGTCTAGGGGTCCTGGGATTGAGTTTTGTTGAGTAGCATCTCCTTGTGGTCATCACTGGAAAGAAACACCACAAACATTAACTGAACAAAGGGCAATAAAAAACGTGTCTGAAATATTACATTCACATACTACTTAGTAGTGTAAAATGTCGCCAACTACGGTATGACCCGCTATGTACGTTCAGTCTGTTGGAGTGAGATACAGCAGAGAACTCCAGCTGACTCCGTTACCGATTTAACGAGTTGCTCTGTGAGGTCAAATCGCCTTTATTTGGTGTCTGTGGTTTCCGAACTGATTTCACAAATTTACTACACAATTCCTGTTGACTTAGACACGAAATAGGTTGGAGGGGTTGGGGGGGGGGGGGGGGCGGGGGGGGGGATCATTACGTCATGGCCATCTAAAATCAAACGATTTTGCCGTTTTTCTGATTTAATTGCTATTGTTCCAGAAACTATATCTGCCACCCCTGCTACCAAAGACCTACTAGACAAGACTGCTTTACTCCACTCCGAGTTCATGACCTATCTTCACCCTGAAGTAGATCCTTATTATTTTCGTCAACTTTTGGAGCCTCAGAAAATCTGTTTAATTTATTGGTTTAAACAGTTGTATTAATGAAACCAAACCAACAGACAATAACAGAATAGTTTGTATTAGCTGCATCAAACAAGTAAACTTATATAAAACGCTCAAAATGACAACATAATATATAATTTGTTGGGTAGGCCAACACTTGATATTTTCTTTCTTCCTTTAATTTATTAATTGGTCCATTTCTGAGGAGAGGTTTAGGACAAATGTAGCAATCTAAACAAATAAATAAGGTGAGCTTGAAACGAAACGAAACAAAACGAACGCAAAAATGTTATTTTTGCAAGGATAGCAGTTTAGGTTCATTCAAACCTGTATAACAACTAGTATAAATAGATGAGTAAAATAATGACAAGGCACAATTTATATACAAAATAAATATGAAACATCACTCACTTATACATGGGTAAACGGTCGATGACAGTAGTAGGTTGGAGGTAGGCAACAACAAACGAGCCACAGCCAGAGGTTCCTGGTACATCCGTAAAAGAATGATTACAATTAAATGACGTCATAATCCTCCCCCACATTCAAGAAAGAACTAGTGACACTGACAGACAGAGTGACATACAGAGTACAAGAACACAAACACACTGTGCAGATGCACTGGGTTACATCCCCCACCCCACCCCCATCCTCAATCACCACCAGCGTCCTTGCTGGTGAATTAACAGTAATATCATGCAAAGGCTACCAAGAGTTGAATTAACAAGTGCAGATGCACTCGGTTAAACATGTACAAATGTACACCAGTAGATAAGCCCGTAGAACATCTGATTAATTCATACCAACTATTAATGTAACCGAGTGTATTGTATACATGTTCCGGGCTATGACCCTATAACCCTTTCTTTCCGGTCCTTTTCCTTTTTGATTGGGTGGGGGAGTGGGGGGGGGGGGGGGGGTAGAGCCCAATTATCTAAGGTGTTAAAAGTTGCGTGCTCGGCACAGGGGTACCAGGCGAGATCAAAAGATCAAGAGATCTTAGAGGAGGGAGGTGGAGCTGGACCCTCACTTTTGCCCAGAAGAGATCATGAGTAGGGAGGTGGAGCTGGGCTGAGCAAGTTGGACATCTTTTGCTTTGAGTTGTCCAAGTTGTTCGTCAACAGCGGTGCAACGGACATTGTCTTAGTGACTCTGTCCAGCACAGCAGTTGAAAGAGCAATTGCGCAGTGCACAAGTCGCTGCGCAATGGCGAGGGGACACCGCCTTAACACTTCCATTGTTCTGGCGGCGGTCCACGGTCTCTCCGGTCTTTTTCGGGCGGTTTCCGCGGTCGAGCCAATCACCCTGGCCCTCTTTCCCACTCTGTCCCCGTCCCTAATAGGTCATCCCGCCTCCGTGGACGTTAAGCAACATAAAAGCCAAAAAAAGCGTGCTCGGCCGGCAGCGTCATAGTTCAGGAGCTGTGTGAGAGTCGAGGTGGACGTCCTGGGCTGTCCGTCCTAACGAGCCTTCTGGTTTCCGTGGACGTAAAGATTTATTGAACCGTGCTTCGGCATTGGTCACAACTTGTCCCTAAAATGTCAACTGACATCTGAGGACATTAAGCATCACTTCATCATCATCAGCAGCGTCCCTTTTCCCCCAGTGTCCCTGCAGAGGCAGGTTGTCTTGTTTGCTGATGTGGCCGGTGTTCATGTGTTCATCACAGGGGAGAGCCTGTAAGTAGTTATTTTTCTATGGCTTGTTGTTCTGTTGTTTCTCATTGATGTAAATGATGTATGTTTATAATGTTACCATGTTCACAACGTGTCTTGATTTTGGTTCATGAACATATGGGTAATTTCGGCGTCAAATTGCCGCCTGCTTGCAGCCGCCGTGGCGTCGGTGTACATTGTTTGTGTGTTCATATCTTAAGCTTTTATGCCACAAGATGACCAGTGCTTACATAATGTATGCAGCTAACCCTGGTTAGCTGATATGTAGCTATTATATGTTGCCATTGTTGGATGTTCAGTTTGAGTGATGCTTTGCCAGTGCAAAGTTATCCCTCTAAAGTATGGGTACTTTGTCAGTGCGGCATAACTTATTTGTTTAGTTTCCTACCGATCTATTTTTCTGCATGAAATCGGTTGTATATTATGGCTAACACTTGGAAGATGTTGACTTCATAGTTGTAGAATGTTAATTTTACTAGTTGAATATGGTTTAGTGCATAGGAGTGTTTGTATAAACTGTGAGTCATGTTATTTCTGTTTTGATCCGGCTTTTGTATGGCCGAGTTTTGGGCGCGCAGACTTTCAATCTGCTTAGCTTGTAAACCCTTTCCGGGTCTTTGTGCGTGTACCCGCCCTAGCCGGCGATGCGACACGCAGTGGTGGTAATTAGGTCTTTGTCTCTGTTCACTAACCCAGCAGACAGGCGCAGCCAGATCAGCAGTATAGATTCTTGATGCGCTACCCGCTTGAGTAAGACGCTTGACGTTTACAGATATGCTATGCTAGTCAGTAACAGTATGCTGTAACGAGGCTGGAGCCGGTCAGTTTATGACCGACTTCCTCCTGCTTACGGCATGGTCCCAAGTGCCACCCGTGTCACTATCCATCTCGTTGTGTGCTTAAGTGGAACTGCTGTAACGATTATCTCACTCTTCCTGTTTAGTTAAGAATGAGCTTGATAATCCGCATTCTTCACTGTTACTTTATTGTATACTATTATACTGGGAGTTCATCAGTTAATTGACTGGCCGTCTCTTGTATACTCACCGCGACTCTGTGAGATACGGGTTTTAAGTGTAAGTCAAGCACACGATTTATGTGTTTGATTATTAATCATTTTGTCATGTATTATAGTAACCCACAGGTAAACAACATGGTTACTGTATTTATTTAGTAATTGCTGTTGTTTAGATTTTACATTTGCTTTCATGTTATAAATGTTTTGTTTGCTTTTGTCTTTTCCAATACAGTTTCCTGGTTGGTTGGTGTACAAATTAAAGTTATGTTAGTTAAAGTTAAAGTTACCTCTGACTTGTGGCTCTTCATTCATGCTTCCAACCTGCTTTCCCTCATCTCCCCAACCTACTCCCCTACACTAATAATGGAGAAGACACTAGGTCTCAAAACAACCAATCACTGCAATGGTAATGCCATCCTCTGAAGACCGTCTGTCTGTCTGTCTGTCTGTCTGTCTGTCTGTCTGTCTGTCTGTCTGTCTGTTTGTCGCTCTCTGTCTGTATGTCTGTTTCTATCTCCCTTCCCCCTCCTTCCTTCTGTCTGTCTGTCTGTCTCTCTTTCCCTAGTATAAGTTCCCTGCACAGAAGAGTTGTAAAGATAATCTTTCCAGATACAACGTTAACTACTGACCGGAAATTGAAACAGATGAGGAGAATGAGGCTACACAAACAACCGGAGTACAACAAGTGTTTCTTCGTGTACATTGTCCTTAACAGCGCAGTACCGCAGTATGTATCTAACCTATACACCCACCCTCCCTCACGTTACTCACCAGTATGTATCTAACCTATACACACACCCTCCCTCACGTTACTCCGCAGTATCTAACCTGTACACACACCCTCCCTCACGTTACTCCAACTGTCAGGAACCACTGTGACCACCAGACAAGGGCTCAGAAGCTGAGGCAGTTTGTCTGATTATCCAGTGACGATGAGGACGAGACTGACATGAGACGACTATAATTATGCATGTTTGAGACTATAACATTGGACAGGGTCACAGACCACGTTTACAGCCACCCTGAATTGTCGCGGTGTTAACCAGGTCCACTTTTACTGCCACTCTGAATTGTCTCGGTGTTAACCAGGTCCACGTTTGCCGCCTCACTCAATTGTCGCGGTGTTAACCAGGTCCACGTTTACTGCCACTTTGAATTGTCTCGGTGTTAACCAGGTCCACGTTTGCCGCCTCACTGAATTGTCGCGGTGTTAACCAGGTCCACGTTTACTGCCACTTTGAATTGTCCCGGTGTTAACCAGGTCCACGTTTACTGCCACCTTGAATTGTCCCGGTGTTAACCAGGTCCAGGCTTACTGCTACCCTGAACTGTCCCGGTGTTAACCAGGTCCACGCTTACCGCCACCCTGAACTGTCCGGGTGTTAACCAGGTCCAGATCCCAGAACTTCGGGTGGATGAAGCTCGCCTGCATGCGTAGTTACAGTCTTCCCACTGGACCCATAGCACTCCCAGCTCTGACTAGGGTCAGTCAGGGCTAGGCTGGAGATCCCACGTGACTCTGATGGGATTTGAACCCACGAACTTCTGACTCGCATTTTGCGGCGCTAATCACGGGGGGTGTTTGGGGTGGCGTGTGGGGATGGGGGGGAGGGGGGGGGGAGTACTGGAGTAGGTTGTGTTGATACCAGCTGTCCATGAAGGTGTCTGCATGATCTACATCAGCGGCTTGTATCTGTACCGTGTGTCCACACCTCTGGGAACAAACACTGGTTTTAGCAACGAAAAACACCGCCTCTAAAAACATACATAAAAAAAGGATTTAAAAAACACACCCTGATCGTGTCCCAACAGGGAACAGCGCCATGCACAGACAGACTCATTTTTAATGTTGTTGTGCAGGTGTTCCTCCACCCACTCCCACCAGCCCTGAGGAAAACGGTGACACCAGCCCAGATGAAAACGGTGACACCAGCCCTGAGGAAAACGGTGACACCAGCCCTGAGGGAAACGGTGACACTAGCCCTGAGGAAAACGGTGACACCAGCCCTGAGGAAAACGGTGACACTAGCCCTGAGGAAAACGGTGACACCAGCCCTGAGGGAAACGGTGACACCAGCCCTGAGGAAAACGGTGACACCGGCCCAGCCACCGTCAAGAGAAAAGTTGAAGGAAATGAAAAGACTGGTTGGTATTTCTGTGAAGAACGCCCTTCAATGAAAAGTTCTTCTTAAAGAAAACAAATATGAAACAAGACTGACTGCTAGCTAGACCTTTTATATATCTGGATCTGTTTTAGAACAAAACAACAGTTTTAGAACAAAACAAGACCCTAATATATAAAAGGTTAAAAAATGCTACTTATTTTGAGAAAACAACAGACGAATTTTCGGGGTAATCCCCTTTATCAAGCTACAAAGTATCCTGCATCTCATTTTTCACCGTTTAACCGTTGTTCAGGGAAGCTAAATATTGCATTCTGTGTATAGATATCATGTACACACGTGGTCATGGTTGAGTTGCAGAGCCGGCACGGATCACTGACCTTGCTGTGGCAGTGGACCGTGTCTCTGTCACTGCTCCCACCGCCGTGTCTGTGGGGTCAAAGGTCGACATCGTCGGTTCCTGGGACAACGGGGACAGTCCACCCCGTCATCCCGTTGTCCGCCTGACGGGTGGGGACGGGACGGAGAAGACCGGTCTGAAGCTGACGGAGACCAGCCAAAACCAGAAGAAAAGCAAACAGCAAACAAAAATAAATAAATTGGAAAACAATGTTTTAAAGAATACGATTCCCTTTTGCTTCGTTGGTCATATTCATGAGGTTACGTCACCCCCCCCCCCCCTCACTGGTGAACGGTCGTAGGCTCAATGGGATTGTTACTGTTGCGCTGTCAGACGTTGAAGTGACCCTCTCTGTTCCGCTGATAATTATGCGTGGTTTCCAACCTTCCAAGTTTCAGATGTCAGGCAGTTCGGATTCCTTCTGCTTGGTGCCGGCGTTGGCGGCGTCTTTCTTGTCGTTGTCGTCGTCTCCGTCATGCTTGTGGTCGTGCTTAAGAGAATGCAAGGTAAGTCAAGTCAAGTCAGTGTACTTTAATCATCCCTCACAGGGCAATTCAGCTAACTATTAAGGCTCATTAATTTAAAAAAAGTTAAACTTGATCACATAGTATTTTGGAGCTAAAATTCTCAATTCTGTGTAATGAGTTTTTGTGCTTGGTGTTAAGATGATAAAACCAGCAAATGAAAGAAAAAGCCTAAACGTTCTCAATAAAATAGTTATAAAACAGCATAAGAACAGTTGGATCAGCATCAAAAGATTTCAGCTTCTGCAGCAGATGGAGTCGCTGGTGCCCTTTCTTAGTGATGACCTCGGTGTTAAGATCCCATTTCAGGGAGTCCTCAAAGATCGTTCCCAGGTATTTATACGAACGGACTATTTCCACCTTTTCATCGTGTATCTCGATCGCCCTGTCGGTGTGCCACCGTCACCTGATATCAGCTATCATCTCTTGAGGTTGGTTCACATTCAGCTCAAGGTACGACTCGTCACACCATTCTGTAAGGTCGTCACACCATTCTGTAAAGTCGTCACACCATTCTGTAAAGTCGTCACACCATTCTGTAAAGTCGTCACACCATTTTGTAAAGTCGTCACACCATTCTATAAAGTCACTGAGGGCTGCACCGTGACCATCTTGAGTTCACAGAAGGAGATAAAGTAACTGTTCTCTTGGTTACTGCGGCAGTCGTCAGTGTACATAATATAGAGAAGGGAAGAAAGAACCACCCCTGGGAGAATCCAGTACAAGTGACAGCTCGCACTGAGGACAACATGTTCACAAACACTTGTTGACATTTGTTTGTTAAACAAATCGACAGTCCACAAAACCTGGCCATGCTGAAGACTAAATCAACTTCTGAGCTAAAACACGAGTCAGCAAAGAGGAGCCGAGGCGTGAGAGTGCTGCAGCTCCAAGTGCTTATACAACGTATCCACAAGTCACAGCCTGGCATCTTCAGCGCCCCTTCCTGCCCTGTGTGCAAACTGTAGTGGATCAAGCATGGGTTGAACAGCAGAGAGAATGAATGACTCCACAGTCTTTTCCGGCAGATAGCTGTAGCTTGACGCGACGTCAGAGACAAGTCTGTGCATGCACACAAAGAAGTTTCCCATCATACCCAACACAGGATAGATAATCACACATGACACAATTTCTATCAACGGTTTTTGTCGCCAGGCGGACCTGTGGCGCCCCCTCTCCCTGCCCCAAACAACGGTAGACATGCGGCACGTGCTGGGGGCGTGGTCTTCCAACGAGCGCCACCTGCCGTCCATCTGAACCGTGATTCACAGCTGAGTGACTACCACATTTATCAGGATATCGAAGACGACGAGGACACGTGTAGGCAACCTGCCTGCCTGCCTGCCTGCTTGCCTGCCTGCCTGCCTGCCTGTCTGTCTGTCTGTCTGTATGTCTCTCTGCCTGCCTGCCTGTCTGTCTGTCTGTCTGCCTGTCTGTCTGTCTGTCTCTCTGCCTGCCTGCCTGCCTGTCTATCTGTCTGTCTCTCTGCCTGCCTGCCTGCCTGCCTGTCTGTCTGTCTGTCTGTCTGTCTGTCTGTCTGTCTGTCTCTCTGCATCTGCCTGCCTGTCTGTCTGTCTGTCTGCCTGCCTGTGTGTCTGTCTGTCAGTCTGTCTGTCAGTGTGTAATAATAAATGCGTGAGTGATGCGCCGAATCCCTCTGTGATACATGTGTGAGGATTAAAGCGCTAAACAGTCTATGTGTCTGACGGTGATGATGTTGCTGTTCCTGCTTCTGGTGATGATAGTGAAATTGTTGTTGTGATGATGATGATGATGACGATGATAATGATGGTAGTGGTGCTGGTGGTGGTGGTAGTGGCGAGGATCATGATGATGATGATGATAATGGTGATGATGAAGATCACATTGTGAAAACGATTTCCGGCGTAACCCCGACGATGATAACGATGATGACGATGACGGCAGTACAAAGTGCAAGTCCTCTGAGCTTGAACAGGTCTGAAATATCTGTTAAAATCCACCAGACTGCTTCCACATCTGATCTTGTGAATAAGACTTTCCACGAGGTACCCCACCCCACCCCATAAGCAACCTCCAGGGGGTACCGGTCATGAAGCAACCTCCATGGGTACCGGTCATGAAGCAACCTCCATGGGTACCGGTCATGAAGCAACCTCCATGGGTACCGGTCATGAAGCAACCTCCATGGGGTACTGGTCATGAAGCATCCTCAATGGGTACCGGTCATGAAGCAACCTCCATGGGTACCGGTCATGAAGCCTGGCATGTTTTGCCTACTGCCAGGAATCCGCGGTCCATTCAACTTCATTTCCCCCTATTACTCTTTGACCACAGAAGACGTATGACGTGAACAGTAGTGATTCAGAGCACGTGACACCACGAATAAGCCTGCATTGAATCAGTTCAGCAATACATAACGATGACAGAAATGCGCATGGCTACAGAATGCCGCTACTGTTGGTTTCAGACGCACAGGGCAACAGCAGGGCATCTGGTGCCGCGTCAAAGCCAGAAAACAAGTGTGATGGTGACAGCAACCACACCGTCACCTCTTCCTCGTCGTCCGACATTGAGTGGATTATTGGCAGCCTCCACACCCTCGTTTTCACGTCGTCGGCGTCAGACAGCGAGTGGGACGGTGACTGCCTCAGCACCATCGCCATCGCCTCCTCAACGTCAGACAGCGGGTCATATGACTACCTCCACCCCGTGCCGTCTGCCGCGGAGAGAGCCTCTGATGCTCACCAGACTGCCACCGATTAGTCATCCTATCACAGTCGTGGGGTGATCCACACCTTCAGTGTAACATTGCTGCTGTCAGATCGGGTCACCCTGTCACGATCCAACGGGTGACCCACACATTCAGTATAACATTGCAGCTGTCAGACAGTCACCGTGTCACGATCCAAGGGGTGATCCACACCTTCAGTGTAACATTACAGCTGTCAGATCGAGTCACCCTGTCCCAGTCAAGGGGTGACCCACACCTTCAGTGTAACACTGCAGTTCTCAGACTTGGTCACCCTGTCACAGTCACGGGCTAGCCCACGCCTTCAGTGTAATACTGCAACTGTCAGCGTCACCATGTCATGGTCCAAGGGGTGACCCACACCTTCAGTGTAATATTGCAGCTCTCAAAGTCGCCCTGTCACGATCCTAGGGGTGACAAACACCTTCAGTGTAACATTGCAACTCTCAGACCGACTCATTCAAGTGTAACCTAAAAACATTTATTTTCCCCAAACTGTAGACCTGCCATATTTTCTGTTTGCTACCCGTTTTAAATCGCGGAAAAAAAATGAAAGAGAATGACTGCTAGCGTTCGCTTGAGCCTTGTTGTGTTTGGATCATGTAAAGTAAGCTTTGTGTAGTCAGTATGCTCATGTCTACGTGTGTGTGTGTGTGTGTGTGTGTGTGTGTGTGTGTGTGTGTGTGTGTGTGTGTGTGTGTGTGTGTGTGTGTGTGTGTGTGTGCATGAGTACGGACAAGACTTTGCGCTTGATAAATACTTGAACTATTATCATGATGGGTTTGCTGCTGTTACTTAAAGTTCAGGAGACAGCTCCATCGTCAGATGTGGAATGGATCTGACCTCTGCTGACTTTGCCTGGTGGCAGGGCGCTGTTCCCCTTGTGTTGGAAAGGGTGTAGTTTATGAAGTAAGATGTTTAATGCATTGTATCCTGTCTAGGGGTACTGGGATTGAGTTTTGTTGGGTACCATCTTATTGTGGTCTTCACTGGAATGAAATATCAGACACATTAACTAAACAAGGGGCCATAAAAAAATTTAAAAATTTAAACGGGTCTGAAATATCACACAATAACCGACATATTTTACTTCATGAGATTTCCTCAAAATCTGAAAAGACTGTGCATAAAGAACTTCGAAAATAAATAAACCTGCGATATCGTCTTGCTAAATATATTTAGCAGGAGTAATATGGAAGCTCTGTCTAAATTTACGGAACACTAAATAATCACAGAACATGATGTGCATTTGTAAAAACGTCCTATCGGTGAACTACATACTACCTGAGTGTCAGTTAACCACATACTACCTGAGTGTCAGTTAACCACATACCACCTGAGTGTCAGTTAACCACATACTACCTGAGTGTCCTACAACCAGAGTCATTTCAGAAAAATGGGTATGACTTTAATGCTTGTACCAATGTAAGAGATATTTTGTATAATACTGAAGTTATTGCGTCTGTTGTTAAACTGATTGTTCATAGTCATGCGGGTAAGTTAGTATAACTACTAATGTATATAATTTTTATTTCTTCTGTTCTGTTTTCTTTTTCTTCTTTTTTTCGGGGGGGGGGGGGGGGGGGGGGGCTATTATCACCTTGCTGTAAACGGACATGAAATAAAACATTGCTTGTTTGGTTGGAATGTCTTGTCTTCATCTGTTGGACAAAGGCTTCACTTTAAGTTCTACGCCCTACTGTGTGAAAGGTTTGGTTTTTCAGTCCACAGTTCTAAGATTCCGAGCCTGTTGCCAATCTTCAGAATCGGCCGAAAGCTGCAACGTGTGAAGCGTTGTGTAAAATGTCGCCAACTACGGCATGACCCGCTGTGTACGTTCAGTCTGTTGGAGTGAGATACAGCAGAGAACTCCAGCTGAATTTGTTTCTCCATTACCGATCTAGCGAGTTGCTCTGTGAGGTCAAATCGCTTTTAGTTGATGTCTGTGGCTTCCGAAATAATTTCACAAATTTAATGCAAAATTCCTGTTGACTTAATCGCGAAATTCAGTGCCGAGTTTATTACCTATATTCGTCCCGAAGTGAATCCTTATTATTTTTATCAACCTTTGGAGCCTGAGAAAATCTGTTTAATTTATTGTCTCATTCAATTGTATTAACGAAACCATACGAACAGGCAATAACAGAATAATTTGCATTAGCAGCATTAGACAAGTAAAATTATATAAAACGCTCAAAATGACAAAATATATAGTGTGGTGGGTAGGCCAACACTTGATATTTTTTATTCCTTTAATTCATTAATTGAACCATCTCGGAAGAGAAGATAGGTTTACGACAAATATAACAATCAAAACATAATAATTTGAGCTTGAAACCAAAATAAACAAAAGGAACTCTAAGATTTCATTTTACAACTAATACAAGGATTATAATTTAGGTTCAATCAAACATACATAACAACTAGTCCTTGTTCAGCTACTGATAAGTAAAATAATTTAAAGACTTCATTTATATATACAAAGAAAATATGAAACATCACCTACTTATACATGTATAAGCATACACCAGCAGACAGGCCAATAGGACATCTTATTATTCTTTATTATTCATCGCTTTTCTATACCGCTGTTCTCTGCTATCGAGCAGACTCACTGCGCTCATGTTGCATGCGATTCTGAATGAGTGACTGCATCTTTTTCATAGAGCGTATTTTTGATGTCCACCGAAGTGGTGTACTGACAGCTGTTCGGTTGTTGCGTGGCTGGTGCCACGTGAAACTGCTGCCGTCTTGGGGCAAGTTCTGTGTACACCATTCAACCATGCACCACTTTACAGTGTTACTTCATTCAAAGCCACATAGGTAGGGTGCATGTGTGTTTATCTGAAGATAGATTTATACACACACACACACACACCATCCCACACGCTACTCAAACTCTCAGGAACCAGTGTGACCACCAGACAAGGGCTCGGAAGCTGAGATGTCTGATTATTCAGTGACCGTGATGATGAGACTGACATGAGACGATTACAGCTATGCAGGTTTGAGACTGTTGTGTTAGACCACGCTTACTGCCACCTTGAATTGTCCCGGTGTTAACTAGGTCCATACTGCCACCCTGAACTGTCCCGGTGTTAATTACGTCCAGATCCAGGAAGTTCGGGTGGGTGAAGCTTGCCTGCGTCTTCCCACTGGACCCATAGCACTCCCAGTTCTGGCTAGGAGCGGTCAGGGCTAGGCTGGAGATCCCACGTGACTCTGGTGGGATTCGAACCCACGACCTTCCGACTCGCATTCCGCGGCGCTAATCACGGGGTGCGTTGGGGGGGGGGGGGGGGGGAGGGTGCGTGGGGGGGGGGGGTTACTGGAGTAGGTTGTGTTGATACCAGCTGTCCATGAAGGTATCTGCATGATCTACATCTGTACTGTGTGTCCATGAAGGTGTCTGCAGGATCTACATCAGCGGGTGACGGAGGTGAGGCAGGTAATTTCTCAGAAACTGTCCGCGCTTGCTTGGTGCAATACCAGCAAAGTCTTGTGCAGTACCTCACATATATATCTACAGTACACAGACTATTGGCACTCGCCCTGACATTAACCTGCACACTGTCCCTGGGCGTCAAACGAAATCTCCTTTACAGTTCCTTTAAAACCGGTATCTCTGGCTGTAGGCCTTCAGCCCGGTGTCATGTCATGCACTGCTGCCAATGAATAGAACACCCCTCTTCTCCCCCCCCCCCAACTCCTCCCCTCTGCTTTGTGAAGCCCCGAGTGACGTTCCGCTAAACTGAGAGCTGGGACATGAGGTTGGAAAGCTGACAGAGAGCTAACAAGGACGCCCTTCACCCTGTCGTTAACGTCACACGACATGGGCCGTGAGGTTACCGCCTTGTAGACAGGGCTGCCAGTATCGTATTGTACTGTTTGTTTGATAATCTTATCTGATCAATCAATCAATCAATCAATCAATCAATTAATCAAGCAATAATTCTCTCTGTCTCTGTCTCTCTCTGTCTCTGTCTCTGTCTCTCTCTTAAAACGAGTTTCTCCTTTTCAGGCTCCTTAGCGTGGAATAGTTTAGCTCGTCATCTCAGATACCCCATGGAATTAAAAACGTTCAAAAGGAAAGCATTTCAGGCACTTGCTAAGCCACCTTGAATACTTTGTTTTACTTCTTGTTTTTTGTTTTTGTTATTTTTTTCTTCTCGCGCGTCAGACAGCTTGACACAAAATGTATAGAATGTTGTTATTGTTTTCCCTTCCTTGCTCTTGTAATGTTTTAGTTGTGTGTGTGTGTGTGTGTGTGTGTGTGTGTGTGTGTGTGTGTGTGTGTGTGTGTGTGTGTGTGTGTGTGTGCGTGTGTGGTATTTTCATGAAATATTTACCTTTGTTTTCCTCCTGGTCATCCTTTTTTTCTTTTTTCTCAAATTTAATGTTTGCATATATGAATGTGGGTGTATGTGATGTGCTTTGATTTTGGTTAGGTGTGTATAATGCATCATCACTTAGCTTCCAGTCCTGTTAGATGTGATCTTGTCTTATACGAAGATAGTGAGATAGTCATTATTCTGTCGCTTTCTTTTATTCGTTAATATGTTGTTGTTGTTTTTGTAATTCTCTCTCTCTCTCTCTCTCTCTCTCTCTCTCTCTCTCTCTCTCTCTCTCTCTCTCTCTCTCTCTCTCTCTCTCTCTCTCTCTCTCTCTCTCTCTCTCTCTCTCTCTCTCTCTCTCTCTCTCTCAGATCACAGGAGTTTTGGTTTGATGACGTTATAAAATAAGGGGCTCACTGTAGTCACTTCTTTCGGAGACTTTTTAAGTGAAGAGACAACGCCCGAGCTGTCGCCGCATCGAGACAAACACCCCGACAAGGCAACACCCTGATGGATAACTATTGTTAGTAGCCAGCTCGTGAATAGGTTTCAACATTCACCTCCTGAGTTTGTAGCCGTTGTATATTGTGTACTTATTACGCTTTCTGTCTTCTTCTTTCATGTACACACACACACACACACACACACACACACACACACACACACACACACACACACACACACACACACACACACACACACACACACACAGACTCTTTTACATCTCTGGTACACACACACACACACACACACACACACACACACACACACACACACACAGAGTGACCCTGGTGTGAGCATGTACAAGATAACTGTCCCTGGTGTGAGCATGTACAACATAACTGACCCTGGTGTGAGCATGTACTACATAACTGGCCCTGGTGTGAGGATGTACAAGATAACACAAGATAAGTGACCCTGGTATGAGCGTGTACAAGGTAACTGACCCTAGTGTGAGCATGTACAAGATAACTAACCATGGTGTGAACATTACAAGATAACACAAGTTAATTGATGCTTACATCATGCAGTTTTAAACTTTTCGCTTTAAAGAATCTGATCAAATGACAACACAGATATGTATTTACTGAAACGTAATGTGCGACAGACAGGCCTCCACCCCCCCCCCCCCCCCCCCCCACCATTATAATTTAAAAACCTGTTTTCGATCCAGAAAGTTGGCAGAGCATGGTTTATATTCCTGTTGTTTGCTTGCCTGACACGATTTCACTGCTGACATTGTTTTCACTACAAGGAGCACTTCATGAAACACTCTGTGGGGACTAACGCCCACTCCCACGGTACTACTGCTGAACACTTCATGAAACAATCCCACGGTACTACTGTTGAATACTTCATGAAACACTCTCTGAGGGACTATAACGCCCACTGCCACGGTACTACTGCTCAACACTTCATGAAACACTCCCACAGTACTACTGCTGAACACTTCATGAAACACTACCACAGTACTACTGCTGAACACTTCATGAAACACTCCACGGTACTACTGTTGAACACTTCATGAAACACTCTCTGAGGGACTATAACGTCCACTCCCACGGTACTACTGCTGAACACTTCATGAAACACACACACACACTGTACTACTGCTGAACACTTCATGAAACACCCTGTGGGGGCTAACGCCCACTCCCACGGTACTACCGCTGAACACTTCATGAAACACTCCCACAGTACTATTGCTGAACACTTCATGAAACACTCTGTGAGGGACTAACGCCCACTCACACGGTACTACTGCTGAACACTTCATGAAACACACCCACGGTACTACTGCTGAACAGCGATTGTAAAGCCTCTGATGCATGAGTCGTTTTATTTTAACATTTGCTGTTTTCAATTGTTTTGACGCTGTGTTGTTCTGTAGCCTTATGAACATGACTTCAAAATCTAAGAATGTTAAGCTTGCTAGATTTAGTTTTGTATTTTTGATTGATTTATTCTGATCAAACCAACCGCGAAACACAACGGGGGAAGAAAAATAAAAATTTATTTTTATATTCACAACAACTTTGATTTATGTTTGAGCTCTTGTTCTTGTCTAAAGCTCTTTCTGGCGAGGAGTTTGGGCCAGTTTGAGGCGGACTCGAGTGACAGCAATAATAAAATAAATATATATATTATTTATTTTTTACATTTTTTTCTGTTTAAAACTGTGTTTGGATAGTTCCTGCTTTGCTGTTGCGACAGAGAAAAGTATGTGACTTGACTCTATGGATTATTTATCTGCCGAGTACACATCCTAAACTTTCTAAAAATATATGTTTGCTGTATTATTCCTAGTAGTTTATTTACTACTTTTATTTTATTTTAAACGGGTGA
>OY757557.1:3841278-3843778 GCA_963584105.1 Alviniconcha strummeri
ACACACACACACACGCACACACAGAGTCTTTTACATCTCTGGTACACACACACACACACACACACACACACACACACCACACACACACACACACAACACACACACACACACACACACACACACACACCACACACACACACACAACACACACACACACACACACACACACAAACACACTCTCTCTCTCTCTCTCTCTCTCTCTCTCTCTCTCTCTCTCTCTCTCTCCCTCCCTCCCTCTCTCTCTCTCTCTCTCTCTCTCCTCTCTCTCTCTCTCTCTCCTCTCTCTCTCTCTCTCTCTCTCTCTCTCACTCACAGTCGATTCACAAAGTAAATAAACATACTGGGAAACCATTTTGATATTCTTCAAAGACTCCTGTCATTATTGGGAAAGGTCAAAGGTCATTCACTTTAGAAATCGGAATTTAACGTCCTATCAACTGCACAGAGTGACCCTGGTGTGAGCATGTACAAGATAACTGTCCCTGGTCTGAGCATGTACAAGATAACTGTCCCTGGTGTGAGCATGTACAACATAACTGACCCTGGTGTGAGCATGTACTACATAACTGACCCTGGTGTGAGGATGTACAAGATAACACAAGATAAGTGACCCTTGTGTGAGCATGTACAAGATAACACAAGATAACTGACCCTGGTATGAGCGTGTACAAGGTAACTGACCCTAGTGTGAGCATGTACAAGATAACTGACCCTGGTGTGAACATTACAAGATAACACAAGTTAACTGATGCTTACATCATGCAGTTTTAAACTTTTCGCTTTAAAGAATCTGATCAAATGACAACACAGATATGTATTTACTGAAACTTAATGTGCGACAGTCAGGCCTCCCCCCCCCCCCCACACACACACACACACCGCCCCCCCCCCCCCCCCCCCCCCCCACATTATAATTTAAAAACCTGTTTCGATCCAGAAAGTGGCAGAGCATGGTTTATATTCCTGTTTGCTTGCCTGACACGATTTCACTGCTGACATTGTTTTCATTACAAGGAGCACTTCATGAAACACCCTGTGGGGACTAACGCCCACTACCACGGTACTACTGCTGAACACTTCATGAAACAATCCCACGGTACTACTGTTGAATACTTCATGAAACACTCTCTGAGGGACTAAAATGCCCACTGCCACGGTACTACTGCTCAACACTTCATGAAACACTCCCACAGTACTACTGCTGAACACTTCATGAAACACTACCACAGTGCTACTTCTGAACACTTCATGAAACACTCCACGGTACTACTGTTGAACACTTCATGAAACACTCTCTGAGGGACTATAACGTCCACTCCCACGGTACTACTGCTGAACACTTCATGAAACACCCTGTGGGGGCTAACGCCCACTCCCACGGTACTACCGCTGAACACTTCATGAAACACTCCCAAGTACTATTGCTGAACACTTCATGAAACACTCTGTGAGGGACTAACGCCCACTCCCACGGTACTACTGCTGAACACTTCATGAAACACTCCCACGCTGAACACTCAATGAAACACCCTGTGAGGGACTAACGCCCACTCCCACGGTACTACTGCTGAACACTTCATGAAACACTCCCACTGTACTGCTGCTGAACACTTCATGAAACACCCCCACGGTACTACTGCTGAGCAGCGACTGTAAAGCCTCTGATGCATGAGTCGTTTTCTTTTAACATTTGCTGTTTTCAGATGTTTTGATGCTGTGTTGTTCTGTAGCCTTATGAACATGACTTCAAAATCTAAGAATGTTTAAGCTTGCTAGATTTAGTTTTGTATTTTTGATTGATTTATTCTGATCAAACCAACAGCGAAACACAACGGGGAAAGAAAGAAAAAAAAATGTATTTTTATATTCACAACAACTTTGATTTATGTTTGAGCTCTTGTTCTTGTCTAAAGCTCTTTCTGGCGAGGAGTTTGTGCCAGTTTGAGGCGGACTCGAGTGATAGCCACAATAAAAATAATAAAAATTATTTATTAAAAAAAAAAAATCTTTTAAAAACTGTGTTTGGATAGTTCCTGCTTTGCTGTTGCGACAGAGAAAAGTATGTGATATGACTCTATGGATTATTTATCTGCCGAGTACACATCCTAAACTTTCTAAAAATATATGTTTGCTGTATTATTCCTAGTAGTTTATTTACTACTTTTTATTTTAAACGGGTGAAAACAGTGCGTCTACAGGAGCCGAGCTCGTCATTTTGTGGCGTCTTGAATGAGTTCTAATGTGTAACGTGTTGTTGTAATGTATTATTGGTACTTGTTTACAGGGAATGTATTGTGTGAATGTAACTCTGCTTTCTAGCCCCCAGGGGCAAAAAGCTCAATAAAACCTTGAAACCTTGTTAACACAGTACTTCATTGTCCCTTGGTGGGAAATTCCGATCGCCGTACCCGAGTAAGGAACAGCAGCCGCAAGAGCAGTGTTACCCATTCCTACGTGTGTAATATGTTCGTGTGTCCAACAGTGGTATTGCTGCCAGTTC
>OY757557.1:3848778-3864211 GCA_963584105.1 Alviniconcha strummeri
CCCCTGACGAAAACACATGAACACCGGCCGCAACAGTTAAACAAACAACCTGCCTCTGCAGGGACACTGGGGGAAAAGGGACGCTGCCGGCCCAGCACACAACTTTTAACACCTTAGATAATTGGGCCATAAAAACCCCACCCAATCAAAAAGGAAAAGGACCGGAAAGAAAAGGTTATAGGGTCATGGCCCAGAACATGTATACAATACACTCGGTTACATCCCCCCCCCCCCCCCCCCCCACTCAGTCATAACCAGCGTCCTCGCTGGTTAATCACATAGCAATAAACAAAACTGAAGCGTGTAGGGCAACTAAGAGTTGACTTAACAAACCATCAAAGTGGTACCCAATACATCCACGCACAAAACTGTACCCCTTTTTGATAGCATACTAATAAAGGCCTGGCTAACTACAAACATCTCCAAAGACCAGACTGATTTGCATTGCAGTTAAAGGGCAAAATGATTACTGCATTTAAGCCAAGTAAACCAGACAGACCCAAAACGCATTGCTTGAAACGGGACAAAAGGATGAAAAAGAGGATTCCTTGCGTTAATGATGAAAACTCCAAAAGAAACATCTGTTCTTATTGCCTTTCAAAAACCTACTGCCATCTGGGATTTAAAAATGGAGGACATTCCACAATTGGCTGTACAAGACCTCAAAACAACATATTCGAAAAAAAATGAACATCGACACAGCGCACATTGCAACAATCGAATACTACACATTGTATGTCATTTACAACATGAACGGCACACAATTATTTTTAAGTGATGTCTGCCATCTCAAACCATGATTTCAATACCAAGCCTTATGTGAAGGACCCGCGGTACGATAAAACGTTTCGCTAGAGAAATGCACACACGAGAATACGGGGCCTTATAAAAAGGTTAACACGTATACTCGAAATAAACGTAACTCTCACTCACAGACAGCACAACGCTCAGTGACCTGATGTGGACTCTGTCCCGTTACTACTCAAATGAACATATATAATGCTATGAAGTAATACCAGATTAGCGGTCAAGCCATCTAAGTTCGATCATGATGAAATAAATATACACAGTAGAGCAACGCAACATTACGGTCGCCACACCGCTCTTCGAGGTATGTTGGCAGCATTGGGGTTTACCCCTTTGTTCAGTCGGGTGGAGCGCCTGAGTGCAGGTTTGGCTCTGACTGGCGGTGCGTCAGCTGCAGGAATGGGTGCAGCGGGAACGGGACCAACAGGAATGGGGACAGCATTGGGGTTTACCCCTTTGTTCAGTCGGGTGGAACGCCTGAGTACAGGTTTGACTCTGACTGGCGGTGCGTCAGCTGCATGAATGGGTACAGCGGGAACGGGACCAAGAGGAATGGGGGCAGCAGGAATGGGTGCGGGAAGAGGCATGGGTGCGGCAGGAGGCAAGCCAACAGTCGCAGGCCGACCCAGCCAGAACTCACCCCGATCAGGGTACTGTGGGTTGGCCTGAGCAGGTAGGTGTTTCCCGTGTCGGCGGTTCCTCTGCGGCAGCAGCCAGTGGTGCCCTGGCAGGCAACAGGTCATCTCTACTGAGGGTCCGCTCCTGCCCGCCAGAGAATGGTTTGACCCCGTACACATGTATGCCGGGGTAGGGACGTGCGGTCACGACGTGCAGTTCAGGACGCCACCTGTCTTGGATCTTGCTCCTGCCGAGGACACGGTTTCTCAGGTAAACCAGGTCACCAACGTGTAGTGGATGATCCGCAGCTTTCTGGTCCGTCTGCTTTCGTCTCTCCGCTGCAGCTTCTTGGAGATGCTTTAGTGCCCTGGCGTGTGAAGCCTGCAAGCGCAGCCGATGCTGTCGTACCCAGTCGGTGGGTCCAACCGCGGACGTGGTTGTGCGCCCAAGCAGGTGGTCAACTGGTAGCTGCGGTTCCTGGCCGAACAGAAGGAAGTGGGGCGAAAGCCCGGTGGAAGCGTGAGGCGTATTGTTATACGCCTGCACGAGCTCCGGGAGGTACTGTAGCCACTTGGACTTCTGTTCCGGGGGCAGGGTTCGAAGCAGATCATGCAACGAGCGATTGAATCGCTCGCACTGCGCGTTGCCACGGGGATGGTATGGAGTGGTCCGGGTCTTCTTGATCCCATAGAGCTCACACAGGGATTTCACCAGCTTAGACTCAAAGTCCCTACCCTGGTCACTGTGGATTTTCTGGGGTACCCCGTAGCGCTAGAACCACTCATGGACCAACACCTTGGCCACTGTCCCTGCCTCCTGGTTGCGCGTCGGTATGGCCTGGGTGAACTTCGAGAAGACATCGGTGAGAACAAGAACATTTTCTCGCCCATCACTAGCAGTCTCAAGCTTCGTGAAGTCGATTGCCAGGATTTCAAGGGGACGGCTGGCAAGCAGATGACTGGAAGTGGTGCGGAGCGCTGGTGCATGGCCCATCGTGCACCGCTCACAGCTGCTGATGTAGTCTCTGACTTCTCTGTACATGGCGGGCCAGTAGACACGAGGCCTCAGCAACTCCATGGTGCGCTCATAGCCTTGGTGGCCCATATCATCATGGAGCGACGCCAAGACATCAGGCCGAAGTGAGCTGGGAAGAACCAGCTGCTCGAGAGTACCCCGCCGCTGGTCAGCCTGCCTGCGATGGATTACCCCCTTCTTTAGGAACAGTCGAGGGTACTGCTGCACCAGTGCTCGCATGGAGCGTTCCTTGGTGTCGGAGGGCTTGGCTGGCCAGGCTGCGAGCACCGGGCCAAGGACTTGATCCTGTTGCTGCAGCTGCTGCAAGTCAGCCAGAGACAATCTGGGGAGTACCTCAGTTGCAGCCTCGGGAACAGCCGTTTCATCAGGTTCCTCCTCCTTGTCCAGGGGCAGCACAGGAGCCATGGTGTCGCCAAGGACACCAGCAGTGGGGGTGGGGTCAACAGCCAGCTGCTCGCACTGGAGAGCATTGACAAGGGCTACCTCTGGTGGCACCACTGTCAGGAGGGGTTCAGGAGAGGGTTCGAGGGGCATGCGGGAAAGGGCATCAGCAGGGTTGATCTTTCCAGGTCTGTACTGGATGTCAAAATTGAACTGTGCGAGCTGTGAGGCCCATCTTTGCTCCAACGCGCCTAGTTTCGCGGAGCGAAAGTAGGTCAGCGGATTGTTGTCGGTGATGACCTTGAACTTTCCTCCCAACAGGTAATACCGGAATTTGTCCGTTATTGCCCATTTCATGGCAAGAAACTCCAGCTTCATGCTGCTGTAGAGTGAACTGTTTTTCTCACTGGGTCGGAGGCGTCGGCTGGCGAAGGCAAGCACTCTTGACTTCCCATCCTGTTCCTGGGACAGGATGGCGCTGAGCCCGTCATGGCTGGCATCCGTCTCCAAAATGAAAGGCTTGGTGTAGTCAGCGTAGCCAAGTACAGGAGCTGTTGTCATAGCCTCCTTCAAGGAGTCGAAGGCCTCTTGGTGCTTGGGACCCCAAAGCCTGGATATGTCAGCTGCCTTCTTCTTGGAGCGCTTGGCTCCGTCGCTCACCAGGTCATGGAGCGGCTCGGCAATCCTGCCAAACCCGCTGATGAACCGCCGGTAATAACTGGCAAAGCCAAGAAAGCTGCGCAGCTCTGTTGTCGTTGTTGGTGTTGGCCAGTTCTGCACACACTCCACCTTGCCAGACTCCAAGCTCACTCCATCAGCCGAGATCGTGTGGCCAAGATAGGTGACTTCACGCCTCAGGAACTGGCACTTGCTGGCTTTCAGTTTCAGACCTGTCTCTGTCACCCGCTGCAGGAGTCGTTCCAAGTGCTCCATGTGTTCGTCGAAAGTCTTGGAGTAGACAAGGAGGTCGTCGAGGTAGACGAGCAGAAACTGAAAGGCAAAGTCTGACATGGTTGCCTGCATCAGACGCTGGAAGGTGGCAGGGGCTGACGCCAGGCCCATCGGCATCCTTGTGTATTCATACAAGCCGAAGGGTGTCGAGAACGCTGTCTTGTGCTGGTCCCGGGGATCCATGGAGATCTGGTGGTATCCACTGGCGAGGTCCAAGGTGGAGAAGTACTGGGCCCCCACCAGTGCATCCAGGGACTCCTGGATCCTGGGGAGTGGGTAGCCATCACCAACAGTCTTCAATTTCAGTCGCCTGTAGTCGACACAGAGCCGAAGACTGCCGTCCTTCTTCCTCACCAGGACCACCGGAGCTGCGTAGGGACTGTGGCTCTCCACAATGACTCTCTGGGCCAGGAGTCCCTTGATGTGTTCCTTCACCTCCTGGAGCTGGTTTGGCGGTATGCTCCGGTAGGGCTGCGCGACTGGGGCATCATCGCTGGTAGGGATGCGGTGTTGCACTGCCTCAGTATACCCAAGATCGAGGTCATCCTGGGTGAAACCATGGGCATACTGGTTCAACAAGGCATGCAGCCGGGCCCGCTCGTCGTCAGTGCCGTCAAATGCAGGGCAGGGAACAGCATCCGAAGGTGCAGACTCTGCGATGGAGGGTTCCATGGAGACGGTCATCTCGTTGCAGGTCGTCGTAATCTGCACACCCTCATCGCTTTCAATGCCGTCCACTGCGTGTAACACTGCCACAGGCGTGCGTCTGGCAAGGATGTAGTCCTCAGCCGACAGGTTAGCGAGGCGCACACACCTCTGTGTCGCATCGCCGCTCACAAGGGTGGGAATGAGGAGTAGCCCTCGGGGGAGGGGTTGGGCCAAGGGTGAGGCCAACAGGTGTCTTGATGGCCGCAGCACTCCTGTGATGCGGAGGGTGACGAGGGAATGGGCTGGGATGAGAGTCTGGCCTGCTACTCGAGCAACACCCCTGAAGGAGGTGCGTTCAAGGCGAATCTCACGGACGGCTGGTTGCAAGACAGGGGGAACAATATCTAAGTTATTCAACAAGCTACTCACCCTACCTAACACATTCATCCCTACCAGTGCTGGCACATCACTCTTCTTCTTCCTGGTCACTAGAATCCTTAACAACTAACACTGGTACACCCTCACACTTCTGTCCTAAAAGTTCTAAATCTACTATTACTACCCCACTTTACGGAATCTCCAGCCCGTTTGCTGCCTTCAAGGTCACTTGAGTCATGGGAAGGAGGTCAGAGTTCTGCAGGTTTTCCGCCACCCACCTCTCAGTCACAGTCGTAACCTCACTCCCTGTATCAGTCAGTCCCCTCACTTTTCTACAATTCATCACAATGTCTACTGTGGGGCATCGTCCAATCATGCCCACAGGATTCATGCCCCCCGTTGTCTGGGCCCTGACAACGGGGACCTCTAGTTTCCCTGGCGGAATGGAAAACGCGGTCCTGCGCTGTGCCGCGGAGCGTAGAACCGTGGCTGGGGACGGCTGGGTTTGAAGAGGCTCGAGGGCCCTGCTGCCGTTGGGCGTATTGGCGTCTCTCAAAGTAGTCCTGCTGGAAGTGGCCAGGCTGCTCGCACCAGTAGCATACTTTAGGCCGTGGTGCCCGGGTTGACTGGTGTTGCAGCTCAGCCTGCAGCTCTGCTGTCTTCGCCGTCAGAGCCGTTACTAGGTCCCGCAGCTCCTCCAGTTCCTTGCGGTGTTGGGGTTGAGCCACCAGGACCTGCTCCGCTCGCACCTCCACATCAGCATCCTCGCGCATCCAGCGCTGAGCCTCAGCCCGTGCCTGATGGAAGGTGACGTCAGCATGCTCCCTGGCGTAGCGACGAATGTCGCGACGGAGGGATAGGGGGGTGCAGCCCGTCGATAAAACGGTCGCAGAGCATAGCGGGGTTAACGGCGTCTGCCTGCGCTGCGTTCAGCTTGGTGGTCAGCATCAGCAGGTGCTGCGCGTACCCCACTACACTCTCCCCCATCCCCTGCCGCCGGCCGTGGAACGAGGTGAGCAGAGCAGAGAGGCCCCGGTGGTCGCCGAAGGTTGCTGCGAGGACTGCCAAAACTTTGGCCGCTGTGTCTGCCTCCCCTGCTGCGCGGGTGAGCACCTCCCTCCGGGCAGATCCCTCCAAAGCCTGGATCAGCCACTCCATTGCTGTTCCTTCCTCCATCCTGAAGTTCCGGAGGATGCGCTCCGCCTCCTGAATAAATTCATCGGCGTCGCAGCCATCCGCCTCTCCAGTGAAGCGTGGTAGCTTTATCGCTCGCCACGGCGGTTGCTCTGCCATGTTGTTGGTGGTCGGATCCGCTTGAACGGCCTCCAGACAGCTCCTCTACACTGTTTCCTGGTTAGTGACTCTTCTGCTTCTAATCCTGCTTGCAAGCGCCAGCTTTTGTAGGGGAGTGGGGATGGGGAGTTGAGGGGAAGCAGGTTGGAAGCATGGATGAAGAGTCACAAGTCAGAGGTTGCTATAACATAACTTTTATTTGTACACCAACCAACCAGGAAACAGTGTCTGTTTTAGGCTCTCCCCTGATGAAAACACATGAACACCGGCCGCAACAGTTAAACAAACAACCTGCCTCTGCAGGGACACTGGGGGAAAAGGGACGCTGCCGGCCCAGCACACAACTTTTAACACCTTAGATAATTGGGCCATAAAACCCCCACCCAATCAAAAAGGAAAAGGACCGGAAAGAAAAGGTTATAGGGTCATGGCCCAGAACATGTATACAATACACTCGGTTACATTAGATTTCTCAGTATTTATCTTCAGCCCAAGCTCCATACATAATCTATGCACACAGTCAAGTTGTATTTAGAATCCATGTGGCGAACATGTCAGGAGTGCCAGGTCATCAGCAAAGAGCAAAATGAAAAGCTCGATCAAACCAGGGAGCAACTGTATACCGTGCTTTCCTTCGTTTGCAACGCTTGTTCCAATTTCATTAATTACAATAGAAAACAGCGTAGGGCTCAACACACATCCTTGCCTGAGACCTTGAGGACAGTCGAACATATCGGTAAATTCGCCATTCACCCTCACACACGACAAAACTTTACCGTAAATGGCTTCCACTGCATTGATAAAGGTATTAGAGATACCAGCACTACATAACATGTTTAATAACGTGTCCCGCCTGACCGAATCGAATGCTTTTCTCAGGTCTATGAAAGCAACATACAGTTTTCCACCAGGTCTAGACAAATATTGGTCTAGTATCCTTTTCTGAAACCTGCTTGGGTTTCTGCAATTTTGTTATTATCTTCCAACTACTAGTATAATCTCTTATTCAGAATGGTAGTATAACACTTCCCTAAGAGGCTTAGTAACGAAATCCCTCTGTAGTAATCTGCAGCCCCGGTGTCTCCTTTCTTGTGTATGGGCACAATGACAGCTCTGGTCCACCTATCTGGGTAGGAACCACTTTTAAAGATTTCGTTAAAGCATTCAGTAAGGAAAGGAGTTAGTATAGCTCCAGCTGATTTCAACATTTCTGCTAACACGTTATCTAGTCCACTTGCTTTCCCCTGCTTGAGCTTGCGGATTGATTCGGTCACTTCTTCCACGGATATTGGACAGTCTAGACTTTCGATGTTTGGAGAATGATGCTTACTACTCTTTTCCCAGTTCTCAACCTCTGATTCCCTATCTTTATTTCCTGAGTTAAATACTGTCATAAAATGCTCAAGCCACTGATCTTTCGTAATCTTATTTTCGACGTTCTGTTTTCTGCCGAATCCAATGCATGCCTTTACCTCTTTCCAGAATTGTTTTGGGTCATCAATACTATCAGCAAGAGATTGAGCCTTTTTTCTTTTAAAAGATAGTTTGTTTGTTTTTCTCAATCAACAGTTTTCTGTATGCACATCTTGATTTAACATAGTTTTCTCTATCCTCTGCACATCGCGTCTGCCTGTATCTACGCAGTTTCACTCTGCATTGCTTTCTGTGAATAAAACAATCTTGGTCAAACCATTCTGCTGATTTTCTAGTTCCGCCCACTTTTATTCTCCTAACCATACACGCACTTGCCTTTTTTAGACACTCCACGAACGCATGGATAGCTAAATTGATGTCTGTAGACACAGTGGCTCTAGCGTGGGTGATTTCAGCTTGAGTTGCGGTACTAGTGAGTATTTCAAGAAACTCTGGTGCTTTGTCTTTGTCCCAAACAAGTTTTTCGACCCACCTCACTTCCTCGGTCTCCTGTTTCATTTTCGGTGCACGTGGCGAGAGTTTGAGGGTAACGACACAGGTAGGTGGTCTGATTCCACACAGCTGCTATCTACTACAAGTGATTCGAGTAGTTCCTGATTGCACAAATCATTTGATACAATAAAATAGTCAATTGTGCTGCAGCCAGCCTGAGACACATACGTTTCACTGTCATCAAAGGCGAATGTTTTTATTCCGTTCAGAATTGAGCACTGGAGTGCACTGCATAAGTTAAGCAACTCCGTCCCAAAAGCATTTGAACCTAAATCTTGCGATGACCTTTCAAACACACACTCATCCTCCACGCTACATGACACGCTGTCAAGTGGACCCTTTCCGTTTTCCTGGCCTGTCCGAGCATTGAAATCTCCACACATGAAGACCAAGAATTCGTCTCTTGTGTTATGAAGGTGTGATAGGCAGTGTTCAATTTGCTCCACTCCTACACCGTTAGCTGTCTGTGCATATCCAGGTGAACCACTTGGTGGAATATAGACGAAAATAAACAAAACGTCTTTGTCGGTATTTAGTAGCGCTTTGGCGCTTTCAAGCGCGATGAAGTTATCAAACTTCACAGTTACTTGCCTAAACAAATGCGCAAAACATTTTCGTATGCAAATCACTACTCCCCCGCTACGTCTACCCTGTCTACTGAGTTTCTTGGCTGGAGCTATAAAAATTATGAACTCTTTTAGAGCAGTAATTTCGAATCCTTCGTCGACAAACGTTTCTGTTAGGCATATTAAATCAAATGTGTTCAAATAATCAATAAAATCATTGCTCACCAGTTTGGCTGCGAGTCCTCCAATGTTCAGGTTAAGTATTCTAAAGAGACTGTGATTTGTATAAGCTTCACCCCTGGGCAGGCCTGTTTGTCATTCGCTGTCTACGGTAGTCTGAGTACAGCCACTGTAAGCAAACTGACTGAGTCGGGTCTGAATAGTGCCTGCACTGCCACTGTCAGGAGCGTCGGTGAACGCTTCGTTCGTTGTCAACTGGAGCGAGTTTCCCGTGCTGCTCTCGACTACTGTGTCAGCAGAAAGGTCGTGGGGAATCCCCTCCATTGGCGATCCGCTGACGTCACGGCTGTTGCCAGGTGAAACGTGACCGGGTGAAGTGCTAGGAGGACGGCCACGACCAAAACCACGTTGCCTGTATCCGTGTTGTGAACTGGCACGTGCTGCATTCTGTGTCTCTCTATGCTGCGCCGTGTGGTTGTCAGTTGACGAATAGCCGGGCTGTTTGTTTACATCAGACGTGTAATGTGCGTCTCGCCGTTTCCAGTCGTTGCTGCTGCTGTTGTTGTTGTGGTGCTGTCGATCTTGTCGTGTCGACAAGACGTTGCCGCTTGTGTGGCGTTGACTGTAGTGTTGTCGAAGACCGCTGTTCCGTCTCAGTACCTGCGCCGAATCGTTGTTGTCGCTGCTAGTGTACTGGGCGTTCGGAAGGCTATGGCGGTTGTCTGGTCGCGGGCAGCTGTCGTTCCTGAGGAGGCGTCCGTCCGGTCTTCTACCACGGCTGGCCGCTCGCAGGAAACGTCTGTCGGTGCCGCCGTGGTTGTGGTTGTCTACCGACCTCGGCGGCAAGCTGTCGGCGTCATTGCTGCTGTGGAAGCGGTTGTCTGTTCTCCTCTGCCAGTCTTTGTGGTACCTCGTTGTGGCCGCTGGTCTGCTTCTCGGTTCCACTCTTTGGTACTCCTGCCGCTTCAGGTCGAACGTGAAGGTCCCGTCTTCGGTGACCAGTCTGTCATGTCTTAGTTTGGCCCGTTTACCATCATCACGAAACTGTTTCAGCAAGGGTGTCAAGCCAGAACGTTTCCGTCTGACTGCTTCTGAAAAATCCTCTCGGACGTATATCGGGGACTCTGTCGCTCTGAGCTCTCTGCTGTGGCTCAGTACGTCTTCTCGCTGCTTGAAGGATTGGAACTGCACAAGAATGGCGGAACCAACTCCTTGTGCTCGGTCTATCTGCACAGGCTGACGCACCTTCATGTCCCGACCAATTATCTCTCTTACTTTGGCTTCACACAAATCCCACGTTTCCCCGAAAACACGAGGTATTCCAAAGAAGAGGAGGTTGTTCCATCTAGATTGAGTGTCCAAGAGTTCAACTTTTGCTTCAAGATCGTCCGCTTTCTTCTGCATGTGTTCAAATGAATCTGTCATTTTTGCAAACTCGTAGTCCATAGCGTCCATGTCTATACGTAACACGTTTTGGTTCTCTTCCACATCTATCAGTCTTGTGTTGATTGCTTTCTCCATGACGCCTAGACGCTGATCGATGCGAGACGACTTTTCGTTTTGTGAGTGTTCAAAATGGCCTACCTTGTCTCCAAGCTCAGAGACTGTCAGGGCGAGTTGGTTGATAGCAGCGAAGAGGCGATCAAACTGTTGTTGACTATTGTTGGCGGTGCCGTTGGCAGTGTCGATGAGGTTGCCGCTGTAACTGGTGTTGGTAGTCCTATCCGTAACATGATTTTCTTCGCTTGTGGTGAAAGTCGGCCCAGGGTTGGGCTCAACGCCTGCCATCAACAACATGAGGAATAGCGTTGTCACTGCAAACCGTGCGGCAAGCCCAAGAACTCGTAATCCTTTCACTCGTTTTCCTGTGATAGCTCCTTTTTTTGTCAGAATGTTTAGCAGAATTCCAACAAACAGTCCAACGGCTACTCGGTGGTCTTCGAGAGAACACCCCATTTGTGCTGGTTAATGAGAATTTCCGTAATTAACGAAAACTTTTGACGAGCGATGAAAAAGTTCGACTTTCAGTCACCGTTAACAGTGTTCACCCCCGAGAGAGAGAGAGAGAGAGAGAGAGAGAGAGAGAGAGAGAGAGAGAGAGAGAGAGAGAGAGAGAGAGAGAGAGAGAGAGAGTAATATTGATTAATTACAGATGCTTGTGTAAATATTCACTTTTCAATGCTGTGAAAATAATCTGTTGTGTGTGTTTCGTGTATTTTTAGCCTTTGTAGCCATGATAAAATATTAGTCTGTTGTTTATTATATCACTTACTGTGCACCGTAAGACAAATTTCCTTGTAAACTTATACTGGGACAATAAATATTCTGATTCTGATTCTGATACACCCAGTTCGTACATGTAAGCACTCGCAAGCTAAAAAATTACCCCCCTCCCCCACCACCCATCCCTCCATCTTACGATTATCAAGATAACAACAGCTATCAATAATCTCTCTTTCTCCCCCCCCCCCCCTCCTCTCTCTCTCTCTCTCACTTCCCCCATCTCTCCCCCCTCTCTCTCCTCTCTCTCTCCACCCCCTCTCTCCACCCTCTCTCTCTCCTCTCTCTCTCTCTCTCCCTCTCTCTCTCTCCACACGATCCGGCCTACACAGCGCCACATACACACAGTGCGTACATGTAAGCTCTCGCAAGCTAAACAATTATATACCCGCCCCCCACCCACCCCATCTTATGATTATCAAGATAACAACAATCATCAGTAAGTTCTCTCTCTCTCTCTCTCTCTCTCTCTCTCTCTCTCTCTCTCTCTCTCTCTCTCTCTCTCTCTCTCTCTCTCCTCTCTCTCTCTCTCTCTCATTCTCTCTCTCTCTCTCTCTCTCTCTCCAGCTCTCTGGTGAAATCAAAAGCACGGTCAGTCAGGTCGTCAGCAAATGACAGGTAAAGGTAGAGCAGTGCCTGTTATCGCAGGTTGTGTCAGGTGACAGACCTAGATCAGTCAGTCGGCAGGTGACATCATCTCAACACCTGTCCCGGCACTGGCTGCCCCACCCAAACCCTCTGTCAGCTCTGTCTTTTGTGACATCAGAATAATAAACTAGATGTACTTCGTTAACACGTGTTCCACTCAGCATGGTGGCCTTCACTAAAGACCATGTCGTGTGTGAGAAATCACAAGAGTTCTGACTTAACGGGTGATGGTGTTCAGCAGGAAATGAAAACACGTTGATGCTCTTGATAGCTGCTGTCTTCACTCTCTTCTAATCGTGGCCTTATTCAGCAATGATAACACAAAATTAATAAAATGCATGAGGTAATAATGATGCCGATAATAGTAGTAGTAATAATAATATTGAAATATTTCTAAAGCTGAAAATCACACACACACACACACACACACACACACACACACACACACACACACACACACACACACACACACACACACTATCAACAAACACGCACACTCATCCCTTCCCCCACCCGACATCCAGTCAGCGGGGTGAGCTATGTACCCGTCTATCCGCCCCTCTCACATAAACTGGGTCTGTGTCCACAGGGAAGGCCGCAGTTTCTCGGGAATCACTCACTGTAGGCCCGCTGTGTGCAACTTGAGAGCGAGTGACGTTTATATTTAGGCCTTTTGGAACCAACAGCATGGGAACTGATTTTTTACCGTTTTAATTATTTGCTTTGTGCTTTGTTCTATACAGTCAGTGCAACGTCTCTGGCTTATATCAGTAATTTGTTCTTGTGTCAGTTTTGTAGAGCGGTACAGAAACAGCCACCATGCCTCACTGTCATCATGACCTGTGATGCGGCACGTTTTTTGTCACTAACGAGGTAGTGACAAATCATGCAGGCATTGCACCTTTTTTTCTCTCACTTGGATATCATTTTGTTCTGTTACTCCGTACACTAAATAGTTTGATTGTTTGGTTCATCACTTTTTTCTTTACTTTCGTCACTCATTTATTTTATCGTTTATTTGCTTGTCTTTTGTGCTATGTTTATTAATCGAGTGTGTGTGTGTGTGTGTGTGTGTGTGTGTGTGTGTGTGTGTGTGTGTGTGTGTGTGTGTGTGTGTGTTTGTGTGTGTGTGTGTGTGTGTGTGTGTGAGTGTGTGTGTGTGTGTGTGTGTGTGTGTGTGTGTGTGTGTGTGTGTGTGTGTGTGTGTGTGTGTGTGTGTGTGAGAGAGTGTGTGTGTGTGTGTGGGGGGGGGGGTCCGTTTCTTATTATTTTTCATCATTCACTCATCCGTTCGTTTGATTTCATTGATCGATTGACTTATTCCTCCTTCCTTCACTTATTCACTGAGTGATAGACTGAACCATCGATTCATTCCCTTCTTCATTTATTCTTTCGTTTGTCGATTGAGTGATTGACTGATTCTTAAGTTATTCTAGCTGATACTTTGGGTCATTCTGATTGACTGATTCTTTGAATCATTCTTTCATTCCTTTCTCACCTCTGTCACTGAGTCATCTACTAATTCAGTCAGTCAATCGGTAATTCGGATAGGCCTACGTGCTTTGTCGTGCTCGCATAAACTTATTTGTTTATTCAAAATCAGCACTATAACAGCACTATAACTGTAAATCCATCGTGCTCCTACAAAAAAAAAAAAAAAAAAATGTTCAAAATCAACCCTATAACTGTACATCAATCATGCTCCCATAAATCATTTGTTTATTCAAAATCAGCACTATAACTGTAAATCCATTGTGCTCTCATAAATCATTTGTTTATTCAAAATCAGCACTGTAACTGTACAGTCATCGTGCTCCCGTAAATTATTTACTTATCCAAAATCAGTACTGTAACTGTACATCAATCATGCTCCCATATAAAAAAATATATAAAATCGTCATAATCAACTCTATAACTGTACATGGTTATTGTTTGAAAGGCGATAATGGTAGACTACAATAGTTAAGGTTCTGTTTGTTTGAAATGTATGTTAGTGTGGTTTCTGTCATCAGACGTGTGTACAGCGCAGTGAGTTTAACTCTAGTTAGAGAACAGCGCTTTATAAGAATTATTATGATTACATATATCGTGCTCCCATAAATTATTTGTTTATTCAAAAGCAGCACTGTTAACTTGTACAGCCATTGCGCTCCCGTAATTATTTATTTAAAATCAGCACTATTAACTGTACATCTATTGTGTTCCCATAAAGTATTGGTTTATTTAAAATCAGCACTATTAACTGTACATCTATTGTGTTCCCATAAAGTATTGGTTTATTTAAAATCAGCACTATTAACTGTACATCTATTGTGTTCCCATAAAGTATTGGTTTATTTAAAATCAGCACTATTAACTGTACATCTATTGTGTTCCCATAAAGTATTGGTTTATTTAAAATCAGCACTATTAACTGTACATCTATTGTGTTCCCATAAAGTATTGGTTTATTTAAAATCAGCACTATTAACTGCACATCCATTGCGCTCCCATAAATTATTGGTTTATTCATGTTTGTGTTAGCTTCAAGTTTCGCTCTCGGTTGACTGGGCATGAAAGTTGATCACGTTTCCACCCAGACTCCAAGCACTGGTTTACGACATCTTTCCTTCAACCGCTGCCGTATTTAGTTACGCCACAGGGTCCAGAAAACTATCAGCTAATGAGCAGTTTTTTGTTGTAAGTGTGTTTAAAACAACTCAAAACAAAACGTGTCTTTTATAGTCGCCAACAAAGTTTACACTAGCACAAACAAAACCGCAATCGTTTGAATCGAAACGGAACTTCTTCCTTTTTTTCTTCTTTTTACCCGGGGTGGATGCGTCTCGTGTTTACATGCGTGCTTGGGCGCTATGTTAAGTAAGTAAGTAAACATGGTGCTTAACGTCCACAGAAACCGTACGGCTTATTAGGGACGAGGAGAAGGGGGGGGGAGGGGGTATGGAGGTAGGGGGAGAGGGAGATTATATACCTATCGCTACACTGTCACCACCAGAATGATTCCTGCATTAAGATGGGCAGCGATGAGAACCATTTTAATGTTTCAGTAGGAAGTGACGGACAAAGTCACAAGACAGTGTCCGTAAACCACAACTTTTTTGAAGAGAAAGGAGAGCCAAAGCGGTATCGAACCGAGGTCCTTCCGCTTACCAGCCTAACGCTTTACTGCTAGGCCAAACCGGCTCACGCGCGAGGTTGCTTCTACAGTCATATTAGTACCAGAACCTTTCGGAGGGCGCTGACCGCGTCGGTGGACAGCTGCGCGGAGGTAAAGGTCGAGTGCCCCTGTTGCGGCAAGTTTTGTCACTAAAGAGGTTGTGACTATAGTGCAGGCATTGCACCTTTTTTTCTCTCACTTGGATATCAGTACATGTGACACTGTGTCTGTCACTTGTGTGTGTGTGTGTGCGTGCGTGCGTGCGTGCGTGCGTGCGTGCGAGTGTGTGTGTGCGTGCGTGCGTGCATCAAAGAGAGAGAAAGAAAGAGAGAAAGTCAGAGAGACAGAGACAGAGAGAGATCTGATTGATTGATTGATTGATTAAACTTTATTTCTCAACGATGAAGATATTAGCACAAAGGCCGACTCACATATATGCCTTTGCTACAGTACTACTAATAACCAAGACATTCACAGTGAAATATTATGATAGAAGTATATAGACAAATACAGTATCAATAAGAAGAAGAGGAAGAAGAAGAAGAAGAAGAAGATATATAAAACG
>OY757557.1:3869411-3879411 GCA_963584105.1 Alviniconcha strummeri
AAGTTGTACTTGCAGTCCATGTGGCGAACATGACAGGAGTGCCAGGTCATCAGCAAAGAGCAAAATGAAAAGCTCGATCAAACCAGGGAGCAACTGTATACCGTGCTTTCCTTCGTTTGCAACGCTTGTTGCAATTTCATTAATTACAATAGAAAACAGCGTAGGGCTCAACACACATCCTTGCCTGAGACCTTGAGGACAGTCGAACATATCGGTAAATTCGCCATTCACCCTCACACACGACAAAACTTTACCGTAAATGGCTTTCACTGCATTGATAAAGGTATTAGAGATACCAGCACTACATAACATGTTTAATAACGTGTCCCGCCTGACCGAATCGAATGCTTTTCTCAGGTCTATGAAAGCAACATACAATTTTCCACCTGGTCTAGACAAATATTTTTGTGTAATGGCGTATAATGTAAAAACATGATCTGTGGTCGAGTATCCTTTTCTGAAACATGCTTGCGTTTCTGCAATTTTGTTATTATCTTCCAACCACTCGTATAACCTCTTATTCAGAATGGTAGTATAACACTTCCCTGTTAGGCTTAGTAACGAAATCCCTCGGTAGTTAACTGCAGCCCCGGTGTCCCCTTTCTTGTGTATGGGCACAATGACAGCTCTGGTCCACGTATCTGGGTAGGAACCACTTTTAAAGATTTCGGTAAAGCATTCAGTAAGGAAAGGAGTTAGTAGAGCTCCAGCTGATTTCAACATTTCTGCTAACACGTTATCCAGTCCACTTGCTTTCCCCTGCTTCAGCTTGCGGATTGATTCGGTCACTTCTTCCTCGGATACTGGACAGTCTAGACTTTCGATGTTTGGAGAATGATGCTCACTACTCTTTTCCCACTTCTCAGCATCTGATTCCCTATCGTTATTTCCAGAGTTAAATATTGTCATAAAATGCTCAAGCCACTGATCTTTCGTAATCTTATTTTCGACGTTCTGTTTTCTGCCGAATCCAATGCATGCTTTTACCTCTTTCCAGAATTGTTTTGGGTCATCAATACTGTCAGCAAGAGATTGAGCCTTTTTTTCTTTTAAAAGATTGTTGTTGTTGTTTTTCAGTCAACAGTTTTCTGTATGCACATCTTGATTTAACATAGTTTTCTCTATCCTCTGCACATCGCGTCTGCCTGTATCTACGCAGTTTCACTATGCATTGCTTTCAGTGAATAAAACAATCTTGGTCAAACCATTCTGCTGATTTTCTAGTTCCGCCCACTTTTATTCTCCTAACCATACACGCACTTGTCTTTTTTAGACACTCCACGAATGCATGGATAGCTAAATTGATGTCTGTAGACACAGTGGCTCTAGCGTGGGTGATTTCAGCTTGAGTTGCGGTACTAGTGAGTATTTCAAGAAACTCTGGTACTTTGTCTTTGTCCCAAACAAGTTTTTCGACCCACCTCACTTCCTCGGTCTCCTGTTTCATTTTCGGTGCACGTGGCGAGAGTTTGAGGGTTAACGACACAGGTAGGTGGTCTGATTCCACACAGCTGCTATCTACTACAAGTGATTCGAGTAGTTCCTGTTTGCACAAATCATTTGATACAATAAAATAGTCAATTGTGCTGCAGCCAGCCTGAGACACATACGTTTCACTGTCATCAAAGCCGAACGTTTTTATTCCGTTCAGAATTGAGCACTGGAGTGCACTGCATAAGTTAAGCAACTCCGTCCCAAAAGCATTTGAACCAAAATCTTGCGATGACCTTTCAAACACACACTCATTCTCCCCGCTACACGACACGCTGTCAAGTGGACCCCTTCCGTTTTCCTGGCTTGTCCGAGCATTGAAATCTCCACACATGAAGACCAACAATTCGTCTCTTGTGTTATAAAGGTGTGATAGGCAGTGTTCAATTTGCTCCACTCCTACACCGTTAGCTGTCTGTGCATATGCAGGTGAACCACTTGGTGGAATACAGACGAAAATAAACGAAACGTCTTTGTCGGTATTTAGTAGCGCTTTGGAGCTTTCAAGAGCGATGAAGTTATCAAACTTCACAATGACTTGCCGAAACAAATGCGCTAAACATTTTCGTATGCAAATCACTACTCCCCCGCTACGTCTACCCTGTCTACTGAGTTTCTTGGCTGGAGCTATAAAAATTATGAACTCTTTTAGAGCAGTAATTTCGAATCCTTCGTCGACAAACGTTTCTGTTAGGCATATTAAATCAAATGTGTTCAAATAATCAATAAAATTATTGCTCACCAGTTTGGCTGCGAGTCCTCCAATGTTCAGTTTAAGTATCCTAAAGAGACTGTGATTTGTATAAGCTTCACCCCTGGGCAGGCCTGTTTGTCATTCGCTGTCTACGGTATTCTGAGTACAGCCACTGTAAGCAAACTGACTGAGTCGGGTCTGAATAGTGCCTGCACTGCCACTGTCAGGAGCGTCGGTGAACGCTTCGTTCGTTGTCAACTGGAGCGAGTTTCCCGTGCTGCTCTCGACTACTGTGTCAGCAGAAAGGTCGTGGGGAATCCCCTCCATTGGCGATCCGCTGACGTCACGGCTGTTGCCTGGTGAAGCGTGACCGGGTGAAGTGCTAGGAGGATGGCCACGACCAAAACCACGTGGCCTGTATCCGTGTTGTGAACTGGCACGTGCTGCATTCTGTGTCTCTCTATGCTGCGCCGTGTGGTTGTCAGTTGACGAATAGCCGGGCTGTTTGTTTACATCAGGAGCCGGTTTAATGAACACGGTTATAAGCTATGCTAGCGGAAAGCCCTCCGACCCACTGCGCGGTTATAGTTATGTGCACGATTCGAATTTGCGACAGCCCCGCCAAATCACGGCCACGATGCACAAAATGCTGTTGGTTACAACTGTGCTAGCGTAAGGCCGTCTGTATTTAACTGTGACTGGAAACCCCCCAGGATTTTCCTTCACATCCGCTACAAACTGACACCAAATGAATCTCCAGTCACACGCTGAAAAGTAGCTGTTCCATAAAACCGCAAAGCGATCATTATTTGCATTGATTAATAATAATAGTAATGTAAAATTAATTATTTAAAAAAATTAAGCGTCACAATTTTCCACAAAACAACAAAAGACACGGGGGGGGGGGGGGGGGGGGGAAACGAAATTAAAAATAAAATAAAATAAGAGCTCAAAATGCTTCAGTTACAGTTTCCACAGAGTACACCATAAAATGCACACACACACACAAAAAAAAAAAAGCTCTGAAGAAGTACAATAAAACACACGCAAGTACAGCTCCACCAACAAGAGCAGACGATCTCTCCTTTGTCGATGCGAGGTACTGCAAATCATTAAACTCATCGATTGCCTCAAGGACCTCACGGCGTCCAAAAAAACAAAAAAACAAAAAACGCTGAAATAAAACTAGATCATCGTACACGCAGTGGTTTTATTCAGTCACCAAATTTACGATCTCTTACAAGTCGGATTGTGCACGTGTACCGAACCGGTCTTTCGGCGGCCATCATGAATCTCGTATCAAACAGCTGATTTTGTACCCAGCGGCAAGCTAACGCCAGCGCAGAGCAGCTTACGCGGGGGGTGGGGTGGGGGGGGGA
Organism: Alviniconcha strummeri; assembly: GCA_963584105.1. Lineage (NCBI taxonomy): Eukaryota > Metazoa > Mollusca > Gastropoda > Provannidae > Alviniconcha > Alviniconcha strummeri. The sequence continues at coordinate 3,872,976 of OY757557.1, forward strand.
GGTGTTATAACCTATGACCGTGATTAGGATGTCGGTAGCCACTTTAACCGCTTCATTGGCCGCAGAAATATCACTTTGCGCTGTTATAATTTATAACCATCATTTAGGACGGCGTAAATGGCGTTATAACCGCTCTATTAAACCGGCTCCAGACGTGTAATGTTCAGGGGGCGGGGATAGCTCAGTGGTTAGAGCACCGGACTCGTGATTGAAAGGTCGCGGGTTCGAATCCCTGCTGGAACGGCGGGAGAATTTTCTTCTCCAGGGTCGACTTTCTGTGCTAACTCTTATTTCGGTATCCGTTCCACCCCCGTGTTACCACAGTAGCACGTTAAAAATCCCGGTCATTCTGCCAAAAGTGCAGGTGGCAGGTTACAGCTAAACACGCATACACCTTACGTATGTGGATTTTATTGAACCGTGCTTCGGCATTGGTCACAACTTGTCCCTAATATGTCAAATGACATCTGAGGACATTAAGCATCAACTCATCATCATCGTGTAATGTTGTGCGTCTCGTCGTTTCCAGTCGTTGCTGCTGCTGTAGTTGTTGTGGTGCTGTCGATCTTGTCGTGTCGACAAGACGTTGCCGCTTGTGTGGCGTTGACTGTAGTGTTGTCGAAGACCGCTGTCCCGTCTCAGTACCTGCGCCGAATCGTTGTTGTCGCTGCTAGAGTACTGGGCGTTCGGAAGGCTATGGCGGTTGTCTGGTCGCGGGCAGCTGTCGTTCCTGAAGAGGCGTCCGTCCGGTCTTCTACCACGGCTGGCCGCTCGCAGGAAACGTCTGTCGGTGCCGCCGTGGTTGTGGTTGTCTACCGACCTCGGCGGCAAGCTGTCGGCGTCAGTGCTGCTGTGGAAGCGGTTGTCTGTTCTCCTCTGCCAGTCTTTGTGGTACCTCGTTGTGGCCGCTGGTCTGATTCTCGGTTCCACTCTTTGGTACTCCTGTCGCTTCAGGTCGAACGTGAAGGTCCCGTCTTCGGTGACCAGTCTGTCATGTCTTAGTTTGGCCCGTTTACCATCATCACGAAACTGTTTCAGCAAGGGTGTCAAGCCAGAACGTTTCCGTCTGACTGCTTCTGAAAAATCCTCTCGGACGTATATCGGGGACTCTGTCGCTCTGAGCTCTCTGCTGTGGCTCAGTACGTCTTCTCGCTGCTTGAAGGACTGGAACTGCACAAGAATGGCGGAACCAACTCGTTGTGCTCGGTCTATCTGCACAGGCTGACGCACCTTCATGTCCCGACCAATTATCTCTCTTACTTTGGCTTCACACAAATCCCACGTTTCCCCGAAAACACGAGGTATTCCAAAGAAGAGGAGGTTGTTCCGTCTAGATTGAGTGTCCAAGAGTTCAACTTTTGCTTCAAGATCGTCCGCTTTCTTCTGCATGTGTTCAAATGAATCTGTCATTTTTGCAAACTCGTAGTCCATAGCGTCCATGTCTATACGTAACACGTTTTGGTTCTCTTCCACATCTATCAGTCTTGTGTTGATTGCTTTCTCCATGACGCCTAGACGTTGATCGATGCGAGACGACTTTTCGTTTTGTGAGTGTTCAAAATGGCCTACCTTGTCTCCAAGCTCAGAGACTGTCAGGGCGAGTTGGTTGATAGCAGTGAAGAGGCGATCAAACTGTTGTTGACTGTTGTTGTTGGCGGTGCCGTTGGCAGTGTCGATGAGGTTGCCGCTGTAACTGGCGTTGGTAGTCCTATCTGTAACATGATTTTCTTCGCTTGTGGTGAAAGTCGGCCCAGGGTTGGGCTCAACGCCTGCCATCAACAACATGAGGAGTAGCGTTGTCACTGCAAACCGTGCGGCAAGCCCATGAACTCGTAAACGGCTACTCGGTGGTCTTCGAGAGAACACCCCATTTGTGCTGGTTAATGAGAATTTCCGTAATTAACGAAAAGTTTTGACGAGCGATGAAAAAGTTCGACTTTCAGTCACCGTTAACAGTGTTCACCCCCGAGAGAGAGAGAGAGAGAGAGAGAGAGAGAGAGAGAGAGAGAGAGAGAGAGAGAGAGAGAGAGAGAGAGAGAGAGAGTAATATTGATTAATTACAGATGCTTGTGTAAATATTTACTTTTCAATGCTGTGAAAATAATCTGTTGTGTGTGGTTTCGTGTATTTTTAGCCTTTGTAGCCGTGATAAAATATTATTCTATTGTTTATTATATCACTTACTGTGCACCGTAAGACAAATTTCCTTGTAAACTTATACTGGGACAATAAATATTCTGATTCTGATTCTGATACACCCAGTTCGTACATGTAAGCTCTCGCAAGCTAAAAAATTACCCCCCCCCCCCCCCCCCCCCCCTCCATCTTACGATTATCAAGATAATAACAGCTATCAATAATCTCTCTTTCTCCCCCTCCTCTCTCTCTCTCACTTCCCCCATCTCTCCCCCCTCTCTCTCCTCTCTCTCTCCAACCCTCTCTTCCCCCTCTCTCCTCTCTCTCTCTCTCTCCCTCTCTCTCTCCACACGATCCGGCCTACACAGCGCCAGATACACACAGTGCGTACATGTAAGCTCTCGCAAGCTAAACAATTATATACCCCCCCCCCCCCACCCACCCCATCTTATGATTATCAAGATAACAACAATTATCAGTAAGTTCTCTCTCTCTCTCCTCTCTCTCTCTCTCTCTCTCACTCTCTCTCTCTCTCTCCTCTCCTCTCTCTCTCTCCTCTCTCTCTCTCCTCTCTCTCTCTCTCTCTCTCTCCCTCCCCCTCTCTCTCTCTCTCTCTGTTCGCCCTGATATAACCGCACTGGTTGACTGGGCTTAAAACACCAATTTACTCTCTCTTTACTCACTCTCTCTCTCTCTCTCTCTCTCTCTCTCTCTCTCTCTCTCTCTCTCTCTCTCTCTCTCTCTCTCTCTCTGTGGTAAAATCAAAAGCACGGTCAGTCAGTTCGTCAGGAAATGACAGGTAAAGGTAGAGCAGTGCCTGTTATGGCAGGTTGTGTTAGGTGACAGACCTAGATGAGTCAGACGGCAGGTGACATCATCTCAACACCTGTCCCGGCACTGGCTGCACAGGTAGGTGTGAGTCGTGCACTCGTCCCGACAGCTGAACCTCAAGTCTAACGGGCCGTTAAAATCAGCTTCATAGCGGTGGGTGTACAAACCGAACCCACAGAGATAAACAGCCTGTCGCCAAGGTCGAGTAACTTTACGAGGTATATGACATGGAGTGTTGCCAACAGAAGTCTTCTCCCCTCACCCCTACCCCGTCCTCCACCCCTCCACCCCCGTCTCCTTGTGCAGTTCGGGTACACCTGGCTGGCTCCATTACCCAAACCCTCTGTCAGCTCTGTCTTTTGTGACATCAGAATAATAAACTAGATCTACTTCGTTAACACGTGTTCCACTCAACATGGTGGCCTTCACTAAAGACCATGTCGTGTGTGAGAAATCACAGCAGTTCTGACCTAACGGGTGATGGTGTTCAGCAGGAAATGAAAACACGTTGATGCTCTTGATCGCTGCTGTCTTCACTCTCTTCTAATTGTGGCCTTATTCAGCAATGATAACACAAAATTAATAAAAATGGATGAGGTAATAATGATGCCGATAATAGTAGTAGTAATAATAATACTGAAATATTTCTGAAGCTCAAAATTAAACACACACACACACACACACACACACACACACACACACACACTATCAACAAACACGCACAGACACTCATCCCCTCCCCCACCCTACATCCAGTCAACGGGGTGAGCTATGTACCCGTCTATCCGCCCCTCTCACATAAACCGGGTCTGTGTCCACAGGGAAGGCCGCAGTTTCTCGGGAATCACTGTAGGCCCGCTGTGTGCAGCTTGGAGTAAGTGACGTGTAGGCCCTTTGGAAACCAACAGCATGGGGTCACACCGATCTCCTTTCTCGGGAATGACTCACTGTAGGCCCGCTGTCATTCCTGCACCTTGAGAACAAGGGACGTTTATATTTAGGCCCTCGTGCAGCCAACAGCATGGGGATACAGATCTCTTTTCTACCCGCTCCCTGTTCAACGTTTCAGAGCGCGCGCACGGTGTTGGTTACTCACACAATAAGTACACCAGCTCTCTCTCTCTCTCTGGGGCAGGGATAGCTCAGTGGTTAGAGCGCCGGACTCGTGATTGAAAGGTCGCGGGTTCGAATCCCTGCTGGAACGGCGGGAGAATTTTCTTCTCCAGGGTCGACTTTCTGTGCTGACTCTTATTTCGGTATCCGTTCCACCCCCGTGTTACCACAGTAGCACGTTAAAATCCCGGTCATTCTGCCAAAAGCGCAGGTGGCAGGTTACAGCTAAACACGCATACACCTTACGTATGTGGCTTTTATAGAACCGTGCTTCGGCATTGGTCACAACTTGTCCCTAATATGTCAAATGACATCTGAGGACATTAAGCATCAACTCACCTCTCTCTCTCTCTCTCTCTCTCTCTCTCTCTCTCTCTCTCTCTCTCTCTCTCTCTCTCTGTGTGTGTGTGTACGCACGTGTGTGTGCGTGCGTGTGTGTGCGCGCGCGCGCGGGCGCGTGCGTGCGTGCGTGCCCGTGCGTGGGAATTGATGTTTACCGTTTAATCATTCTGATTCACTGATTCTTTGAATCATTCTTTCGTTCCTTTCTCACCTCTGTCACTGAGTCATCCACTAATTCAGTCAGTCAATCGGTAATTCAGATAGGCCTACGTGCTCTATCGTGCTCGCAAAAACTTATTTCTTTATTCAAAATCAGCACTATAACTGTACATCAATCATGCTCCCATAAATTGTTTCTTAAAAATCAACACTATTAAATGTACATCCATTGTGCTCTCATAAATCATTTGTTTATTCAAAATCAGTACTATAACTGTACATCCAGTGTTCTCCCATAAATCATTTGTTTATTCAAAATCAGCACTATAACTGTACAGTCAGCGTGCTCCCATAAATCATTTGTTTATTCAAAATCAGGCCTATAACTGAACATCAATCAAGCTCCCATATAAAAATATAAAAAAGTCGTCATAATCAACTCTATAACTGTACATGGTTATTGTTTGATAGGCGATAATGGTACACTACAATAGTTAAGGTTCTGTTTGTTTGAAATGTATGTTAATGAGGTTTTTGTCATCAGACGTGTGTACAGCGCAGTGAGTTTAACTCTAGTTAGAGAACAGCGCTTTATAAGAATTATTATGATTACATATATCGTGCTCCCATAAATTATTTGTTTATTCAAAAGCAGCACTGTTAACTTGTACAGCCATTGCGCTCCCGTAATTATTTATTTAAAATCAGCACTATTAACTGTACATCTATTGTGTTCCCATAAAGTATTGGTTTATTTAAAATCAGCACTATTAACTGTACATCTATTGTGTTCCCATAAAAGTACTGGTTTATTTAAAATCAGCACTATTAACTGTACATCCATTGTGTTCCCATAAAGTATTGGTTTATTTAAAATCAGCACTATTAACTGTACATCTATTGTGTTCCCATAAAGTATTGGTTTATTTAAAATCAGCACTATTAACTGTACATCTATTGTGTTCCCATAAAGTATTGGTTTATTTAAAATCAGCACTATTAACTGTACATCTATTGTGTTCCCATAAAGTATTGGTTTATTTAAAATCAGCACTATTAACTGTACATCTATTGTGTTCCCATAAGGTATTGGTTTATTTAAAATCAGCACTATTAACTGTACATCTATTGTGTTCCCATAAAGTATTGGTTTATTTAAAATCAGCACTATTAACTGTACATCTATTGTGTTCCCATAAATTATTTGTTTATTCATGTTTGTATTAGCTTCAAGTTTCGCCCTCGGTTGACTGGGCGTGAAAAGTTGATCACATTTCCACCCAAACTCCAAGCACTGGTTTACGACATCCTTCCTTCAACCGCTGCCGTATTTAGTTACGCCACAGGGTCCAGAAAACTGTCAGCTAATGAGCAGAATTTTGTTGGTGCTCGAACAGTAGTAAGTTTGTTACAATCAACTGAAAGTAAACAAGGCGTCTTTTATAGCCGCCAACAAAGTTTACACTAGCGCAAACAAAACCACAATCGTTTGAATCGAGACGGAACTTCTTCCATTTTTTTTGTTTTTACTTTAAAAAATAAATAAATCCCCCCCCCCCCCTTTTTTTTTTTTTTTACTCGGGGTGGATGCGTCTCGTGTTTACGTGCGTGCTTGGGCGCTAGGTTGCTTCTACAGTCATATTAGTACCAGAACCTTTCGGAGGGCGCTGACCGCATCGGTGGACAGCTGCGCGGAGGTAAAGGTCGAGTGCCCTGTTGCGGCACGTTTTGTCACTAAAGAGGTTGTGACTATAGTGCAGGCATTGCACCTTTTTTTCTCTCACTTGGATATCAGTACATGTGACATTGTGTGTGTGTGTGTGTGTGTGTGTGTGTGTGCGTGCGTGCGTGCGTG
>OY757557.1:3885438-3910438 GCA_963584105.1 Alviniconcha strummeri
GGTTGTATGAAGTTCATAATGTAGAACTGAGTGATGTATGCTAGTGTGAGTCTGGCGCTGTGAACACGCTATGTTTTGTGTGGAAATGTTTCATGTATAAAATTTCCTATGTGTATATATAAATGATGCCTGTAATTTTATATTTACTCATCAGTACCTTGGCAAGAATTAATTGTTAGACTGAACCTAAACTATCTTTGTAAAATAAAGTTTTCGAGTTGGAATTCTCTCTCTGTCTCTGTCTGTCTCTGTCTGTCTTTCTGTCTCTGTCTCTCTCTCTGTCTCTCTCTCTGTCTCTCTGTCTCTGTCTCTGTCTCTGTCTGTCTCTCTCTCTCTCTCTCTCTCTCTCTCTCTCTCTCTCTCTCTCTCTCTCTCTCTCTCTCTCATTTTGTCATTGTTTTCCGTTGCTTGCTCTTGTAAAGTTTTAGATTTGTATTTCATAAAAATGATTTTTTATATTTGTATGTTCATGAAATATTTACTCTTTTTTTCCCCTCGTGGTCATCATCTTTCTTTTTTATTTAAAATGTGTATATATGCTTGTGGGAGTGTGTAATATGTGCATTGATTTTGGTTAGGTGTGTATAATGCACCAGCGATTAGCTTCCAATCTTGTTTGATGTGACATTGTTTTGTACGTAAATAGTGAGATAGTCATTATTCTGTCGCTTTCCTTTATTCGTTAATATGATTGTGTAATTCTCTCTCTCTCTCTCTCTCCTGAAAAGTTGTTTTGAATTTGTCTTACTTTGCTTTATTATTGCTCTGTTCGTATTTGTGCAGTTTTAGACAGATATTAGTTTTGTTTTTGTTTTTAAGTCTTTTTTCCGCATAATTAATTGTATTCTTGTTTGATGTATTGAGTGTTGCTGTGTTTGTCATCAGAGACAGATTTGCAAAGAAGCCGACTCGTGCTTAAATCGTTATCCTTATCTAATAAAGTATTATCTTCTCCTCTCTTCTCTCTCTATCCCTCTCTCTCTCTCCTCTCTGTCTGCGCCTGTCTCTCTGTCTATTGGGCGATTCAGGCGGGGTTGTTAACTCCCTTGACTTTTGCCCGGCATCGCTTAAGTCCCTTGGCTGCTTTTACTTCCGGTGCGTACTTTCTTCACAATGGATAGGGGGTGACAGTGAATTTGCGAATTTTACACTGCCAACATTGAAGGCATTTTTTGAGGCACGTAGTCATAATGTGTCTGGAAATAAGCAATAATTTGTTGCTCGTGCTTTGGGATGCCCCAAAACGCATTTTTCTACGAACTCGCGATCTTCTGATCAGCCCCAAAACGACGCAAAGACACTTTTTGTTCACCCTCCATCCCCTTTCCACGGTAATTTTTGCAACTACAACAGTATTGGCATTTGTACTGCTTCGCAATTCTAATTTCAACTTCCACTGTTATACACAGCGTGAAGCAACGCCTACTCAGAAATCGGCCCGGAAGTGCGCTGCGACCTCTCGCGACTTCTTTCGCGAAAGATTACAAAGCGCATTCACTCTAGCGAACCAGCTTCGCTGAATCGCCCAATATATGCCTCTCTGTCTGGCTCTCTCTCTCTCTCTCTCTCTCTCTCTCTCTCTCTCTCTCTCTCTCTCTCTCTCTCTCTGTTTTTCAAATTTCTGTCTCTGTCTGTCTGTCTTTCTCTCGCTCACACACACACACACACACACACACACACACACACACACACACACACACACACACACACACACACACACACACACACACATACCCCCCCACCCCCCACCCCCACACAGCGTATTCCCATTGAACCTGCCGTTCTCGTCTATTAATTATTATTAATAGTGGTAGTATTATATTTGATGTGTGTGTATGATTTACGCTGTTTAAATATTAATCGAGTTCGCAGAGTATTTCTTTTCGTTTTCAAAATAGTTCGCTTAATCAGTACGTTAGCGAAGAGTGGTTGTCAGACAGGTCTAAATAAACCTAAACCACAAGCCTTGGAAAATAAAGTTTTCGAGTTCGTGCTCTCTCTCTCTCTCTCTCTCTCTCTCTCTCTCTCTCTCTCTCTCTCTCTCTCTCTCTCTCTCTCTCTCTTTCTCTCTTGTACCTATCAACAGCTTAGCAAGGACTAGATGTTAGATAGGTTTGACTGAACCTAAACTACAATCCTACTGAACCTAAACTACCTGTCTTTCTAAAGTTTTGGAGTTCTGTCTGGCTGTCTGGCTGTCTGTCTGTCTGTCTGTCTGTCTGTCTGTCTGTCTGTCTGTCTGTCTGTCTGTCTCTCTCTCTGCTCTAACCTGAACCATGCAGGGCAATGGTGACTAGGCCATTTACAGGCCACCACGATGAGGAGTTGTGAACACCCCGCGAAGTTTTCCAGCCACACTGAGACTCGGTGCGCGGAATGACCTGCCGCTCCTCCACACATCTGCACACGCCGTGCTTGTTCAAAGCTGCACGAAGTAAACTGAACTAACGGAACAGAAAAACGTGCAGTGGAAGCTGAAGCTTTGAATGGGAAAGAAGTATGAAACAAGGTCGGAGAGACGAGACAGACACTCAGCAATGCACGCCCCACTCACCGTATTGTGATCCAGGGATCGAGTCACGTCGGAACACAGCGATGTCTTTCCGGCTTTGACTCAGGTCTTCAGGAAAATGGCAGGTCAAGGTGGCTGGATCACCCTCGGGTATAGGAGGGACTCGACAAAATATTCTGGTCGCTGCAATGGAAACATTTACATTAGTGGTGAAAAGACACGGACATGTTGGTTTACTTCCGAAAGTTAGTTTGGTGTTTTTAGATGTCACCTGTGTGTAACCGAGTGTATTGTATACATGTTCCGGGCCATGACCCTATGACCTTTTCTTTCCGGTCCTTTTCCTTTCTGATTGGGTGGGGCTTTATGGCCCAATTATCTAAGATGTTAAAATTTGTGTGCTGGGCCGGCAGCGTCCCTTTTTCCCCCAGTGTCCCTGCAGAGGCAGGTTGTTTGTTTACTGTTGCGGCCTGTGTTCATGTGTTCATCTCAGGGAAGAACCTACACTCTTTCCTGGTTGGTTGGTGTACAAATAAAAGTTATGTTATAGCAACCTCTGACTTGTGACTCTTCATCCATGCTTCCAACCTGCTTCCCCTCAACTCCCCATCCCCACTCCCAGTACTGGGCCCCCACCAGTGCATCCAGGGACTCCTGGGACCAGCACAAGACAGCGTTCACGACACCCTTCGGCTTGTATGAATACACAAGGATGCCGATGGGCCTGGCGTCAGCCCCTGCCACCTTCCAGCGTCTGATGCAGGCAACCATGTCAGACTTTGCCTTTCAGTTTCTGCTCGTCTACCTCGACGACCTCCTTGTCTACTCCAAGACGTTCGACGAACACATGGAGCACCTAGAACGACTCCTCCAGCGGGTGACAGAGACCGGTCTGAAACTGAAAGCCAGCAAGTGCCAGTTTCTGGGGCGTGAAGTCACCTATCTTGGCCACACGATCTCGGCTGATGGAGTGAGCTGCGAGTCTGGCAAGGTGGAGTGTGTGCAGAACTGGCCAACACCAACAACGACAACAGAGCTGCGCAGCTTTCTTGGCTTTGCCAGTTATTACCGGCGGTTCATCAGCGGGTTTGCCAGGATTGCCGGGCCGCTCCATGACCTGGTGAGCGACGGAGCCAAGCGCTCCAAGAAGAAGGCAGCTGATGTATCCAGGCTTTGGGGTCCCAAGCACCAAGAGGCCTTTGAATCCCTGAAGGGGGCTTTGACAACAGCTCCTGTACTTGGCTACGCTGACTACACCAAGCCTTCCATTTTGGAGACGGATGCCAACCATGACGGGCTCAGCGCCATCCTGTCCCAGGAACAGGATGGGAAGTCAAGAGTACTTGCCTTTGCCAGCCGACGCCTCCGACCCAGTGAGAAAAACAGTTCACTCTACAGCAGTATGAAGCTGGAGTTTCTTGCCATGAAATGGGCAATAACGGACAAATTCCGGCATTACCTGTTGGGAGGAAAGTTCAAGGTCATCACCGACAACAATCCGCTGACCTAATTTCGCTCCGCAAAACTAGGCGCGTTGGAGCAAAGATGGGCCTCACAGCTCGCACAGTTCGATTTTGACATCCAGTACAGACCTGGAAAGATCAACCCTGCTGATGCCCTTTCCCGCATGCCCCTCGAACCCTCTCCTGAACCTCTCCTGACAGTGGTGCCACCAGAGGTAGCCACTGTCAATGATCTCCAGTGCGAGCAGCTGGCTGTCGACCCCACCCCCACTGCTGGTGTCCTTGGCGACACCATCATGGCTCCTGTGCTGCCCCTGGACAAGGAGGAGGAACCTGATGAAACGGCTGTTCCCGAGGCTGCAACTGAGGTACTCCCCAGACCGTCTCTGGCTGACTTGCAGCAGCTACTGCAACGGGATCCAGTCCTTGGCCCGGTGCTCACAGCCTGGCCAGCCAAGCCCTCCGACACCAAGGAACGCTCCATGCGAGCACTGGTGCAGCAGTACCCTCGACTGTTCCTAAAGAAGGGGGTAATCCATCGCAGGCAGGCTGACCAGCGGCGGGGTACTCTCGAGCAGCTGGTTCTTCCCAGCTCACTTCGGCCTGATGTCCTGGCGTCGCTCCATGATGATATGGGCCACCGAGGCTATGAGCGCACCATGGAGTTGCTGAGGCCTCGTGTCTACTGGCCCGCCATGTACAGAGAAGTCAGAGACTACATCAGCAGCTGTGAGCGGTGCACGATGGGCCATGCACCAGCGCTCCACACCACTTCCAGTCATCTGCTTGCCAGCCGTCCTCTTGAAATCCTGGCAATCGACTTCACGAAGCTTGAGACTGCTAGTGATGGGCGAGAAAATGTTCTTGTTCTCACCGATGTTTTCTCGAAGTTCACCCAGGCCATACCGACGCGCAACCAGGAGGCAGGGACAGTGGCCAAGGTGTTGGTCCACGAGTGGTTCTAGCGCTACGGGGTGCCCCAGAAAATCCACAGTGACCAGGGCAGGGACTTTGAGTCTAAGCTGGTGAAATCCCTGTGTGAGCTCTATGGCATCAAGAAGACCAGGACCACTCCATACCACCCCCGTGGCAACACGCAGTGCGAGCGATTCAATCGCTCGTTGCATGATCTGCTTCGAACCCTGCCCCCGGAACAGAAGTCCAAGTGGCCACAGTACCTCCCGGAGCTCGTGAAGGCGTATAACAATACGCCTCACGGTTCACCGGGTTTTCGCCCCACTTCCTCCTGTTCGGCCAGGAACCCCAGCTACCAGTTGACCGCCTGCTTGGGCGCACAACCACGTCCGCGGTTGGACCCACCGACTGGGTACGACAGCATCGGCTGCGCCTGCAGGCTTCACACGCCAGGGCACTAAAACAGCTCCAAGAAGCTGCAGCGGAGAGACGAAAGCAGACGGACCAGAAAGCTGCCGATCACCCACTACACGTTGGTGACCTGGTTTACCTGAGAAACCGTGTCCTCGGCAGGAGCAAGATCCAAGACCGGTGGCGTCCTGAACTGCACGTCGTGACCGCACGTCCCTACCCCGGCATACATGTGTACGGGGTCAAACCATTCTCTGGCGGGCAGGAGCGGATCCTCAGTAGAGATGACCTGTTGCCTGCCAGGGCACCACTGGCTGCTGCCGCAGAGGAACCGCCGACACGGGAAACACCTGCTCAGGCCAACCCACAGTACCCTGATCGGGGTGAGTTCTGGCTGAGTCGGCCTGCGACTGTTGGTTTGCCTCCTGCCGCACCCATGCCTCTTCCCGCACCCATTCCTGCTGCCCCCATTCCTCTTGGTCCCGTTCCCGCTGCACCCATTCCCGCTGCACCCATTCCTGCAGCTGACGCACCGCAGTCAGAGCCAAACCTGCGCTCAGGCGCTCCACCCGTGTGAACAAAGGGGTAAACCCCAATGCTGCCAACCTACCTCGAAGAGCAGCGTGGCGACCGTAATGTTGCGTTGCTCTACTGTGTATATTTATTTCATCATGATCGAACTTAGATGGCTTGACCGCTAATCTGGTATTACTTCATAGCATTATATATGTTCATTTGAGTAGTAACGGGACAGAGTCCACATCAGGTCACTGAGCGTTGTGTTGTCTGTGAGTGAGTTATGTTTATTACGAGTATACGTGTTAACCTTCATATAAGGCCCTGTATTTTCGTGTGTGCATTTCTCTAGCGAAGCGTTTTATCGTACCGAGGGGCCTTCACATAAGGCTTGGTATTGAAATCATGGTTTGAGATGGCAGACATCACTTGTGTGCCGTTCATGTTGTAAATGACATGCAATGTGTTGTATTCGATTGTTGCAATGTGCGCTGTGTTTTTTTTGTTGTGTTTTTTCGAATATGTTGTTTTGAGGTCTTGTACAGCCAACTGGGGAATGTCCTCCATTTTTAAATCCCAGATGGCAGTAGGTTTTTGAAAGGCAATAAGAACAGATGTTTCTTTTGGAGTTTTCATCATTAACAAAAAGAATCCTCTTTTTCATCCTTTGGTCCTGTTTCAAGCAATGCGTTTTGGGTCTGTCTGGTTTACTTGGCTTAAATGCAGTAATCATTTTGCCCTTTTAACTGCAATGCAATTAGTCTGGTCTTTGGAGATGTTTGTAGTTAGTCAGGCCTTTGTTAGTATGCTGGCAAAAAGGGGTACAGTTTTGTGCGTGGATGTATTGGGTACCACTTTGATGGTTTGTTAAGTCAACTTTTAGTTGCCCTACACCATTTAATTTTGTTTATTGCTATGTGATTAACCAGCGAGGACGCTGGTTATGATTGAGTAGGGGGGATGTAACCGAGTGTATTGTATACATGTTCCGGGCCATGACCCTATAACCTTTTCTTTCCGGTCCTTTTCCTTTTTGATTGGGTGGGGGTTTATGGCCCAATTATCTAAGGTGTTAACAGTTGTGTGCTGGGCCGGCAGCGTCCGCAGTGACCTGCCAAAAATAGACGGGTATTATTATCCCCCCGTGAGCGGCCTTCACCCTAGTATCAGTGGCAGGGTGGGGACTGTCACGTACGTTAAAATTGGCTGTAAATTCGAAACCGTTGCTAGTCATTTGGAGGCCGAGGCCTCCATCTGCTCTATAAAAATAGAACAAGTTACTAGACACATAACGGTACATAATGTGTATTACCCCGAGTGTGACGGTGAGGGAGAGTGGTTGAAATACCATTCAGATAGCCATTGCCTGGTGGTCGGGGATTTTAATCAACACAGCGTACTCTGGGAGGACGGCTATACGGGCAGAGAGCCTAAGCTGGGCGCGGGCATTACTGGCTCCGACTTCGTTCTGTTAAATGATGGAACGCTGACCAGGGTTCCAGATCGTTCCCATGACAGAGGAACTGCTGTTGATCTGGCCCTGGTCACTCCGGACCTGGTTGGTGATGTGGAGTGGTCGGTGGGCGACGATCCCTTGTCCAGCGACCACCTCCCCATCACCATTAATATAACCGGTATCGTTATGCGGGAGCGAAACGCCCCGCATGAAAATTTGAACTATGATAAAGCTGACTGGTCTAGGTTCCGAGCCGAGCTGGGGGCTTTGCCAATCGGTGATCATGGATCCCTTTCTATAGAAGACCTAAACAGTTTATTTCTGGAAAATATTCTCACTGCGGCTAGGGCCTCGATACCGACCACCAAGAAGGGGTCCACCCGGACCCGTAACAACCCTTGGTGGAGCGATGCCTGCGGGGAGGCGGTCAAAAACAAAAGATATTATTACAAAAAGTATAGGCGGAATTGCACACCGTTAGCTCATGAGGAAATGACTAAAGCAAAAATTCAGTGCAAAAGAATTATAGCCCAGGCAAAATTGGCTCATTGGAACAATTTCGTAGGAAATTTGGACGATAGGGTTGACCTGGGCAACGTTTATAAAGAGATTAAGAAGATTAAGCAGCAGTACTGTCCCCCCGATTTCGACCTTAGGGTGGGGGACAGAGTGTTTCAAACTAATCAAGCAAAGGCGGACGCCTTCGCGGAGGTGTTCGCCGATGCCAGCAGCACCTACCACCTCCCCGCGGGCATGCAGGAGTATCGAGACTCCTATGAAACACTAAATCCGCTCCAGGACCCTGCTCCGGCACACCTGGCTGTAAATTGTCCCTTCTCTCGTGCTGAGCTGGAGAGTGCTCTTTCATCTATTACAAAACTGAAAGTTTCTGAAGGTGTAGACCGTGTTTCCTATCGGATGTTGAGGGAGTTGCCGGAACCCTACATGGAGGCGTTGCTGGCCCTCTTTCGGCGCTGCTGGGAGGGTGGGGTGACTCCAGACGGGTGGAAACACGCCATCGTCACTCCCATTCCCAAGCAGGGAAAATCCCGGAAGGAGGTCGGCAACTACCGTCCCATATCCCTCACATCCCACATAGGTAAAATCTATGAACGCATTGTAAAACAGCGACTTAACCACTTCTGCGAGAGAAAGGGAGTGATCCCTCTGTGCCAGGCCGGGTTCCGTACCGGCCGCGGGGTGTCTGACCACCTAGTGCGGCTGGGGGCGCACGTCAGGAGAGCGAGACTGAGGAGGAGGGCGCTGTACAGTTGCTTCTTCGACGTGCGTCGTGCTTACGATACCGTCTGGCACGGACGGTTGCTCCGTAAAATCCAGGAAGTTGGGCTTTCTGGCCAGATGTATAACTTTGTTAAAGCCTTTCTGTCTAAGAGAACGTTTCAGGTTAGATGGAAGGGCACTCTCTCTAACAGCCAGCGCTTAGATATGGGGGTTCCGCAGGGCTCTGTGATAGCGCCACTTCTGTTTTCTATCATGCTGTACGACATTAATAAAATGCAAAAACACGATGCTATCATTACACTGTATGCTGGCGACCTGGCCATCTGGAAGGAATCAAAATGCAGGAAATTTACTAATATAACAAAAACAAATTCGTGTTTGCGACAGATCCAAAAGCAGTTCCAAGAAATTATAAACACAGTTAACCAATATATGTTTCAGAATGGGTTTAGCCTGTCTGTTGAAAAAAACGGTATTTGTTATTTTTGGTCCCTGGCACCCTGTGTCGCCGGAATTCAGTATTATTATTAACGGCCAGCGCCTGTACGCGGCCAAACAAGTGAAATATCTGGGTGTTACCTTCCAGTGGTCGGGTAGCGTCTCCAAACACGTTCATAGTAATATCCAGTCGGCCCTTCGGGCCACTAACTTAGTTAAATTGCTATCACGGATGCCCTGGGCCAACCAGCCTAAAACCATGATCACTCTGGTAAAGTCCCTGGTTCGGTCCGGCCTTTATTACGGCCTAGAGGCCTGTTATGACATGCCGCCCTCCCTGATCACTGCCATAGAGCAGGCCGAGTGCCGGGCCATTAAGTTGGCCCTGGGCCTTCCGAGGGCCACACCCAGGTACTTGGCCTACAGGGAGGCAGGCATGCTACCAGCAAAGTTATATTTACAATTTATTTGTGCTAAGTATCAGTTCCGGTCGCAGACCACTGATAATTCAACGGGTGTGGAGGTGTTGGGCGGCTTCGGGGGCCCTGCCACTGCCCGTTTCTGCGTTCCCTTCCGCGACTTCACCCAGGACTTGGTCCGGGCGGCGGGGGTGGAGGGGCAACGGGCAGCCCGGAGGCCGGTCCACCCGTACCCGCCTTGGGTCGTGGAGGGAGCGCGGGTTGAGTTGGAGGTGGCGGGGCTCCGGAAGTCCGATAAACCTCTGATCTTACAAGCAGCAGCCAGAGAGCTGATCAATAATCAATATAACCATTGTATCTGTGTGTACACGGACGGGTCCATGACGACGGAGGGAGTGGGGGCCGCGTTCGTTGTACCACAACTCAGTAATCTAACCAGAAAATATCAGCTGCCTCATGTGTCTATATTTACAGCTGAGTTAGTTGCCATTCTAATGGCCTTAAACTTCTTTAATGACCTGTGTCAGCCGCCGATGGCGGTGTCGGTTTTTTCTGACTCGCTGTCGGCGCTGCAGGCCATTAAACACAACAGTCAGTCTTCCAGGGAAGACGTTGTTAAAGAAATAGTCGTCGTGTGCCACCAGCTTATTACTCGTGGCACCGACATCGTCCTGCAGTGGGTCCCCTCCCACGTGGGCGTGCCTGGCAACGAGAGCGCTGACCGCGCTGCGAAACAGGCAGCCCGTGGACTGGGGGCCACTGCACTCCACTTGACTTTCTCTTTTACTGATATTAAAACCCTTTTAACCCGAGCCGTGTGAAAACTGTGCGGGGAGGAGTTCGCCGCCAAGGCCAGGGACAGCGGTTACACCAACGATCTGTCCCCTCCTACCAGGCACGGCGTGCGTTTCCCCCCGCTGTCAGTGCACCTCTCTACAATTATGTACCGTCTGCGCTGTGACGTCTTTGTCCCCAAACTGTGTTTGTGCGGGCAGATGGTCTCGATGATGATGATGAGTTGATGCTTAATGTCCTCAGATGTCATTTGACATATTAGGGACAAGTTGTGACCAATGCCGAAGCACGGTTCAATAAAAGCCACATACGTAAGGTGTATGCGTGTTTAGCTGTAACCCGCCACCTGCACTTTTGGCAGAATGACCGGGATCTTTTACGTGCTACTGTGGTAACACGGGGGTGGAACGGATACCGAAATAAGAGTCAGCACAGAAAGTCGACCCTGGAGAAGAAAATTCTCCCGCCGTTCCAGCAGGGATTCGAACCCGCGACCTTTCAATCACGAGTCCGGCGCTCTAACCACTAAGCTATCCCCGCCCCCTAGATGGTCTCGCCCTATCACGCTATTTTTAAGTGTCCCGCACTGGCGGGTCACTTTAAACCTATTATTGATAAGCTTCGATTGCTTAATCTGCCGCCGGACCTCTCCAGTCTGTGTCGTTTCCGTGACGACGCGGGGTGGGGTCTGGCGGTGGACACAGCCAAGTTGATATTTACCTCTGGTGTGGCTGCTCACATCTAGAGTCTGTTTACTTCCGCGTTCCATCGTGCCAATGTCGGTGTCAGCGCACGTGCCCGGCGTGCAGTTGCTAGGACCGGCCGTCCCCCAGAGCAAAACCTATAGTCCGTTTTTGTTTTCTTTCTCTGCCAGTTACTGTGCGAATATAGTCTGTTTCTTTTTTTCTTTTCTAAGTCGCTGCGGTGGCGTGTGTTATAGTCTGGTTCTTTTTTGTATTTTCAGTCGCTGTGCGAGGTGTATACCCGCGTGGCGAGTGTTGTAGTTTTTGTTTTTGTTTTTTTGTCTTTTTTCCTAGTCGCTGTGCGAGGTGTCTTTTCGCGCGGCGAGCGCTATAGTCATTTTTGTTTTGTTTTTCCGAACGCCCCCGCCCGCGTGACAAATTTTCGTGAGCCCGCTGGCCTCGCTGTGATATTGAAGGGGTTACCACCCCTGGTATAAAATTATTCTAACAGACATGTTGTATTTTTAAAACAATGAAAGAGTGTGGTATGAGTGATTAGATATATTTATTAGTGTACATATTATGTCTATTCGTCTTTGTGTTGCATGTACGTCTTACTTGTTTCTTTCTTTAGTAGATGTGATTATATATTTTTAAAAAGTGGTCCTAAGAAGTTTTATCAATTTTAAAGAGAGTATTTTTGATTAAAGATTAAAACATTTTTATTGGCCCTTACCCCAGTGTAGTGCAGAAGCCGAATAATGTAAGCATTTATGTAATCGCTCTCCTTTAGCTGCTAGTCCTAGACTGTGATAGTATATGTGTGCAATCGATATATGATTAATGATTGAATTTTTAAACAATTTTAAGTGCTAGTCCTGTATACGCCACGGTGTCAGAGGACTTAAAACACGAACAGTCAGTCAGTCGGCAGCGTCCCTTTTCCCCCAGTGTCCCTGCAGAGGCAGGTTGTTTGTTTACTGTTGCGGCCTGTGTTCATGTGTTCATCTCAGGGGAGAGCCTGTAAGTAGTTATTTTTCTATGGTTTGTTGTTGTTTCTTATTGATGTAAATAATGTATGTTTATAATGTTACCATGTTCACAACGTGCCTTGATTTTGGTTCTTGAACGTGGGTAATTTCGGCGTTAGATTGCCGCCTGGTTGCAGCCGCTGTGGCGTCAGAGTACCTTGTTTGTGCGTTCGAATGTTAAGCCTTTATGCCACAGGATGACCGATGTTTCCAAAATGTATGCAGCTAACCTTGGTTAGCTGATATGTAACTAGTATGTTATGCTGCCATTGTTGGATGTTCAGTTTGAGGGATGCCGATGCAAAGTTATCCTTCTTAAAGTATGGGTACTTTGGCAGTGCGGCAGTGCGGCATAACTTATTTGTTTAGTATCCTACCGATCTATGTTGCTACATGAAATCGGTGGTATATCATGGCTAACACTTTGAAGATGTTGACTTCATAGTTGTGGAATGTTCAGTTTACTAGTTGAATGTGGTTTAGTGCATAGGGGTGATTGTATAAACTGTGAGACATGTTATTTCTGCTTGATCCGGCTTTTGTATGGCCGAGTCTTGGGCGCGCAGTCTTTCACTCTGCTTAGCTTGTAAACCCTTTCCGGGTCTTTGTGCGTGTACCCGAACTGGCCGGTGATGCGCGTCAGTGGTGGTAATTAGGTCTTTGTCTCTGTTCACTAATCGAGCAGCTAGATCAACAGTTTAGATTCTTGCTGCGTTACCTGCGTCAGTAAGACGCTTGACGTTGTTCACAGCCGGACATGCTTTGCTAGTCAGTAACAGTAACATGCTGTAACGCTTTGAGTAACTCGACGAGGCTGGAGCTGGTCAGTTTATGACTGACTTCCTCCCGCTCACGGCATGGACCCAGGTGCCACCCGTGTCACTATCCATCTCGTTGTGTGCTTAAGTGGAACTGCTGTAACGATTATCTCACGCTTCCTGTTTAGTTAAGAATGAGCTTGGTAATCCACATTCTTCACTGTTACTTTATTGTATACTTCATTATACTAAGAGTTCATCAGTTAATTGACTGGCCGTCTCTTGTATACTCACCGTGACTCTGTGAGGTACAGGTTTTAAGTGTAAGTCAAGCACACGATTTATGTGCTTGATTATTAATCATTTTGTCATGTATTATAGTAACCTTCAGGTAAACTACATGGTTACTGTATTATTTAGATAATTGCTGTTGCTTAGACTTTACATTTGCTTTCATGTTCTAAATGTTTTGTTTGCTTGTGTCTTTTCTAAAACAGACACTGTTTCCTGGTTGGTTGGTGTACAAATAAAAGTTCTGTTATAGCAACCTCTGACTTGTGACTCTTCATCCATGCTTCCAACCTGCTTCCCCTCAACTCCCCATCCCCACTCCCCTACATGTGAGACAGTGAAGTGGTTGGTGCCCCTTGCGTGCAGTACATATTTTATGTTTGGATTGGAGAGGGGGTGGGGGCGGGGGCGGGGGGTGCAATAGTTATTTCAGACAGTATATGAGAGATTCTTTGTCTTATGAGCATTATAGTATATGCCCATACGTCAATTACTGCGTACGAATGTGTTAATGTATGCGCGTGCATGTGCATTTGCGTGTGATGTGCAGATCAGGGTCCATAGGGATGATGGCCAAACAACGCTACAGGCGGATACGGGACAGCCCCTAACCCTGATTTGCTACAGTCCACAAGTCCGGCTCTCTTGGCGTATGCACAAGTCGTCCGCAGCCTCAGAAATAGCTATTAGTTTGTTGATTTTTAGATTGGGAAAGACCCTTGTTTTACCAACAATGCATCGCGCGTGATGCCTATAACTCGAAATGATTGGATACCGCGTGACAACAGTTCAGGTTCAAAGATCGCTTCATTTGTATGTAGACGTCATTGACCCCTTCCCATTCGAGATTTTCCTGTCCCCTCTTCGCTCTGTGTTGATCATGATATGTCTTAATTAATATATGAATCCTAATTTTCTGGAATAAGTTGTGGTCTCCAGTGGTACGGTACAAGTGTTTATTTTCTCCTCAGTAGTAGCCGTTGTCGGTAACGCCAGCATTAGAGCCGCCATTTTTATACGGTGTTTAGGCCGCTTAAACGTGGACAAATCGTGCACAGAACTATAACCGCGCAGTGGGTTGGAGGGTTTTCCGCTAGCAGAGTGTATAACCGTGTTCGTTAAACCGGGTCCATGCGTTTTTTTTATAACCACCCACGTTGTTTACGCCAACACAAATTAAACCAAAATCGTTTGAAACGAGACGGAACTCAATTTTACATGGGGCGGACGCGCCTCATGTTTACGTGCGTGCTTGGACGCTATGTTGCTTCCACAGTCTTACTAGTACCTAAACCTTTCGGAGGTCGCTGAAAGAGTCGGTGGTAAACTCCAGCTACTGGTTGACCACATCCTTCCTCCAACCACTGCCATAACTGATGACGCCAGAGGTAATCAGTGTTGATTACCATAGGCCTTAAGTGATTATGCCAAAACGGTCAGCAAAGGGACTTTTTTTTTTTAATAGCTAACGGACATTTTTGAGGCTCAAATGGCAATAGGTTTGTGATAGACAACTCAAATTATGGCAGGTGTTTCTTTTATGGTGAGTTCACATGATCGCAGAAGTTTGCAACTTTCCCAGAGTTACATATCTTTGGAACTGTTTGAAATAACAAACGGGCGACAAAAAGATGACTTGAATCAAGCGTATAAATGTGCCCCCAAGTATTTTTTTTTTTTTTTTTTGGGGGGGGGGGGGGGGGGGGGGGGAAGGGTTCATATGCCTGTTCGAATGGTAGCTTCACAGAATAAAAAAAAAAAAATCGCGGAATTATGTTTAGTATGCGCAGGGTGGTGCTTTTTACTGCTGTTTATGCATTTCTTTCACTCGATAGCCTGTTTTGGGTCGGTCTTTTTTGGGGGGATTAAAACCGATCAGACAACCCAGGTAAGCACACAGTCCACGATAAAATATCAGATAAAGTTATCGAACCGCAGTCAACTTTTCAATGTTTTTATTAGAAAGGGCATGGTGACGTCAGGAATAAATGACGTCAGAAGGCATCAACATTGTTGCACTGGTTATGACACATGATCGGATAGTATACCAAAATTAATGAATAATTGATTAACAAAGCAAACAAGGCAAGCCATGTCGCCTGGTGCGGCAACCTCCCCCCCCCCCCCCCCCCCCCCCACCCCCCCACCCTTTCGCCCCCGGTGGCATACTATTCCCTTCTTTCGTGGGTGTAAATGTTGCAACCTAATAGACTGAATTAAGACACTTGTGCAGCACACGAAAAAGAAGTTTTAGCTCATATAAATGAAAATAATTATTAATTGAAATTACAAGATGATGAAATAAAATAAATGCTATCCGAAATGGCGTCAACCTACATGTTCCCTTTCTGCTGAACATGAAGGTACCTGTCAACTCGTCTGATGGTCTTCGTACCCACAGGCATACACGTAAATAAATCTACCTGTTCATCTTGATACTTCGCTTCTTGCTAGCCATGATCGAAGATCTACTTGTCCCCTCAGCTAGGAGTCTGCATGTCCACAGATGTACTCGTTTAACATACCCACCCGTTTATTTTGATGCTGTACACATCTACATACCTACCCGAAAATAAATCTGTTTACTTTAATGCTTTCCTGTTAGGGTACCCTACCACAAAGACCTGCTTCTTAACTACTATTCCTTTACATGCCCATAGATGCACCCGTCCATGTCCGTGCCTGTTCATCTTCATACTTCTATTCAGATTAACCGCTAAGATCTACCCTGTTGCTCTACATGTCCACAGATATAGCCGTTCGTCAGTATGCCTCCTCAGTTTAATTCTTCCTTTCCGGTATAACTTCATGCATAATTACCCGTCAACTCATCTACTGGGCTACATACACACAGACGTAACCGAAAATAAATCTACCTTAAATCTCTTTCGTCTAACCACAAAGACCTAACTGTTACCACAACTACTTGTGTACATGCCCATAGATGTACCCGTTCATGACCCTACCTGTTCATTTTATACTTTCATTAAGATTAACCGTTAAGATCTACCCGTCAACGTTTCTACATGTCCACAGATGTACCTGTTCGTCAGTATACCTGTTCAGTTTATCTCTTCTTTTTCGGCATAACATGCACAATGACTTTTCAACTCATCTACGGAGGTACCTACCAACAGATCTACCTGAAAATAAATTTACCTCTTTACCTTCATGCTTCTCTTTCGTCTAACCATAAAGACCTACTAGTCACCACAACTACTTGTGTACATGTCCACAGATGTACCCGCTCAGGACCCTACGCGTTCATTTTCATACTTTCATTCCGATTAACCGTTAAGATCTACCAGTCCACGGTTCTGCTGTTCTACATGTCCACAGACGTACCTGTTGATCAATATACCTGTTCGGTTTATTTCTTATTTTTTTGCATATCCTACGCAATGACCTTTCAACTCATCTACTGGAGTACATACACACAGATCCATCCGAAAATAAATTTACCTGTTTACCCTCATGCTTCTTTTTCGTCTAACCATAAAGACCTACCTGTCACCACAACTACTTTTGTACCTGCCCATACTTGTACCCGTTCATGGCCCTACCTGTTCATTTCCATACTTTCATTCCGATTAACCGTTTAGATCTACCCGTCAACGTTTCTACTGTTCTATATGTCCACAGATGTACCTGTTCATCACTATACTGTTCTGCAAGTCTACAGATGTACCTGTTCATCACTATACATGTTCAGTTTATTTCTTCTTTTTCGGCATAACATGCACAATGACCTTTCAACTCATCTCTGGGTACCTACCCACAGATCCACCCTAGATTCTGGGGCACTGGCTTTAACTAAAGAGGCGTCTGGGAACAGCCGTTCATGAACTACCTGTTCATTTTCATACTTCAGCTCAGATAAACCGCTAAGATCTACCCGTCAGCGTTTCTACTGCGCTGCATGTCTATGTTTATCGTCATGCTTCTCATTCGTCTAACCACAAAGACCTACCTGTCATCATAACTACTTGCGTACCTTCCCATACATGTACCCGTTCATGACCCTACCTGTTCATTTTCATACTTTAATTCTGATTAACCGCTAAGACATACACATCATCGTTTCTACTGCGCTGCAACACCCTGTTTACCTGTTTACCTTCATGCTTTCCTTTCGTCTAACCACAAAGACCTACCTGTCACCACAACTACTTGCGTCCTTACCTATGGATGTACCGTTCATGACCCTACCTGTTCATTTTCATACTTAAAATCACGTTAACTTGCTACGATCTACCCGTCAACGTTTCTACTGCGCTGCATGTCCACATTTGTACCCGTTCATCAGTATAAGTGTTCAGTTTATTTCTTCTTTTTCGGCATAATCTGCACAATGACCTTTCAACTCATCTACTGGGGTACCTACACACAGATCTACCCGTAGGTAAATTTACCTGTCTGTCTTCATGCTTATCTTTCGTCTAACCACAAAGACCTACCTGTCACCACAACTATTTCTGTACCTGCCCACAGATGTACCCGTTCATAATTCTACCTGTTAATTATACTTTTATCCCGATTAACCGCTAAGATCTACCCCTCAACATTTCTACTGCTCTACATGTCCACAGATGTACCTGTACATCACTATACCTGTTCAGTTTATTTGTTCCTTTTCGGCGTAACATCCACAATTACCTTTCAACTCATCTACTGGGGTACCTACACACAGATCTACCCGAAAATAGTTACTTGTTTATCTTCATGCTTCTCTTTTGTCTAACTACAAAGACCTACCTGTCACCACAACTATTTGTGTACATGCCCATAGATCTACCCGTTCATTACCCTACCTGTTCATTTTGATTATTTCATTCCGACAAACCATTTGTACTTACCTGTCCTCTCGCCTGTTGTTCTAAACATTCGCAGATTTACCTTTTCATCAATCAACCGGTTCAGTTTGTGTGTGTTTTCCACATGGCTTTACAAGCACACTTATCTGTCAACTCATCTGCTGGTCTGCGTACCGACAGACCCACCCGAAAATGAATGTACCTGCTAATTTTGACGGAACTTGATATGTAAACTTACCTGTCCACTTACAGACCCGTCTATATACCCACCGATCATGTTCATCTTGATCCTTTCTTTCCGGTTAACCACGAAGATTTACCTCTACACTCACCTACTAGTCCAACGATACTATTACCCTAGTGGACATGTATATGGACAGATAAGAAGATTCCACGGGTGTATTAATCATCTAAACTATTTGTGGGTAGGGAGAGGCATAACTGTGCCAACATGTTTGCAGTGAGCCGTGAAGAATAGCAAGAAAATGCTTATGTGGATAAACGGGTTGTTTTATGACTATCACCTGAGTGTACAGGCATGCGGCTAGCTCGTTATATATTTTTCACACATTAACTGACGGGTAGGTCTGTGGTTTAGGAGACGATAGCCTGAATGGGCATGTATGTGGTGCACAGTTGTATTTAATGAACGGGCAACTCTGTCGGTCTGGAAACCATACAGGTAGACGCGTCGAAAGACTGTTACTTGTTACTGAATGATTTGGTTTCTGAGCAGGTGCGCTATGGCCCTCAGAGCAGGTGCGCACTGCCAGTCATAGGGGTTTGTAGGCAGGTAGTCCAATAGCTTTGTGGTTTCCTATCCAATCATTTGGAAAGAATAATAATTTATTTGATTTTTTTCATCGACAAGAAAGGTAGATCAGTTATCATTCATATGTGTGGATACGGTAGGTGCTCATACTTAACCATGGTGGTAGAATAAAACACATTAATTACTATTATGTAGATGTATAATAGCAGCCGGTAGATCTGTAGTTACGCGGGCAAGCCTCTGTGTCATCAATGTTTACTACGTTCAATTTTGCATTAGATCTAGAAATTTTCAATTTTAGTAGACTCGATGTGCTGTCTTATTTACATTCTGCCAATGTAGGCGCAGGTACGTTTACGATATTATTTCTGATGCAGCCGTGACCAGCAATAAACTGAATCAACAAATCAAACAGGCTGCATAGACAACAGCACTATCACAAAATACATGAAACTGATAGGAAATCAATCTCTCTTTCATATTATATGGTATGGTTAATTTTTACTTTGGTGTTGTATATATTCACTAGTTAGACAATTCATAACGGTACCCTCTGTCGAGAACTTCGCAATTTCCCAAAATTGGCTACTTGTCGCAGAAGTTTGCAACACGGTCTGGTGTGGTCAGGTTAAAAACAGAATAATCTGAACCAGATAGGAGGGGGCGGGGATAGCTCAGTGGTTAGAGCACCGGACTCGTGATTGAAAGGTCGCGGGTTCGAATCCCTGCTGGAACGGCGGGAGAATTTCCTTCTCCAGGGTCGACTTTCTGTGCTGACTCTTATTTCGGTATCCGTTCCACCCCCGTGTTACCACAGTAGCACGTAAAAAATCCCGGTCATTCTGCCAAAAGTGCAGGTGGCAGGTTACAGCTAAACACGCATACACCTTACGTATGTGGATTTTATTAAACCGTGCTTCGGCATTGGTCACAACTTGTCCCTAATATGTCAAATGACATCTGAGGACATTAAGCATCAACTCATCATCATCATCATCACCAGATAGGAAACATATAGAAGAATATTTCACCTTTCTGGTGGTACCATTCGCTTAATCTTCAGTGCCCTAGTTATTTAGCAGTAATCCAGTTTCTGAAGCAAGTGACGACAAAATGTTGCAGAAGTATGCAACTTTTGGAGTCGAGTTTGAAATTTCACGACGCCGGTATGCATCACAGTGCAGTGTGATTAAAATAAAAGCAATCTTAACACACAAAGATAGGCAACTGATAGGAAATTTTGTCATCTTTTACATGGTACTATTCTCTTTACATTCCACTCCGTAGTTATTAAGCGGTGGGCCCTGAAACAGCATCATCCGAAAAGACGTCAGCAGCCTTTTGATTTTGGATGTTTGTCGTAGAAGTTTGCTACACGGTTCCGTGTGGTCAACGTAAACGTGACATAATTTTTAGAATGTAAGGGACAGATAGAACAATCCTTCTTCTTTGACGTGGTACCACTCTTGAAATTGTCTATGCTGTAGATTTTTAACAATAAGCAGGTTTCTGACACAAGTGGCTTGAAAAAGTTGCATAAGTACGCAACTTTTGGGGTCGAGTCTGAAATTCTACGATGCCGTCACGCCGGTATGCATCACAGTGCAATGTGTTTAAAATAAAAGCAAAGCTAACACACAAAGATATGTAACTGATAGGAATTTTCTCATCTTTTACATGGTACTATTCTCTTTACATTTCACTCCATAGTTATGAAGCTGTAGGCCTTGAAACAACAAAATCATCCAAAAAGTAGTTTGTAACTTTTCGATTCTGGATGTTTGTCGCAGAAGTTTGCAACACGGTTTCGTGTGGTCAAAGTGAAAGTGACATAATTTTTAGAATGTAAGGAACAGATATAACAATCTTTCTTCTTTCACGTGGTACTACTCTTGAAATTTTTCGTGCTCTAGATGTTTTACAACAAGCAAGTTTCTGACACAAGTGGCTTTAAAAAGTTGCAGAAGTATGCAACTTTTCGGCTCGATTCTCAATCTTTTTGACTCTGTCGCAGAAGTTTGAAACACGTCGTGGTGTTGTCAAACCAAACAAAATGTAATGACATGAGGGTACGGGATAGACAGAAAAATCTTTCATCTATTACATGGTGTCGTTATTTTTAACATACGTGCTGTGGATTTTTAACGGTAACGTCGTTTCTGACCTAAGGGTAGGCGACGCGTAGTAATACATTTTGGGGAAAAGTTGCAAACTTCTGTGATCGTGTGAACCCACCATATTATATGTAACCGAGTCCAGGGCTATGACCCTTTAACTTTTTTTCTTCTTTTTTTTCCTTGTCCTTTTTCTTTTTTGATTGGGTTTATGTCCCCAACTATCTAAAGTGTTCAAACTTGTACGCTGGGCCTGAGTGAGGAGTGAGCCGGTTCGGCCTAGTGGTAAGGCGTTAAGCCCGTTCTTAATTGGGCGAATGTTTGTTCGCCGAACATACTTCGGACACTTCGACGAACTATGATTCGTTTTTTAATTGAACTTGTAGTTCGCCGAACATGGTTCGGACAGTTCGAAGAATTTACTTGTTCTCAAATGGCTTGTAATGAGATGCAAGCTTCGGCCCGAACTTGCGGCAGACGCGCAGCAGACAGCTTGATCGAAAATGTAGGCTAAAGTCAAGTCAATATACTTTCATCATCTCTCACAGGGTAGCTGCGCCTCCCACATGTCAACAAATAAACAAATTCCCTCCGAAGCGAGTGAAGAACCTAAAGACACCGTCATCCATTTTTATTGTTATTTTTTCTTCATCCACAGGAGAGCTCTGCTCTCAGCCAATCAGAGGCAATGTTCGTCGAATAGGGCGAATGTTCCCAGAACATGTGGAGCGAAACTTTTTGGACCCCGAATATAGCTTTGACGAATACTGCCAGCTAGGTTCGCGAAGAAATGTTCGCCCAATTAACCAACTAGGTTCGCCGAATACTTCCAACTAGGTTCGCGAACAAGCATTCGCCCAATTAAGAACGGGCTTTAGGCTGGGTACTGATAAGACCGTGGAAGATACCTAGCGCCCAAGCACGCACGTAAACATGAGACGCATCCACCCCTGGTAAAAAACACAAAAGTTCCGTCTCGACTGAAACGATTTTGGTTTTATTTGAGCTGGCGTAAGCAACATGGTCAGTTACAAAACAAGCGTCTGGTGTCATTTGAGTTGTCTGTAACAAACTTACTGTAACAAACTGTTTGAGCACCAACAAAAACTGCTCGTTAGCTGACAGTTTCCTAGGACCTATGGCGTACCTAAATACGGTAGTGGTTGAAGGAAGGATGTCGTAAACCAGTGCTTGAAGTCTGGGTGTTGCGGTGTCTCCGGCTGGTTGAAGTTTGTTTGCATCATTCTGTATTAATATGCTCGGAGCAGGCCGTTTAAACGAAATGTTTCAGCGACCTTGGTTTGGTAATGACTCGGGTATGTCTAATGGTGAGAAGGCCTTGTGAGACTTACATCAGCCTCGTGATTTTGCTAAGTGACAGCTGGAAAGAGTAAATGGCAATGTCAGATATAAACAGAGTGAATGATCAGGAGGAGCGTCCACCGAAATTAGTAGGTGTTTAAACAAAGTCGTGAGAGAGAGAGAGAGAGAGAGAGAGAGAGAGAGAGAGAGAGAGAGAGAGAGAGAGAGAGAGAGAGAGAGAGAGAGAGAGAGAGACAGACAGACAGACAGACAGACAGACAGACAGACAGACAGACAGACAGACAGACAGAAAGAGAAAGAGACAGAGACAGAGACAGAGAGGACATCGCCCACCGTGTGGAGAACACACCAGGAGGGTGAGCACGCGTCACGACAGGCCATCTGTCAATGTGTCAGCTAAGGTGTATATCTCAGTTGAAACAGACTTATGTCGTGAAAAAAACGTGCTCATATAATTTACAGGTGAGGTGCTTGTTGTTGAGTGTGAGAATAAATATAGATAATTGATTTAAATATTTTGGTATCTGTATGTTGTGTATAAACGTTTGTAAAATGTATACCATAGTATTTTGTCAGTCCGAGAGTTCCAGATGTGTGATATAACGTGTGTGAAGATTACAGGTAGGTCCAGTTTCGGGACAGTCATGCAGCCTGACCCCGCATAAATGATTCGTGAAAAACCAACAGTCTATCAACATGGTCAACCTGATCAGTCATACAGTGCCATTCATGTGTAAGCGATGGAAGATGATAGCAAAAAAGTCATCGGCACAAATCAGTATTCTGAAGCAGTATATTGAAAGAAATCGACTGCTTCTACCTGGAGATTAGTAGGACAACGCTGTACATGTGTATAGAATATCATATTTAGGTTAATATGTATCATCTGAGCGCTCAGGGCGTTGATGAGCGCATGATAAATGTACACTATTATTATTATTAAGATTACTTTCAGCAAGCCCCCTCTGGGGGTTTGTTCGGGAGCAAGTTGTTACGGGAGGTAACTGTGTTAGAAAGAGATCCCAATCCGAAATGCGATGAAAAAGAGAATGAAGCGTTAGAAAAGTGTTGATATTCATGCCAGTCTGATGGGAGACATTTTAACAAAAGGCGATCAGTTTTTTTCTCGGTCTCTGTGTACATGTGTCACGACTGGGTGCAAAGCCTCACCTTTCAAAGTGAAGTTGCAAGACTGAACAGTCACAGCCTTGTCTGAAGGAACGTACTCGCAGCGGAATGTTCCAGGTTTGTGTGACGGTATTTGGAAGGTGACATCATACGTTGGTTGCTTTGTAATGATCCAATACCCATCGCGGACACCACACCGCAGTTTCCCGTTGCCCCAGACGCATCCCAAAATTAATTCTGTAGAAAACAGAAGCAAAAGTTTTTTCCTTATACGTCTGTGTGGCCCATCACAGAACTCTCAGAAAACGTTATTCATTCTTTGGATGGACTGTACAGTGATCGAGGGTTTCGTCAATAAAAATGTAATTTATCATTTGAACACTCTTTTGTCACGCACAACTGAATGGCGTTTAGAAATGATTTTATTCGCATTTGCGGGATTTAAATGTTTTAAAATTCTAAGATATCGCTGGGACAGTTGTACAATTGATATGGACTATGTAGGCTACTGACATTACATGTGACAGTGTTGTTTAACACTGACATATGACGTTGTTTAATATTGAAGTATCAAGTTGTCATCAAAAAAACCTTGTAGCACGTAAAAGATCCTGGTCATTCTGCCAAAATTGCAGGTGGCAGGTTACAGCTAAACACGCATACACCTCACGCTGACATCTTACATTGTTGCTTAACACTGACGTATAGCATCGTTGTTTAACACTGACATTGCTGTTTAAAAATGACATATCATATTTTTATTTAATGCTGACGTATCACATTGTCGTTTAATATTGACATATCACATTTCTGTTTAACATTAACATTACACTATTGTTTAACAACTACACATCACACTGTAGTTTAACATTGCAATCACACTGTTGTTTAACATTGGCATTGACAGTCGTTCTCTGTTCAGGATCCCTTGTCTAGAACAACCTTCCTGCTCACATCCAACACTGCACTTCTGTAGCGCATTCAAATCTCGTAAAACCTTTCTCTTTACTTCTGCCCACTCTGAACTACTCTGGATACGGCGGGATGCTTGGCTGAGCGGTTTCTTCAAGATGGTAGCCAGTGGTTTGTGGTCATTCTGGATATGCACCTTCCGACCGTATGTATACTGGTCGAAACGCTCAAGCCCAAACACCAGTGACAGTGTCTCCTTCTCAGTTTGTGCCCATTTCAGCTCCGCTTGGGTGAGCGTCCTCGATGCAAACTCAGTTGGCCTGTCACCCTGAAGAATTGCTGCCCTAAGACCGTCTTTGCTGCTGTCTACTTGCAGCACTAGTTCTTTCTGTGGATCAAAGTACGCCAGTACAGGAGTGTTGGTGACTTTCCTCTTCACAGTATTCAGTGCCTCATAGATCACACTCTCGGGACAAGTTCCCCACGATGTCCTTCTTTGTCAATGCCCTGATTGGTTCCAGATCACTGGCGAGGATTGATATGAATTTGGCCAGGTACTGAACCATGCCACAAAGTCTTCGAACTCTGTGGACATCAGTTGGTGGTGACATGCGACCTTCGATCGATCCTGTTGGACTCCTGCTGAGATCCTGTGGCCCATGAAGGAGATCTCGTCTTGATGGATGGCTGCTTTCGCGTCATTCAACTTGATGTTCTTTTCCTTGCATTTGTTCTGGAGGCCACTGAGGTTTTCAGAGTGGTCCTTTTCTGCCTCGGCTTGAGTGTCTCCACGTCCAACTACGATGATATCATCAGCCACACAGATGACTCCCGTCAGCCCATCCAATGCCTAGGTGAGACGTTTCTGAAAAAATCTCACTGCATACTGACAGCCCAAAGGGTAATAGGCCCAGCGAAACCTGCCAAAGGGTGTGATCATGGTTGTCAGCAAACTCGACTGTTCATCTAAACGCACATGCCAGAAAGCTTCTTTCACATCCAGCTTT
>OY757557.1:3915438-3918868 GCA_963584105.1 Alviniconcha strummeri
TTTCAGTCGTACACTGCTACACTATCACAGTACAGTTACCGAGAAAGACAACGAACCAAAAATATAACGCCCCAAGTATGGACGCGCGCCCCAAGTACAAGGCAATACACGCGTGCAGAAAGAACAAAAGAAATGTTTCAATTTACACTGACAGTGAAACGTTCATATTAAATAAATAAAACAAATAAGTGTTCTACAATGATCGCCGTCAGGTATACAGAATGCAGCCGTTCATCAGCACAACAACAAATATATCAATGTAAGCTTCAATTACAACCTACACACACACACACACACACACACACACACACACACACACACACACACACACACACACACACACACACACACACACTCTCTCTCTCTCTCTCTCTCACACACACACACACACACATACACTCACACACACACACACACACACACACACACACACACACACACACACACACACACACACACACACACACAGTCTCTCTCCTTCTTTCTCTCTCTCTCACACTCTCACTCCCCCCCCCCCCCCCCCCCCCCAACACACACTCACTATCAACACACCCACAGACACATGCCATCCCTCCCTCCTCATCCCCCCCTCCTCACACACACACACACACGCACGCACACACACACACACACACACACACACACACACACACACACACACACACACACACACACACACTTCTGGTTATTTTTTTTTCCATCTCGCTGTCTCACTGCCTGTTTTATTGTTTACAAAGCAACAGTGACATTATTGTGACATTGCTACCGCGAATACAAGGAGAATAACTCATTATTCCTATGAGGGCAAATCAACGTAGGGTTATGTTCCTTTAAATGACTAATAGCGCAGATTGAAAGAGAATACTGAAATTTTATTCAGTAAGGCCATAGCCCCATTTGAAGCGCAGCGAACCTAATAACACAATGCACAGACAGTATTCAATTTGCTGACGTTGGAATGTTACAAATGAGCAAAGCCGAAGCGAAACCTTATGCAGAGGAGAATTATTATGAATAACTTTCTTGATTATTACGGTTTTCGTCTTGTGTATCTCATATCTTCTTCAAGTTCTTCACCATAGCAAGGTTTTTCTTCTGCTGAATGCTTTATACACACACAAAGAAATATATTTTGAGCGCGTTCATTTTGTTTAGCAAAGAGCAATGTCAACCGAAATTCACATGGGTTATTGCAATATTTGGGGTTTATAACTCGTATCTTGTCATCAAATGCAGGACAACATAGAACAAAATGGAATTCAGTATCCGCAGCCGACAGACAAAATGGACATTTCAATTCATCCACCTTATAAACTTTAAATCTTGATAGTCCAAAGACTGAGAGAGAGAGAGAGAGAGAGAGAGAGAGAGAGAGAGAGAGAGAGAGAGAGAGAGAGAGAGAGAGAGAGAGAGAGAGAGAGAGAATACTTTATTACACAAGATTAAAGATTTAAGCACAACTCGGCTTTTTTCAAAATATGTCCCTCACGACAAACACAGCAACACTCAACACTCAATATGTCAAACAAGAATACAAATAACTGCGGCAACCT
Source organism: Alviniconcha strummeri (assembly GCA_963584105.1). Classification (NCBI taxonomy): domain Eukaryota; kingdom Metazoa; phylum Mollusca; class Gastropoda; family Provannidae; genus Alviniconcha; species Alviniconcha strummeri. The sequence continues at coordinate 3,916,992 of OY757557.1, forward strand.
AAAATATATCTAAAGGAAAAAATAATAATATTACTGTCTAAAACTTCGCAATAACACGCACACTCAGCAAAGTGAGAGAGACGCAAATCTGAATTTTCAGGAGAGAGAGAGAGAGAGAAAGAGAGAGAGAGAGAGAGAGAGAGAGAGAGAGAGAGAGAGAGAGAGAGAGAGAGAGAGAGAGAGAGAGAGAGAGAGAGAGAGAACTCGAACTTGACCACTTTATTTTACAATGATTGTTGTTTAGGTTTGGTCAGAAACTTGCAAGCCGAAAGACACAATGGACATTTCAATTCATCCACATTATAAAGTTTAAATCTTGATCTTTGTACTTTAATATCTGACACTTCAAATCTAAATCTGGTCAATGTATACCTCATACATCTGTTTAAATTTAACATTATGTATGGTTCAACACAAGCTGTTTTAAATTATCTGTATAACGAAAATCTGTCACTGGTGTTTACATGGTCATCCCAAGCTTGCCATCGCATATCAGTAAGTCTTTGTCTGAACTCCCTAATAAATGCATTCAAACATCCCACACCCTGATTATCCCAAACATAAGAAAATCCGTTTACACATAATGTTTTACGAACATTAGTCACAGAGAGAGAGAGAGAGAGAGAGAGAGAGAGAGAGAGAGAGAGAGAGAGAGAGAGAGAGAGAGAGAGAGAGAGAGAGAGAGAATAAACTTTATGTTGCGAGAGTACTGGATTAGACATGGGGTCAGAGTTTTTTTCCCTCCAGTCTCATCCCTGAGGAGCTCACTGTATTGATATTACACATGACCATAAGACGTACTACGTCGTAAGCATGTGTGAGGGACCGGGGTGGTGGAGTTAGATATCCGCCGGTATGAGACTGAGACAGACAGCAGGCAGACAACAGGCAGACAGCAAACAGACAGCAGGCGGTAGACAGCAGGCAGACAACAGACAACAGACAGACAGCAGGCAGACAACAAACAACAGACAGACAGCAGGCAGACAACAGACAGCAGGTAGACAGCAGGCAGACAACAGGCAGACATCAGACAACAGACAGACAGCAGGTAGACAGCAGGCAGACAACAGGTAGACAGCAGGCAGACAACAGACAGCAGGTAGACAGCAGGCAGACAACAGACAGCAGGTAGACAGCAGGCAGACAACAGACAGCAGGTAGACAGCAGGCAGACAACAGGCAGACAACGGACAACAGACCGACACACAGAAACAGACAACAGAGAGAAACAGACGCCAGACAGACAACAGACCGACACACAGAAAAAGACAACAGACAGAAACAGACAACAGACTAACAGAGACTACATACCTGTACACAGCAGTGCCTTCATGCTAGCACGGAGTTGACTGCTCTGTAATCCGTCACAGGACATCCCACAACAAAATGCACTGCACCGCTCAGTCCTTCACCTCACCTTTATGTTGTCAGGTCTGCACTGCCTTAAGGTGTATGTAAGCTGGCCTATCACAGCTCCTCTGACTTCAGCCAATAAACGCAAAGTATTCCATGACACAGTACTGATGACTAGACATCGGACCACGTGACTGTGCGGTGTTGACGTTATAAATATCAGCCCGGGTCGTAGGGACACCTTAAGTAAGACTTGATCTGCAGTCACTGACTCTGGGGAAAATACCTGGTCGCCCGGAGGAATCACAGGTCAATCATTGTGCGTGGCTCTTCGGTTCTAATATATCCGACATCCCTGCACAGTTACTGTCTATCTAACAGTAGTTTATCCAGCATCCCAGTGCAGGTAATGCTTATCTAACAGTAGTTTATCCGACATCCCGGGACAGTTACTGTTTATCTAACTAGTTTTTCCGACATCCCAGCACGGTTAATACTTATCTAACAGTAGTCTATCCAAC
>OY757557.1:3919068-3953383 GCA_963584105.1 Alviniconcha strummeri
AGAGAGAGAGAGAGAGAGAGAGAGAGAGAGAGAGAGAGAGAGAGAGAGAGAGAGAGAGAGAGAGAGAGAGAGAGAGAGACAGACAGACAGACAGACAGACAGACAGACAGACAGACAGACAGTCAGACAGACAGACAGAGACAGAGACAGAGAGACAGAGACAGAGAGACACAGAGAGACACACAGAGAGAACTCGAACTCGAAAACTTTATTTTCCAAGGATTGTAGTTTAGGTTCATTTAGACCTGTCTAACAACTAGTCCTTGCTAAACTACTGAAAGAGAGAGAGAAGAGAGAGAGAGAGAGAGAGAGAGAGAGAGAGAGAGAGAGAGAGAGAGAGAGAGAGAGGGGGGGGGTCTTGTGTATAGCGCTATTTTCTGGTCTACACAGTCGCTACGCTTTATAACATTCTCCGACAGGTTCAACATTAACTGAGAAAAATATCAATCTCAAGAAATCTATATGTGTATTAGGAGAACTAAAATATATATCTACACACAAGTAAAATAATGTATATGTGCATGAGCTGCAGCAGTATGGAAACAAGAAAACTATTTTGTTACATTATTACCTACACATAATTCCCCCCCCCCCCTCCCAGCCCCCCCCTCCCCCTTTCCCTGCCCCCCCCCCCCCCCCCCCCCACACACACACACACACTCACAAACACACCATCCAGCTCCAAGATGCCCGCTATATTAAACTCATGCCATAAACACACACCGTCACTCCCCCTCCCCTCAATCCACTCAAACACACACGCGCGGGCGTACACACACACACACACACACACACACACACACACACACACACACACACACACACACACACGCGCGCGCGCGCGCGCGCGCGCGCAAGCGCAAGCGCACCAAAATGGATACCAGACAGGTAGCAGTTAGCACGTACAAATCAATACAGCAGTTAGCACGTACAAATCAATATAGCAGTTAGCACGTACAAATCAATATAGCAGTTAGCACGTACAAATCAATATAGCAGTTAGCACGTACAAATCAATATAGCAGTTAGCACGTACAAATCAGTCAGAAAGCTTGGCGGAAGAGATGCCAAAAGAACGTCCACCGAAGGTTTTCAAGTTTGTCTCTGGAATTTTGAGCAGTCGTTCTGTCGAAGAACGAAAGCAGCGCGATGGTTGATATGTGCAAAGAGAAGAAGACAGGTACGGCGGAAGAGTTCCGTCAAAATGACGGAAAGCGAGCGTTGCGAGGTTGTATTGAATGCGGTATTTCACTAGGAGCCAATGGAGTTCTTTCAAAAGCGGTGTGAGATTATCACGCTTCGATTGTTTCAAGACAAACTGCGTGGCGTTTTTCTGGGAAAATTTGCATGCGCGCGATTTGTTTATTGACTACGCCTGCCTGCGAAAGTAGCATTGCAGTAGTCCATTTAGTGACCTTGTTAAAACAAATCAATTTGATATTTTCAGTAGAAGGAAATGAGTACCTGAATCTCGTAGTTCTGATATGCCTGATGAAGAAATGAAATGGAAGTACGTTTTTATTACCTTTTTTTAATTTGTAATTTTTAATATTGTTTGAAATAGGAAAAGTCAGTTATGACATGTATGGTGCACGATAGAAAAAACTAAAAAAATAAATAAAAAGATATTCCACTCAACCCAGATACCGGAAGCGTGCATGTCTTTACTCGGAAACTAGATCTAGATCAAACTTCGATGGCGCATACGCATACGGAAAGGCACAAATGTGATCAAATTAACTTTTTGGTTCAGATGTCTATATGAACGATTCTGATGGTATTTGTGACCCAGAATAGCACTTAAAATGCCCCAGGAATGACATCCTACCATAGTACTGCATTAGTGCGTATATATACGCATGTATGATTGTGTGAAAGTGTATGTGTGCCTCTCCCTCTCTGAGCTTTGATGGCAGCAAAACCCTCATCCAGATTAATACCATAGGGTTTTCACTGCATCCGACTAATGTTTAATTTTTTTTCTCCCCTGGGTACTCTGGTTTTCCCATTCATCCCCTGGGATGTTTAGAACTGGAAGCCTTCTTCCTTTTCCAAGGTCGGATCCATTTTCTTTTTCTTTTCATGAATCCGTATTCCAAAGTTCAGCACGCTCCCCCCCCCCCCCCCCCCCCCCCCACACCTTTCTCTGTCACTTTTTTGTTCCATTTCAGTTTTACGTCATATAATATTCATTAAATCACACCTATTACACGTCGCTGTCATGCCCCAATAACTGAACAAGCGACAAAAGCTATGTGTGTGTGTGTGTGTGTGTGTGTGTGTGTGTGTGTGTGTGTGTGTGTGTGTGTGTGTGTGTGTTTTTAACCGTTTATCTGTTGTTTAAGTGTCGTTTCGTGGCTTGACAAAGGGGATTTCCCCGAAAATTGCCTATCTTTCTATATTTGGGTCTTGTTTATAATGTTGTCACAGACTTGTTTGAAATCAGCAGAAGTCCAATTTTAAGTTGTAGTTGTTTTGTTGTCGTTGGAAATTTCGCCGCGACACTGTGAGGTACTGGTTTTAAGTGCAAGTCATGCACACATGTGCCTGATTATTAATAATTTTACACAGTTACCATCATGTATTATAGTAACCTACAGGTAAATTACACGGTTAGTGTATTTATTACATAATTGCTGTTGTTTAGACTTTACTTTTGTTTTCATGTTCTAAATGTTTTGTTTGCTTGTGTCTTTTCCAACGCAGGCACTGTTTCCTGGTTGGTGTAAAAAACAAGTTATAGCAACCTCTGACCTGTGACTCTTCATCCATGCTTCCAACCTGCTTCCCTCACTCCCCACCCCACAACAACAATAACAACAACAGTAATAATAATTTATTTATATAGCGCCTAAACAACAATTATAATTATGAGCTCTTAGCGCTGTACAGTTCAACATGTGTAATAGAGCGAGCACATGTCACTATGTTACTTAAATTAGTCTAAAACAACAATTTAAAAAGATATATTCTCTCTATCTATACATATTTCAATTCACGCATATTCAAGACTCATTTTAAAACATAGCATTTAGAATAAAAATACGACACTAAAACAATCTGCAAGTAATGCATTTCACCCACACACCCATTAGTCATTTCAATGACTAGTAATAAAACAATTATACATAATTCACTTGTTGTATACCCTTTCTCCTCTCTCTGTCTGTCTGCCCTCCCCCCCTTCTCCCCCCCCCCCCCCCCCCTTTCTCTCACTCTACGACAGATGTTTCGTGACCAGATACGTCTTTGTTTGTTTTTTTAATGTGGCCAGGCACTGGCTCTGTCTGGCATGCAGAGGGAGTGAATTCCAAGCAGCTGGACCAGACACAGAAAACTATATTTTTCCAAAAGTATTCAGAGAGAATCGCTGAACAACTACGAGGTAGGAGTCTTGAGATCTGACAGTTCTAGTGGGTTTGTAAGTTTGGAGAAGCTTACACAGATAGGAGGACATAGCAAATCCTGAACCTTTTCTTCGCACCAAATTATCTTTTCCTTTTTCACCTGTATTTATCTAGATGTGCATTTTGGTCAGTGTAAAAATTGCAATACAGCTCAACCGGCATGTGATCTAATTCAGTTCTATCTTCTACAGAAAAGGCATGGACAAAGTCTAACAAACTGCCGGACATTAAGCCCGTTCTTAATTGGGCGAATGTTTCTTCGCGAAGCTAGTTGAAAGTATTCGGCGAAGCTAGCTGGTTCTTAATTGGGCCAACCTTTCTTCGCGAACCTAGTTGGAAGTATTCGTCGAAGATACCTTCGGGGTCCAAAAAACTTCGCTCAACATGTTCTGGTGACATTAGCCCTATTGGACGATCATTGCCTCTGGTTGGCTGAGAGCAGAGCTCTCCTGTGAATGAAGAAAAATGAAAATAAAAACGGATGACGGTGTCGCTAGGTTCTTCACTCGCTTCGGAGGGAATTTGTTTATTTGTTGACTTGTGGGAGGCGCAGCCTTGTCTCGGAGACCCAGAATGAGATAGTAGTTAGTTGAAGTACCCTGTGAGGGATGATGAAAGTATATTGACTTGACTTGACTTGACTTTAGCCTACATTTTCAATCATGCTGTCTGCTGCGCGTCTGCCGCAAGTTCGGGCCGAAGCTTGCATCTCATTACAAGCCAGTTGAGAATGAAGTAAAGTTTGGACTGTCCGAACCATATTCGGCGAGCTAAAAGTTCAATTAAGAAACGAATCATAGTTCGTCGAACTGTCCGAAGTATGTTCAGGCGAACAAACACTGGCCCAGTTAAGAACGGGCTTTAGACAATAATCCACCACACTGCAGCCTTGGTCAGATATAAAGGTGAACTTGCCGTGATTGTCCCATGGCCGACAGCCATTGATTAACTGGACATCAAACAATGTACACAGCTCCAGGATTCTTTTCCCAAAGTTGTTTATCTGGCTGTCTTGCGAGATTCGACTGCATTCCAACATCTGTATCTTATCAGCCACGTCTTTCTCATAATTCTGTACAAAATCCTGATTAACTTGGTAGTTGGCTGTTCTTGCATTAAAGTCGCCATTACAAATGATGTTCAGATCACCGGACCGGCACCTCTAGAAGATCACAAATACAATTTTCGGCTTCTGCAATGTGGCAGTTGGAGTCCGGTGAGCCGTAGAAAGGACTGCCGCTGGGTAGTACATACGTTGCTAAATACAGACAGTCATCCTCCGTACCAAACAGAGTTCTTGACAACTTTAGAACAATGACATTATCGCACTGGACACTAATTCTTTCCACAAACTTACTGATATGCTTCTTAACCATCACGATAACACCTCCTGATCGTCTCCCTTGGTATGACAACTTGACAGCTGGACATACGAATCTGACATAATCACAGAAAAACAAGAACAGACATATCAAAACTGTTGTCAACAAAGGTTTCTACCAACGTTACAAAATCAAACTGTTAAACATATTTCACCCAATCACAGTCAGAACGTTTACTCGCAATACCTGCCACATTGTAGAGTAAGAAAGATACAGACCGTATAAACCGGGGCCGGCCGTATTCCTAGGTATCGGCTGCGTCGTCAAAAAGCGCGTCAGTATCGTCCGCATCACTCCCATCTACCCTGCCTGTATTATTTGACTTTGCACTGACGTTGCTTTCTTCGTTGGCGGAGCGCTGGGTGTGGAACATCGTGTCAATACGGCCCTGGGAAGGTGAGGCCCCTGCCAAAACCTCGAGCCCGCGTGACACTGTCACGGATTGCACGGCTGCCACTCTCCGCTGTCGTGTCACTTTGACCCGCATCCGTGTCAGCCTGGCTGTTGTCACGGACGCGCAGATTGTAACACTAGCCGACCCTCTTTGCTCGTCTGTCACACTAGAATCGTTAGCTTCGCTGTCGCTGTTGTTGGTGTTGTTGGCGGAGACTGCGGAGCTTCGGTGGTCCGGAGTAGCTTCGGTGCTGTCCCTCTGGCCCCTTCCTTCTGTCAGCGGTTGCGATGCCTGTCTCGGACTGCCGACGTGTGCAGTGTGGCGTGTCGTTCCCCTTTCCCCCCGCTGATGGAACGGCGTCGCGCTGCTGTTCTTGTCCAGGACGCGAGCTGCCTTGGGCGGTCGCCAGGCCGGTGTGGCCGCTGTCGGCGGGGTGATGAGGTGAGTTGATGCTTAATGTCCTCAGATGTCATTTGACATATTAGGGACAAGTTGTGACCAATGCCGAAGCACGGTTCAATAAAATCCACATACGTAAGGTGTATGCGTGTTTAGCTGTAACCTGTCACCTGCACTTTTTGGCAGAATGACCGGGATTTTTTACGTGCTACTGTGGTAACACGGGGGTGGAACGGATACCGAAATAAGAGTCAGCACAGAAAGTCGACCCTGGAGAAGAAAATTCTCCCGCCGTTCCAGCAGGGATTCGAACCCGCGACCTTTCAATCACGAGTCCGGCGCTCTAACCACTGAGCTATCCCCGCCCCAATCGGCGGGGTCCTGGTTTGTTTGTTTTTATGTTGCTTTACGTCCACGGAGGCGGGATAACCTATTAGGGACGGGGACAGAGTGGGAAAGGGGCCAGGGTGATTGGCTCGACCGCGGAAACCGCCCGAAAAAGACCGGAGAGACCGTGGACCGCCGCCAGAACAATGGAAGTGTTAAGGCGGTGTCCCCTCGCCATTGCCCAGCGACTTGTGCACTGCGCAATTGCTCTTTCAACTGCTGTGCTGGACAGAGTCACTAAGACAATGTCCGTTGCACCGCTGTTGACGAACAACTTGGACAACTCAAAGCAAAAGACGTCCAACTTGCTCAGCCCAGCTCCACCTCCCTACTCATGATCTCTTCTGGGCAAAAGTGAGGGTCCAGCTCCACCTCCCTCCTCTAAGATCTCTTGATCTTTTGATCTCGCCTGGAACCCTGGGGTCCTGGTCTGTCTGTCTGGCACTTGTATTCCGCACTGGACGCAGAGGAGGGAACTGGGAAGGTTGCAGCAGGTAGTCTGAAGAGTCCTGTAGTGGTCCAGGTCGGTGTTCTGACTGCGCTGTTGGTCGTGGATCAGGGGTGGCTCCACGATTAACGTTTCTGGCACCCCCTCCTTCCCAGGAGCGACCGCTTTGCCGGACTCTCTCCTTGTGTCGTTGAACATCGGGGTTCTTCGCTGGCTCCTTGTCACGTCTCTTGTGTCTCATGATTCGGTCGTGGAAGAGGTCGCAAGTGTACATCGAGTCCTCAGTAATGAGTTTTTCAAAACGCAGTTTAGTGCTGTGTCCCTTCTGCCTCAGTTCTCTCTCATCAATGACGACGTTTCTTCTGAACTGTCTCCGAAAAGTCTTCTCTGACGTAGATGTTGTCGTAGCCGTTGGAGGTCTTCAGCTTGCGCGCATTTGTCAGCACCAACATCTTCTGCTTGTAAGAAAAATCGAACGCCGATGGCCTTCCCCACTCTGTATGTCCGCTCCATCTCCAACAACGCGATCCCCGTGACCTCTTTCACACAGAGTTTTACTTTCCTCTCGCAGTCCTCCCACGATTCACCGATGCGAAGCCTATGAACACGTTGTTGCGCCTGCTCTGGTTCTCCATGTAGTCGCACTTTTCGGTCAGGTTACAGCAGCCGTTTCACTTAAGCTCACAACGAGACGGACAGTGACACGGGTGGCATTTGGGACCATGCCGTAAGAGGGAGGAAGTCAGTCATAAACTGGCCGGCTCCAGCCTCGTTACTCAAGGCGTTACAGCATGTCACTGTTACTGACAAGCAGAGCATGTCTGTGAACAACGTCAAGCGTCTTACTGACGCGGGTAGCGCATCAAGAATCTAAGCTGTTGGTCTGGCTGCGCCTGTCTGCTCGGTTAGTGAACAGAGACAAAGACCTAATTGCCACCACTGACGCGCATCACCGGCCAGTTCGGGTACACGCACAAAGACCCGGAAAGGGTTCACAGGCTAAGTAGAGTGAAAGTATGCGCGCCCAAGACTCGGCCATACAAAAGCCGGACCAAAACAGAAATAACATGTCACAGTTTATACAATCACCCCTATGTACTAAACCACATTCAACTAGTAGAATGAACGTTCCACAACATCTTCAAAGTGTTAGACATGATATACCACCGATTTCATGTAGAAACATAGATCGGTAGGAAACTAAACAAATAAGTTATACCGCACAGAGATTTGTACGGCCGTGAAGAAACCTCTGTGACAAAGGATCCATACTTTAAGAGGGATAACTTTGCACCGGCAAAGCATAACTCAAACTGAACATCCAACAATGACAACATATAACATACTAGCTACATATCAGCTAACCAGGGTTAGCTGCATACATGTTGGAAGCACTAGTTATCTTGTGGCATAAAAGCTTAACATTTGAACGCACAATGTACACTGACGCCATGGCGGCTGCAACCAGGCGGCAATCTGACGCCGAAATTACCCTCGTGTTCAAGGACCAAAATCAAGGCACGTTGTGAACATGGTAACATTATAAACATACATTATTTACATCAATAAGAAACAATAGAACAACAAGCCATAGAAAAATTACTTACAGGCTCTCCCCTGAGATGAAAACATGAACACCGGCCGCAACAGTAAACAAACAACCTGCCTCTGCAGGGACACTGGGGGAAAAGGGACGCTGCCGACCCAGCGCACAGGTTTTAACACCTTAGATAACTGGGGCCATAAAACTCCCACCCTATCAAAAAGGATAAAGGACAGGAAAGTAAAGTTAAAGGGTCATGGCCCGGAACACGTATACAGTACACTCGGTTACATAAGTACCAATAAGCAATTGATTAATGAAGTTTCACAGAGTTCCTACAAACGTGCAGAAACATTGGAATTAAATTCCCTTCATGGACATACATGTATACAACAATCAAAGTTTGAGATAAACATGTAATTTATACAAATCCGTCAAAATTTCACGAGAGGTAATTCTCGGACATATATTTGTGCAGATTACGTTTGAAACAAGGAAGAGAAATACAGGATTTTCTGTTCTGAGGCAGGGAGTTCCAAAGGGACGCTCCGGCGAAGGATATGCTAGTTTTAATCAAGTCTTGGCCTTGGCACGTAGAGGTTATTTCTGGAGTTAGTGTAGTGGGCCTGGTGACTAAGGAAGGGTTGTGCAAGGTAGTTTGGGGAATTATGCATAAATATTTCTTTATTGTAAGAGAGCTAAGAGAGCTGTTGCGGTAGGTTTAAAATTCCAAGTGCTCTCATCTTTTGCTCTGTAGGTAGGGAAGGATCAGGAAGGATTCATTTGCCTGCCCTTCGATATAGGGAGTTCAGTTGTTGTTTTTATGTGTACTTCACCACAGCCACCCCACACAATTGACGCATAATCGATGTGAGGTTTTATGTGAGCGTTGTAGAAGACTTTTCTGGTGTCCATGTTGATGATATGTTGCAGTTGAGAAAGAAGAAACAGTTTGTTTGGTTTTGACATTGAAAGCTGTTGTCGACAATGAGACCTAGTAGCGATGTTCGGTTACATTTTGAATATTCTGACCATCCAATGAAAGCCTCAATGGCAAGTGTGAGAGCTGGTGCTTTTGTCGTGTAGTAATTACCATTGACTTTGTTTTTACGGGATTAATGAGCATGTGATTAGTGTTGAACCACACTGAAACACGTCAAGACAAAGCTGTAGCTTTTTTTGATTTTGCACAATGCTTTTTTCTGTTGTATGAAGTGTGGTGTCATGCGCGAGCATATGACATTCTGCAGAATTTGATGGTATATGCAGAGGTAGATCATTAATATAGATGCAGAAGGGTACAGGTCCCAAGACTGACCGTTGTGGTACACCATATTTAGCAACTGTTTCAGACGAGTAGGAGCCACGGAAAAAGACACATTGTATTTTTTTTTAAAGGCATGAGCAGAAAAAAGGCAATATGTTCGAACTGTCTAAGTAGACAGAAAGTTTTGAGAATAAGATTCTGTGATCAACAAGAACGAACGCTTTTTTGTTGTTGTTGTCCAAAAAGACATCTCTGGACAGGTCTGATCTATTTATAACTGAAAGGCACGAGTCTGCCAATCGTGCAAGTGCGGTATTGTTAGAGTGTTTAATAATAATAACCATACGTAACTCTTATATAGCGCCTAATCCAACTAGACTGGCTTAAAGCACTTCACAATTCAAGAATGAACATCAATACATGAAACATGCATACACCAGACGATCCAACGCTAACAGCAAAGCGCAGGCAAACATGCACACATCCCGGAACAATCACTGCAACCCCGACATGCAATGCAGCAATACATGGACCATGGAAACATCTCATGATTGCAAATTAAATACAAATAGCATCATAAACAACAACAAAAAACTGGGTTCTATTGAAAGGTTTGGGAGAGCAAGTGGGTTTTCAGCTGTGACTTAAATGAGGAGTATGTTTGCGTGTGGCGGATGGAGAAAGGCAGATTATTGCAGGTTACGGGACACTGATAGGATAAAGATCTCTGGCCTGAGTATTTCTTTTTGAACAGAGGGATCTTCAGTTTATGTGTGTCTGCGGTAGACCGTAAACTACGGGATGGCATGTAGATTTGTAAAAGGTCAGCGAGGTATTGAGGGGTGGAGGCAGTGACGAAGTTGTAACACATGCAGGATAGTTTGTATGTTATACGGTCAGAGATTGGTAAGCAATGTAGTGCTTTGAGGAGTGGTTTAGTGTGTTCAAGTCGGGAATACTTAAGGATTAATCTGGCAGACGCGTTTTGGATTTTTTAGAGTTTATGTAGTAGACATTCAGGGACGCCCACAAGCAGACATTTACCATAATCTAAGCGAGACAGGACGAGGGATATCGATACTACTAGCGTTTTGGCTGCGTCCTCTGTCAAGTACTGTCTGATTGAGGAAATCGCCCGAAGCTCCCAATAGGTCATCTGGCACACTTTGTTTATGTGTTCCTTTATGGACAATCTCGAGTCAAGAATAACACCAAGGTTTCCAACACTTTTCGCAAATGGCACTACACTAGAACCTATTTGTATGGATGTAGGTAGGTCTTTGTCAGAGCTGGATGTGGCTACAAGAAGAAATTGTAGTTTATTTTGGACCATCCAGCTCTGTATGTCATTTGTGCAATGCTGAATGCTCTCGATAGCACTATCGATGTTGCATGAATCAGAGGAAGTGTTCAGTTGCGTATCATCAAGGATTGATGTTTTACTGGGTGCTTGGCAATCAAATCAGAGAGGGGTTTAGTATACATGATAAACAAGACTGGGCCGAGAACAGACCCTTGAGGGACACCGAATGACAGTTGGACGGGTTCTGAATCACGTCCAAGTACAGAGACAAACTGTATTCTACCAGTAATATACGACCTCAACCACGCTAGCGCCGTACCATCAACACCAAAGTACGACTGCAGTCGTGCTAAGAGAATCTCTTGGTCACTGGTGTCGAAGGCTGCCGACAGGTCAAGCAACGTAACCACGGAGATCTTTCCGTCATCCATCTTGGTTAGTAGGTCATTGGTGACACGGGTGAGATCTGTCTCCGTACTGTGTCCTGTCCGGTATGCTGATTGAAAAGGCCTTAGAGGTAATTCGATTTCAGGCGATCTTGAAGTTGACAAAGAACAGTCTTTTCCAATAGTTTGGGAAAGAATGGTAAGTTAGATATCGGTCTGTAGTTTTTCAGGTTGTTAGGATCCAAATTCTGTTTTTTCAGTTGAGGTTTCACTATTGCCGTCTTGAAGTCAGGTGGAGAAGACACCAGTTGTTAACGACTCGTTGATAATCTGCGTCAGTGATGGTAGTAAGAAATAGATACACTCGTACATCAGTGTGGTTGGCATGGAGTCCACTTCACATGACTTCGGAGTTGTTCTCTTCGGCAGGTCACGGACAAAATCTTGAGATACTGGTCTAAACTCTACCAGAGGACATCTACTAAATTCTCCCGACTCAGCCGATGAGGGCGACGCAGCAACGCGGTCATGGTTGTTGCGAATAGCGATAGTCTTGCTGCGGAAGAAATCCAAAAAGACACCAGGGACTTCTTTTGTGTTGGTAGTTGGAAAGGTCGATGGTTTAGCTTTTCCGAGTAATGTGTTGACGTTCAGGAAGAGCTCTCTGCATGTTGCACTAGCACAGATTTTGGCGCTGTAGTACGCTGTTTTTGCCTGCTGCACGAGCTTGGTGACTTGTTGCTTCAGTCTGGAGAAGATTTGTCTGTTGACTGTCAGGCCAGACTTGAGCCATCGCATTTCGGCTCTGCGTCTCTGGCGTTTCAAATCCAGTAGTTGTTCAGTCACTGAAGCGAACCTCAGGATCAATGGCTTTCAGGTTGCGTGTTGACTTGAACACTAGTGGGTCTTTTGGAACTTTTACGGCGGAAGCCTGTTAGAAGTGGATGGAAAAGGTATCGTGTCTCCAGACAGGTGACTTGGTGTTTATGAACATGTCGTTCCAAACGTTTAGACAGAACCGACAGTAATGAGATTGGTCTATAATCATTCAGATTTTTGTGATCTCTAGTTTGGGGTAAAGGAATAACTTTCGTTTTTTGAAATGCTGAGGGGACAACATTCTGCTCGATGGACAAATGAAAAATATGGGTCAGTGACAAGCTAGTTTAAACAACTGATTGCTGATTCCGCCAGGTCCAGAAGCCTTTTTAAGGTTGATCCCAGAGATATATTTTCCCATTTCATGGACAGCCATCAAGGTATGCTAACGGAATCAGTTCCCTTAGTCTTTTGATGACAGTCTACCAAGCAGATAGTAAGAATTACAATACTGTGATCCGGTGGGTTCAAACAAAACAAAAACTAGAAAAACAAGTGAACACACAATGCAATGACAATGACAATCACTAATACAAAACAAATACTTGTAGAACAGCAAACAGAATAACTATTATAAAAACAATGTAAAAAATTACTACGCTAACACACACACACACACACACACACACACACACACACACACACACACACACACACACACACACACACACACATACACACACACCATCTCTCTCGTGAGACAACTAAAACACTGAGGAAGCACCAATGCCCACCAATGCAGAAATTCTACTGGCAGAAGGCTATCATGAAAAAGTCAGTTCTGAGTTTGGATTTAAACAGCGGAAGGGTAGTAGAATTTCTGAGATTCGATGGCAGAAAGTTCCAGACGGAAGGAACTGAAGGAACGTTCCCCGAACGTTTTGGTGTTACGCTTTGGGACTTTGAGGAGCTTCTCACACGATGAACGAAAGTTTCTTGTTGGTGAATATGCACATAGGGTCTAGGAAAGATAACCTGGTACAGTGACTTATGGGAAAATATAAACCTGAATTCAGTCTAATATCACTTTAAATAAAAAGGAAGAATAAACTTGAAAAAGATTAACTAAACCCTAGGTACATAAAACTGGAAACGACTTCAGTGAGGAACCAAACAAGTGTTGAGAGTGTGCCGGGGGAATATGATTGTTGTTGGTGGCTGGCTGAGGCCGTGTCTCTTTTAAAACAACAGTTGTGTATATTTGGTGCTCCACTGGCTGATTTGTCAACAATCAGCGGTTGTAGTAAATGTTTCCCTGTAATGTGGGTGAGCTGCATCCAAAGCACGGGAACAAAGCGGGATCACTGTGATCGTCAGTCACTTGCAATGCGCTCAAACAGAAAGACTGAAACAAAATGTTGGGTTTTCGGTGGATTTTCTGTTCTTCGTTCTTTCTGATCACGTATTCAGTCTGCCTCATCCAGTGCCAGACACCGTGTGAGTATAATGTTACATGAAAATGGAGAACAACATTACTGAAAAATAAAACTAATGTAACGAACCTTTATATTCTACAAACATCAAAGTATCTTGTATGCAACAGAATGTATATTGCACTTTCGCCTGACGTCTACTGCCTTGTCCTCATAAAATTCGGCTGCAGTAATCAAAACTTTACATTGAAACAGGCCGACAACAAAATGACAAGAGAAAACAGAACATAATTATAGGAAGTGAAATCTA
Organism: Alviniconcha strummeri; assembly: GCA_963584105.1. Taxonomy (NCBI): domain Eukaryota; kingdom Metazoa; phylum Mollusca; class Gastropoda; family Provannidae; genus Alviniconcha; species Alviniconcha strummeri. The sequence goes on from OY757557.1 coordinate 3,932,547, forward strand.
TCTGCTGCTGGAGATGAATTTCACCATCAATCTTCCGCAGACAGCCATAGTAGTGCAGTCTGTCGAAACTAACTCGCACGCTTATTAACGTTCTTTTTCTTACAGTGACTGTCAAGCTACAAAACGGCACTTAACAGTTAAACGATGAAATGTGAGAAAGCTAAACCACTCATCTGTTCTGGGTTGAGCCATGTTGTAAAAAATAGCTCAGCCAAAAACAGATAAGTGTTTAGCTTTCTGTCTCACATTTCATCGTTTAACTGTTAAGTACCGTTTTGTAGCGTGACAAAGGGGGTTACCCCGAAGATTTGCAGGCTTTGTCTTGTCCTAATAAATAGCCTTGTTTTGAACCTTTTGTGCGCTTAAATCTCGTTTTAGAATGCTAGCAGTCACTCTTACGTCCCATTTCCAACCTTCCATTTCTGTCCAAAATCCTTTAAAAAGTCGTTCTCCACAAACTTCTCTCCCATCTCCAAGAAAACAACCTCAGCGATCCCTTTCAGTCAGCCTATCGAGCAGGATACAGCACTGTGACCGTTTTGTTACGTATTGTAAACGATATGCTCTCCGCTCTGGACAATGACAATATTTCTTTTCTCTTGTTGGATCGTTCTGCCGCAAAATTCTCCTCTCCCGCCTGAACTCTGTTTTTGGCATTCAGTCTACTGCTCTCCAATGGTTTCACTCATACCTCTCAGACAGATATCAGTCCACTTCAGTCTATAACTCGTCTTCCTCACTATCACAGCTCATGTACAGTGTGCCTCAGGGCTCAGGGCTCAGTACTAAAAATCTGCCAAACTGCTTATTTCGACCTTAAATGCATTAGCTCAATCCTCAGGTTTTTCAATGAAGACGCAACCAAGACTCTTGTTACTTCCTATATCCTCTCACGGCTTGACTACTGCAACTGTCTCCTCATGGGTACACCTAATTCTGTCATCCAGCCTCATCAGAAAATTCAGAACTTTGCTGCGACTTGTTCTCTTGGCACCCCTTCACTACCACTCAACACCTCTCCTGGAAAAACTGCACTGGCTTCCCATTTCAGAACATATTCAGTGTAAGGTCGCTTGTATGTGTTTCAGTGCTATAAGTGGTTCTGGCCCTGCTTACCTCTCTGAACTGCTGCATGTCTACACTCCGTCTCGTACACAACGCTCTTCTTCTGACACGCGCATGCTGGAAATCCAACAATACAAACGCAAGACTCATGGCTTTCGCACCTTCTCTTGCATTGGACCCCACATATTGAGTTCACTCCCATAAGACCTTAGACATTGCTCAACCCTGTCATCTTTTAAAGCCAAACTGAAAACCTTCCTCTTTTCACAGTATTTCCATCCTAATATCAGTACCCAGTTTCTGCTACAGTCACTGTGTGTGTGTGTGTGTGTGTGTGTGTGTGTGTGTGTGTGTGTTGTATTTTTTTTTTTTTTTTGTGTGTGTGTGTGTGTGTGTGTGTGTGTGTGTGTGTGTGTGTGTGTGTGTGTGTGTAATACTTTATGTAAGTTATTTTGGTTGGACTATGCTTTACATGTGTATAGAATATCATATTTAGCTTAATATGTATCATGTGAGCGCCCAGGGCGTTGATGAGCGCATGATAAATGTACATTATTATTATTCTTGTTTCATATGTTTTTAAAATCTTTGTTTACATTTCCAAAAAAAGAGAAAAAAAAGAAGGTTTTCTCGATCAACTTCTTCCTTTAAATCAACACTCAAACTGACCTTTATTTTCAAAATGATATTGCGTGTGTGTGTGTGTGTGTGTGTGTGTGTGTGTGTGTGTGTGTGTGTGTGTGTGTGTGTGTGTGTGTGTGTGTGTGTGTGTGTGTGTGTGTGTGTGTTACCAGGTGTATATTTCATATTCCCGTCGCTTAACGGCAGCCAGTTGATCAAAGACGGAAACAACGACGTTGACTTGCAATTCGCTGTGAATCAGACTTGCACCTCTTCTCTGACCAACGTTTCTGACATCATGATAACCAAGAACGGTCGTACAGTACCACGCTGCGTGTTCGTTCTCGAAGAACGGTGCTGGTCAAACAACGACAGTTCATGCCGCTGTCCTGAGGACGGCACTGACTTGTATCACTTTCTGCTGCCTGCTGACCCCTCTAACAACGGCACCTGGGTGTGGTCAGCCAAGCCAGCGGTCATCGAGGATTACAAGATGGATATCCTGGTTACTGGTGAGTAAATAAAATGAGTCTCTGTGTGTGTGTGCGCGCGCGCGTGCGTGCGTGCGTGCGTGCGTGCGTGCGTGCGTGCGTGCGTGTGTGTGTGTGTGTGTGTGTGTGTGTGTGTTGTCGTGGTGAGGTGTGTGTGTGTGTGTGTGTGTGTGTGTGTGTGTGTGTGTGTGTGTGTGTTTTGTGTGTGTGTGTGTGTGGTCGTGGTTATGTGTGTGTGTGTGTGGTAGTGGTTATGTGCGTGTGTGTGTGTGCGTGTGTTGTCGTGGTGAGGTGTGTGTGTGTGTGTGTGTGTGTGTGTGTGTGTGTGTGTGTGTGTGTGTGTGTTTTGTGTGTGTGTGTGTGTGGTCGTGGTTATGTGTGTGTGTGTGTGGTAGTGGTTATGTGCGTGTGTGTGTGTGCGTGTGTGTGTGTGTGTGCGCGCACGCGCGCGCGTGTGTGTGGTGTGTGTGTGTATGTGTGTGTGTGTGTGTGTGTGTGTGTGTGTGGTCGTGGTGAGATGTGTGAGTGTAGGTGGGTGTATTTCAGAGACTGTATGTGGCGACCGTCGACTTCTCTAAGGCCTTCGGTCTGAATCACAGAGACCGTCTATTCAAATGATTGACAGAATAGACTGCATGTCCACCCACACTTCGTCTGACGGTCGATAGAATAGAGTGCATGTCCACCCACACTTTTGACGATCGACAGAATCCACTGCAGGTCCTCTGACACTTCTTCTGACTGTCGACAGAATAGACTGCATGTTCACCCACTCGTCTGCTGACAATCCAGTGTTCAATACGGACACAACAGACACCACAGGCCTTCGACATCCGTCCTCAGAGACAGGCAGGGAGGCATTCTGTTCGGGCACTGTTCGGGTTTTCTTCATCCTCCTCTTGAAACACGCCTTCCGGTCTTCATCCTCCTCTTGAAACACGCCTTCCGGTCTTCATCCTCCTTAATCATCTTGAAGCACGTCTTCAGGTCTTCATCGGGACGAATTTACCCGGACACAAAATAGAACCGTACTCTTGGGGCCAACGCTAGACCCAAGGCAAGGGTCAAGGGTTAAGGCCAAGGCCAGGTTGTGAGAGGTCCTTACCCGGGACTTGCTGTTCGAGCCCCACTGCGGAGGACATTCAATCTCTTCAACCTTCAGTCTCTTCAGCTTTCAATCTCTTCAACATTCAGTCTCTTCAACCTTCAATCTCTTCAACCTTCCATCTCTTCAGCTTTCGATCTCTTCAACATTCAGTCTCTTCAACCTTCAATCTTTTCAACCTTCAATCTGTTCAGCTTTCAATCTCTTCAAAATTCAGTCTCTTCAACCTTCATTCTCTTCAACCTTCAATCGCTTCAACCTTCAGTCTCTTCAACCTTAGATCTCTTCAACATTCAGTCTCTTCAACCTTCAGTCTCTTCAGCTTTTAATCACTTCACCCTTCAGTCTCTTCAACCTTCAAGCTCTTCAACCTCTTCAACTTTCAATCTCTTCAGCCTTCAACCTCTTCAACCTTCAATCTTTTCAACCTTCAAGGTCAGAGCCTCGTGGACCGCACTCCTCAGGCTCGTCTGCACCTCGGACACAATCAGCTTGAAGACAAACAGGATCACAAACAATGTTGACTCACCTCCTGTGATTGGCATCAACAGCTGCTGATTCGGGCTGAGTATTTAACTCCTGTCTATGCTCACGAAGAGAGTACTGAACTCCTGTCTGTGCTCACAGAGTACTGAACCCCTGTCCATGCTCACAGAGTACTGAACCCCTGTCCATGCTCACAGAGTACAGAACCCCTGTCCATGCTCACGAAGAGAGTACTGAACTCCTGTCCATGCTCACAGAGTACAGAACCTCTGTCCATGCTCACAGAGTACTAAACCCCTGTCCAAGCTCACAGAGTAGAGAACCCCTGTGCGTCCGTTCTCACAGAGTACCGAACTCCTGTCCATGCTCACAGAGTACAGAACCTCTGTCAATGCTCACAGAGTACTGAACTCTTGTCCATGCTCACAGAGTACAGAACCTCTGTCCATGCTCACAGAGTACTGAACCCCTGTCCATGCTCACAGAATACTGAACTCCTGTCCGTGCTCACAGAGTACTGAACCCCTGTCCATGCTCACAGAGTACTGAACCCCTGTCCATGCTCACAGAGTACAGAACTCCTGTCCATGCTCACAGAGTACAAAACCTCTGTCCATGCTCACATGGAATACAGAACCTCTGTCCATGCTTGAATTTCAGTACTGAACCCCTGTCCATGCTCACAGAGTACAGAACCCCTGTCCATGCTCACAGAGTACAGAACCCCAGTCCGTTCTCACAGAGTACTGAACTCCTGTCCATGCTCACAGAGTAGAGAACCTCTGTCCATGCTCACAGAGTACAGAACCTCTGTCCGTTCTCACAGAGTACCGAACTCCTGTCCATGCTCACAGAGTACTGAACTCTTGTCCATGCTCACAGAGTACAGAACCTCTGTCCATGCTCACAGAGTACTGAACTCTTGTCCATGCTCACAGAGTACTGAACTCCTGTCCATGCTCACAGAGTACTGAACTCTTGTCCATGCTCACAGAGTACAGAACCTCTGTCCATGCTCACAGAGTACAGAACCTCTGTCCATGTTCACAGAGTACAGAACCTCTGTCCATGTTCACAGAGTACAGAACCCCTGTCCATGCTCGCAGAGTACTGAACTCCTGTCCATGCTCACAGAGTACTGAACCCCTGTCCATGCTCACAGAGTACTGAACTCCTGTCCATGCTCACAGAGTACTGAACCCCTGTCCATGCTCACAGAGTACAGAACTCCTGTCCATGCTCACGTAGAGATTACGGAATCCATTGTTGCGTCACGTCTTGTCACCTACGAGGAGGCACCAAATCGTGCATCCGCTGCACCTTTTTAACTTAGATGTCAATACGTGTAATATATATTATATCCTCTATGTGTGTGTGTGTGTGTGTGTGTGTGTGTGTGTGTGTGTGTGTGTGTGTGTGTGTGTGAGAGAGAGAGAGAGAGAGAGAGAGAGAGAGAGAGAGAGAGAGAGAGAGAGAGAGAGAGAGAGAGAGAGAGAGACTCAGACTCAGACTCAGACTCAGAAGATTTATTGTTTGCAAGTGCTTAAGACTTCTAACAATACACCAGGAACACATTCATTGAAACTGACGTATAAAGTATGAAATGCTACCCAAAATATGAACGTTAAGTCCGACACATATTAAGTTACAACATTCACTACAAGGGATACAACACCAGAATATACTAGGCAAACCTAAACGCAAGTGCGTGGGAGAACATACATCCGAACTTAGTAAAGAGCATGATTACACCTCTCTCTCTCTCTCTCTCTCTCTCTCTCTCTCTCTCTCTCTCTCTCTCTCTCTCTCTCTCTCTCTCTCTCTCTCTAACCTACCCCCCCCCCCCAACATCCCCACCCATCCCTTCTTTGTAACATGTAGTCACACATGGCCACATGCCCCACTGTACATTTGACCCCACGGAAATCCTCGGACTATGACTAGTCTATTTCAGTAGCACGTAAATATCGCGTTTTTTACAGGCATGAAATACAAAAAATGCAAGGTTTTGACTTGAGTTTTTCTCGTGACACTGCATCAAGAGCGTAAAAGAATGTTCAGTTTGCAAGTACCGGTGGATGTATCTCTGACGAAGTTCGTTGTATAACGAACAGAAGCAAATAAAATGCACTTCATCTTCAATTTCAGTTTCACAAAAACTGCACAATATTTTGGAGGCATTTTCGTGGGCATAGCGAAAGCGATTTGCATTTAGAGGAAACACGCCCATCCTTAATTTTATGAGGACATCTCTGAAGTATTTTATTGGAACAAAGTCAAGATTGTTCTCTGTAAGTAAGTTGGATTTAAATGATGCATACAAACAAAATCTCTCACTGCTGTTAATAGCGGTAGTCCACTCTTCGTTAAAATCATCGCAGAGTCGTTCCTTGAGAATTGCCAAAAAGGCCCTTTCATTATCAACACTCTTTTGCAACCAAACAAAACCAAAGCCAAATTTACACAAGTCCCTCAGTCTAGATGCCCAACAACATTTGCCATTCAATTCCATGTTAATTTGCATGTAGTAGGCTTGTTTTGGCAACCTATTCTCGTTCATGTGTAACAGTTTAAACCAGTATTTAACAGCTCGTATACACGAATTGACAAACAAGGGGTACCTTCCAAGATCCCCATACACACATTTGTTTGGAGTCTTCAATGGGACGTTCAAAAAGCGTTTACAAGCAAGGGTGTGGACTTTCTCAACCACATCAACACGCTGAAGGCACCATACTTCTGAACCATACAGAACGATTGGTTGGATTTGCGCATCATACATTTTGAAAAAGGTCTGCCTTGTCATTTCACTAAAATTACGCAAAGCTCGGACACAGTCATATGTTGCATTTTTACCTTTAGCTGCCAGGAGGATAACACCTTGACAGACACTAAGTTTGGTTGTAAACGTATAGTCGAGGTAGGTATAACTATTAACAACTTCTACTTCATTCCCCTCTAGAAACCACTTTTCATTTTTGCCGAGAAACCCACCTTTTCTGAATACCATGACTTTCGACTTTTCAGTATTGATGGACAAGGAGTGTTCCTTACACATTGAATTCAAATCGTTCAGTTGATTTTGTAACCTCATGGCAGTACTTGACAAGAGCGCTAAAACAGCAGCAAAAATAGTTCAACTAAGCCAGGTTGGAGTTGAATACCATGTTTCTCGACTGCTTCCATGCCAATCGCAATTTCATTTACAAACAAGGAAAAGAGAGCAGGACTCAGAATACACCCCTGTTTGACACCAAAAGGACAATAAAAAAAATTCAGTCACCTTGTTATGTACACGTACACAGGAAACAACTGACCGATACATTGCTTTGATGGCATTCAAAAACGGGCCAGACAATCCGGCTTTTACCAGTGTCAGGAACAAGGCTGCACGGTCTACAGAATCGAAGGCTTTCCTCAGGTCAATGAATGCTAGGTACAATTTCCCTCCTTTCCTGCTTAAATACTTCTCTATGATTGCTGATAAGGTATATATATGGTCTATGATAGAATATCCCTTTCTGAATCCGGCTTGGGCTTCAACAATTCTTTCATGATCATCCATCCACTTTGTCAGTCTATTTCGTAAAACAGTTGCGTAACACTTGCTTGCCACACTGCAATGAAATCCCTCTGTAATTGTTTGGAATGTCTCTGTCTCCTTTTTTAAAGAGCGGTACAATCACAGAGCGAGACCACTGCTCTGGATACACCCCTTCGCTGAAAATCTTACTGAATAACTGAGTGAAGAAGGTGACTGCGATGTTACCCGAAGCTTTTAGCATTTCTGCTGTGACATGATCATGACCGCATACCTTCCTGTTTTTCAAACTAGAGATTGCTACACGCACTTCTTCGTCCGTTATTGGTTCATTTAATTCATCAAACATTGCATCAGCACCGTCAGTATTACTAGCAGGCAGATCATCACGAGGTTCTGACGTTCGAAAAACGGTTTGAGAGAGAGAGAGAGAGAGAGAGAGAGAGAGAGAGAGAGAGAGAGAGAGAGAGAGAGAGAGAGAGAGAGAGAGCAATGAAACAAAATAATGGACAGAGAGTAAAATGTTCAACACAAGTTGTGTGCAAGTCGTTGAACTTCAGAAGCAGCAAGTCAGATGTTTCTCCGCCGACTGCTTACAGTTCTTTAGAATACTTAATGAATTCATTGAATAATAAACAAATGATGCGGCTTTGATCTTTCTTGCTTCGTGACTATGTCACCTATGTTGTGACCGCTGTTATAATAATAATACCGAGCACATTTTTGGCACATATTATGCTATAAACGTTACTTGGCGCTGTACAATAAAACCTTCTAATAAGAAACAGTCATCATACGCAAAGTCAGTCCATGTTTACCTTCCGCCTCAGCCCCCTACACCTGTGGATTTTGATCAGACCGTTGGGCTTACCACAGGACTGCTTTTACACAGCCCCACAAGGTAGATAATATTGTCAGTTAGATCAAGAATTTGATTGTAAACCTAAGACTGCAAGTTGTTTCGTGATTAATTCATTTAGATTTAATCTTTACACATATTCATCACATAATCTGTACACATATTAAACAGCTTCCACGGTCTTCTGAATACGGAATCGGGGGGAGGAGGGAGGAGGAGAAGAAACGTAGTAGTGTTATTTGCTTCTTTGTAGACTGTCATCCGTCCAGGTCCTGCAGCCAAAGACTCACACCACCGGGAACAAACACTAGTTTTAGCAACGAAAAACACCGCCTCTAAATACATGCATAAAAAGCAATAAAAACACACACCCTGATCGTGTCCCCACAGGGAACAGCGCCATGCACAGACAGACTCATTTTTAATGTTGTTGTGCAGGTGTTCCTCCAACCACTCCCGCCAGCCCTGAGGAAAACGGTGACACCAGCCCTGAGGAAAACGGTGACACCAGCCCTGAGGAATACGGTGACACCAGCCCAGATGAAAACGGTGACACCAGCCCAGCCACCGTCAAGAGAAAAGTTGAAGGAAATGAAAAGACTGGTTGGTATTTCTGTGAAGTACGCCCTTCAATGAAATGTTCGTCTTAAAGAAAACAAATATGAAACAAGAATGACTACTAGCTAGACCTTTTATATATCTGGATCTGTTTTAGAACAAAACAACAGCTTTAGAACAAAACAAGATCATAATATATAAAAGGTTAAAAAGAACGTTATTTTGAGAAAAGACAACAGACGAATTTTCGGGGTAATCCCCTTTTTCAAGCTACAAAGTATCCTGCATCTCAGTTTTCACCATTTAACCGGTGTTCAGGGAAGTTAAATATTGCGTTCTGAATGTAGATATTATGTACACACGTGGACATGGTTGAGTAGCAGAGCCGGCACGGATCACTGACCTTGCTGTGGCAGTGGACCGTGTCTCTGTCACTGCTCCCACCACCGTGCCTGTGGGGTCAAAGGTCGACATCGTCTGTTCCTGGGACAACGGGGACAGTCCACCCCGTCATCCCGTTGTCCGCCTGACGGGGGAGGTGGGGGGGACGGGACGGAGAAGACCGGTCTGAAGCTGACGGAGACCAGCCAAAACCAGAAGAAAAGCAAACAGCAAACAAAAAAGAAATTGGTAAACAATGTTTAAAGATTACGATTCCCTTTTGCTTCGTTGGTCATATTCATGAGCTTACGTCACCACCCCTCACTAGTGAACGGTCGTAGGCTCAATGGGATTGTTACTGTTGCGCTGTCAGTAGTTGCGATGTAACCAGACGTTGAAGTGACCCTCTGTTCCGCTGACAATTATGCATGATTTCCAACCTTCCAAGTTTCAGATGTCAGGCAGTTCGGATTCCTTCTGCTTGGTTCCATTGGCGGCGTCTTTCTTCTCGTTGTCGTCGTCTCCGTCATGCTTGCGGTCGTGCTTAAGAGAATCCGAGGTAAGTCAAGTCAAGTCAGTGTACTTTAATCATCCCTCACACGGCAATTCAGCTAACTATTAAGGTCATTAACTTAAAAAAAGGTAAACTTGATCACATAGTATTTTGGAGCTAAAATTCACAGTTCCCTGTAAAGAGTTTTTGTGCTTGGTGTTAAGATGATATAACCAGCAAATGAAAGAAAAAGCCTAAACGTTCTCAATAAAATAGTTATAAAACAGCTTAAGAATAGTTGGATCAGCATCAAAAGATTTCAGCTTCTGCAGCAGATGGAGTCGCTGGTGTCCTTTCTTAGTGATGACCTCGGTGTTAAAATCCCATTTCAGGGAGTCCTCAAAGATCGTTCCCAGGTATTTATACGAATGGACTATTTCCACCTTTTCATCGTGTATTTCGATCGCCCTGTCGGTGTGCCTCCGTCTCCTGATATCAACTATCATCTCTTGAGGTTGGTTCACATTCAGCTCAAGGTACGACTCGTCACACCATTCTGTAAAGTCGTCACACCATTCTGTAAAGTCGTCGAAGGCTGCACCGTGACCATCTTGTGTTCACAGAAGGAGATAAAGTAAAGCATTGTCATCAGCAAATTTAACCAAGTAACTGTTCTCTTGGTTACTGCGGCAGTCGTCAGTGTACATTATATAGAGAAGGGAAGAAAGAACCAGCCCTGGGGGGATCCAGTACAGGTGACAGCTCGCACTGAGGACAACATGGTCACAACACTTGTTGACACCTGTTTGTTAAAAAAAATCGACAGTCCAAAAAACCAGGCCATGCTGAAGACTAAATCAACTTGTGAGCTAAAACACGAGGTTGCAGTGCATTAAAGGCGGAAGAGAAGTCAGCAGAGAGGAGCCGAGGCATGAGAGTGCTGCAGCTCCAAGTGCTTATACAACGTATCCACAAGTCACAGCCTGGCATCTTCAGCGCCCCTTCCTGCCCTGTATGCAAACTGTAGCGGATCAAGCATGGGTTGAACAGCAGAGAGAATGAATGACTTCACAATCTTTTCCAGCGATGTCAGCCAGGCAACAGGGGAGGAGATCATTAAGTTGTTTGGAACAGACTTTTTCGTGACTGGGATAATAGTGGACATTTTCTACAGGGATGTACAAACTGTTGATCTATAGAAGTATGGAAGAAGTTTAGAAGAACTCCACTGAACTGATCAGCAGAAAATTTCAAAGTTCTGACATCAGTACCATCCGGGCCCGAATACTTATTCACATTAATCCTCTTTCAACAACGTGCTCACAACGTCTTCCTTAATTTCAATCTTTCTTTCAGGCAATAAAGACTGATCCACTCAATATTTTACTTAAAAGAACTCTGTCAGGTCTGCTAAAAAAATCAAAAAAATCAGGACGTTCAAACCTAGTAAAACTGCATTCAACTGATCTGGCAGATGGCTGTAGCTTGACGAGACGTAAGAGACAAATCTGTGCATGCACACAAAGAAGTTTCCCATCATACCCAACACAGGATAGATAATCACACCTGAAACAATGTCTATCAACGGCTTTTGTCGTCAGGCGGACCTGTGGCGCCCCCTCTCCCTGCCCCAAACAACGGCAGACAAACGGCACGTGCTGGGGGCGCGGTCTTCCAACAAGCGCCACCTGCCGTCCATCTGAACCGTGATTCACAGCTGAGTGACTACCACATTTATCAGGATATCGAGGACGACGAGGACACGCGTAGGCAATCTGTCTGCCTGCCTGCCTGCCTGCCTGCCTGCCTGCCTGTCTGCCTGCCTGCCTGTCTGTCTGTCTGTCTGTCTGTCTGTCTGTGTGTCTGTCTGTGTGCCTGCCTGCCTGCCTGCCTGCCTGCCTGCCTGCCTGTCTGTCTGTCTGTCTGTCTGTCTGTCTGTCTGTCTGTCTGTCTGTCTGTCTGCCTGTCTGTCTGTCAGTGTGTAATAATAAATAAATGTGTGATGTGCCGGATCCCTCTATAATACATGTGTGAGGCTCAAAGCGTTAAACAGTCTGATATGTGTCTGACGGTGATGACGTTGCTGTTCCTGCTTCTGGTGATGATAGTGAAATTGTTGTGATGATGATGATGATGATGATGATGGTGATGGTGGTGGTAGTGGCGAAGATCATGATGATAATGGTGATGATGAAGATCACATTGTGAAAGAGATTTCCGGCGTAACCCCGACGATGATAACGATGATGATGATGACGGCAGTACAAAGTGAATGCCCTCTGAGCTTGAACAGGTCTGAAATATCTGTTAAAATCCACCAGACTGCTTCTGCATCTGATCATGTGAATAGGACTTTCCCACGATGTACCCCACCCCACCCCATAAGCAACCTCCATGGGTACCGGTCATGAAGCAATATCCATGGGTACCAGTCATGAAACAAGTAAGGTCCAGTCTGCAGAGCTCTCAGAGACTGGCTGCTGTAGGTCTGGCGTAAGTCAGAATACAGCCGGGCATGTTTTGCCCACTGCCAGGAATTCCACACTTCTCATTTCTGCCTCCGTAGTCCATTCAGCTTCATTTCCTCCCATTCCTCTTTGACCACAGATGACGTATGACGTGAACAGTAGTGTTTCAGAGCACGTGACACCACGAATAAGCCTGCATTGAATCAGTTCAGCAATACATAACGATGACAGAAATGCGCCTTGCTACAGATTTCCGCTACTGTTGGTTTCAGACGCACAGGACAACAGCAGGGCATCTGGTGCCGCATCAAAGCCAGACAGCAAGTGTGATGGTGACAGCACCACCGTCACGTCTTCCTCATCGTCCGACATTGAGTGGATTATTGGCAGCCTCCACACCCTCGTTTTCACGTCGTCGGCATCAGGCAGCGACTGGGACGGTGACTGCCTCAGCACCATCGCCATCGCCTCCTCACCGTCAGACAGCGAGTGGGACGGTGACTGCCTCAGCACCATTGCCATCACCTCCTCAAAGTCAGACAGCGAGTCAGATGATTACCTCCACCCCGTGCCGTCTGCCGCGGAGAGAGCCTCTGATGGTCACCAGACTGCCACCGCTTAGTCACCCTGTCACAGTCGTGGGGTGACCCACACCTTTAGTGTAACATTGCTGCTGTCAGATCGGGTCACCCTGTCACGATCCAAGGGGTGATCCACACCTTCAGTGTAACACTGCAGCTCTCAGACTTGGTCACCCTGTCACAGTCAAGGGGTAACCCACGCCTTCAGTGTAATATTGCAACTGTCAGCGTCACCGTGTCACGATCCAAGGGGTGACCCACACCTTCAGTGTAATATTGCAGCTTTCAGAGTCACCCTGTCACGATCCAAGGGGTGACCCACACCTTTAGTGTAACATTGCAACTCTCAGACCGACTCATTCAAGTGTAACCTAAAAACATTTATTTTCCCAGAACTGTAGACCTGCCATGTTTTCTGTTCCGTGATCAAGTCTCTGTTTGCTGCCCGTTTTAAGTCATAAGTCATGTAAAAAAAAAAAGAAAAAAAGAAGAAGAAGAAGATAGAGAATGACTGCTAGCGTTCGCTTGAGCCTTGTTGTGTTTGGATCATGTAAAGTAAGCTTTGTGTAGTCGGTATGCTCATGTGTACGTGTGTGTGTGTGTGTGTGTGTGTGTGTGTGTGTGCGTGTGCGTGCGTGCGTGCGTGCGTGCGTGCGTGCGTGCGTGCGTGCGTGCGTGTGTGTGTGTGTGTGTGTGACTACGGACAAAACTTTGCGCTTGATAAATACTTGAACTATTATCATGATAGGTTTGCTGCTGTCACATAAAGCTCAGGCAACAGCTTCATTGTCAGGATCTGGAATGGATCTCACCTCTGCTGACTTTGCCTGGTAGCAGGGCGCTGTTCCCTTTGTGTTGGAAGGGATGTAGTTTATGAAATAAGATGTTTAATGCATTGTATCCTGTCTAGGGGTACTGGGATTGAGTGTTATTGGGTACCATCTCATTGTGGTCTTCACTGGAATGAAATATCAGACACATTAACTAAACAAGGGGCAATAAAAAACTTTTTTTTTTTAAACGGGTCTGAAATATCACACAATAACCGACATCTTTTACTTCATGAGATTTCCTCAAGATCTGAAAAGACTGCGCATAAAGAACTTGAAAAATAAACAAACCTGCGATATCTTCTTGTTAAATGTATTTAGCAGGAGTAATATGGAAGCTCTGTCTAAATTCACGGAACACTAAATACTCACAGAACATGACGTGCATTTGTAAAAACTCCCTATCAGTTAACCACATACTAGCTGAGTGTCAGTTAACCACATACTACCTGAGTGTCCGTTAACCACATACTACCTGAGTGTCAGTTAACCACATACTACCTGAGTGTCCGTTAACCACATACTACCTGAGTGTCCTACAACCACGGAGTCATTTCAGAAAAATGGGTATGACTTTAATGCTTGTACCAATGTAAGAGATATTTTGTATAATACTGATGTTATTGCGTCTATTGTTAAACTGATTGTTCATAGTCATGCGGGTAAGTTAGTGTAACTACTAATGTATATAATTTTAATTTCTTCTGTTCTGTTTTCTTTATCTTCTTTTTTTCGAGGGGGGGGGGGGGGGGGGGCGCTATTATTACCTTGCTGTAAAGGGACATGAAATAAAACATTGCTTGTTTGGTTGGAATGTCTTGTCTTCATGTGTTGGACAAAGGCTTCACTTTAAGTTCTACGCCCTACTGTGTGAAAGGTTTGCTTTTTCAGTCCACACTTCTAAGATTCTGAGCCAGTTGCCAATCTTCATATCGGCCGAAAGCTGCAACGTGTGAAGCGTTGTGTAAAATGTCGCCAACTACGGCATGACCCGCTGTGTACGTTCAGTCTGTTTGAGTGAGATACAACAGAGAACTCCAGCTGAATTTGTTTCTCCATTACCGATCTAGCGAGTTGCTCTGTGAGGTCAAATCGCTTTTATTTGATGTCTGTGGCTTCCGAAATAATTTCACAAATTGAATGCAAAATTCCTGTTGACTTAATCGCGAAATTCAGTGCCGAGTTTATTACCTATATTCGTCCCGAAGTGAATCCTTTTTATTTTTATCAACCTTTGGAGCCTGAGAAAATCTGTTTAATTTATTGTCTCATTCAATTGTATTAACGAAACCATACGAACAGGCAATAACAGAATAATTTGTATTAGCAGCATTAGACAAGCAAACTTATATAAAACGCTCAAAATGACAAAATATATAGTGTGGTGGGTAGGCCAACACTTGATATTTTTTATTCATTTAATTCATTAATTGAACCATCTCGGAAGAGAAGATAGGTTTATGACAAATATAACAATCAAAACATAATAATTTGAGCTTGAAACCAAAATAAACAAAAGGAACTCTAAGATTTCATTTTACAACTAATACAAGGATTATAATTTAGGTTCAATCAAACATACATAACAACTAGTCCTTGTTCAGCTACTGATAAGTAAAATAATTTAAAGACTTCATTTATATATACAAAGAAAATATGAAACATCACCTACTTCTACATGTATAAGCATACACCAGCAGATAGGCCAACAGAACATCTTATTATTCTTTATTATTCATCGCTTTTCTATACCGCTGTTCTCTGCTATCGAGCAGACTCACTGCGCTCATGTTGCATGCGATTCTGAATGAGTGACTGCATCTTTTTCATAGAGCGTATTTTTGATATCCACCGAAGTGGTGTACTGACAGCTGTTGGGTTGTTGCGTGGCTGGTGCCACGTGAAACTGCTGCCGTCTTGGGGCACGTTCTGTGTACACCGTTCAACCATGCACCACTTTACAGTGTTACTTCATTCAAAGCCACATAGGTAGGGTGCATGTGTGTTTAGCTGTAGTTAGATAGATAGATAGATAGATAGATAGATAGATAGATAGATAGATTTTATACACACACACACACACACACACACACACACACACACACACACACACACACACACACACACACACACTCAGGAACCAGTGTGACCACCAGACAAGGGCTCGGAAGCTGAGATGTCTGATTATTCAGTGACGGTGAGGATGAGACTGACATGAGACGATTACAGTTATGCAGGTTTGAGACTGTTGTGTTAGACAGCGGCACAGACCACCTAACTGCCACCCTGAATTGTCCCGGTGTTAACCAGGTCGATTCTGCCACCCTGAATTGTCCCGGTGTTAACCAGATCCATACTGCCACCCTGAACTGTCCTGGTGTTAATTATGTCCAGATCCGGGAAGTTCGGGTGGGTGAAGCTTGCCTGCGTCTTCCCACTGGACCCATAGCACTCCCAGCTCTGGATAGGGGCGGTCAGGGCTAGGCTGGGGATCCCAAGTGACTCTGGTGGGATTCGAACCCACGAACTTCCGACTCGCATTCCGCGGCGCTAATCACGGGGTGCGTTGGGGGTGGCGGGTGGGGGATGGGGTGGTGCGTGGGGGTGGGGGGGGGGGGGAGTACTGGAGTAGGTTGTATTGATACCAGCTGTCCATGAAGGTATCTGCATGATCTACATCTGTACCGTGTGTCCATGAAGGTGTCTGCAGGATCTACATCAGCGGGTGACGGAGGTGAGGCAGGTGGTATCTCAGAAACTGTCCGCGCTTGCTTGGTGCAATACCAGCAACGTCCTGTGCAGTACCTCACATACATATCTACAGTACACAAACTATTGACACTCGCCTTAACATTAACCTGCACACGGTCCCCTGGGCGTCAAACGAAATCTCCTTTACAGTTATTTAAAACCGGTATCTCTGCCTGTAGGCCTTCAGCCCGGTGTCATGTCATGCACTGATGCCAATGAATAGAACACCCCCTCCCCTTCTCCTCTCTTCCCCCCCCCCCCCCCCCACTCCTCTCTTCTGCTTTGTGAAGCCCCGAGTGACGTTCCGCTAAACTGAGAGCTGGGACATGAGGTTGGAAAGCTGCCAGAGAGCTAACAAGGACGCCCTTCACCCTGTCGTTAACGTCACACGACATGGGCCGTGAGGTTACCGCCTTGTAGATAGGGCTGCCAGTTGTACTGTTTGTTTGATAACCTTATCTGATCAATCAATCAATCAATAATTATGTCTGTCTGTCTGTCTGTCTGTCTGTCTGTCTGTCTGTCTGTCTGTCTGTCTGTCTGTCTGTCTGTCTGTCTGTCTGTCTCTCTCTCTCTCTCTCTCTCTCTCTCTCTCTCTCTCTCTCTCTCTCTCTCTCTCTCTCTCTCTCTCTCTCTCTCTCTCAGATCACAGGAGTTTTGGTTTGATGACGTTATAAAATAAGGGGTTCACTGTAGTCACTTCTTTTTGAGACTTTTAAGTGAAGAGACAACGCCCGAGCTGTCGCCGGGTCGGGACAAACACCCCGACAAGGCAACGCCCTGATGGATAACTATTGTTAGTAGCCAGCTCGTGAATAGGTTTCAACATTCACCTTCTGAGTTTGTAGCCATTGTATATTGTGTACTTATTACGCTTTCTGTCTTCTTCTTTCATGTACACACACACACACACACACACACACACACACACACACACACACACACACACACACACACACACACACACACACACACACACACACACACACACACACACACACACACACACTCTCTCTCTCTCTCTCTCTCACTCACTCACTCACTCACAGTCGATTCACAAAGTAAATAAACATACTGGGAAACCATTTTGATATTTTTCAAAGACCCCTGTCATTATTGGGAAAGGTTAAAGGTCATTCACTTTAGAAATCGGAATTTAAAGTCCTGTCAACCGCACAGAGTAACCCTGGTGTGAGCATGTACAAGATAACTGACCCTGGTGTGAGCATGTACAAGATAACTGACCCTGGTGTGAGCATGTACAAGATAACTGACCCTGGTGTGAGCATGTACAAGATAACTGAACCCGGTGTGAACATGTACAAGATAACTGAACCCGGTGTGAGCATGTACAAGATAACTGAACCCGGTGTGAGCATGTACAAGATAACTGAACCCGGTGTGAACCTGTACAACATAACTGACCCTAGTGTGAGCATGTACAAGATAACACTAGATAACTGACCCTGGTATGAGCATGTACAAGATAACTGACCCTGGTGTGAGCATGTACAACATAACTGACCCTGGTGTGAGCATGTACAAGATAACTGACCCTAGTGTGAGCATGTACAAGATAACTGACCATGGTGTGAACATTACAAGATAACACAAGTTAATTGATGCTTACATCATGCAGTTTTAAACTTTTCGCTTTAAGGAATCTATCAAATGACAACACCGACATGTATTTACTGAAACCTAATGTGCGACAGTCCCCCCCCCCCCCCCCCCAATTATAATTTAAAAACCTGTTTCGATCCAGAAAGTGGCAATTCGTGGTTTATATTCCTGTTCTTTGCTTGCCTGACACGATGTCACTGCTGACATTGTTTTCACTACAAGGAGCACTTCATGAAACACTCTGTGAGGGACTAACGCCCACTCTTATGTACTACTGCTGAACACTTCATGAAACACTCCCCACGGTACTACTGCTGAACACTTCATGAAACACTCTGTGAGGGACTAACGCCCATTCCCACGGTACTACTGCTGAGCACTCCAAGAAACACTCTCTGAGGGACTATAACGCCCACTGCCACGGTACTACTGCTGAACACTTCATGAAACACCCTGTGGGGACTAACGTCCACTCCCACGGTACTACTGCTGAACACTTTATGAAACACTCCCACAGTACCACTGCTGAACTCTTAATGAAACACTCTGTGTACTAACGCCCACTCCCACGGTACTACTGCTGAACTCTTAATGAAACACTCTGTGAGGGGACTAACGCCTACTCCCACGGTACTACTGCTGAACACTTCATGAAACAATCACACGGGTACTACTTTTGAACACTTCATGAAACACTCCCACGGTACTACCGTTGAACACTTCATGAAACAATCTGTACACTAACGCCCACCCCCCCCCCACGGTACTACTGCCGAGCACTTCATGAAACACTCCCACGGTACTACTGCTGAACACTTCATGAAACACTACCACGGTACTGCTGCTGGAAACTCCATGAAACACTCTGTGAGGGACTAACGTCATTCCCACGGTACTACTGCTGAACACTTCATGAAACACTCCCACGGTACTACTGCTGAACACTTCACGAAACACTATGTGAGGGACTAACGCCCACTCCCACGGTACTATTTCTGAACACTTCATGAAACACACCCACGGTACTACTGCTGAGCAGCGACTGTAAAGCCTCTGATGCATGAGTCGTTTGGTTTTAATATTTGCTGTTTTGAAATGTTTTGACACTGTGTTGTTCTGTAGCCTTATGAACATGACTTCAAAATCTAAGAATGTTAAGCTTGCTAGATTTAGTTTTGTATTTTTGAGTTATTCTGATCAAACCAACGGCGCGAAACACAACGGGGAAAACAATCTGTATTTTTATATTCACAACAACTTTGATTTATGTTTGAGCTCTTGTTCTTGTCTAAAGCTCTTTCTGGCGAGGAGTTTGTGCCAGTAGATCTCGAGGCGGACTCGAGTGACAGCCATAATAACATATTTGTGTGTGTGTGTGTTTGGATGAGTTCCTGCTTTGCTGTTGCGACAGAGAAAGGTATGTGATATGATTCTATGGATTATTTATCTGCCGAATACACATCCTAAGCTTTCTAAAAAGTATATGTTTGCTGTATTACTCCTAGTAGTTTACTTACTACTTTTTTTAATTTTAAACGGGCGAAAACCGTGTGTCTGTCTACAGGAGCCGATCGCGTCATTTTGTGGCGTCTTGAATGAGTTCTAATGTGTAACGTGCTGTTGTAATGTGTAACGTGCTGTTGTAATGTGTAACGTGTTGTTCTAATGTGTAACGTGCTGTTGTAATGTATTATTGGTACTTAGGTACTTGTTTACAGGGAATGTATTGTGTGAATGTAACTTTGCTTTCTAGCTCCCAGGGGCAAAAAGCTCAATAAAACCTTGAAACCTTGTTAACACTACTTCATTGTCCCTTGCGGGAAATTCCGATCGCCGTACCGAGTAAGACACAGCAGGCGCAAGAGTAGAGTTACCCATTCCTACGTGTGCAATAAGTTCGTGTGTCCAACAGTGGTATATTGGCTTCCAGTTCAGTTTAGTTTAAGATAGTATCTATGCGCTCGGAAAGCCCATATGCTCACCACCGCTTCAGATGTTGTTGATTGCTTTTATATAGCGCTATTGTCCGCTCTCCAGCAGGCTTACTGCGCTCTGGTCTCATGTGACTCTGAAATTAATGACTGTAGCTTTTTTACAGCGCACTTTGACTATCCATGCACCCAAGTGGTGTGTTTACATCGCTGTTTGTTTGTTACAAGTGGTGTATTTACATCGCTGTTTGGTTGTTACAAGTGGTGTATTTACATCGCTGTTTGTTTGTTACAAGTGGTGTATTTACATCGCTGTTTGGTTGTTACAGGTGGTGTATTTACATCACTGTTTGGTTGTTACAAGTGGTGTATTTACATCGCTGATTGGTTGTTACAAGTGGTGTATTTACATCGCTGATTGGTTGTTACAAGTGGTGTATTTACATCTCTGTTTGGTTGTTTACAAGTGGTGTATTTACATCGCTGATTGGTTGTTACAAGTGGTGTATTTACATCGCTGTTTGGTTGTTACAAGTGGTGTGTTTACATCGCTGTTTGGTTGTTACAAGTGGTGTGTTTACATCGCTGTTTGGTTGTTACAAGTGGTGTATTTACATCGCTGTTTGGTTGTTACATGGCTGTGCCATTCTAAACTGCTGCCACCTCGGCGCGTTCTGTGTACACCATACAACCATGCACCATATGACGTCACTTCATGCAAATTCACATACGTAAGGTGCATACGTGTTAGCTACTACTGCAGTAACACGGGGGTAGAACAGATACCGAAATAAGAGTCAGCGCAGAAGGTTGACTCTGGAGAAGAAGAAAAGCCGCCGCTCTTGCCGGGACTCGAACCCGAGATCTTGGGATGGCGAGTCCGGAGTTCTAACCACTGAACTATCGCTACTCCCCGATGTGTTTCAGATGTGCCAGGCCACACAGTTGTTGCAGTTTTTTTTTTTTCAGTTTTTTTTCCTGCTCTCGTGCTCACGGTGCAGCTTTGAAGGAGTTAAATCCTTACACACTGCTTCAGCAAGTTTTAAGAAATCT
>OY757557.1:3956083-3983583 GCA_963584105.1 Alviniconcha strummeri
TGTGTGTGTGTGTGTGTGTGTGTGTGTGTGTGTGTGTGTGTGTGTGTGTGTGTGAGAGAGAGAGAGAGAGAGGGGGGGGGGGAACAAAACTCGAACTCGAACACTTTATTTTACAAGGATTGTAGTTTAGGTTCATTCAAAAACCTGTCTAACAACTAGTCCTTGCTAAGCTACTGATGAACAGAGATCAAATTACAGGCATTATTTATATACATATAGGCATGAATGAGTGAGTGAAACGTTATACATAAGAATTTCCACACAAAACATAGCGTGCTCACAGCGCCAGATGAACACATGCCAGACATCATTCAGTTACATATTATGAGCATACGGTGAGCATATTACGAGCAAATGAAGCAGCAGAACATCTGATCAGTTCATATGACTAGTATCGGAAAAGAAAAAAGAAGCAGTCAATGCTTATCTTATAAAGAACAGTAAGGGAGAAGGAGGTGGGGAGGGAAAAACAAACAACAACAAAAACGGGGGGACGGGGTGGGTCGGAAGGCAGTCGGAAGGACTGGGCGGAGTTGTATGGGTGTATAAAATAGGTCTCAAATGACCAGTCATTGCAATGGCAATCACTCGAAAACCTCAGTCTCTCTCTCTGTCTGGGAGAGACAGAGAACTGGAACTCGAGCTCTAAAACTTTATTTTACAAGGATTGTAGTGTAGGTTCAGTCAAAAACCCGTCTAACAACTCGTCCTTGCGTATAGCTACTGATGAGTAAATATAAAATTACAGGCATAATTTATATACATACAGGCATGAGTGAGTGAGTGAAATTTAATACATCAGATTTTCCAAACAAAACATAGCGTGTTCACAGCGCCAGATGTACACATGCATACATCACTCAGTTATACATTATGAGCATACAACCTGTAAATAAGGCAGCAGAACATATTTAATCAATTCAACACCGGTATTGGAATAAAAAAAAAAGAAAAAAAAAGAAAAGAAAAAAAAAAAGCAGTCAATGCTTATCTTATAAAGAACAGTAAGGGGAAGGGGGAAGGGGGAGTGGGGGCACTATCACAAGCAGTCGGAAAGATTGGGCGGAGTATTATGTCACAGTCCATCTTACTTCAAGGTGTGCACGAAGTTTACGCTTGAAAGAGCTGAGTGACTGACAAGATGTGACTGTCAGAGGTAGGTTGTTCCATAGATAAACACCAGAGAAGGATACACTTGTTTTGAATATGTCTATCCTTGGTCTAGGCAAACTAAGGTGATAGTTCCTGAGTTGGAATAGCGTGAGGGAGTGTGTGTGTGTACAGGTTAGATATGTACCCTGGAGCCTCATTGCTAAGGAGCCTGTACATGAAAAAAACCTTTGTTATATTCAAGTTGTTTTTGTAGGCTCATTATTCTCATCTCCTTTAATTTCTGGTCAGTAGTTAGAGTTGTATCTGGAAGGATTAACTTTACAGCTCTTCTGTGCAGAGAATTTAATCTCTTTTTGAGAACATCACTACATGAGTCCCACACGACTGACGCATAATCAATGTGAGGTTTAATGTGGGCATTGAAAAACAGTTGCCTGGTGTCGATGTCTACGATGTACCTTAATTTCTACAGAAGGAAGGCTCGTCTTGAAACTGTTTTACACACATTATTAATATGTTGAGTCCCAGCGAAGTTTATTGTTCTGACACTTGATCAATTTTCGCCCCGTTTAGAACGAGATCGAGTGGTAAGGGTGACAACTGGTGTTTCTGTCTGGTAGCGATTGTCATTGACTTGGTTTTAGTCGGATTGATGACCATATGGCTATTATCACACCAACCGGATACCTGATCTAAGCTGTCTTGCATATTGCTTCTGATTGGCATAATATCTTTTCCAAATGTGTGCAGTGTTGTGTCATCTGCAAGCATGACACAATCAACAGATATATCTTTCACGTGTAATGGAAGGTCATTGATAAAGAGACTAAAAAGAATAGGTCCCAAAACAGAACCTTGTGGTACACCATACCTTACTGATTCTTTGGAGGAGTAAGAGCCATGGAGTAAGACGAATTGCGTTCTATTATGAAGATATGATTTAAAAAAATGGTAGAGAACTTGAGTTTTTAAGATAAATGGCAAGCTTCTTCAATAGAATATCTTGATCAACCAGGTCGAAAGCCTTCTTTAGGTCTAGGAATACTACTCCAGACACCTCAGATTTATTCATGGCTGTTAGCCAAGAATTTGTGAGACGTGCCAATGCAGTGTTGCAGGAGTATTCACGTCTAAATCCAGACTGAAAGGGGTGAATTAGTTGCCGCTTTTCTAAGAAATTATTTAAATAAATGTGCATATACTTTTCGAGAAGCTTTGACAAAACAGACAGAAGTGATATTGGTCTGTAATTGGTTGGATTTGTTTTATCCGTAGATTTTGGAAGCGGAACCACTTTGGCTTTTTTAAGCTCAGACAGAAAAACGTTTTTCTCAATGCATAAGTAAACATATATGTAAGCGAGTCTATTATGTATGGCAATGACAATTTCAGTAGCTGGTTGCTTATACCATCCAGACCAGACGATCTTTTGTTTTCCAGCCTCGATACGTATTTGCCTAGTTCCGAAACGGAAAGATATGGGATGACAAATGGGTCTTGCCCGTTAGTTTTTTGTTTGCAGAAATCATGTAGAGGATACACTCATATACATTTGTCCTTGGTTCTATTAATGATTCTGACACAGACAGGAAATGATTATTGAAAACATTTGCAGTTAGATTCTTCGGGATGTCGGCAGAAGTAGAACGATGTCCTTTCGTAAACACATTTAGAGCACGCCACACAGATGCTATATTGTTATCACGCTCTATGAGCTTTTGGAAGTATTATTTTTTGGCTCTTCTCACACTATATTTTACTTTATTTCTTAATTTCTTGTATTCAGGGAAACATTTTTCTCTCTTTTGTTTGTCTCTCTCTACCATTGTTTCATTGATGTCTTTGTTAAGCCATAGTGGTAACTTTGGATGTTTTACCCGCTTGCGCTTTAAAGGTGCATGTCTATTGACAACAGTGAGGTAGACATTGTACCATGTCGCCAAGGCTTTATCGGGATCAGTACAATTCAGGACTTCAGTGAACGGGGCCCAGCGCAGGTCATTCAAAAAGGCAGCCTTTTAAACCCTGCCGTTCTGTTGAGCATCTGTATTCGCGTGCATTCACACACACACACACACACACACACACACACACACACACACACACACACACACACACACACACACACACACACACACACACACACCAACTAACACCTGGTTTGGGCGTCACAAGAAGGAGTTTTTTATTCCATACCCTACATACAAACAGTCAGTCAATGATAGTCAACACGTCAACCCCCCCACGAATATAATTCCAAACAACACCTTTTCTCCCTACATACACACAGACTGGACAAGTGACATTATCAATTAACACACATCTGACACACAAAAACTCCTTGAAAACCAAACGAACGTCAAAGTGGTCCTTTCTACGCTTTCGCAGTTAGCAAATCGTTAACAGCAATGCATTAGAGCGATATATTACAAACACAACTGCGGAAGTTAAGAGCAAAGTTTACGATAGGAAACAGGGTTAGGGTGGGTGGGCGATTTCGCTGGCGCTGCGCAGAGTGCCAGATTCTCTCCCTGCCTGTCCCTTTACCCGTTTTCTCCGCCTCCTCACCTAAACAACCGGCCCTTATCGGCCCTCCCATCCCCTACTCGCCACTACACCTCTCCCTCCCCTCCCTCCATCCCGCTTCCTGTCCTCTGGACATCCCGGCACCTCAGTGCTCTCATGCCCCCCTCCCCCGCCTCCCTCCCTCCCCCGTAGCCGTGGTCACGTGGTGTTTAAACTCAAGTTCACTTAACAGTGCAACTTCCACTTAAACCCTGCCGTTCTGTTGAGCATCTGCATTCGCGTGCATTCACACACACACACACACACACACACACACACACACACACACACACACACACACACACACACACTCACACACACACACACACACACACACACACACACACACACACACACACACACACACACACATCAACTAACACCTGGTTTGCGGGCGTCACAACAAGGAGTTGTTTATTCCATACCCTACATACAAACAGTCAGTCAATGATAGTCAACACTTCAACCCCCTACGAATATAATTCCAAACAACACCTTTTCTCCCAATTCCCCCCCCCCCCCCCTCCCCAAACCAGGTGACGATTAATTCCCTCAATGTCTTGTTTAACTACATGTACGGGGGAGAGCGTGGGAAAAAAACGACCCTGAAATGGTCTAGCACAGGTTGAGGCAACTGGTCAAGGTACGACATGTAAACAGTGGACTTCCAATCTCCCATGATCTTGATGATCTCCCCCGGGATGTTTTGGCTCGGTGCCCAGCATGCCCCTCCCCGACGGAAACTGTGCCCTGACAAGTTACCCTCTCCCTGGGTGACCGCCTTCAGCTTCTTGTCAAACACCGCTCCTGACACGGGGAAGGCTGGCGCCTTTGGGAACTGATGGACAGCAGCGCGGAGTGCTTGGCAGACCGCTGACACGGGGCAAGGGGCTGAGGGTGGAGGGCTGGTAGTGTGACCCTGATTTCTCGTTCCCGGCATTGGATGGTCTTGGACCACCGGACACAGATTGTCAACGAACAGTCGGCATTGAGCACAAAAGAGTCCCTGGTGAAGTGCTTGTCCGCATCAAACTTTTGTTTTGCAAACAGGTTGGCCTTACGAAATAGGCCGAAAAACGTAACAAGGCATGCCGCCCCAAAAACAATGTCACCTCTGTCACTCATTTTCAACACCTTCTTAATACGTAATAATATGTCTGTCGTGATCGGGCTCTTTCTGTTCACAGCCGTACCTTTAACCCTGTCTATACCTTTTAAGGTTGAAGAGATGAATCAGCTATCTTTCAACGGATTGCTTAAGCCCGCCTCAAGATGCATGACTCTCACAATGTTCAAATACTGCCGCACGGATGCTGGTCGAAGTCGTCTCGCTAAATAGGCAGCATACATAGCTATAGTTTTTTCCTTCGCCGGTACCGGCGGCACACACAGCTCTGTGCAGAAGCGGAGGAAAGAGTTCCTGTGGGATGTGTAAGTTCGTTTAGTATTGTCAGCAAAGGTTTCCCCCTATAGCGCGCTACTTCAGCCTGCAGTGCCGTCTCCAGCTTCTTTGCTGCACCTGTTGACACAGAAAGTGGTATGAAGGCCACGACATGTGGGCCGCGATGGTGGCGGGGGGCGGACGGCCGTGGTGCCAGTACGACAGTAATCGCGCCAGTCTCTCCGGTTGCCCGGTTTCATGAAGCCGTGAGATCGCATCCGGGATGCCAGTCAAACTGCCCGGCACGTGGATTGCTCTCAGTTCAAAGTCAAAGGTGACAGACCTCCAACAGACTGCGCGCAGCACGTCGTTAATGAATGCATTCTTGCTTTTTCCCTTATTCAGGATCGCCTTTGTGACGGCACTGTCGGTATGCACCACGACCGTTCGCCCCGCCCACAGCGGGGCCCACCCAGCCACCGCAGAGGCTACAGCACAGACTTCTTTATAGTTAATATGCATAGCGGTCACTTTGGGCCAATCCGCGTGGAAGAGACTGTAGTGCCAGTCTCCAGCCCAGAAGCAGCCGCTGGCCGTGCGGCAAGCGTCAGTTAGCACATGTACATCATGTCTGTCGGTATAATACTGTCTACCGTCAGTTAGCACGTGCACATCATGCCTGTCGGTGTAATACTGTCTACCGTCAGTTAGCACGTGCACATCATGCCTGTCGGTGTAATACTGTCTACCGTCAGTTAGCACGTGCACATCATGCCTGTCGGTGTAATACTGTCTACCGTCAGTTAGCACATGCACATCATGCCTGTCGGTGTAATACTGTCTACCGTTGAAAGTGCTTAAAAATGTTAGCCACCATGCCAAGTCCTTGCGAAATTCTGCATTCAGTTTCGTTTTGTGTTTTGCCTGCCTCAAAGGCTTGATGCTGTCTAAGATGCGCCGGAGAAAGAAGCGGCCTCCCCTGACCACCTGACAGGCCCAGTTCAACGAGCCAGCAAGGCTCTGCAGTTGCACTGTCGCCCTTTGCCTATGCTTAAAAGCCTTCAGTTTGTCATGCAGCATGTTCAGCTTGTCTGCCCCCAAGGACAGCACACAATCATTCGTATCAATGTCTACGCCTAAAAATGTCACATGCTTGGTAGGACTAACCACCTTTTTCCAACTCACTCGTAAGCCTACCTTTCTAACAAGGTTGATCAAGTAAAGCAGCGCCTCCTTGCATTCCTCGTAGCCTGTCTCACAAGCCAAAAAGAAATCGTCGATGTAGCTGACAACACCTTTTTAACCTTTGCGATACATCATACGTCTAATAGCATTGGAGAGCCGACTGAACTGCGATGGCCCACAAGCCGAACCGAATGGTAACCGAGCATCAAACAGGTACGTGTCAGTGTCCTCGCCTTCAAAGCGCCATGCTAACCTTGTGGCTTTGTAGTCGTCAGGGTGGATGGGCACAGAACGATACGCTGATTGGAGGTCCAGCTTAGCACAGTAATATCCTGGTTTAGCCAGACGACAGGCGTCCTGTAGAGTTTGATAGCGCACTGAATGGTGATCAGTATACTCGTTCATGGAAAAACCCTCCGGTAGACTACCGTCATGAATCAGACGCACTGGCCCATCGTCTTTGGTTTTGTCCCCCAAGGGGCTGATTATGGCTGGCTTTTTGCTCGCAATGACATAATTACCCTGCTCGATTTGTGTTTTTAGCTCTTTTTCTACCAGTGTCCTACGGGAATGCAAGGTAGCGGATTTGTGATTCTTTGGCCTCTGCCTCTGCAATTTTGCAGCCCTTGTTGGTGATTCGAAACCCATTTTTAATGCCTGCCAAAAGAAGAGCTTTATCTGGATCATCTTTCAGTTGCTGTTCCCATTCAGATGCTTTGGAGGCGACAGATTGGTAATTACCGAGAAATTCACACGTGAAAGGGTTCTGGGGTTCAAACGGGCTATTGAGTTGGAAAGAGGAGGAGTGTCCTACCTGATCCGCTGACTGCCGCTGATCCTATTACTGCTTGGCTGTCGCCTGTTGCTGGCGATGATCCGACTGGGGGTGGGACTGTAGGCACAGCAGACACACGTGTTCGAAGTTACACCGCGGTCCGCAAGAACACTTTCCGTGGTTGTATTGTATGCACACTTCTTTGCCGCCGGGTCCGACTCGGCGGCCTGTCTGCCCTCGTCGCTGCTTGATGCCCGTTGGTGTCGCCGCCTTCTCCTTCAGCAGCACTGTGCACAGGTGCTGTGAGTCCGACCCCCATCGGAATCTGGCTGCTGCCTGTCGGCGTCGGTACTCTTGGTCATACGCCAGAACCGAAGCCCAGGTGTATCTCGATGCCAGTTCACCGATCTTCGCAGTGTAGGCCATGTAGTCTTTGGCGGCGCCGTGGTCCAGGTCGCCGCTGTCGTAGAGAGCTGCCATGATGCGGGCATTGGCAGCGATCCACATCGCCGGGGACACGGCGTGCAGCTTCGGCTTGGTGCCGCTAGTCAGTTTCAGCGTCGCTCCCGGTCCCAGTGAAATTTCCTCTGTGTCGGTCACAGTATCCGACACAAAATCTGTTATCAAGTGCGGCTTCGCCTCACCTGATGCCTTATGGAGGTAGAACTGAGGGTCCAGATCTACCCTGGCGGTTGCCCTGGCACCGATGTCCACCCCGTCAGCGCTGGTTGTCAGCAGGTCGTGGAGGAGCACGGACCGACGTCGGGATGGTGCAGGTGTGGCAGTTTTGGGGACGAGTGGCCCGCCACCCCCCTCGGCCTGCAACTGGCCCACAGCCGTGCGTAGGGCCGCCATCTCCCCCTTCTTTAGCTCGAAGCAACCAATGTCCTCTTCTGTGAGGCCCAGCAAGGCCGCTTTGGAACAAAACCCTTCCTCGCCAAGAGCCTTGGCGACAGCTTTAGGGAGTCCCCATTCAGACAAAAACGTTCCAGAATCAAACAGGCTGGCCATGTTAGCGATTTTGCTGGCGCTGCGCAGAGTGCCAGATTCTCTCCCTGCCTGTCCCTTTACCCGTTTTCTCCGCCTCCTCACCTAAACAACCGGCCCTTATCGGCCCTCCCAGCCTCTATTCGCCACTACACCTCTCCCTCCCCTCCCTCCATCCAGCTTCCTGTCCTCTGGACACCCCGGCACCTCAGTGCTTTCATGCCCCCCTCCCCCGCCTCCCCCCCCTCCCCCCCCCCCCCCCCCCAGCCGTGGTCACTTGGTGTTTAAACTCAAGTTCACTTAACAGTGCAACTTCCACATTAAAATGCTTGAAAGATCGAAATGATATATATGAATGGGTTTTGGGCTCACATTTTGGAAGCTTAATCGATCTTGAACAGGAGATTGGACAATGGTCACTTATGCTCAGGCCAGGTACACTGACCTCGGTGATTACGTCTGGGTTGTTTGTATATATATGGTCAATAAGAGTGGCAGACGTCTGTGTAATTCTAGTAGGTGATTTCACAAGTTGTGTTAAGCCTAGCAGTGTTATAGTAGAGTCCCAGGAAGAGTGTGGCTTTAGTAAATCAATATCAAAATCCCCTAGTACAAGAATATCAGCATGGGGTTTAATAGTATGGATGTTATCTATCAGTTGTACAAAGTTGCCAAACCTATCATAAGAAGCAGAAGGGTTTCTGTATAAAAAATACACAAAAATATTAGGAGCGTTAGTACTTGGTTTTAGTTCAATCTAAATGCATTCGAAAAGGTCACTTTCAAGGTCTTGACGCCTGTGTGTAATGTCAGCAATAGAGTTGTGTATGTATACTGCAATACCAGTCTGTCCAATAGCAATTGAATCTTTTCTCAAAATACAATAATTTGGAATGTTAATATCCTGGTCAGAAATTCTAGAGTCTAGTCGTGACTCTGTGATACCAAAAATGTTATAGTTAGGCGTTGACTGGCTAAGGAATATACACAGATCAGGAACCTTGTTATCCAAATGGTACACATTCTGATGACCAACGCGCAACATTGTAATAAACGATGGAAATTATGAAAAAAGAGCAAACCGGAAAAAGAAAAGAAAACAATAACACTCGAATAAAGTACGTTTACACAAAGAGAGCACAAAACCAAATTCAACAGAATCGTAAAATTTACGAAACAAAGCACGCAAAGGGGCAGCAAAAAGACAAAAGAACAAACACGTTCGTAAAATGAACTTCCACGATAATTTACACAAATAAAAAGGTCCAGCTGATTAGATCCGTTATTATCACGCAGTAAACTAGTATTGTAATAAATGTTGGACGTCGCAGTTACGTTTGTATACCTTGTTAGAACGGGAACAGTAACACTTTTATACCTTTTCAGAAGGGGAACAATGAGCTTCAAATAAGCCTGGAGGACGCTACGCTACAAAGATCATCATTTACTGAGACTTGGATGGGGGCTGCTGGACATAGCTATGATGCGGAGGCCATGGGTTGTAGGGGTTGAAGTGCCAGGGGAAGGGATAGGGAAGGGAGGCATGGGCGGGCAGCCGGAGTGGTGCCACTGGAATGGTGGGGGGCCCCTGGGCGGCGTCATGCAGTGAGGACCGTCATAAAGCCATGATGGCGCAGCTGCGACCCCCGGTTCTGCTGGTTCTCCCCGGTTCGCATGGACATGCCGCTAGCAGGGGGCCGTGGCCATCGGTCCTGTAGGCAGCCACTGGGTGGTGGCTCATGTGGCGGCGGCCTCCAGCAAGGGGAGGCCACTGGGCAGGTGGGGGGCCACTGTATGGTGGCTCGAGGCGTGAACCGTCATGATAACCGCGGGTCACAATAGCACCACCGTCCGGCAATGACGGGCCGCCTGGGTGTCGCCGGTAGATAGCAGCGGTGCCAGTGGACGATTTCGTGCGGTTGGTATGAACACGGTAGTGAGGCTGATGTGACTGGTGGCCATCTTTGTGGTTGACTTTGTGGCTGTCCTTGTGGGGATCTTGCGTTCGTCGTGAGGCCGACTCCAGTTTTCGGACAGCAACATCACAAGCACTTTTAACGTTATCTCCACCAGGTCGTTGCTGGCGTGTTCAGCAATTGCCTCTGGCTACGAGGAAGAAAGGAAATTATTCTCCTCAGAAGGATCGCCAGTCCTCTTTGGTTTAGATGTACCATATCGGAGAAGATCTGCTTCAGCTTACGTCGGGGTTGCTTCACGCTGAAAGTGGGCTCCAGCAGATATACAAAGCCATAGGGCACATGCTTCTTAGCATTTGGTTGGTGTCGTCTATGGCTTGTGGATATCCACTGTTTAGAGGGAGAATGGAGGTGAAGGCTATGGCAGCTTTGGGAAAGACCCTCACCAGTTGCTTGGCTAGCGCCCGGAAGCTGACAGTGACCAGAGAGAGAGTGTGTGTACGCGTGCGTGTGTGCGTATGTGCGCGTGTGCGTGTGTGTGCAGAGAGAGAGAGAGAGAGAGAGAGAGAGAGAGAGAGAGAGAGAGAGAGAGAGAGAGAGAGAGAGAGAGACAGACAGACAGACAGACAGACAGACAGACAGACTGACAGACTGACAGACAGACAGACAGACAGACAGACAGACAGACAGACAGACAGACAGACAGACAGAAGGAAGGCAGCGCAAGAGCGCCTCGGTGAGAAAACCATGTACATGAACAACCAAGCACTGAACAGTAAAACCAAAAACCAATGCAAAACAAACAAGCAAAACAAAAAAGCGACCGAAAATGGCTAAGTCCGACAATGTTGCGGACAGAAGAGTTGCAAACCGTGTTGCATACAAAGTGTTGCAGACAGTGCTGCGGACAGAGTGTTGCGGACAGTGTGTTGCGGACAGTGTTGCAGACAGTAGAGTTGCAGACAATGTTGCGGGGGGAAAACTGAAATAGTGTTGCATAAAGTGTTGCGGACAGTGCTGTGGACCGAGTGTTGCAGACAGTGTCGCGGACAGAGTGTTGCAGACATTGTTGCGGACAGTGTTGTCGACATTGTTGCGGACAAAGTGTTGAGGACAGTGTTGCGGGAAGAGTGTTGCGGATAGAGTGTTGCAGTGTTGCGGACAGTATTGTGGACAGTGTCGCGGACGGAGTTTTGCAGAGAGTGCTGCGGATAGAATGTTGCAGACAGCGTTGCGGACACAGCGTTGCGGACACAGTGTTGCGGACAGTGTTGCAGATAGTGTTGCGGACAGAGAGTTGCCGACAGTGTTGCATACAGAAAAAGGGACGCAAGCTGGATGGGGTGTCATTCAGTGTACCCTCGGCTCGGTCTCCATTGGCGCACCAGTCTAAGGCCGTGACCCACTTTCGCGCACCAGTCTAAGGCCGTGACCCATTTTCGCGCACCAGTCTAAGGCCGTGACCCAATTTCGCGCACCAGTCTAAGGCCGTGACCCATTTTCGCGCAGGGTCATATGAAGTCCTACAACAGGATACAGCACATCACGTAGCATGCTATTCCGCACGTTCGTGCACTGACTGACGGAAAGGCGGTCCATTTGAAGTATGGTCACGGTTTGTTAGATCAAATACATTACGTACTGGTAGTAGGCTCGGCTTACCAACTATGCCTACACGATCCGCTCCATACGCTGTGTACGGTTCACTGGCTGTCGGTCGGCTTGTGTCAGATCCGAATTGCATGAGAACAGAGCAAGTGTGAAACATGCGTTACCCGATCAGATGCTTGATGGTGACGTTACGGTCTGTTATTTCCCATGGCAACTCGTTGTGCATAGCATAGTAAACCCTTCATTCAACACAGCAAGCACATAAGGAATTAGCATAGTAAGCACCCGAAGAACACAGTAAGCACCCGAAAAAACTAGCATAGTATCTCTCTCTCTCTCTCTCTCTCTCTCTCTCTCTCTCTCTCTCTCTCTCTCTCTCTCTCTCTCTCTCTCTCTCTCTCTCTCTCTCTCTAAATATATATATCATTCAACACAGCAAGCATATGACGCAATCTGGAATAGTAAAGGTTTCATTCAACACAACAAGCACATAACAAAATGAGTATTGTAAGCCTCTCCTTCAACACAATAAGCACATATAGCAGAACTAGCATAGTAAAGCCTTCGCTCAACACAGCAAGCACACAGCCAAACATGGGAGATATCGTGAAGCCTCACGGCAAAGTGCGTGAAAATTAATTAAATTTGTCACAGAAGGGTCGTGGCGGTTCTAATCTAGCAACATTTTTAACAGAGTTCCAAAAGTGAACTGTAATCAACTGCAATCCTTTAACAGCGTGACTTTTCAGATTCGAAAAGAAACACAAATATTTGTCTCCAAAGGGAGCAGTTTTTCATTTATTTTTTAGGAATATGACAACTTATCGAGAGCCTGCGCTTGGAACAGAGTCCAACCCATTGCAGCAAAAAACGCCGCTTGCATTTGTTTCAAATCAACATGTTGAGTCCACCATTTTCTAAAACTTTCTTACGTCACAAAAATCTAAATAATAATCGTCTATGGCCGTGTCAACTCTGTTCTGGAACAACAGCCATACTAAGCATCAAGGAAATGCACTCTTATTAATTTTACAGATTAAAGTATTGGAAAAATACTGTATGTAAAAGAGATTACAGACATTAGTGGCTTCATACCATTTCAGGATATATGCAACACAACTAGAGAACCCACTTAGCCAAATTCTTGAATATAATTGCATGAGAGCGGCTGTTTACACGTTTGTACACAGTCATAATGTTTGTGGTGCATGAGACACTGAATTTTCAGACCAGCCACTTTTTTGTGACAAAAATAAACACGGAGAAAGACTTTAGAAAGGCGCTAATTTTTATGCACGACTGTTCCGTGTGCAAAAATGCCTTCTGGAGCAGGAATTTTGGATTAGAAATTGAGAAACACATATGGTCATAGCAATCATTGGTAACAAAATGAAAAAGGCTACGGGTTCTACAGTCGAAAATTCAGCATAATATTTATCCCACAAACATATTACTTTGCAATATGAAAGTGAGAGATGATCGAATGTCCTCATATTGTAATGATGTAGTAGATTACATTGAAAACACTTCTTTTTCGACTGCCCGACGACTAAGTAATTCTGGAATCACACTTAACAATATAATTAAATCGCTTTCAACACCTGGACCCATTGAACTATAATTATGGGAAGGTCAAAACTTTACGAAGAAATCATATTATATTAGTGGTAAAAATGTGTATATATATATATATAAAGCCTTTCTTCCATTGTCCACGACATTTGCGAATCAGTTCAGACTACGATCCGTTTAAATGTGACTAAGCTTACAAAGAAAAAATTTGTACACTGTGACCAAAGGTTGTGGGAAGGGGCGGGAGGGGGGGTATGGGGGCAGGTGCACAGTGCAGGATGAACATGTCAAAAAACAAAAAAACAAAAAAGAATCCTACAAAGACACGTGAAAAAGTATATTGTAAAGATGGATGGATGTTTCTGAATAAACACCGCACATTGATCTGCTTGGAAACAACAACAAACAAACAAAATATTTTGATTTGGTGTATCACAGACACAAAGAAATGTACATAGTAAACCTCTCATTCACTTCGGCAAGCACATAATATAATCAGCATAGTAAACCTCTCCTTCAACACAGCAAGCACATGATGAAATTAGCATGGTAAACCTCTCCTTCAATACAGCAAGAACATGATGAAATTAGCATAGTAACGCTCTCCTTCAACACAGCAAGCGCATGAGGAAATTAGCATAGAAAACCTCTCTTTCAATACAGCAAGCACGTGAAGAAATTAGCATAGTAAAGCTCTCCTTCAACACAGCAAGCGGTGACGAAATTAGCAGCACTTAACGAAATTAGCAAGCACATAAAGAAATTAGCATAGTAAACCTCTTATTCAACACAGCAAGCACATGACGAAATTAGCATAGTAAACCTCTTATTCAACACAGCAAGCACATAACAAAGCATGGGAAACATTGTGAGATCTCACGGCGAAGTACATTAAAATTAATTAAACTTGTTAAATCGGCAAAGTGTGACACGCATAGACTACCATACACGCGTGTGTGTGTGTGTGTGTATGTGTGTGTGTGTGTGTGTGTGTGTGTGTGTGTGTGTGTGTGTGTGTGTGTGTGTGTGTGTGTGTGTGTGTGTGTGTGTGTGTGTGTGTGTGTGTGTGTGTGTGTGTGTGTGTGTGTGTATTGTTGCGCGCGCTTGCAGGCGATTGCATCAGGGATGATAGCGTCACAAAAATGGCGTAATACATCTCGCGGGCTTTTTTGAGAAACTGTGGGATAGGAAAGACGGCTTAAAAGTTCATTTCTGTTTGAAATAAATAAAAAGTGCAGAACTCTATAAAGGGAAAGAAAGGAGGAATAAAAGGTGGGGGGGGGGGGGGGGGGGGGATTGCAGCTTTTTGGTGTGTTTTTGGGTGACTAAAAATACCCAGGTTTCTGTCAAAAAGAACTGCCCTAAGTAGAGACACTGTGTGGGGATTACTGTTTAATTATCACAGTTCAGTCTGGTTAATAATTATTTAAATTAGTTTTAGTCGCTTAAAGGCCGCCGGTGATACCTAAGCGAGAGGAAGCCAGTGCACTACAAATCGTAGCTATCGTCTGAGGGAGACACTTGGACTGTTTAAAATTGTCAACCGTAAGCCTGCAGTCTTGCTACAAATCGTAGTTACCGTTTGAAGGAGACACTGATTGGGACTGTTTAAAATTGTCAACAGTGCAGTCTTACTCCAAATAGTATCGTCTGAAGGAGACACTGGGACTGTTTAAAATTGTTAACCGTACAGTCTTACTCCAAATAGTATCGTCTGAAGGAGACAGTGATTCGGACTGTTTAAAATTGTCAACCGTGCAGTCTTCTCCAAATAGTATCGTCTGAAGGAGACACTGGGACTGTCGAAGACTGTCAACTAGCCTACAGTCTTGCTACACGAGTGGAACGCTGATGGTGAAGTGTTGCTTAATGTCCTCAGATGTCAGTTGACATATTAGGGACAAGTTGCGACCAATGCCGAAGCACGGTTCAGTAAATCTTTACGTCCACGGAAACCAGAAGGCTCGTTAGGACGGACAGCCCAGGACGTCCACCTCGACTCTCACACAGCTCCTGAACTATGAAACGGCAGCATCAGAGCCGCCATTTTTATGGAACGCTGAACAGAAAGTAGCCTATGCAACTGTAGGAAAGAGCACTGAGCAGGCTATTTTTAGGCTATGAACTGAAACTAAGGTATGCAGAAAAAAGAGGGGAAAAAGAGAGCCCACGCACCCTGTCACTAGCGTCAGAACATGTAGCCTAGGCGGGGAAGGGAGGGAGGAGGGGGGGAGAGGGGGGGATAAACGAGGGACAGGGGAGGGAGGGGGGAGGGAGGGGGAGGGAGAGGGTGGTGGTGGATAAACGAGGGACAGAGTACATGTGTGTGAGACAGAGAAAGGGGGGAAGGGGGGAGGATAAACGAAGGAGAGAGGGGATGGAGAGGGGGGAGGGGGCGTGGATAAACGAGAGAGAGAGAGAGAGAGAGAGAGAGAGAGAGAGAGAGAGAGAGAGAGAGAGAGAGAGAGAGAGAGAGAGAGAGAGAGAGAGAGAGAGAGAGAGAGAACTAGAACTCGAACACTTTATTTTACAAGGATTGTAGTTTTGGTTCATTCAAAAACCTGTCTAACAACTAGTCCTTGCTAAGCTACTGATGAACAGATATCAGATTACAGGCATTACTTATATACATATAGGCATGAATGAGTGAGTGAAACGTTATACATGAGAATTTCCACACAAAACATAGCGTGCTCACAGCGAAAGATGAACACATGCCATACATCATTCAGTTACATATTATGAGCATACGGTGAGCATATTATGAGGAAATGAAGCAGCAGAACATCTGATCAGTTGAGAGAGAGAGAGAGAGAGAGAGAGAGAGAGAGAGAGAGAGAGAGAGAGAGAGAGAGAGAGAGAGAGAGAGAGAGAGAGAGAGAGAGAGAGAGAGAGAGAGAGAGAGAGAGAGTGTCTGTGTGTGTGTGTAGCTGAGAAGTATATAGTGTTTTAGTTTGCCTGGCCATGTTTTGTTGGACTGAATTTTTTTTTTTTTTTTACTTATCTATTTGTTTGAAATGCTGCATACCATGCAGCTGAAAAAAACAGTTTTTGTATCTTGATACAGACGAATAAACCGCTGACAGTGGTGGTGGTGGTAGTGGTAATAATAATAATAATGTACATTTATCATGCGTTCATCAACGTCCTGAGCGCTCACATGATACATACTAAACCTAAGTATGATATTCTATACACATGTAGAGCATAGTCCTATCAAAACAATCTACATAACGTATTATATATATAAAAAAAACGCACTTCACACACACACACACACACACACACACACACACACACACACACACACACACACACACACACACACACACACACACACACACACACACACACACACACACACACACACACACACACACACACACACACACACACACACACACACACACACACACACACACACACACACACACACACACACACACACACACACACTGACTGTAGCAGAAACTGGGTATTTATATTAGTTAGGATGGAAATACTGTGAGAAGAGGAAGGTTTTCAGTTTGGCTTTAAAAGATGACAGGGTTGAGCAGTGTCTAAGGTCTTGTGGGAGTGAATTTCAAATGTTGGGTCCAAAGCAAGAGAAGGTGCGGAAGCCATGAGTCTTGCGTTTGTATTGTTGGATTTCCAGCATGCGGGTGTCAGAAGAAGAACGTAGTGTACGAGATGGAGTTTAGACATGCATTAGTTCAGAGAGGTAAGCAGGACCAGAACCATTTATAGCACTGAAACACATACAAGCGACTTTATACTTAATACGTTCTGAAATGGGAAGCCAGTGCAGTTTTTCCAGGAGAGGTGTTGAGTGGTGGTGACGGGGTGCCAAGAGAACAAGTCTTGCAGCAAAGTTCTGAATTTTCTGGAGAGGTTGGATGACAGAATTAGGTGTACCCATGAGGAGACAGTTGCAGTAGTCAAGCCGTGAAAGGATGTAGGAAGTAACAAGAGTCTTGGTTGCGTCTTCAGTGAGAAACCTGCGGATTGAACTAATGCGTTTAAGCTCGAAATAAGCAGTTTGGCAGATGTTTATGACGTGCTTCTTCATGGACAGTTTTGAGTCAAGAATGAATCCAAGGTTCTTGGCAGAATCAGAGAAGGGGATGTTGTGAGAGCCAAGAGTAATCGAGTCAGGGTGGGAAACGGTAAAAGGTTTCAAGAAAGACGAAAAGGGAAAGAGAAGAGCTTCTGTTTTGTCGTCGTTCAGATTGAGCTGATTTTCCGCCATCCATGTTTTTATGTCGTCTGTGCATGCACTGAGTTCTTTGGTGAGGTTGGTCACTTCACTGAGAGGAGCGGATTTCTGGAGCTGTGTGTCATCTGCAAAAAGCTGATGGTTTACAAAGTGGTTAGCTTTAATATCGGAGAGAGGCGTAGTGTACAGTACGAAGAGAATGGGCCCCAGTACTGAACCCTGAGGCACACCGTACATGAGCTGTGATGGTGATGAAGACGAGTTATTGACGAGTAGTGATATGGTGGTGGTGGTGGTGGTAGTGGTGTGGTGGTAGTGGTGGTGGTGGTATTGGTTGTGATGGTAGTGGTTGTGGTGGTAGTGATGATAGTGGTGGTGGTGGTAATGATGTGGGGGTAGTGTGGTGGTGGTAGTGATGACAATGGTGGAGGTGGTAGTGGTGGTGGTATGGGGTATGGGGGTGGGGGGTGGGGGAGGATTCCGTGTCATATTTCATTGGATTTTCCTGCCCGTATTGATAACTTTCCTGGCGGTTCTGACACCGTCGCGTCTGACACCAGACTCCTTAACAGTGAATGCCTGACACCGGGCTTCTGAACAGTGAATGTCTGACACCGGACTACTGAACAGTGAACGTCTGACACTGGACTCTGAACAGTGAACGTCTGACACCGGACTCCTGAACAGTGAATGTCTTACACTGGACTTCTGAACAGTGAACGTCTGACACCGGACTCCTGAACAGTGAACGTCTAACAGTGGACTCTGAACAGTGAACGTCTGACACTGGACTCTGAACAGTGAACATCGGATACCGGACTCTGAACAGTGAACGTCTGACACCGGACTCTGAACAGTGACAGTGACCGTCTGAAGCCGGACTTCTGAACAACGGCGGTGAATGTCGTTGGGACACCATCGTCGTTCTCCTCCTGTTCCTTCCTACAGCCCGTTCTTAATTGGGCGAATGTTTCTTCGCAAACCTAGTTGGAAGTATTCGGCGAACCTAGTTGGTTCTTAATTGGGCCAACTTTTCTTCGCGAACCTAGTTGGAAGTATTCGTCGAAGCTATATTCGGGGTCCAAAAAGCTTCGCTCAACATGTTCTGGGAACATTCGCCCTATTCGACGATCATTGCCTCTGATTGGCTGAGAGCAGAGCTCTCCTGTGGATGAAGAAAAAACAAAAATAATAATGGATGACGGTGTCGCTAGGTTCTTCGCTCGCTTCGGAGGGAATTTGTTTATTTGTTGACTTGTGGGAGGCGCAGCCTTGTTTCGGAGACCCAGAATGAGGTAGTAGTTAGCTGAAGTACCCTGTGAGGAATGATTAAAATATATTGACTTGACTTGACTTTAGCCTACATTTTCGATCATGCTGTCTGATACGGGTCTGACGCAAGTTCGGGCCGAAGCTTGCATCTCATTACAAGCCAGTTGAGAATGAAGTAAAGTTTGGACTGTCCGAACCATATTCGACGAACTAAAAGTTCAATTAAGAAACGAATCATAGTTCGTCGAAGTGTCCTAAGTATGTTCGGGCGAACAAACATTCGCCCAGTTAAGAACGGGCTTACAGCTCTTCAGGCAATCGTGTTTTCCTGTCGTGGATGAAAAAAAAAAAAAAATGAAAAAAAAAAAAAGAGGGAAACAAAACAAGCCTTCAGAGCGCGCCAAACTGATGAAACATTTGTTATTGTTTTTCACAAATTTACTGAAATATTATTTCTTTGAATTTCTGACAAGATTTTTAACAAAAAGAAGAGTTATTGCCTGCCTTTTTATATTCCATCAACATCCTTTCTTTCTTTAGTCGATCCCGATCACCCAGATGTGTGCAGTGTTGTGTCATCTGCCAGCATGTCACAGTCAGTAGATTCTTTTGATATGTAACGATAGGCCATTGACAAAGATACTAAAACGAACAGGTCCTAAGTGTTTGAAAGTCATCCAGTAGAGCCCTGTCTTCGTCCTCTCTTCCAGTGACCCTGTAGTCTGACCGCGAGAATGGGACTGAGAGGAGGACAGAGAATCTCTGCCAGTCCTTTTCTCCAAACGGATGAAGCTCAACGCCACAGACACTGGACAGCATCCGCAAGCCCACCAAGTTCCGTTTATGTTCAGCAGGCTCCGGAAGTCGGTGGTCTTTATTGTGGCTTCCATCAAGGCAAGAGGGTCGCCGAATTTTGTAGAGATGGGAGAAGATTATCTCCAGTTTCAGATCAATGTCGTAGAACTGCTCGGCTTCCTCGAGGAAGCTAATGATGTGACCGCTACACTGGAAGCATGGAGAGAAATTGACGTAGAACTTGATGGTTTGAGAGGTCAGCGCTTCGCTTTCCAGTTTGTTCTTAAGGTACTGGATCATCTCCCTTTCGGCGTGTGACCCCCACGTGTTCCTCTCCTTGTGCACGTGGGTCTTACCCCGACGGTCTTTGTATTTCACAACAGCGTAGGCATGACGTATGCTTTGGAACTGAATGCCGTGCAGTCCTCTGTTTCGGAACGTGCTGACGATCTCCGCTGGGGGTGGAAATGACGTCATCTTGAGGAGCCGCGGTTTTGCGGGGTACAGAAATGACAGGCTTTAGCAGAAGCACTGGCTTTACTCATGCACTGATACGATACCAAGTTTCAGTGCCACAAAAAAGTGGATCGTTTTAGACACACACTGAGCGAGTCCCACGTTTTAAGTGCTGTCTGTAAAAGGTGAATAGTGTAAGCTCGCATTCTGACACAGTGAAACGTTCTGCCAAATAACGTGGACGATACAATCCTAAGTCTGAGTGCCGCAAATGTGCCTAGGTGGACAGTTTTGCCCTGTGTATAAGCCTATACTTAGAATGTCGTTTGTGTCAACAGACTGCTCTGTGTGTTTAAAACAAAGCTCATCATTAACTACTTGTTCTTTGCATTTGAAAAAGGCGCATTTGCCGAAACTTGACACAGCGCTTTGTTGTCAGAAGACGTCCTGCATTTTTAACTTTGTGTGATTTTCACACCGCCATCATCGGCCTTGTCTCTGAGTCAGAAGACGGAAAACAATAGGACTTGAGCAGGGGAAACCCAACGACACGCACTGGAATGCTGCTTGTCGACAGAATGAGTCCACAGGTTAGTACCGGGAGTCTCGCTCCAACCAACGTGACCTTTTGTCATCTGTTCGGTCATCGCTGTGAAGCTGATCTCTTGCTGCCACAGGTCTGAGCTGTTGATGACATCTGGCCCCGCTTTCATCAACAATTCTCTCATCAACTTCACGGCCTATTTCATGCAGTACCGACTTGACTGTCTTTTAAAAACAGCAACAACGAACAATCAATAATCTTGCTGCCGAACTCTAACTGCACACAGGACATTTTGATCGAGTCAACAGGCGGGCGCAGTAAGTCTGCTGGAGAGCGGAGAACAGCGCTATAATTAGACAAGCGATCAACAACAACCCAAGAGTACCAACGTCAACCGAACCTCTGCCGTCCGCCCAGAAGAAGAGACATCGCCACAGACTGGTTGATAGTGAAGACGCTGTAAAACTATTCAGCCCGCACTGACACGAAACCCGTGCGACAGTCCACGAAACCAAACCAAAACTAGGACTCATACTAGATTTCCCCCAAGCACTGAAATCGAACCTTTGCGTCAAGGCTGTAAGTTCGTCAGTGCGGTGTCGAACAAAGGGCACGGAAGGACTTCAAAACTGACTGTCGCAATGTTTGTATCACTGCGTGGTCTCGTGATGTGCCTCTTCCCTGTTTGTATTCAGGGCACTGTGTCGCTGGACCAGTTGCACCTGGCACTAGGTGCTTTATCTTTGTGTCCTTTCTTGTTATTATCGTTGTTGTTGTTGTTGTTGTTGTTGTTGTTGTTGCGCCTGTTGCTGTTGTCGATGGCCAGTGATGGTAGTGCTGACTGATGTTCTTGGTCTGGTCTTTTTGTTAGTTAATAATAGTTATTCCTGCTATGAATTCAGTCGAACTATGACACTGATAAACAAACTCCAGTGTTTTATGCCAAAACCAAACAAACAAAACAACAACTCGTAGTCTATATGTTTCATATATTTCATAATACGAAGTGTGTATGTGTGGGGGTGGGGGGGGTGGGGGTGGGGGTGGGGGGTGCGTGCGTGCATGCGTGCGTGCGTGCGTGCGTGCGTGCGTGCGTGTGTGTGTGTGTGTGTGTGTGTGTGTGTGTGTGTGTGTGTGTGTGTGTGTGAGGATGTATATGTGTTAACATTTGTGTATTGTTTTATGTGGCTCATTTAAATTGCTCCTTTAATTTGTGTTGTCCTGTTTATGGAATGCAATATCAGATTTCATCGAGTCAGTTTTTGTTGGGTTGCTTAGCGTTTTCTTCTTTTCCACCTATCGCTGTAGCTTAGGAAATCATTTCTTTTAAACCCGGCGCCTTGTTTAAATTCTTTTGGATACTCTTTCTTTGTGTAACTAGGTGCATCAGCTGTTTGTCATCAGGTGTGCCTTAGTTAAAACAGTTCCGCCTTTCTAAGCTTCTAGTTTAGTGATCTGTGATTTGACATGGCCCGATGTTAAATTTCAATGTGTCATTCGTTCTGAGGTGAGCATTTGCAATAGTGGGGCACGTTAAATCTCATTAACTAAGCGACTAGCTGTCCGTTCAACCTATGACGCTGACTGACCATACTCCTTCAGGTGACCAGTGTTTTTCTGTAAGTAAACATGGTGCTGACAATAACCACAGTAACCACAAGGCTAATTACGGACGGGGAGAGGGGGTCGGGGGGTATGGAGGTGGGGGCGAGGGAGATTATATACCTATCGTTACACTGTCACCACCGGAATGACTCCTGCATTAAGATTGGCAGCGATGAGAGCCATTTTAATTTTTCATTAATTGTGAGGGACAGAGTCACACGACAGTGTCCACAAACCACAACCTTTTTGAAGAGAAGGGAGAGCCGAAGCGGTATCGAACCGAGGTCCCCCTGCTTATCAGCCTAACACCTTACCGCTAGGCCAAACCAACCGGCTCACAGGTTTTTCTATAAGTAAGTAAACATGGTGCCTAACGTCCACAGAAACCATAAGGCTTATTAGGAACGGGTAGTTTTTATATTGCGCCGTGAAGCCTTTTGTAGCCATGAAGTGACAGAGCGCTTATGCAAACTGCTATCCGTTAGTGTTATCACCAGTTCCAGGAAGAACTTCCAGCCATTCGTACGCCGCTCGCGATCACAGGCGCCAGAATTGCTGTTGTTCACATGCCTGACCCTGTAACCACAGGCGCCAGCAGCACTGTTGTTGTTTATATGTCTGGCTGTTGATACAGGCGCCAGATTCACTGATATTTATGACGTGCCTGGCCGTTCATCAAGGAAGAAAGCATGAAGCCGGTTAAACCTTCATTCTCGGGCTGTAATGAAATAGCTGACGTCTCTATGGCCTACTTAACTGTCCCAAAATAACTTGTCATCTTTTTGTGTGTGGTGATAAGTGTCCTTGCTTAGCAATCCCTGCCGAAAGGATGCGATGTGCATTGACTTTGGAGCAATGCTCATAAACACTTTTGCCTTCAAAATTATTTGAATAGTTTACGCTACAAGTAAAGTAAAAAAATAGAATAGAAGACAGACAGACAGACAGACAGACAGACAGTCAGGCAGAGGCAGAGAGACAGACAGAGAGACACAGACGGGGGGGGGGGGGGGGGGGGGGGACGAGAACCAACAAGAAAAAAAGGTAGACGAAACAGAAAGAAATACAGAAGGCAACACATAAGAAAGAAAGTATAGTGAATGAATTACGAACAGCATGAAGAAGAAGGAAAGAAGTAAAAGGAACACGCGGCAGAAAGGAAGAAGGATAAACAAGAGCACCGTTCAGTTTATTTCAATCACACTTTATTCACCCCACAGGGGGCGCTTCCACTGTGTCGTGTAGTGA
Organism: Alviniconcha strummeri; assembly: GCA_963584105.1. Classification (NCBI taxonomy): domain Eukaryota; kingdom Metazoa; phylum Mollusca; class Gastropoda; family Provannidae; genus Alviniconcha; species Alviniconcha strummeri. The sequence continues at coordinate 3,979,325 of OY757557.1, forward strand.
ATACATTCAGAGTTCAGTTGCAGTTTTCACACTTCGGCCTCAGGAGACACGGGGTTTAACGAAATGCTCTCAACATGACACAAGCACACATCAACATCACACACACACACACACACACACACACACACACACACACACACACACACACACACACACACACACACACACACACACACACACACACACAGAGTGTTGAAGTTTAACTCTTGCGTGCTTTGAGGAAACGCCACAGTTTGCAGAGTTTCTAGCCGATAATGAAAGGTTCGTGCATTCTGTAAATCCGACAGAAACCGTTGACTGTTGACTGTCCCTGCCTAATCTTTGGCAGATTGCAACAGCCAGAGCTGCTAGATGTGTCATTCACCCAGTTCAGTCATTTCAACTGGCTTCGTTCAAGTTACAAAGAATAGCCTACCTTACTTCTCATAAAGAAGCACGTGTTTATAAATATGCCATTCAAGCTATAAACATTACGATGATGCTCTTTGATTAAAAACACCCCAAAGAGATGAGTCTGTAAACAACAGAGAGGGTGTTCCTTCTGTAACACATGTTTTCCGTGCCGTCTTTTTGTGTGCCAGTCATGTATGTTCTGGTTGATACTGCCAACAGCTTGGTCATACCATTCCCCGCCTCTCCTAAGGATATTCAGATCACATAAAACGTCATGAAAAGTTCGTAAAACAATACTGAAAAAACAAAGAACAAACAACAAACAAACAAACAAACAACGAAAACCAGCACCATTGGAGAAAAGAAAAGAAAACGACACCCCAACCCCCCAAAACACACACAAAACAAACAAAAACAAACAACAAAAGAACAAAAACAAAAACAAAAACAGCAACAACAAAAAACCATAATAATGTCAAACATGGCTAATACTGCTTACAGTACTTAATGGCACATAAAGAAAACAGATCACTAAACGGATCCCTCTTTCGCACACACACAAACACACGCACACACACGCACATACACTCAAACACACGCACGCACGCTCGCACTCCCACGCACGCACGCACGCACACACGCGCGCGCGCACACACACACACACACACACACACACACACACACACACACACACACACACACACACACACACACACACACACACACATGTATATAATTATAAGGTTTTGCAGGAATCAGTCAAAGCCGCGGACCGGTCAGGCCTTGACAAAGTCCTCAAGGGCGAAAACCTGGAGTAAAAAGTTTCCAATACAAAATCTCTCTCTCTCTCTCTCTCTCTCTCTCTCTCTCTCTCTCTCTCTCTCTCTCTCTCTCTGTGTGTGTGTGTGTGTGTGTGTGTGTGTGTGTGTGTGTGTGTGTGTGTGTGTGTGTGTGTGTGTGTGTGTGTGTGTGTGTGTGTGTGTGTGTGTGTGTGCACTCATAAACATATTGCATATAGGGGCAAAACAGCTTTCAGATCATCAGTGTTAAACAAATCAATCAGAATGGAATCACATTTGGCAAACAATTAAACAAAAGCAATAAAAAGCCGCGTCAATAATCATAAACCTTAAACTACAAATAAATTGTTATGTGTCAGTTAGACTAGAACACTGACGAATCGCAGCCACACAAAACAGATCAGACCCACACAGGTAAGAAACGGATAGTAAAACAACCTTTCCTCATCTCCAATACAACAGTGATACATCTGTGTGTACAGTACATGACCAACAACGCAAATCCAGTACGAGTAAGGTAACAAAACACCCTCTCCTCATCTCCAATATAACGGTGACACATTTGCGCGTACAGTACATGACCAGCAACGCAAATCCAGTGTGAGTAAGGTAACAAAACACCCAGCACGAAGCTGCCAACGTTGATGAACACTCCTTAAGGTGTAGCGTGAAGCCCCGGGACCGACCCGACAACACGGCTCGCGCACCTGCTGTCCTGGGCCTGAGTCTGGCCAGACAGTCTGTAGTGTAGAGTATGTGTGTAGTAGTCATGGCCCTGTAGTGTAGTGTGTGGTGTGTAGTAGTCATGGCCCTGTAGTGTAGAGTATGGTGTGTAGTAGTCATGGCCCTGTAGTGTAGTGTATGGTGTGTAGTAGTCATGGCCCTGTAGTGTAGTGTATGGTGTGTAGTAGTCATGGCCCTGTAGTGTAGTGTGTGGTGTGTAGTAGTCATGGCCCTGTAGTGTAGTGTATGGTGTGTAGTAGTCATGGCCCTGTAGTGTAGTGTGTGGTGTGTAGTAGTCATGGACCTGCAGTGCAGTGTCTCTGCTCATTGCGGAAGGCAGCCCCGCTTTTTAGCCACGCCCACTTTCGCGCCTGTGAAGTCGGTAGCAGCTAGTTTTCGCCGCAGCTTGGGAATTGAGCGGAGAGTTCCTGGTCTGACATGTCAACACACTAATGCTAATGCAGCCAACACAGCGAGGTCTGGAGGGAGACGTCTGTGGGTACTACCTGCATGAAAACACGTAGATCTCGGCACGGTGACGTTGGTAACAAGTGAGATGATACACATATTCATTGGGGTCAGTCAAAGGCTGACATCATACGAACCATGGTCCTTTTAACACGATGGGACATCACAGCTGCAATCAACGGTCACAGTGTCACGTGAGTCGTGGTCCACTGAACACGACGGGACATCACAGCTGGGATCAACGGTCACAGTGTCACGCAATGGTAACATTGTCACGTGAATCATGGTTCAGTGAACACGATGGGACATCACAGCTGGGATCAGCGGTCACAGTGTCACGTGAGTCGTGGTTCATTGAACACGATGGAACGTCACAGCTGGGATCAATGGTCACGGTGTCACGCAACGGTCACAGTGTCACGCAACGGTCACAACGTCACTTGAATCGTGATCCAGTGAACACGATGGGACATCACAGCTGGGATCACCGGTCACAGTGTCACGCAATGGTCACATTGTCACGTAAATCATGGTTCATTGAACACGATGGGACATCACAGATGGGACCAGGTGTCAGAGTCTCACTCGAATCATTGTCCATAGAGCATGACGAGACAACACAGCTGGGAGCAGGTGTCAGATTTCACTCGAATCATTGTCCACAGAGCATGACGAGACAACATGCGTTATGCGTTATGCGCACGTGACAAACCAGGGTCGGTGTCACGTGTGTGCAGGCAAGGCTGACCAGCGCACGTGACAAACCAGAGTCGGTGTCACGTGTGTGCAGGAAAGGTATCCTCGTGGCTTGACGACCTGCCCACAACTTGAGTCCACACCATACCTCACAGACGTCCTGGCCACAACCTGAGCCTAAACCACACAGACGTCCTGGCCACAACTTTAGTCCTCATCACACAGACGTCCTGACCACAACTTGAGTCCTCATCACACAGACGTCCTGACCACAACTTGAGTCCTCATCACACAGACGTCCTGGCCACAACTTGAGTCCTCATCACACAGACGTCCTGGCCACAACTTGAGTCCTCACACACAGACGTTCTGGCCACAGCTTGAGTCCTCATCACACAGACGTCCTGGCCACAGCTTGAGTCCTCATCACACAGACGTCCTGGCCACAACTTGAGTCCACACACACAGACGTCCTGGCCACAACTTGATTCCTCACACACAGACGTCCTGGCCACAACTTGAGTCCTCACACACAGATGTCCTGGCCACAACTGGAGTCTACACCATACCACACAGACGTCTGGCCACAACTTGAGTCCACACACACCGACGTCCTGGCCACAACCTGAGTCCACACACACAGACGTCCTGGCTACAACTTGAGTCCACGCACACAGACGACCTGGCCACAACTTGAGCCTAACGTACACCACACAGACGTCCTGGCTACAACCTGAGTCCACACACACAGACGTCCTGGCTACAACTTGAGTCCACACACACACACAGATGTCCTGCTAAGAACTCAAAAAAATTGAATGTCCGCGTGCGACGCTTCCTTGCGCTTTCACTGACAGTTTATTATCGCCACAAGCAGTGTCGTGGGCATCGCCATAACCGACAATACATTGTAATTTACTGACTGTTGACACAGTACAGCACTGACAATACACTGTAATTTACTGACTGTTGACACAGTACAGCACTGACAATACACTGTAATTTACAGACTGTTGACACAGTACAGCACTGACAATACACTGTAATTTACTGACTATTGACACAGTACAGCACTGACAATACAGTGTAATTTACTGACTATTGACACAACACAGCACTGACAATACATTGCAATTTACAGACTGTTGACACAGCACAGCATTGACAATACATCGTAAT
>OY757557.1:3988583-4001083 GCA_963584105.1 Alviniconcha strummeri
CCCCCCCCCCCTTTATATATATATATAAAAAAATATGAGTTTCGTTCGATTATACCCGCCCCCACCCCCCCCCCCCCCCCCCCATTCAGTATATTAAGTATTCAAGTTAATGGAATCGCTACAAAAGTGGACATCTTCATCGTCATAAAATGGTAAGATATCTCTCACTTTAGACTTATAAACTCGTAAGGTTGTCAGGTATCTATCTATCTATCTATCTATCTATCTATCTATCTATCTATCTATCTATCTATCTATCTGTCTATCTATCTATCTATATATCTATCTATCTGTCTGTCTGTCTGTCTGTCTGTCGATTTATCTATCTATCTCCCAATCAGCCCTCTAGATTGGTAAGTTGGCTAGGTATGTCCTAACCAGCACTTTAGACTGGTAAGGTGGTCAGGTATGTCCTAGCCAGCACTTTAGATTGGTAAGGTGGTCAGGTATGTCCTAACCAGCACTTTAGACATGTAAGGTGGTCATGTATGTCCTAACCAGCACTTTAGACTGGTAAGGTGGTCAGGTATGTCCTAACCAGCACTTTAGAGGGTAAGGTGGTCAGGTATGTTCTAACCAGCACTTTAGATGGTAAGGTGGTCAGGTATGTCCTAACCAGCACTTTAGACTGGTAAGGTGGTCAGGTATGTCCTAACCAACACTTTAGATTGGTAAGGTGCTCAAGTATGTCCTAACCAGCACTTTAGATGGTAAGGTGGCTAGGTATGTCTTAACCAGCACTTTAGATGGTAAGGTGGTCATGTATGTCCTAACCAGCACTTTAGACTGGTAAGGTGGTCAGGTATGTCATAACCAGCACTTTAGACTGGTAAGGTGGTCAGGTATGTCCTAGCCAGCACTTTAGTCTGGTAAGGTGGTCAGGTATGTCCTAACCAGCACTTTAGACTGGTAAGGTGGTCAGGTATATCCTAACCAGCACTTTAGACTGGTAAGGTGGTCAGGTATGTCCTAACCAGCACTTTAGATGGTAAGGTGGCCATGTATGTCCTAACCAGCACTTTAGACTGGTAAGGTGGCTAGGTATGTCCTAACCAGCACTTCAGATGGTAAAATGGTCAGGTATGCCCTAACCAGCACTTTAGACTAGTAAGGTGGCTAGGTATGTCCTAACCAGCACTTTAGATGGTAAGGTGGCCATGTATGTCCTATCCAGGATTTAGACTGGTAAGGTGGTCAGGTATGTCCTAACCAGCACTTTAGACTGGTAAGGTGGTCAGGTATGTCCTAACCAGCACTTCAGACTGGTAAGGTGGTCAGGTATGTCCTAACCAGCACTTTAGGCTGATAAGGTGGTCAGGTATGTCCTAACCAGCACTTTAGACTGATAAAGAGGTAAGGTATATAATTATATATTCTAAATCAGCCCCCTAAATTGGTAATTTGGTCAGGTGTATCGTAAACAGCCCTCTAGACCTGTCAAGTGCTCAGGTACACCCTACCCGTCTAGACCTGTCACGTGATCTGATCCACCCTACCAGGCCGTGTAGACTGGTAAAGAGATAAAGTGTGATCCTGCCTGAACCCTCTGGAGTTGCTGATTAACTCCTACTAATAGCAAACGAAACGGAAACGAAACGAAAATAAAACAAAGAGGACCAAAGGACCAGGGATAAAAATCCTTTGTGTAAAAAGATGAAAGGAAAAAGGATAAGAATCATTTGTGTAAAAAGATGAAAGGAAGGTCATAGTTCAGGAGCTGTGTGAGAGTCGAGGTGGACGTCCTGGGCTGTCCGTCCTAACGAGCCTTCTGGTTTCCGTGGACGTAAAGAATTATTGAACCGTGCTTCGGCATTGGTCACAACTTGTCCCTAATATGTCAACTGACATCTGAGGACATTAAGCATCAACTCATCATCATCAAGATGAAAGGACCAAGGATAAAAATTCTTTGCTTAAAAAAGTTGAAAGAACCAAGGATAAAAATCCTTTGTGTAAAAACACGAATGGACAAAGGATAAAACTCCTTTGTGTAAAAAAGATGAAAGGAGCAAGGATAAAAATCCTTTGTGTATAAAGATGAAAAGAAAAGGATAACAATCATATGTGTAAATAGATGAAAAGACAAAGGATAAAAATCCTTTGTGTAAAAGGTTGAGAGGAGCAAGGGTTAAAAATCGTTTGTGTAAAAAGATGAAAGGACAAGGGGTAACAATCCTTTGTGTAAAAAGACGAAAGTACCAAGAATAACAATCCTTTGTGTAAAAAGACGAAAGGACCAAGGATAAAAACCCTTTGTGTAAAAAGATGAAAGGACGAAGGGTAACAATCCTGTGCGTAAAAAGAGGAAAGGACAAAGGGTAACAATCATTTGTGTAAAAAGACGAAAGGACCAAGGATAGAAACCCGTTGTGTAAAAAGACGAAAAGAAAAGGATAACAATCCTGTGTGTAGAAAGAGAAAGCTTCGTGTACTGTACTTACCTGACGAGAAGCAGAAAGGCTGGTTAGTGTGGTCCACGGCACCTTCTTCTGTCTATCCGGTGCAACCCCCAGTGGGGGCTTCCCCCATCCGCCACCCGGGGGACGCGCCCCTACGCCGGCTAACCCCGGCACGAGGCTCAAATGGACGCAGCTCTGAGCACCCCTGTCTGTGAGGGTAGAGTGATGGTAGAGGTACTGTGCTGGAGGTATGGCCTGTATTGGAGGTATGGCCTATGGCCTGTGTTGGAGGTATGGCCTGTGGTGGAGGTATGGCCTGTGTTGGAGGTATGGCCTATGGTGGAGGTATGGCCTCAGCTGGACGTGAAGGCACGCAGCGTGTTTTTCGGTGACATTTAACTTGGACTGAGACCAACAATGAAGTCCGGACTCTAGGAACACCTCAGTTCGCCGCCAGGCCCTGACTTTGTCCTAGACTGCTGGCGGCGTCGTTCGTGTTCCTTCCTACACACGAGTCGCCTACGACTGGACCGTGAGGTTCACCCACAGAATTAAAACAGGGTTCCAGAATACCCGGACACAAACTGGGTGTGAATATGAACAAAGTGCGTCTTCTTTTGGAACGGCATGGTTCATTGCAGCGAATCACAATAACGAATGTTTCCATTCTCGGTTATTATTGATATAGCAGTTCTAATGATATCTCTCCAAAAGTGTTTTGTCCTAATCAATAGCGTTTTTTTTTTTTTTTTTTTTTTTTTTAATTTAACCTTTTATGTGTTTGGATCTTGTTTTAGAACGCTAGCAGTAATTATTGTTTCCGATTTTTGTAATTTCCTACGACTACAATATCGTTTTGGTGTTTTTTCTCTAGTAATAAATAGCTATCTTATTTAACATTTTATGTGTTTGGATTCTGTTTTAGAACGCTAGCAGTCATTCTTGTTTAAGTTTATTTTACATTTCTCCTAACCACATCATTGCCATTTTATATATCTTTTACTTATTAATCTGTTTTTATTTCAGATGTAGGTGAAAAAAGTGAATTCTCTCAAGTGTAGGCGAAACGAGTGAATTCTCTCAAGTGTAGGCGAAACGAGTGAATTCTCTCAAGTGTAGGCGAAACGAGTGAAAGCGAATCGCGGTGCACTCAGCTGCTGATAGATATCAAGAAAAGTTGAATACTTCACTGGCCTGCAACTGATGATGTGAGAGTTTTTCACCAAAAGATCTCTGTTAAAGTAGTTTTCTTCCTTGACTGAACCAGACAGTCCCTCCCATGTTTATCTTCTCTCTCTGTCTCTGTCTCTGTCTCTCTCTCTGTGTCTCGTTCAAAGCTGGGCAAACCTAGGTTTTTGTCAGTGCCAAAACATTTCCGATTTTTATCAAAATTACTCAAAACAAAGTAAGAAATCTTATTGACAATTTATGCAAAATAAAACCCGTTTCTGACTCAAAATATATGATTTATCCGATAAAACATGTGTTCAACACTGAAAATCAGCCAAAATCTCAAATCTTAAAAAAAGCGATTTTGGTTGAGTTTCCACAAAGAAAAACAAACAAACAAACACCAAATTGCCTGTCAAAGTGCTTATCTTCATTTTTATCAGCTGAATGTGTTTATCTGTTTCTTTAGATTTTGTGGTTGCTGATGTTTTAAGAACAGAGCCGGTGTGAACGTTAAAATCGAGAAACTGGCAAACACGTTTTGCTGGCAGTTTTACCACCCCACCTACACCAACTACCCCCCCCCCCCCTCCCCCCCCTTTTGAATGAAAAGCTGCAGAACATCAGTGTTGTGAGTCAAAGAGGAGACTGTACTGTATGAAAGATCTGATAGATCATCGAAGCATTGACGTAAAAAGCGCCATTAGCACGCCGTGACTTTAACAAACACGCTTTTATCCCATCTGCCAGGTCATTTCTTAATGCTGGTCTATAATGCCTAATGTTGTGCTTGTGCGTGTGTACTAGTGTGCGTGGGTGTGGGCGTGTATGCAAGTGTGTGTGTGTGTGTGTGTGTGTGTGTGTGTGTGTGTGTGTGTGTGTGTGTGTGTGTGTGTGTTCTCAAAGAAAGGGATTTATAACTAGCATTATGCTAATGATGTTACTGATGGTTATGGTTGTTTTGACGTTCGGCTGATATTAGTATGATATTGTATGAATTATTAACACTTCTTGTTATTATTATTTAAAAAATAAAAATCTATTTTAGTTTTTTAGCTGTTTGTTTTGTTTTTAATCTTTCTACCTGTGTATCGGTAGATGGTGGGTGTCTATAATTAGTAGCATATTGTATATGTAGTACCACAAGCTTTTTCTCTCTTTTTATAATTTTTTTTTGTCTCTCTACGTGTGTACGACTATGAGTAGATGGTGGGTGTTATAAGTGCGGTAGTATGTATTTGCGGTGCTTGAGTTGAACAAAAGAAGAAAAGTTTTTATATGTGGACAATCAGTTTGATAAAATAATTGTGATAGTGTGTGTCTGTGTGTCTGTGTTTGTGTTTGGGGGGGGGGGGACCTAATGTTTTTTATGCCTTTATTACCATGATGGGTGCTTTGAGAATAGTTTGATCAGTGATTTTAATCTTATGATTAACATGGATTGTATGATCTGCATTGTGACTGATAGATATAATGTGTGGGTGCCGGTGGGTCTGTGTGTATGTGTCGATATGTGCTTTTGTGTGTGTGTGTGTGTGTGTGTGTGTGTGTGTGTGTGTGTGTGTGTGTGTGTGTGTGTGTGTGTGTGTGTGTATGTGTGTGTGTGTGTGTGTGTGTGTGTGTGTGTGTGTGTGTGTGTGTGTGTGTGTGTGTGTGTGTGTTTGGATGTAGGTGGGCGATGTGATATTTTTGAAGTGGGTGTAGTGGGTGTAGTAGATGGTGTTTGTGGGGGTGTGGGTGTTGTTTTGGTTGTGAATGTAGAGGCGGTGGAGGGTAGGAATATAAGTAATATCTGTGCACCTAATCGATCTCAGAAGAGGTGTTTTATGTTTTATGATGTTTTACTACGTTTTACTCTGTTTTATTTGTATACTCTTAAATATGCTGTGTTGAATTGTCTACCGTTCCCTTTGATTGTGGAATTCGAGTGACCCAAAAGAAAAAAAAATCACTTTATACATTTATTATGAATAATGAAGTTCTTTTGTTTTTGTATTTGTAAAGTGCGAAGATCCACCGAAATTAAAGATATGCTCATCGTAACGACGCACTCATGATTGCTTTTAGGAACTCTTTTTTCAAGGTCTTATCCCTTTTCACACGCTCGGCCCATGGGACCGACTGGTCTGTGAACCAGCCGTCTCCAATCCCCAAAACACGTCCCAGATGTTGCCATTCGTTCTCATCGAACGTTTTGAGGAGGACTCCATCTTTCTTCAGTTTTTTCAGTCCCAGCACATGTGGGTTGTCCGCCTCTTGTGTAAATTTATACAAGCATGGAAATACTATTTGCACTGTGTTGAAGAAAATGCCTTTCTGCCGCATTTCCCCAAGAAAAGAAATAATCAGGTCACAGCAATGGTCACACGGAGCCAGATTAATCAGTACCTTCAAGTTTGGAAGTGGCACGGGGTTATCTTCTGCAGTGAAATATTTTCGAAGCTGATCGAACACATGTTCTTCCGCGTGGTACACCAGAGACAGATTTTTTGTGATTATTATTTTCTTGCTTTCATTAGTGTACACGTCTACAATGGCAAACACGTCGTCTACGCGAACTGGCGGGTTTAGAGTCAGTCCACTGTAGATGAACGCATGCATAATTTTAGGTGGGTCTCGACTAGGAAAAGGGTCGGGCATTCGATAGTTGATACCTAGAATCGTTTGCAGCTGCTGCCAGGCGCTTTCCTCGAAGGCAAACGTTCTAAGGTCGACAAGCTTCTTCACCTTTTCAAACCCATTTTTGCTGGATTGCCTTTTTAGAGGTGCAGCGTGCCTAACAAAAACGAGTTTCAACTGCTCCTTTAGAACAAATTTCCTGTCGTTTAGACCCTTAAGGAAACGCTGAATGGTGTTTAGATTCGGAGAAAAGTTTGTGTAAATCGTCATGGACTTACGATCAATGGACCTCAAGTTTGGCAGAAGTTCGTTTAGCAGATCGTCCATCGAACTTCTGTTGGTCCCTGGGTCGCTTTTGCCAATAAAACGTTTCTGTTTGCCACCACTGATCGTAACCTGGGTGATCGCATAGTTAACATCGATACTGATAGGGTTGCTTTGCTGGCTGGTAAGGCGGGCAGAAGTAACGAATGTTTCGAAAATATCGAAAAGATCCAAAATATCGAAAAGATCCAAAATATCGAAAAGATTCAAACCTCTGATGGCAACATCACCTTCCTCACTTTCAGGAGTGCTCACAGCTGCGTCCATTTGTAGATTAGTTTTTCCCTTTACGAAACTTCTGTACTGCTGAATAGCAGACCAGAACAGGTTTCACAAGGCGGAAACCGGCAGTGAACACTGCGCAAAGTCCTTTTATACTCTGTGCGGGACACACGTCATGTCAGCCTGTATAGTTGGCCATTGCTGTCATGATGCTGGTATATTGATTAGATAGGCATGGTCTGTATACACGGTCTTCGTGCCTACAGCCCACCTTTATTCAAAGTCTGTTCGTGTGGCTGACAATCACATGTATATTATGAGAGAGAGAGAGAGAGAGAGAGAGACGAGAGAGAGAGAGAGAGAGAGAGAGAGAGAGAGAGAGAGAGAGAGAGAGAGAGAGAGAGAGAGAGAGAGAACGTTATTTTTCAAAGATTAAAAAATAAAATAAAATCTGAAACAAGAATGACTGCTAGCGTTCTAAAATAAGACCCAAACACATAAAATATACAAAAGAATGCTTATTTATTGTGACATAGGCAGCACGATGCAATTTTTTTTAGGGAAATCCCCTTCCTCAGGTCACAGAATAACACTTAAACAACAGTGAAACGGTTAAAAACAAGGAAAAATGATATGAGAAGAGAAGTAACTTATCTTTGTTGTTGTTGTTGTGTTCAGTGCCTGCTGAAAGAAGCATTATTCCGGCAAGCACTGAACACAACAACAACGAAAAAGGATAAGTTACTTCACCTCTCATATCATTGTTCATTGTTTTTAACCGTTTCATTGTTATTTAAGTGTCGTTTTGTGGCCTGAAGAAGGGGATTTCCCTGAAAGTTTTCATCGTGCTGTCTATGTCATAATAAATAGGCGTTCGTTTGAAATATCTATGTCTTCAAAGATTTTAGTATATATACATTACTTGATTGTGACGTGCCTAACTGCTAATCAAGCAGTTGGTAAAGTGGTAAGACTTGTCTCGACCAAAACTCTAGATATTAGATAAGGTGGTGAGGTTCTCACCCGTACCTTATAGACTGGGCAGGTGGTAGGGTATGATCCTACCCCATCCTCTAGGCCGGGTAAAGTGGTAGTCTACCAATCCTCCCTGCTGGTAAGGCGGTAAGGTATCATTCCATAAACCGTCTAGACGGGTAGAGTGGTATATGGTATATATTCCTACCAACCCCCTAGTCTGGCAAAGTGGTAAGGTACGATTCTAACAACCCCCTTAACGGAAAAGTGGCATGGTATGATCCCACCAATCCTCTAGACGGGTAAAATGGTAAGGTATGATCCCACCAATCCTCTAGCCAGATGAAATGGTAAGGTATCAACAGGTTGGTAAGGTATGATACATTCACCTTTTTTGTCTGGTAATGTGCCAATGTTTATTCCGCGCAGCTGTGGGACTGAGTAGGGTTGCACGACCTTAGATAAGGTGGTGAGGTGAGGTGTTTTTCCTGCCCCAAATATCTAATTAGATAAGGCGGTGAGGTGAGGTGTTTTTCCTGCCCCAAAGATCTAATTAGATAAGGTGGTGAGGTGAGGTGTTTTTCCTGCCCCAAAGATCTAATTAGATAAGGTGGTGAGGTGAGGTGTTTTTCCTGCCCCAATATCTAATTAGATAAGGTGGTGAGGTGAGGTGTTTTTCCTGCCCCAAATATATAGTCAGGTAAGGTGGTGAGGTGAGGTGTTTATCCTGCCCCAAGTGGTGTGGCACGATCCTAACCAACCTCTAGTGTTGGTAAAGTGGTAAGACTTGTCTCGACCAAAACTCTAGGCTTCTAGAAACTAGTTTAACGTGCGCGTGCATTGTGGCTGCAATATGTAACCATAGTAATGAATAATAAATACCGCTTTTTGATTTGCTGACGTCATGCAGGCACACAGCCAGGTGGTAGGGGTTGCTAACAGCTTGTCACGTTCTGCTAACGTGATACAGGCACACAGCGAGGCAGCGAGGAGGTAGAGTAGAGTGGCATCAACCTGTCACGGTCTGCTGACCTGATCATGACAATGGAAGGTAGTGGGAAGGTATCAAGTTGTCGTGTGTGTGTGTGTGTGTGTGTGTGTGTGTGTGTGTGTGTGTGTGTGTGTGTGTGTGTGTGTGTGTGTGTGTGTGTGTGTGTGTGTAGAAACAGAAACCAAAACTTTATTCCCCGAACAGAAAGTAACCCGTAGAACTGTGTTCAAGTTTGCATTGGCTCACTGCGACAGCTTGAAGGTCACGAAATCCGACCAGGAGTCGAGATTTTTATACAACCGCCACAATAACACATACAGACCCCCCTTCTCCCGACCCCGGCCCGTACTAAAACTCGAACAACAAAGAAGGAAATTCCTAATCCTCTCTCTCTGCGAGCCGGTGTATTTGTGTTCAGTGTGTGTGTGTGTGTGTGTGTGTGTGTGTGTGTGTGTGTGTGTGTGTGTGTGTGTGTGTGTGTGTGTGTGTGTGTGTGTGTGTGTGTGTGTGTGTGTGTGTGTGTGTGTGTGTGTGTGTGTGTAGTGTGTGTGTATGTGTGTGTGTGTGTATGAGTGTGTGTGTAGTGTGTGTGTGTGTGTGTGTGTGTGTGTGTGTGTGTATGAGTGTGTGTGTGTGTGTGTGTGTGTGTGTGTGTGTGTGTGTGTGTGTGTGTGTGTGTGTGTGTGTGTGTGTGTGTGTGTGTGTGTGTGTGTGTGTGTTTTCTGGACGTTGGCATATAATTTGGTTATAAATTGATCGTGTCCCCGAACACATCTGTGCGTGGTCTAGTTTCGATATCTCCAGTGAGCTCCAATAGCCGTGATGGAGAACACTGAGCCTTTGACCATCTTATGCTGTCATGTTTCAGTCTTCGCTTTCGCCCCTGTCCTCGCTTTGCTGAGGTCCATGTAAACCTGTGATCAACACGTGTTTTAGCTTGTTGTGGCCAGTTACTTTAAAATGTACCTATGTACATACAGAGAGAGAGAGAGAGAGAGAGAGAGAGAGAGAGAGAGAGAGAGAGAGAGAGAGAGAGAGAGAGAGAGAGAGAGAGAGAGAGAGAGAGACAGACAGACAGACAGACAGACAGACAGACAGACAGACCGACCGACCGACCGACAGACAGACAGACAGACAGACAGACCGACAGACAGACAGACAGAGACAGACAGAGACAGACAGAGACAGACAGACAGAAGAAGAAGAAGAAGAAGGCATACAGCCATGATGGTGATGTGGGGCTTCATGTCCTCGGATGTCGGGTTGACATATTCGGGACAAACTGTAAGAAACTCTTAAAAGTAAAGATGAGTGGGGGTGGGGAGGGGGGGGGTCGCTTTGGCTTCAGTACGTGTAATCATGTCCGGGGGGCAGCAAGGCGCCTACTGTTGGATAAAAAATACATTTTGTCGTTGGGGGTGCATTTTACTGCGGATAAAAAACGACGACAACCTGCTCACAGCTGTAGATGGGCCTGTAATGAGGGCAGCATACATTTAAAATTGTTAATCCATCCAGCATTTGATAAAGGAAGAAACCTTAAAATGCTGGTTATGGTTTAGACATTCTTCTCCCCAGCCACGCAGCGGGGAGCGACGCAGTCGGTCGCCATTTTAGTTTCAACATGCGTGACATGTTCTGGGCGACAACGACGCGTCTGCTACTGTTAAAAATCCATTGTTTGGATAGACGTCTGTTTACAGTTAAAAGGAGACAAAACGTCTCGTGGCCTTAAAACATAGGCATTTCGGTATTGATACTATGCAAAAGTCGCATAGTAATCTTACATAGGTTAGTAGCATATTATGGGGTTTGTTAGCATTAAGAAGAGAGGAGTAAGGCACCTGGAGGGAAATTTCGATGTTTCGGGGTATAAAGAAAACCGTGGTTCCCATGGCAGCTTTCACGAAAGAGAGCAGGAGCAGTGTCCCAGCGTCCCAGCAGTGGCGCTGTGTGGGACTAAGAATTAGCCAGCGGCACAAACTCTGCTGGTCATGTGCTAGTGTCACTTTGGCTGGAACCACTGGTCAGCTAAGTCTGTCAAGAATTTTTCCTGGTCCAAGCTTCACTTTGTTTATACTTGGTCAGGCAGTCATATAAATCCTCTACCATTTCATCCTACCTGTCGGCAGTAGGACATGTCTACAAATTAAAAGCTATCCCCAATCCAACAAGCTCTGTTCTCATCCTCAAACTGTCACGCATCTGCCATCAGCAGCAGAAAGGTTTTGACACTCATAGGCCCATTGTGAAGCCAATGCTGGAACGCCTCATGCTCACACTGGTGCACACAGGCACAGATCAGTACCGCCAGCACCTCGTCCAAGCAATGTTTGCTCTTGCCTTGTTTGCCTTTCTGAGAATTGGACAAATTACAATCAGATGAAAAGACAGGCACGATGCTCATTAATGCAGAACTGTTTTTAAAGATTAAAATGCAAACAGGGCACTTCAAACTCAAACTGATCTCCTGCAAACACAGTCAAGGTTAACCCTTCTCACTTTCGGTCATGGAGGCACAGGGGCAGGGCCCATGCCCTGTCCGGGCAATGCAAGCTTACTTACAAGTTCGGGGCGACAGGCCTGGCCCCCTGTTCCAGTCTGTCACAGCCATACCGTCCTGAGAAATGACTTCAACAAGGAGCTGGGGCGTGTTCTACATTCTGTGACCTGGACCCGACAGCCTTCAACACCTACAGTTTCCGCATTGGGCCAGCTATACTACAGCAGCAGAGCTGGGGCTGTCTGACAGCCAAATAAGGACGCTGGGTTGCTGGAAATAGGACGCATTCAAACAATACATCTGCTGCAAAGCCCTGACTTTCACACTGTAAATAACAGACACAGGAGGGGGGGGGGGGGGGGGGGGTTACTCCACACTGTTCTGCAATTCTCGAGGGTTCTCTGAGATCTCACGTACGCCTCAGGCAAGGTTTACCTCGGGTTGAAACCCGAGGTTGTACACATAATGTCAACATAATGTACACATAATGTCAACATAATGTACACATAATGTACACATAATGTACACATAATGTCAACATCGTATTATGTTGTGACGTTCCACCATTCGGTGAAGGTGGTTAGGAAGATCAGCAGGTCTGGGACGACATTAATGTCCAGGTATAGCCGTCAGTGGCTCTTTGGATTGCAGGGACACCGTAAAAATACGAACACCGTGTGGAGTGCTCAGAACTATAATACAGGTCTTGAGGGTGCTCTGACCCCCCTCCGCCTCTTTTCTTTTGGGGTGGGGGGTGGGGGGTAAACAGTTTCTGTTTCCTTATTAATGTGATGTATGCTTCACTAAGGGTGAACTTTGTGTGATACACAGCCATGGTGTGAGGTTAGCTGCACTTTTGGAAAGTTTGATCACCTATACATGTAAAGTATGTCGGGACTACCGGCCAGGTTGGATCACCTATACATGTAAAGTATGTGGGGCCTGCCGGCCAAGTTGGATCACCTATACATGTAAAGTATGTGGGGCCTGCCGGCCAAGTTGGATCACCTCTACATGTAAAGTATGTGGGGCCTGCCGGCCAAGTTGGATCACCTATACATGTAAAGTATGTGGGGCCTGCCGGCCAGGTTGGATCACCTATACATGTAAAGTATGTGGGGCCTGCCGGCTAAGTTGGATCACCTATACATGTAAAGTATGTGGGGCCTGCCGGCCAAGTTGGATCACCTATACATGTAAAGTATGTCGGGCCTGCCGGCGAAGTTGGATCACCTATGCATGTAAAGTATGTAGGGCCTACCGGCCAAGTTGGATCACCTATACATGTAAAGTATGT
>OY757557.1:4013583-4043583 GCA_963584105.1 Alviniconcha strummeri
CTGTCTTGCCTTCCTGAGTTCTAAAAATGTTATGTACCGATCTTAATAGCATTATTCTTTGGCTGTGATATTTTTAGTAATATTTATTATGATCTTTTATATTTTATTATTATTAATTCTTTCACTTTTAAGTTAACTGTTCAGCTATTTTTGTCCTAGGCACCCGAGTCAACATCACCAAGAAACGCATGGATGACAGGTTGCGTGTGTGTTTTCCTGTGACACCCAGAAGCAGCAAAAGTTGCACTCACTCTTACTTGCTCCATTTTCTCTTACAAAACACTTACTTGTTTGTTAAATAATAAGTATTACTTATTTTGTTATGAAAAACAAAGTACCGTATTGTCTTATTAACGTTATGTTATCCACTACAACAAAATTAATGCAGCAAAAACTGTTCACATGGAAATAGTTATGTGTCTTTATACTTTACAGTAATAAAAAGTTACTGATTTATCATTTTCATCAAGAAATAAACAGCTTTGTACATCGTGTTGAAATAGTAATGTACGACATATTTCTTACATCATTTGCTGTTTATGTCAAGAAAGCTTAAATTTGTGGGAAAAAATCATCAAATCTTTCTTGTCACATATTGTTCTATTAAAGAATAACTGTTTATGTTTCAAAATGTGTTGCTTTTTATTCATTTAAAAATGTTCAAGATTGGCTGTGTGTTGAACGTTATCTATTACAACAAACTATGCGTAGCATGCTGTTCTGTGTGACCCAGAACAACAACAATTCACTTGGTAATACTCATTTGGATCATATCTTGTTAGATCAGTTGGGTTTTCACAGTTAACTGCATGATTAGCAGCACAGTGATGTGGGCTTGTTGTAATGTGTAATGTTCAACATATTGTCACAAATCACACTGAAAGTCAAATTTCTCAGGAACGAAGAGCAGCACTGCCTTCTCCCTTCACTGGTGGATGACTTCACATGTGTTCATTCAAAAAATGCATTACTCACTCACATCCTGTCAACTTTATTTTCTAGTACTTCTGTCCTCTTTTCTTGCACACCTTTTGGCACTATTATATATATATATATATGTGCGCGCGTGTGTGTTTGTGTGAGTGCAAGCATGTGTGTGTATGCACGCGCGCAGATGGACTTGCATGCGAGGGGCAGAGGGTGTGTCCACTTCCAGATTCAAGCCTGGATGGGGGGGTGGGGGGGGGGGGGGTGGAGGGGTTGAGGGGTGTATTTTTACGTGTTTACATTACTGTCATTAGTGTGTCAGCAAGAGGTTGGCTAGACTGACTCAGTGACTGACTGATTGACTGACTGACTAACTCAGTAACTGACTGTGTAGGCTTTATGCAGTACTATAATAAAAGAAAGGTAAAGATATTTTCTTCTGTCATTTAGTTCATTAAACTATTTAATGAAATCAGATTTAGTGTTCATAATGTTTGTTTGCTCATGTAAATTAATTTACATCAAATGTATGTAATTCATCTTAATATGTTGATTAAATGACAAAGGAAAACACAATTAAGGCATTTTGTTGAATCAGATGGGTATAATTATAGTCTGGAACATGTTGAGTACTGACCGGCGCCGGCAATGCAGGACAATGAGGAGGGTCACTGCCAACACAGCAATGAAGGAAAGGATCTCGCCAATAAAGAATATGGCAGTCATAGCAAGTCGACCTGATGAGAACAAAGAAAATAAAAGTCCTTCAGGTAATAATGTCAGAAAAACATGCTGTCACTGCAGTCACAACAAGAACAGAACATCTCATCTCTGCGTGCGCTGTTTCTACTCTCTGAGAGAACAGCATTCACAGACCAGCAAGTCATGTATGAATACAATACTGTCAATGCTGAACTGTGTCACTGTAAGAGACCTCTTCAGTAGATCTTCAGCTGATTGGTGTCTAAGTACATGTATAAATGTGAGTGATCTCTTGCATTAACTGGGATGAAACCATCACATGACCTTTAATGGTGTTTAAGAATCATGATGTTACATTTCTGATTGTTGCGATGCTACTGCTTGGATGATGTTAGCATGTTTATTGACGTCATACTAGTATTAGTATATTGCGAATTACGACCGATGGTGTTATCATAATGTTTATTGATGTTATACTAGTATTAGCACATTTCGAATTACAACCGATGATGTGAACATAATGTGTACTGACGTTATATTAGTATGTTGCCAATTACGACTGACGATGTGAACATAATGTTTGCTGACATTATATTAGTATATTGTCAATTACAATCCCATGATGTAAACATAATGTTTATTGACGTTATACTAGTATTAGTATATTGCGAATTATGACTGATCATGTGAACATAATGTTTATTGATGTTAGTAATAGTATTAGTACATTGCCAGTTACAATCGCCATTGCTCACCCTTTGCGCTTCTGGATGACCAGGAAGTCGTTCAGTTCAAGTGGTGTTTCTGGGCGTGTCCTCATTTCCTGTAGGCAGAGGACATCAGTCACAGGCAAGTCTCTCTAGGACTGCTCCTTGTTTACTAGCGCTAGCACGGTTCCAGGAACAGATTGTGAAGTGCTTCCTCGATAGACATTTGGCTTCCTTCTTGAGGGGTCTGAGGCCTCCGCGGCCCGACTTTCCCTTCCTACCTCTCTTTTCATTTTTGCTTTCTTGTGTGTGTGTGTGTGTGTGTGTGTGTGTGTGTGTGTGTGTGTGTGTGTGTGTACATTATGCGGATCTCAATTGACGTCTCAAGCCCAGCGCGCGATCCCCGTTGCATGGCTAGATCTTGTGTTTTCATTTAGAACCATTGCATGACTGCTCAATACTGAGGGCCGGGGTCCTAGTTGGTCACTGTGGGAGAACCCTCATGCCAGAAAAAGGGCAATGGATGTCTCTTGGGTTCCAGCAGCCTGGTACCACCCTGCGTACAGCCAGACTGCCAGCGTTTGCCACTCTTTATCCCAACAGCCAGACTGCCAGCGTTTGCCACTCTTTATCCCAACATCCAGACTGCCAGCGTTTGCCACTCTTTATCCCAACAGCCAGACTGCCAGCGTTTGCCACTCTTTATCCCAACAGCCAGACTGCCAGCGTTTGCCACTCTTTATCCCAACAGCCAGACTGCTGGCGTTTGTCACTCTTTATCCCAACAGCCATGCCGCCTCTAGGCACGGGGCTCCACCGTAGGCTTGGGTTTTGTTATCAAGGTTGTCTCCCCTAGATCCATACTGCCTTATTTTCACAAATGGTCTTGGGACATTCAGATATCTTAGTATCCTCCGAGCAATGGTGTCTTTTGTGCATAGAGTTGTTACCCTTATACACATGGAGTTGTTACCCTTATTCATACCTACAAGGATGCACCGCTAGTGGGTAAAGGGTGTGCGGTCATTGGGAAGGCCAGTGTCCAGTCTGGACCACTGGGCAGTGGTGGGAGGTGGGCAGTAAATAATGCAGATGTCAACGGCTGTCACGTGCAGTCGCTTTGGACATCGCCTACCCGTGTGGAGAGCACACCAGGACATCGCCCACCCGTGTTGAGAACACACCAGGACATCGCCCACCCGTGTTGAGAACACACCAGGACATCACCCACCTGTGTGGAGAACACACCAGGACATCGCCACCCATGTGGAGAACACACCAGGACATCGCGCAGCCGTGTGGAGAACACACAAGGACATTGCCCAGCCATGTGGAGAACACACCAGGACATTGCCCAGCTGTGTGGAGAACACACCAGGACATCGCCCATCTGTGTGAAGAACACACCAGGACAACACCCACCCGTGTGGAGAACACACCAGAAGACATTGCCCACCCGTGTGGAGAAACACACCAGGAGAGTGAGCACGACTCACCACAGGCCATCTGTCAATGTGTCAGCTAAGGTGTCTGTTCTTGTCTCATGCTTTTGGTTGACTGTCCTGTTTTGTAAAGTCATTTAATATTGTTTCATCGTGTCAATTGAAACAGAATTATGTCGTGAAAAAAAAAAAAAAAAAACGTGCTCATATGACATATACCTTGCAGGTCAGGTGATTGATGTTGAGAGTTAGAATAGATATAACTGATTTAAATAATTTGGTATCTACATGTTCTGTATATAAAAGCTTGGAAAATGTATGCCATAGTGCTGCTTTTTTTTTTGTCCGAGTGAGTGTGTTCTAGGTGTGTGTTTCAGTGTGTATATAACGTGTGTGTTTCAGTGTGTATATAACGTGTGTGTAGATTACAGGCAGGTCCAGTTTTGGATCAGTCATATAATCTGATCGGGCATAAACGTTTCGTGAAAAACCAAAAGTCTATCAACATGGTCAAGGTGATCATGCAGTCATACAGTGCCATCCATGTGTAAGCAATGGAAGATGAACTCAAAATATCATCGGCACATATCAGTATTCTTAAATAGTATATTGAAAGAACCCAACTGCTTCTACCTGACAGCAGTTACACCTGAATGGTACAATTTAAAAAGTGAGTACCTACAAATCGTTGCATGGAATACATACAAAAATGTGTGGGTCAGATAGAGATGAGCCAATATGCTATGCTAGACACAGAGACCTCTTTTGTTTTTACGACATTAATTGTTTTGGGACAACCTCATACCATTGGCTTTCGCAACATTTATCACACTTACTAATGAAAAGTTAGTTACTTGGTGCATAAGTCCAGTCAACCACACAGGGTTATATCAGAGCTAATACTATTGAAGATTTATATCAGTCACAATACGTCAATAGTGTAATTAAAAAAATAAAAATAACTTGACTAATTACACGCCGTCTAGTGTTTATTTTGCTGAATTCACCACAGTAAGTAAACTTGACTTCATTATAGGTCACCAAGTAGAACTTACAAGAACACATAGTTCAGTCATCACAACCATGAACACTACTCAGATACTCTCACCGCCATCTTGCCGTTGGGTCCTCTCCGTCGTGTCACGTCTCTGGATGGATCACTTCCTGGAACATGTAAAGAATGAAGACTGAAAGTGAACTAAGTCTAAGGTCTTCAGTTGCTATGTACCTGGTATGCATCTTTTGAACACATGGCAATATATTCTGCTATTGCTGTTTAAAACTGAAGTTTCATTACTTTTATTCTCATAACTGTCAAGCAATTTGCCTCAGTTGCAAATACTTTCGCTTTGCTGCATCTTGTTGTGTGTACACTTCAGTATCATGTCCAATGAAGCGCTGTGTCGAATAACCTATTTTGCGAACGCTGCTTGTTGCAGTAAGACTACTGAAGGAGAGAGAGAGAGAGAGAGAGAGAGAGAGAGAGAGAGAGAGAGAGAGAGAGAGAGAGAGAGAGAGAGAGAGAGAGAGAGAGAGAGAGAGAGAGACGGGGAGATGGGGTGGGGGGATCCAGAGTGTTCATGTGGACAGTGTACGTGAAGATTACATTTCGCGAGCCCCCTTTGGTGGTTTGTTCGGAGACACGTTGGTACGGGAGGTAACTATATTAGAAAGAGACCACAATCCGAAATGCGATTAAAGAGAATGGCACGTTAAAAAAGTGTAGATATTCCTCCCAGTCTGGTGGGAGGTTCAGCAAAGGCGATCAGTTTGTTTCAGTTTTATGCAAAAGCCTCTGTGCTTAGCCTGGGACACTATGGATTCCGGGGGGGTGCATCACTTCAAATCGAAAATGCACAGTTAAAACTGCATTTTTCAACCTGCATGCTTGTGTTATCGTTTGAGTGAATGGATACTCTACAGCCTACACTGTGTGTTATTTTATTTCATGCCTTTGAAAGTAGTATAATCTTTCAAAAACCGTCATTTTACGGGTTGAGCGGCCGGCCTCGCGCCGTGGACCGATTTCCGAGAGGACACTGTTTCGGGTGGGTCTCTTCAAACTCCTCGTACCATCGCAAATGACGACCTACAAGGCTTAAACTTTACAGCCAATCAGAAGAAAGAACGCTCTTTCGTGCGGTATGTGAACTTTTTTGATGCGGTCTATGAAAACAGCGTAATGGCGGTAAGTACGGTTGTTGTAATTTCTTTCTCAAATATTTTGTTAAAATTGGTCATTTTGGAAAAAAGTTCACCCACAGGCTTATTCTGTGTTCTTTTATCTACAAGAGCATGTATTTCACTAGTGGTTTTGTTGAAAAATACGACGGTAATGGGCTTAAAACGATGACGATGTGGCAAAAAAATCTCTCAAACTCGGCCTGCGCATCGCGTGGGTTCGTCGGACTCCAGATCAAGCGAGATGGAGGAGACTTAAAAATACAAAGCAACTCTCATTTAAGTGCAGTAAAAGCACTAAAACTAAAGCTAAACACACTGACTTGAGGAATATTCGGTTGATTTGTTTATTCCGTCAGGTATTTGGTTAAGTTTATAAAAGTTTGGGGATCGTTCTTGGAACATTCCATCTCCAGCTACTCGTCACTCCTGCCTCAGTAATGGCCTGATGATGAATTGATGCTTAATGTCCTCAGATGTCATGAGACATATTAGGGACAAGTTGTGACCAATGCCGAAGCACGGTGCAATAAATCTTTACGTCCACGGAAACCAGAAGGCTCGTTAGGACGGACAGCACAGGACGTCCACCTCGACTCTCACACAGCTCCTGAACTATTTTGCCTTCATATCCTTCATTGTTATAGTAAAGGACTGTCCTGAAATTGAGCTGATTTTTGGAACTTAAAATGTGAATATCTCCCAAACTATTGATCTGATTTGAGTGAAATAAACTGCGATGGATTCAGCTTCAAGAGCCCTTTAATTTGATACACTTCATTCAGTCAGAGGCATAGAGCAATTTTTGGCTGTTGCATAGCTACGGTGACGGTCTGAGCTGTGTACATGTGTCACGGCTGGGTGCACAGCCTCACCTTTCAACGTGAAGTTGCAAGACTGAACAGTTACAGCCTCGTCTTCAGAAGTGATATGGCAGCGGAATGTTCCAGGTCGAAGTGATGCTATTTGGAAGCTGACATCATACATGGGTTGCCATGTAATGAGCTTAATCTCATCGTGGACACCACACCGCAGTTTCTCCTTGCCCCATACACATCTCATCAGGAATTCAGCACAAAACAGAAGCAAAAGCGTCTTTTCTTTATAATTACGATTTCCCTGTTCAGTCGAGGAAAATGGGAACAGGAAAACAACGCAGCTCATCCAAACACAGATAAGCGGTTTGTCTTTTGACTTCATGTTTCATCGTTTTTGACCGTTTAGCTGTTGTTCAAGTGTTGTTTGGTAGCTCGACAAAGGGGATTACCCCTAAAATTTGCTGGTGTTGTCTTGTCCTAATAAATAGCATTCTTTTTAACCTGTTATGTTTGGATCTGTGTTTGTGTAACTTACCACAGAAATCTCCGAACGCAGAAATCTCCAAACGCATGTATACATAGAATTCATTCTTTAAATGCACTGTAGTGGTTGATGGTCACGTCAGTTTTTTTTTTAAAGCACAGTTGAAAAACATTTATTTTTGTGAGGTTGTATTTAAAATAACTTCCTAAGCTGTCATCACTGGAACATTTGCATAGCTGATGTGATTTGTGCTCTGTGTTGACATATGACATTGCTATCACTGACATATCACATTCATGTTAATCACTGGCATACCACACCGTTGTTTAACAAACAATTAAAAACAAAAGCTAAATAAACCAAGACGCCACATCCCGGTTCCTTAATTCCACAGCCTTACAAGTGTCAAATCGCCATGCTCACCACGTGCTGTTTCACTCTGTAGACTCTTCACGTGTGGTGGGTACCTGGGGTGATCCTGTGTGATCGACTGGACGTTAAACTCCAGGTTCAAACTACTGAACTAACCGCATCATTCGCCTTGTTATCACCTACGTGGTTGACGGGCCGGTAAGAAACAATTTGCTTACTAAGTTACTTACTAATTCACTTACCATAGACTCCGAAATTAGGGGCAATCCCCTTCTCCCCCACTTACAATGCAGAGCTATCAACATCTTTGCCACGGGTTTGTCAGCATACATTCTTGCATGCTTTTCCTGCTGTCCAAATCTGCCTTTTTATATTTATTTTATTCAACTTCTTTCTCTCTCCTGATGAGCTTTGAGCATAAAGTGGTGCGCTCATAACAGAGACTCACAATTCTATTGTCATATGATCAAATTGTATTTTGTGAGCTGGGTTTGTTGACATGCTAGGCGTTTAGTTTGGAGCACTGTTACTGTATTGACAGCAACACTTCCGCCTATTTTCTGACGGGCCGCAGTTAAAGGTTCCATCGGTCGCCGATGCAATGCAGTGAACTGTAAATACTGATGTTTATAATTACATGTATTACGTTTGTGAAACTTAGAAAATGTTGGAGAATGTTGTAAAGTGCAGCGAGTTTGGGTACACCAGAGAACAGCGCTATACAAAAGTTATTTATTATTATTATTATTATTATTATGTTGCTTCCTGTTGATTGGTGAGATTTAGTCATGCCTGCGCTGAGTGCACTTTCAGACACAGTGTCCAGATGCGGGCCTCAAGCTGTGAAACAGCCCATTACCTGCGTTCCGATGACGGGCCTCAAGCTGTGAAACAGACCATTACGGGGTTCCGATGACGGGCCTCAGGCTGTGAAACAGACCATTACCTGGGTTCCGAAAAAAATAGACGCACATGGCTTTTCAAAGTGACTAGTCTACGCATCGATATTTTACCACCGAAAATACCGTTCTCCGCGAAGTACAATACCTGAACATAATCTTTTCATATATTTTGGTCATGTAACAAACGTCTGGGCGCCTATAAAGATTTCTTTCAACGTGTCGAAACCTCCAAACAATTTCTATTCATCTTCGCCGAAATCAACCTAGCCGCCATAATGACGTCCTGCACGTCACGTGATTACAGATCTCTCTTTGCCACAAATATGCTGAATGAGAAGATCAATAACGCCTCACAATAGGTATAATCATGTGCAAGCCAGTTGAAACACAGATTATTTACGTACGAAAGTAAAAACACAAATTATAGATTAATAACATAACTTTGGTTGTGTTTATGCTTCATTTAAAAAATCAATGACAAAAACAGGCTGAATCAGTTACTAAAATTGCATCATCAAAAATATTAAAATAAACTTTAAAATTACTTAAATTTATCTGCTGAAACCTCTGCAAAAGTACAGATTAATTATCTGCGTCTGTGGTGTGGGTGTGGTGGCAAAGTGTGGCGGGGAGAGGTGGGGGTAAGGGGAGGGGGCGATTGCGTGAGTTTGGGGTAACAAGACAATGCGTGGTTGTGGTGTGTGTGTGTGTGTGTGTGTGCAATTTGGTTCCAGTACATTCACTATCAATAGATATTGTCAGTGTTATTTAATGAATATAGGCTATTGTGCATTCAATCCGATTATCCCCCCCCTCCTCCCTTTAAAAAAAAAGAAGAGATAATTATACTGTTTTTGTTTCGTGTTTCTTGAAATAATCACTGGGTACGGGCAATAACTCCAAAATACCACCTTTGTTTACATTGCAACAGCCGATCTGGATCTAACTTCAGACGATGCTGAGACCAGTCGGTCCAGTGCAGAATCAACTACAGCGGCAATAATATGTTTTGGTACTGTCACACAGCACCTATTTTATTCACTGGGATCGTGCTTTCAAAACAGCTGAATCATGCGTGCTAAACCAATACTATACATTATTTACGTGACCGTCTTATTTTCCGTTTATCTCATACATCTTTTTTCCCCCAGCTAGTTGCAAGCATATTGGTTTGCTCCCATGAAGAACAAAGTATAAATTGCTCTCCACTCTTTTTCAATGAAAATAACGAATGCATAATGATGTCACTGTCAGTGATGTCTGCAATGTGAGGAAAATATTTCCACTGAACTAAAACTCCACAGCCTGTGCCCATCAGGAAACACAAGTTCAAACTCAAAGACAAACATAACACCAAATTAACAAGGCAAGCACTGCTACAAGATGTAAGAACAGGCTACATACTGTCTAAAATTTCAGTCCTTCCAGGGTGAAGGAGTTCTGAACCAGAGTCTCTCATTCTCTGTCTGTCTGTCTGTCTGTCTGTCTGTCTCTCTCTCTCTCTCTCACACACACACACACACACACACACACACACACACACACACACACACAGGGTCAATTCTGTAACACTTCATGCAGAATTTCATACATGTGTATTCATGTTCATGATGAAAGCATACTCAAAGATGAATTTGTGTCAAACTTCTTTTGAAATCAATCGTCTAGCATACAATACCAATAAGTAAAAATATATATTTATACATGTATAATTTTATACTGAACCCAGATGGTGTTTTAAGCTGACTCTTTTATTTTGTAATTTACTCTGAAACATTTCAATATGTTTAAATTACAGTAAAGGTTATTGTTCACATTTTGGTTGATGGTAAAAAACACAATGTGCCACAGTAGTTGCCACAGTCCTCTTTACCACCATCACATATTCAATTGTTTATATGTGAAGATCAGAATGATTACGGCATTGCTAAAATTGCTTGGCATCACTTCTTATATATAAAGTTATGGTGAGGATGTTGTGGAAGACTTGAACTTGAAGGTAGCTAAAAACTCCCTCCAAGGGTAGGACTGGGTAGTGCTGCCTTTGGAACTGCTGTAGCCTTTGCCCTGATATAACTGTAATGGTTGATTAGGCATAAAACACCAAGTTACTTACTTACTCTAGCCTTATTCCTGTAAAGTATGTTTTCAATTTTCTGTCCAGAGATTATTATAGTGCTTATAATATAACCAACATCCTTCACTAATATAACCAACATGCTCCAACTTACTACAACAATATTTCTCTTTGAACAGCCTTTGGCCCAAAAGATGTAGCAGTTTATCTACCTCTGGTGGCACAAGTAATGCTTAGTAATGCATATTGCTAAGCATATATATATATTATATGCTAAGTTAGTAAGTCCTGCAAAAGTGACATCAAAAACGGAAGCTGTCTGCAGACTGGGCAAGGACTGCTGCATTGTGAGTATGTCAAGGTGGTTCCACTCTACAGTAGTCTTGGTGCAAAATGTGTTTTTCAGTTCAGTGCAGCAGTGTGGGATGGTGTCACACTTCTTGTTATTTCTGATGCATCTCTCTACTGCATTTTTAGTCTTGAAGGGCTAAAGGCACTGTCGTTGGGACAGGAACAGATTAGTCTCCATGGTCTTTGCTGTGTCAGGAAGTTTTCAGGGGGCATGGCTGGCACCAGCCCCTCAACCACCTTGTAAAAGAAGTCTATGCTGCTGTCTTTGTTGTAGGGGCAGGAGCTGCACTTTGGTGAGGAGGGTCTGCATGCTGCCAGGTGTGGTGGATTTGTAGTCGCCAGAGTTGAAGTAGGTTCCACTGGATGTGTTCTAGCTTGGGCAAATCTTGCTTCAGGTGCGGCACACAGATCACTGAACTCCATTCCAGTCGTGGTAATACTCTTTAGAGCCAGACCTGTATGTGCGGTGTCTGCTGGAAGAGGGGCAGCAGCACAAGTTCTGACAGAGGAAGAGCAGGATACAGTTTGCTTTTTTGCTTCAGTTCACAATAGATGACACACATGCGCAGCATTGTCATCATCATGGGAACGGATGTGATGGCAACTGACAGACCTTGATGTGGGCTTCAGTTTGATGTTTGGCATCACCCAAATGGAAATAATGAACACACAGAACTTCCAAGCATATCTGCCCTTGTGCCCTATATCTGTACAATGCAAACATCAGCCTTCTGGGTTTCATCTGTAACACAACAAATACAACATCAAATGACTATAAAATGTATAGCACCTTAAAAAAGACTAATCCGAATGACATAAGTAATATCCATTTACAAGTAAGCATGATAAACAACAACAAGACAAACTATCAACAAAAGAATCAATGTTCATGCTACATATTTTGCATACTGATATTCATGTCAGCTCAGAAAAACTGGCCAGACAGTCATATCAGCCAGTCAGATACTGAGACAGGGGATAGGTTAATACATGTTTATGCATATTTTACGCAGTCTGTACATGTTTATGCATATTTTGTGCATTCTCTTTTGAAATCCACAGCCACATTTTTCAGATCATGATACGCAAAGTGTCTGCAAAAATCAACGGGCGTTTTTTGTTTTTTTAGATGGAGGCACACTTACTAGGTGAGCAAAGATGGAAAGGACTAGGGTCACAGTGATGCCCTTGCTCTGCCCGAACTGAAAGCCAAGCTGAAAGCTAGGTCTTTGCCAAGTATCATGATGAAGTTTCATAAATTATTTATTTTATGTGGGCAAAACACCACCTTAATTCTTTTAATTAAAACAAAAACAAAACAAAACATGATGGGCTGTGGAGTGTTGCTGTGGTTTAAGTCAGAATTGGAGCATGTCCACGCTCTTGGCTGTAACATCCTCCTCCTTGCATTGTTTTTTTTACTAACTAGCCCCCTGATAGCAGCAATTTACTATATGCAAACGGGAACAGTTCTTTGTTGCATTCTAGAGACTTAACGGTTTTTCTTTTATATAACATGGACAGTTAAAAGCTGCATGGCTCCATGGAATTTTCTCTCCCTCCCTCTCTGTATCAAAAATGGGAATAACTCTAGAAATTTTGACCAAATTTCAAACAAACAAGCAAAAAAAAAAAAATAGACATGAATGAAATCAGTTACTGAGGTACTTAACAAATTTATTCCATAGCATTTGGGCTTCTGCTGGACTTGCCAGTTCTACACTGACAGACAGAGACACTGATGTTCACAGGGGTGGAGATGTCACCCACATGGGACACAGCAGGTTGACCATAATAATACATTCTTTTTAGGCATAATG
The DNA here is from genome assembly GCA_963584105.1 of Alviniconcha strummeri. Lineage (NCBI taxonomy): Eukaryota > Metazoa > Mollusca > Gastropoda > Provannidae > Alviniconcha > Alviniconcha strummeri. The sequence goes on from OY757557.1 coordinate 4,026,367, forward strand.
GCTGCGTGTTGTACAATAAACTAGGATGTCTCATTGTGTTACGAATAGCCAGTTATAAAGAAGTATTAAGCGCCTACATCCTGGAACCAACTGAAAGACTGAGTAGTTTCCTTATTAGGAATTCCTGCAGTAGACAGATAACCACTGTTTTGGCAATAACAGTGTATCATTCCTTTTTTCCAAGTTGAATGTATCTGTCAACACCACACTCTGCAACTGTGCCAGAACTTTGCCATGTCAGCCTGCCAACCTGTTTCGTCAACACTGATATGTTCATTTCTTTCTCTCCCTTCTTTGGCAGACACATGCTTTTATTTGTGTATTTGAATGTTTTTTAAAAGGTCAGCAGAAATATCGTTAACAGCCTGACTGACAGTGGAATATTTTTCTGGTATTCACTCATTTTAACCAGTAAAATATTGGAAATTACCAGTTAAAACAAACGCAGAAATGTTTTGCTATCAGTTTCAAAGAAATTTGCCTTTTGGCAACTTAATGTTTAAAAAATAATATACACATTGAATAAATAAAAGAACTGTCAAGGCAAAACAATAAAAACTAAACCACCTTTACTCACAGTATGTGCATCCAGTCTTGTCACACCATGACAAGCAAGTCGAGGATCACACAGACCACATGCCACATCTATATTATTGCAGCATAGTCATGGTCAAACCTGGCAGTGAATGAAAACTCACTGCACTAGTGTTGTCAGAGAAAACCTGTGAAGTGCAGTCCACAGAAACTCCTTTCTGCAAAATTAGAACAAAAGCAGGATGAGATTTATGCAGGAACCTGATTTAAGAATAAGATAAAAGCAAAAAAAGCTTCAAGCAATGACCTGACTGCAACTCACAAGTTGAGAGTTAAAACACACATTGATCATGTGATATATTTTTACAGTTCAACAGTGTCTTTTGTGTCAAGTACATACTCTTATTATTATGCCACGCTTACCATGGTTGTGTGGGTGGGTGTTACAAGCTGAAACTGGCCTGACATTAACTTTACGCACTAAACAAATTCTATAGCTGTGGAATGGACAGGCAAAATGGGTGAAGCCTGAACCTTGGCAGAAGATGTTGCAAAATATGATGCACTGACTTGTTACTATGTTAGTGTTGCAGTTTTATACTGAATGAGAGAGAGAGAGAGAATGGTTTATTGAAAAAGGCCATGGGGTCATGTCAGTTGTGGTGATGAACATAGTCAAGCAACTTTAGATCAATGTAAAGTTACAGGCACAACATCTGTCCAGACCAAATGGTACTGCATACAGTAAAACTAAAAGCCTTTAGTAGAAAAGTAGCGAGTCAGAGTTGGACATACTTGTTTTTCAGAAGCAAACAACATTGACAGTTAAAAAAGTGATGTACAGCTGACATATTTGTGTGGTATATATATATATATAATTCTCTCTCTCTCTCTCTCTCTCTCTCTCTCTCTCTCTCTCTCTCTCTCTCTCTATATATATATTACCCTTGATCACAAGAACTTTTGCAGTAGATATTATCATCATAATGAAAAAACTTTCACTAATATTAGCAATAGAACTCATGCAGGAGGTGATTACTGTCATGAAACAGCTATTAGAGCTTAAAAAGGTCTAGCCAGCTTGATGTACAAACCTGTTGCATGGGTCACATGGTGGCAGGTCAGCGGAGACTGCAGCAAGAGCTGACCCAACAGGCTTAGTCCCTAGGAGTGGGTACTTCAGCAGGTCTGTGTATGCTTCTGTAAATAACACATTAATTAATGTACACTTGTAAGGCACCCAACAGTTTCATTTCAGATATAAATGCAAAACAGACACCCCCCCCTCCCAAAAAAAAAAAAAAAAAAAAAAACCTGAATAAAAACTAAAAGAAAATTTACACAATTTGACGTGGGTTAGTAATATTGTATTTGATAAGCCAGATCATGTACCAAGCTGTAACCAAAATACTTTCTAACTTCTTTCTAGTCTCTTTTGTTTTTGCTGTTGTTTCGTGATTGTGCCCTGAAGGGCATACTTGTTTAGCACCCTTGTGGGAAAGTTAGAATGTATTCTTTTTATGACATTCTTGTATCCTCACTATTCTTTCCTCTTCATTTTGTGCAGGTGTTTGTGCGCGCGCACACAAATGTGTTTTTCGTTCTCTCCCCCAACCCCCACCTCTGCTCATTTTCCTTGTCATATTATTTCTTCTAGAAATGATGAACATAAATATAAATTTGTTTCCACCCTTACTTTTCAATTGGATAATGTGAATGGATGTTGTTTTGTGTGTGTATATATATATATAAACAAAAGTCAGCAACAACAACAAAATGCTAATCCACCTATGTAACAATATATTTATATATAAATGGTAACAACTGAAGGCGTAAATGCAATAACATGGAAAGACTGACTCATTTACCAAAAATATGGTTTTCATTTTATTTTTTTCCCTTATTTAGAATTAGAAAAGATCATGACTGAAATTAGTGAAAACATTTATGGGTAAATATGATCGCATGTTAATTTTCAAAAATCAGAACCTGACAATTTCTTACCCTGTTACCCTCTGATACAAAAGTACTCATAAAATTGAGTTTGCAATGAAGCTTACTTACAACAAACTTGTACTGAACCCTCCCCCCAGAATAAGACAGCTGGGAGGTTGTTCAGAGCTCTAGATGGTTCTCCTTTCAGCAACAAAGCCTTCAGCAGTCCAGGTGGTGTTGCAGAGAATATAATAACCTGTAGGACAACCACATTGTCTCTGTGTTAGTATCATAATATGTTTTCTTCATTGCAGCAATTTCATAACCTAGCATCAGTTTACTGTGTTCTTTTTTTTTTTTTAATACTATAGTCACAAATATAACTTTGTAATTTATGTAAGCAACACAAATTTCTGAGTCAAAATGTGCAGTTTCAATGCTGTAAATTTAACATTTATAATGAAGAATCTGTTTGCAAACCATGATTACAACATATTATTACTGATCCCATTATGTTTCATTTGATCACTGCCGTTTTTGTTTTGTTTTTCTCCCTGTTCAGTTGCCAATGAAAAATGTGTACTTAAAATTTTATAATTTATGTAGCATGAGCTGATGAGCACTCAGCTGAAAATGTTATGCTTTCAAATGTATCTGAAATCATTTGAAATGAACATGGCTATTGCATTTTGATGTTTATAAATTATACAAAAGACTAATCATCTATTGTTGTGACAGCATGCACCTCCAGTCCACCAAATGTACACATACCTTCACTGCGCCCTAAACGGCTATGCTCAATACCTGCCTTTACTAGCTTTAGCAAGAACGAACACCGGCTGCATTGATGGGGAGACCAAAATGAATAACTATGACACTGAAGTTAAAAATAAAAATAAAATTAATCATCCTTTCAATGCGTGCCTGCTATTCACAAAGAAGCAAGCCACTGATGCAAACTGGACCTTCTACACCCCAGACCCAAGCCGAGGTTTCAGTGATATTTCAGCTGATGTATTCTGTTATGTTCTTTCTATTGTTAGTCAGACGTACAACATAATCAATAAAAGAACTGCGGACATCATGGTTTACTACTGTATTCTACTAAATAATGCTATGCCTATGGTAAAATGTACAGAGAAGGAAGGAAGCGGTCTGCTTGGGGGTGAAATGCCAAGTGCCCTCACGGCAGGGAAACGCGTACCTTTGTCTTGAAGCCTTTACCAAATATGGGCATTACAGTCTAGATACTAAAGGAACCACTAAGCATAGGAGCTTTACATAGTTACTTTTACTAGCTCTAAGACTCTTGTACATTACACTTCCTTCCCCCTTAACGAAGGCGACACTACCGCGAACGAATGTAGTGGCCCAAGATGCCCGATACAATTCCACACGGTGGATCTCATGCAACCGACAATAGCTCAATCAGCTGTTATGGTTGTCCTTTGAAGCACTGTCTCAGATCGAGTGAGTCAATGTACATTCACAAATCAAGTTTTGCAGGTGTTTTCCGGATCCTTGTTATCGTCGAACACCAGCCGTCTCTGCTAGGTTGGGCTGTGGGTTTAGAATCAGAGTTGTGTCTGATGTTCTCCCCTGGATGCTGGCAGCTGGACTGGATACTGGAGATGTAGTGGATCCCTCAGGGACAGGCACAGGTGACACTAATATCTCAGAAGATTGTTGGTACAATACCAAGGGGAAGATTGAGGACTGTTTCGATCAATAGATGCAAGCGACGATACATATGTGCTTTAGAAACATAAAGACACAGGCACATTGCACACATATAATACTAATTTAGTAAATGTCATCCCCATCCACATGCATCACCCTCATTTAACTAGCCCTATACTTAAAAGAAGGGATATATATATCTGTGTGTGTGTGTGTGTGTGTGTGTGTTTCACTGTTTATAATATTATAATGTGGCATTCATTAAATACAATAGCTAGACACATTTACTGTTTACAAAATAGAAGTTTCATGTCTGTGCTCCTCTTATTTTGATGTTTTTTGCAAGAAGCAAAAATACTGAAATTTGAAAACCGATTTGAGCACAACATGACTGAATTTATCAGTATAGTGTTAATTATTTATAACCTAGTAAGATCTTGTATTTTCTGCATATTTAAGAACACTTCTGTCATCTTATGACATAGTTATTTTATAAATTCAAACATGTTTTTGTTACATTACATTTTGTGTTTATGATTTCAGTATCAGTAACATTGACATGCAAAGCTAAAGCGCCTCTTCTTTAAACTTTTGTTTCAGAGCTGATGGAGCATGTCGACATGTCGCTGAAGCATTGTATGCTGTAGAAGACTACGAGGTGAAGTCTGTAACTGATGGGCCTCCTGTTTGCAGGAACACCACCTGTGAAGAAGCGGACAAAATAGGCAACCTCCCAGTCATTCGAGCCAAGTACATTATTGTTGTATCCTCCAATAAATGTTTCCTTTGATCAACTAATGAACTAGTCTTTTGCTCAAGGCAGTTAAGTTGTGCCTGTGTACTCTACGAGTCATAAGCAATTTGTGTGCTGTGTAGTCTCCTTTTTTTCTTTCCTTTTTAAATAAGTCAGTGTAATATCTTAAGTTCGGCATATAGGAGAATAGTAAGCCTATGCTGTAGTCTTCTGCGTACCACTAGCGCATCACAGTGTATTTTGGGGCTTAAAACAGTAAAATATATACTGGAATATTGATTAATTTTGCGCTTTTTCCTGCAGGTTTTGATGGGTAATTTTGCAAGGAACTGATAGTGAAGTATTGGTGCGTGTGACCACTGTTTTTACCGACACACTTAAATTCAAAATGAAATTTTCGAAATTTGTGTGTCAGATACAACAAGCAATCCCGCAGACTTCCATCTGCAAACGACTTTGATCCACGAGCTACTGAGGACCGACATCATTCAGCTGAGAGAGAGGTCTTATTTGCTGAAGTGCTGCGAAAGGTATGCTTAAAGGATACTCTAACTTGTATTGTATATGGGAGGCTGAGGTTTGACATTTTATACGACACATCCCTAAAACATGATTTCCAAGTTTAGCATGGGGGAGAGATGTCTGTTTTCAGTGCTCATTTCTTCAAGTGGAAAGTTCTACAAGTGCATGATAAACAGAATCTAACATAAACAATATTTTATTAAAGCAAATTAAACAGCAACTACACAGGAGTGTTTAGTCAAAAATGACTATTGAGTGTTGTTTTGCAACTCCAAATTCTGAAATCTAATGAAGTCAAGCTGTAGTAAAATTATTGATTGCTACACAGTGTCTTAATATTGTGGTAATTGAATTTTAGCTTTGGTCCGTTTTACCTGTGCAGTATCAAATATTACTCTGCAGTCTATCACTATAAATTTGCGTTTGTTTTTCTCCAGATCTGCAGGTATGTGCATGAACAACAGGGTGTGCAGAATATTTTATTTTTACTCCACAGGAAATACCAGATGCTACAGTGCTGGAATGCCTGTGTGATGGTGGAGATGGAACAGGTGCAAGTGGGGCCAAAAGTGGAGATGGACATGATGCAACCAATGAGCTGCTTCACCTGTCAGCATCTGTCAGAGCTGTGGATCTGACTTTGCAGAATGACCCTGATCTCGATTTTGCGCATCTCCTTGAGGATCTACCATCTGACCAAGAATCACTGCAGCTGATAGAAGAAAAGACACGTGGACAGTCAGGTAACCCACTGTGGTTTAAAATGAGGCAAGGGTTAGTGACCGCATCAATCATGAAGCGTGTTTGTACCAGGCACGCAACTGTTTCTTTGAAACCTGACACAGACTGCTCAGAGTTAGTGGATCACATTGTTGGAAAAGAAAGAAAAGACTTTGATTGTGCAGCTTTGGCATGGGGGAGGAAGAAGGAAAGAAAGGAAAGAAAACACTGCTGTACTGTAGAAAAGAAAAAGCATGTAAACTTTGTACTGAAAGAAAGAGGATTGCAAATATCAAACAAAAAAACTTTCTTGGCATGCTCTGTGGATGGTCTAGTGTCCTGTTCTTGTGATGGTCACAGTCAGAAGCTTGTGGAAATGAAGTGTCCCTGTGCTCTCAGACAAAAGTCACCCAAAGATGCCGCAAGGCAGAGAGGGTGTCAACAAAGTATCAGTACCGGTGAATGGAGTCTCTGTGAGACTTCAGAGTACTATTACCAGATTCAGACACAACTTTTCGTGTATGGCCTGAGTCAGTGTGATTTAGTGATGTACACGTTGCAGGGGATTCTTGTTGGTCCTGTCAAGTACAGTGAAGAGTTTGCAGAAAACATGGTCAGTAAAGCAGAGGACTTTTATAGATCACAAGTTGTCTCAGTCCTGCTGTATGGACACACAGGTTCTACAGTTGGCTAACTTTCCATCTGACTTGGTCAGATTACTGTTTGCTGCAGTGAACTTGTATAAAGTAGACCTTACATTGGAGCCAGTACTAACCTCCAAGTCATTTCAGTTCATTTGTGCAATAGTGTATGTGAAAGAGATGCACTAAATTAATTTTTATTTCTTTGCTATGCACTGCACAGCACCGTCAAATGGATTTTGTGTATTATGATCCATGTGCAGACAGCAGTGAGACGTTTTGTTATAACAACAGTCACAAAATAGAAAAAACAACAACCATGCACACAGACAGTAATGCAAGACATTTTCATGGCATTTTTGTTTTAGATCCGTTGTAACAGGGCTGTGTGGACTGTACAACTGAACACTACTAAAGTACTATAAAGTGTAATTATGTACAAATGACTACCACTCAACCAAGCAAGTTCATGACATGCCCTTACCTGTTTTTCACTTTGTGGGGATTTGCTCAGCTATTTGCACTCTTTTCTAGTCTCCTTTGTGTATGTACAGTTATATATATATGAGCCTGTGACAAAAGGTGCTCCCGCTTAACCCGGGTATGTTTGTATGCTCCTATTTATTTTCGTCTTACTAGAGTTACATGAAACTGTGGTTGCTTTTATTCAGTATGCATTGATGAGTAGTTAAAGTAAAAATTGGCAGCTTTGGTCACCAAGAAGAGGATTAAAAACAAAAATACTTGACGAAAATCGACGAAAAACGGCTTCCGGAAAGTGGGACAACGTGGGTTGTTTGACTTCAGCTCCAAACCGCAACTAACCAGCTGAACTATTCTTCACAACTTGTACACCATTTGACTACTGAATAATCTAAATTTAGTATCCAGTCGAATTGTAAGCCATGCGTGACGTTTCATAACCAAAAAAACGAAACTGAAAATACACTGGCCGTTCGTAACGGACTGTGTCCAAATTTCCCGTAAGTTTAAAGATCGTCTGCTACCGTCCGCCATTGCATTCACTGCGGACCTTCGCTTCTCTTATTTGCATATCAATCGCGCACCGAAAGCAGTCGATGTTTTTACTGGGGGCATTTCCGTGTTTCATTTTTTTTACCCAGACGTAAAAAATCTGAAAACTTTGTCCATTTGTTACGAACGACCTTTTGCAAATTTTATCGGCATCGCAAACATTTAATTACTGCTGACCGCTTCTAAAACTACCACTGGCCTTCCTGTTGACATCACATGGCCGCTTGTCGCTGACAATGGTTTCGTCGAAGGGGTGGCGGTGAGTATTCTGACGGTGTCCGGTTATTTTGTTTTGTTACGTATGTCCTAAATGTTACGAACGACCCACATAAGTGTCGAATTTCTGTCCTCATCATATATTTTCCCAAACAAATGCTTTCTTAGCCCCTAGTAAGTGATATAAATGGCACTGGTAGTGTGCTTTGTTTACTTCATTGTATTATGGCGGGAAGGGGGCAATTTCAGATTTTGGACACAGTTTGTGACTGTGTCTGTGTTACGTGTGTCCAGATGTCTTTTCTTACGTTAGTCTGCAGTCCGTCTATGTCTGTAATTATTGCTGATTTAGGTAAGCGGTCGATTTAAAAGTTGAAATGGCTCACAGCTTACTTACCCTTCAAGTGGTTGTTTACAAACTTTTACGTCTGACTGGAGGCTTGTGCATATTAAACAAGTACTCTGTAAACTTCGTAGCAGGTGAACGTGACATGGGCACAGTGCTACCCCCCGTCCCCCTTTCCTTTGTTTTGCAGTCTTAATTTTGTTTCCTTTCCGTGTTACATGTAATAGTTGACTTGCCACTGTAAATTTATTTTTATTTTTATTGATTAACTGTGCATGAAGGCCGACTTTGGGGGCTGGTGGTGGGGGGGTGGGGGGTGAAGATTGTCTTACAATTTATTATAAAAATTGTCACTGCTCTTGTATAAATAAAGACCTTTGGTATGTAAGGGCACTTTAGGATTGTTACAGTCCAAAGTACATGTATCATTTTTCTGTTTTCCTTTTTTACATACTGAAAAAATTAATACAGGTATCTGACTTAAAGATGCCATACTTTGTGACCTGATCACATTTTTAATGTGTTGTTTTTCTTTTAGTTTTAGTAAGCATACATTAGATGACGTCTGTCTGTCCCTGGTATTCAAGTCTGTATTAAATTATGTTACTTTTGATAACTGTGGCAGGTTCTGGAAGTGTGCCAAGCAGAAAATCATGTATGGATCCAGTTCTTCACACACAAAAAGGAAGCATGTTCTTCAGGCTCTCACCACCGGACTTATCTTATTGGGATTTCTTGATTGCAAACAGAAAAAAAGTTTCCCTGACACTGAGTGCAAAGTGAGGCAGCAGTTTTTCACTGACAGTGATTGACAGGTTTAGTTTGAAAGGATGTCTTTTTTCTTTTTCTTTTTTTTCTCTTCTTTTTTTTTGGGGGGGGGGGGGGGGGGGGTCTTATAAATTGTCCTAAAGTTTTAATGTGATCTGCATGTTCAGAAAGTCGCTCCTTTAAGTTTAACCTGTCATATCATACTGTTACTGTGCCTAGATTCACTACAGTTGTGTGCTGTTTGTTCAGTCTGGGTGAAATAGTATCTTGGTTTTCATAGACTGTTTCCACTGCCATAGTGTTACGTTCGTCCACTTAAACAAGCTGGAATGTGTGAATATGCCTCCTGCCTTGCATTTTTTTTGCATTTATCATTACAGTGTATACTATGAAATAAAGTGTTCCTTGTTTGAAAACTTTACTGAAGTTGTTATGTGTTTGAAATGATTATTTGTAGAACTAGATTCTTGAGCGCAAAATTTGGACACAGTGATTACATAATACTTTACATTTAAAGCAGAATTTGTTTGTCCTGCCTGCTCTGATTTTATTACTAGCAGCTACTTAAATGCACCAGAAGCATTAAAATTGCATACAAATGGTTTTTCTCTGTATTATTATGACATTCACTGTGTCCATTGTTACAAACGTCCACACCTGACCTGACCCCCGTTTTGATGCCATACAGCACACACTTGGATCAAAACCATTTTTTTATGATTGAAATAGTTACTTGAAACATACCACTTTCTAATGGTAAGACTGAAAATAGCTTACTGGGAGTTTGATTTTGAGGCAGTGTGTCCCACTTTAGATCACGACCTTTTGTCACAGGCTCATATATATATATACACTAAAAATGTGTGTGTGTAAATATTTCAAGTTTTTGGTCTAAAGTACTGTACATTGCTGTATGGGTCCAAACAAACAAGCTGCTTGTGACATTTGTTTTCCACGAGTGAACGGTGGAATATTCAGAGTGGCTCTACGCATAGTGAGAAGATCACGTATCAAAAATCCCCTGTCTGCCATTACATCATCCCCTTCCTCAATCATGTCCAAAAACCCAGATGCTTCCACAATCTTCCTGTCAGATACTGACCCAGTCCACATATCAGATACAAAACAAAATGTACCATGTGGAGTGATTCCAACAAGACATTTAGCAGTGTTTCTGTGTTTGTATGTGGAGTATGATTGTCTTTGTATTGACGGTAAAGAGGGTTTCAGGAGCTGCAGTTCAGTGCAGTCGATAATGACCCGAGTTTCTGCAAAGAAACGGAAAGAGCTGGGTAATGTAGAGAGAACTTGTTGTCGTGTTGGCCATTTGATGATGAACTGCAACTCTCGGGACAGCAGATGGATCCAAGTTGTCGTGATCATGATGACTAATGCAGAAGATACACCCATCAAATCACTCAGCATGTCCACTTCCAGTCCATGCCGAAGACGTAGCAAGGTCCAAAGAAGTTCTTCCTTTATCGTCAGGAGTCGCTGATTCACCTTCTGTTCTCGATTGGGGATAGCCTGCCCATTAAACAATGTTATTCAGTAAAATGGGTCTTTAGGTGTAAATGCAGCACAGTACTTGTGGGATGGGATATTTTGATACATTTTATCAACAGATTTGCAACCTTTATTTATTATATATATATAATATTAATCAACAAGACCAGTTTGATGAAGAACAAAGGACAGCAATCTCTCTAACTTACTAGCAGTGCATACTTATTTAGCATTAAAACTGATCACCTACTTGTTCTTTTATGCTGTACGCTGAATAAAATAACAGTTAATTCATCAAGTCACCAGTGGCCATGGGATCAATAATATCTTTACAAAGGACATTGTATAAATAATTATAGCATGCATTATGTTTTTATATGTAAATTATCATTTCAAAAAAGGGTTTGGATCTATGGACAGATTTGTAACCAAACAAAGAAACAGAAGAAAATGAGATGTAGGAAATAAAACTTACACCATCACTGCCAGTGTCGTCACCTCTCCAGTATGTCATATTTGCTGCCACGTTTTGCACAAAGTTCAACACCAGCCCAAAGCCCACCAGTGACAAGCCTAATGAAAATGGAATAAACAGGGTAAAACGGAAAGAAAGAAAGAAAAAAACTAAGTCTTTTCTTTCCACACAACCACACTGAGTTTTTTTTAGTTGTTTTCTTGCAAAAAGGTCATGATACAATAATAAACAGACACCATACTAACATCCACACACACACATGTACCACCACCATTGGAAGAACTTAATCAAATGTGAGAGAATCTCTGTTTCCCAGCAATCTAGATGGGGAGTGGTTATCAACCCCATCTCTTATACCTAATGCCCTTGACCCAAGTATGTTCTCAGCAATACTGTTTACAAAATAAATCTAATCATATCCAAAATGTAACATTTTGACCTAGTCAGCTGAGCTCTAACTCTTTCAGATTCTGTGATAGTGATACTGCTCCTTGCTGCATAAATCAATGAATAGTAAATAATAAAGAACACTGCCAGGTAGTCTGTGTTGAATAGTCAACAAGGGTTCAAAGGAGATAACCTAATACTTTTGCTGTAATTGTTGTGACCTATGCACTCACACTCTGAGCATCGCTTTCCGGCACCTTCCTCCAAACTCTGCCAGATTTAGTTACACCACTGAAGGGGTACTCTTTATCTCCGTGCAGCTGTCCAACGACGCGGTCAGCGCCCTCCGAAAGGTTCTGGTACTATGACTGTAGAAGCAACCTAGCGCCCAAGCACGTACGTAAACACGAGACGCATCCACCCCGCGTAAAAAAGAAAAGAAAAGAGCTCCGTCTCGATTCAAACGATTGTGGTTTTATTTGTGCTGGTGTAAACTTTGTTGGCAGCTATAAATGACACGCCTTGTTTTATTTGTGTTGTTTGTAACAAACTTACTACTGTTTGAGTACCAACAAAAAACTGCTCGTTAGCTGACAGTTTTCTGGACCTTATGGCATAACTAAATACAGCAGTGGTTGAAGGAAGGATGTCGTAAACCAGTGCTTGGAGTTTGCTATGCACTTTGACCTTGTCACGTGAGGCTATGAATACAAGCTCTCGTCTTCATCATGGCCGTGTCGTGTTGTTTATGTATGTCAGTGTCACCAACATCGCCCAAGAGCAGACACACGACCAGCCATCCAGACGAAACATGGTGTCAGAAGAAACTTTAAGTGACTGTGCTGACTGTGAGTACTGATATTCTTTACGATGGCGTTCAAGCTGCCAGAGAGATTCAATATCAGCCGGCTGGTTGGCCGGAATGGCGTGAAATATTTTTACGATTTTGAGTAGCATCGAAACTCAACAAAGAAGATGGAGAAATTCAGGTCTCAAGCCTTATTTACACTATGATGCCGAAAGAGTTTTCAGCCAGTTCAACCTGAGTGAAGAGGAAGGCAAGAACTCTGATACAGTGTTAGAAAAGTTTAACACGCACTTTGTACCACAAGTCAACGTCATTCACGAGAGAGCAACGTTTCATAAACGAAGTCAAAGAGAGGGCGAAAGTGTAGAGTACGTTAGAAGCCTCTTTGAGTTGTCAGAGCATGCACAGTTTGCCGAGAAAGAAGAGACTATTAGGGATAGACTCGTCCTAGGGCTACAGGATCAAGAACTTTCTCAGAAATTGCAGCTTGAAAGCGACCTCACTCTTGACAAAGCAGTGACAGTTGCAAGACAACATGAACTTGTTAAGACTCAGATTAAGGAACAGAGACATGGTGCTGCTGCTGCAGTTGACTCCTTTTCTCGCGGACAGCACCGATTCACACGTGGTGGTAGGCCTAGTTGTAGGGCTAAATACAGGCACACAGGCACAGGCACATGTGACACACAGTCGTGTACAAGGTGTGGCACAAAGCACTATAAGGAAAACTGTCCAGCGAAGGGACAAAAGTGTCACAAATGTCAGAAATTCTCGCATTTTGCACGTTGTTGTAAAACAAAGACTGTTAGTCAAGTTGAAGCTGATTCTCAACCACAGGCGCAGGGAGCATACTTTGCTGACTCTGTAGGTGGGGGCAGTGAAAACCCATGGCGAGTAACACTGGGTTTGTGTGGACGGAATGTGTCATTCAAGATAGATACTGGGGCTGATGTGAATGTTGTCAGTAAACGGACGTACGACAGCTTCACACGTAAGCCTACGCTTCAGCCAACAAACCTTGTTCTTCATAGCCGAGGAGGTGTGATGAAAGTGCTCGGACAGTTTGAAACTGTAACTACAAAGAACATTCCACTGAAAATCTTTGTGATTGACAGCGAGACAGTTTGCTTAGCAGAGAGACTGCCAGTGCTATGAACTTGGTCAAAAGAGTGGGTTCAGTGTTCGCTGAAGTCAAGTGTGAGCCAGTGAAGATCAAACTGAAAAGTGATGCCAGACCATACAGTGTTACCACAGCAAGACGGATTCCAATACCACTGTTAGGTAAGATTGAGAAAGAAGTAAAGCGCATGAAAGACAATGATGTGATTGAGGAAGTGACAGAACCGACAGAGTGGGTGTCGCCAATCGTACCAGTGCTCAAACCATCAGGTGACGTTTGCATTTGTGTCGATTTGAAGAAGCTCAATTAGAGTGTTGAGAGAGAACGTCATTCCGACTGTTGATGAGATCGTACACCAGCTACGTGGCTCTTCGGTGTTCTCCGAATTGGACGCAGTCTCTGGTTTCTGGCAGATACCGCTGGATCCAGAAACAGCCAAGTTGACGACGTTCATCACTCCTTTCGGGAGGTACTTCATGAAGCGTCTTCCTTTCGGAATCTCAAGTGCTCCTGAGATTTTCCAGAGAACAATGACTGAACTGTTGCGTGGCACTGATGGCGTGATCTGTTATTTTGATGACATACTGTGCCATACTTCCACCATGGAAGAGCATGAACTGCTCCTGGGTCGTGTGTTCAAGAGACTGAAAGAAGATGGTCTTCAACTCAATCCTGAGAAGTGTGAGTACATGAATTCAGAGATCACCTTCCTGGGACATATCGTCAGCAAAGATGGTCTTTGTGCTGATGACTCGAAGATTGCAGCAATGGTCAACATGACAGAGCCAACAGATGCTGCTGAACTCAGACGCTACCTGGGTATGGTGAACTACCTGGGCAGGTACTTACCGCACCTGTCATCCATTCTTCGACCTCTGCACGATCTGCTGGTGAAGAAAACTGTTTGGACGTGGGGATCAGAGCAAGCTGCTGCATTCGCCAAAGTGAAGAAGATTTTCACTACAACCCCTACACTGGCGTACTTTGATCCCGCCAAGCTGACCTTCGTCAGTGCTGATGCTAGCAGCTACGGCCTGGGTGGTGTCCTGTTGCAGGAACATGAAGAGGGTCTCCGTCCAGTCGCCTGTTGTTCCAGGACATTGACCAAAGCAGAAACTCACTATGCACAGATTGAAGAAAGAATGCCTTGCTTCAGTCTGGGCATGTGAGAGGTTCGACAGGTACCTTGTGGGTTTAGAGACGTTCGTACTCTACACAGACCACAAACCCCTGGTGTCGTTGATCAACAGCAAGGATTTGTCCGAAACACCCTTGCGCTGCCAGCGAATGTTGATGCAACTGATGCGCTACAAGCCTGTAGCGGGGTACGTTCCTGGAAAGAACATGACAGTGGCTGACATGCTTTCAAGAAACCAATGAAAGCTGAGGACAGTACACAACTTTCAGAGGACGTGGATCTACATGTGAATGCAATCACAACATCATGGCCTGTCTCAGACGCAAAACTTGACCAAATCCGAGAGGAAACGAAGAAGGACATCAACCTCAAGACAGCTCTCGAGTACACAGTCACAGGGTGGCCGACATACAAACAAGATGTGAAGTTAGCTGCAAGAGACGTTTTCGCTATCAGAGGCGAGCTAAGTGTTTGCAACGGACTTTTGGTTAGGGGAGACAGGATCGTAATCCCTTATACCATGAGGAAAGATATTCTGGAACGGATTCACGATGGACACACGGGAATCACCAAGTGTCGAGAACGTCCAAACCAGTCAGTGTGGTGGCCACATGTCAGCAAAGACATTCAGGACCGAGTCGCCACCTGTGGACACTGTCTAGAGAAATGGCCGTCGCAAGCAAGAGAACCAATGTTGCCTTCATTATTGCCTGATCGTCCATTCCAGAAAGTGGGCGTGGACTTGTGTGAGTTTAGAGGATTGCAGTACTTAGTCATTGTAGACTACTATTCAAGGTACACTGATCTTGCACACCTGCCAAAAATCACGTAGTCAACGGTGGTGAACAAGGTGAAGAACAGTTTCACGCACCATGGTATTCCAGAAACAGTGATATCAGACAACGGAACGCAGTTCACTTCAGCAGAATTCAAGACCTTTTCTGTGGATTGGAATTTCCAGCATGTGACTAGCAGCCCTCATTATCCAGTCAAACGGAGAGGCAGAAAGAACTGTGAAGACAGCGAAAGAACTCTTAAAGCAGGATGACATTTTCCTCGCTCTTCTGACCTATGAGCAGGCATTCGGTAGACGGCTACGGACAACGTTACCCTCTCTACCGGGGACCCTCACTCCTCGTACTGTCAACCGGGAGACATTGCGAGAGCGTGATGCAGCGTTCAAGCAGAAACAGAAGCGGGACTACGACCGTCACCATGGTGTACAGCCTTTCCCAGAGCTTCACCCAGGCGATTCTGTTTTCGTCAAGAGTGACGGACAGAAGGGTTGGAAGCTGCCGGCAGAGGTGGTCCAGCAGTGTGCGCCTCGTTCCTACATTGTACAGTCAGCTGGAGGACAGCTGAGGCGCAATCGGAAACATCTCCAACAACGGACAGCCATCAACAGCAGTCCAGCCGTAGCCAACGAGACAACGCCTGGACAAGCCTTCGTTCCTGACCAGTTCATGGGGCAGGAGCCTCAGGGTCAGCAGTCCCCATCCCTGTTGGGGAAACCACCTGATCTTCAGTCTTCAGGGCAGCCTTCATCACCGTCACCATCACTGGGGCAGTCTCCACAAGCTGTTCGTGGATCTTCGACTGCGTTGCTGCAGCCTTCTACAGAGCAGTACCACACTCGCAGTGGTCGAGTTGTGGTAAAACCAGCAAGATTCATTGAGGATTAGTGTGTGTGTGCGTAAGCAAGAATGCTTACAATTGCGTAATTTTAGTTGTGTTTCAAGCACCTGTGGTAGTGAAATGGAAGTAAAAGTTGATTTTATTGTTAGAAGTGGTAGGAAGTGTTATAATTTAGTTGTGTAGACGTCCACTGCTCACAGTGTTCCAGTTAATTATTCACGGATACTGGGATCTTCAGTTTTAATTTAAAGAATTTTAATTTGGATCATTGGATATTTAGTAGTGATTTAAGGTTTAAATAATTAGTCATTTGTGAACGCTGTGCAGGCATCCATGCGGGAGAACATTGCATGCTGACGAACGCTTTGCAGAAATTCACGAGGAAGTGAATCTTATGATTTGTTTTGAACACTTTAGTTTATGCAGATTTTTCTGGGAGACAAACGTTTTAATTATAGGAAAGTTTAATTTAAGTTGTACTTAAAGTTAACTTAGAAAAAGGGGGAGATGTGTTGAATAGTCAACAAGGGTTCAAGGGAGATAACCTAATACTTTTGTTGTAATTGTTGCGACCTATGCACTGTGATCTTGTCACGTGAGGTTATGAATACAAGCTCTCATCTCCATTATGGCCGCGTCGTGTTGTTTATGTACGTCAGTGTCACCAACATCGCCCAAGAGCATACACACGCTCAGCCATCCAGACGAAACATAGTCTAACCAAGACATGGCATGCACTGTAAGAGTATATAATAATATATGATTTCACCCAGTAAGCCATGTCATCTGACCAGAATCCAGTGAGTTCATCAACAGCAGTTCTTACCTGTGTAGAACTTGCACTTCCTGTCATCTTTGAAAGTGATAGCTTTGAACAGTGTCCTTTTTAGCTGCATTATATTGCCAGTCAGGTCTTCATCGGTAAGTTCAGCAAATGCTACATCTTTTCCAAGCGCTAAAGTGATGACAAAATTATTTGCTTAGTCATACACATAAC
>OY757557.1:4043783-4046283 GCA_963584105.1 Alviniconcha strummeri
AGGCCCACTGTGTGCAACTTGACAGCAAGTGACGTTTATATTTAGGCCCTTTCGAAACCAACAGAGTGGGGTCACACCGATCTCTTTTCTCGGGAATGACTCACTGTAGGCCCGCTGTCCTTCCTGCACCTTGAGAACAAGGGACATTTCTGTTTAGGCCCTTGTGCAGCCAACAGCATGTGGACACAGATCTCTTTTCTACCCGCTGTTCGAGGTTTCAATGCCCGCTCACGTGGTGGTGGTTACTCACACAATAACCACACCATGGACCTATATATATATATAAGTGTGTGTGTGTGTGTGTGTGTGTGTGTGTGTGTGTGTGTGCGTGGTGTGTGTGTTTGTGCGTGCGTGCGTGCGTGCGTGCGTGCGTGCGTGCATGTGTGTGTAGTTTAAAAACCCACCATTTTAGTTCTTAGCTTTGTAATGGGTTATGTACTTCACTTTGGGGAAACAGCATAAATGAGTTCGTTATTATTATAACTATAGACCGTGCCCGTTGAATGAAAGAGCTATAAATACTACATACTACTGTGTCAGCAAGTAGCCTATACTGTGTCATTATGGCTTGTATATAGTCGGTGCAACGTCTCTGGCTTATATCTATAATGTTTTTCTTGTGTCAGTGTTGTAGAGAGGCCTGTTCTGTAGTCATATTCTTGTGTCAGTGTTATAGAGAGGCCTGTTCTGTACACTCATATTCTTGTGTCAGTGTTGTAGACCGGTACAGAAACAGTCACCATGCCTCCCTCTGGCGTCACTACAACTGCCCTGTGACACAAACAAACGTTGGGCCGTGAAACCCAACACTTCACTCGGCTGTCAGAGAGCGGCAGTCAAAACTGATGATGATGATGACTATGATGAGGATGAGGGTGATGATAATAATCACTATAAAATAATATCATTTAATTGAGATTTCTAGAGCGTTGTGTGAGTATCTAAAGAGACTCACTGCGTTTTGCTGCAGAACACAAATCGCCGTGTGACTTAATTGTGAGTAGCCGTAGAGACAAGCTGCAATGGGGTGTCGAGCATCGTGGGTTAGAGGTGGGGTGTGCCACAGACGAGGTAGGACACTGGCTCGTGTCGTAGTGTTCCATACCACTAATCGTCACAGACACAATAAACCAAAGGGGCATTTTAACAGAAAGTCCTGAATGTGAAGTTGTTATTTTGTTCTGGGCCTATTTATTCAACCCGTGAAACATGCACGTAAATTGTTCGTTTGTTCTAGGCCTATTTATTCTGCCCGTGAAACAAGTACGTTTTAACACAAAGTCCTAAATGTGAAGTTGCTATCTTGCTCTAGGCCTATTTATTATACCCGTGAAACAGCACGTTTTACCAGAAAGTCCTAATTGTAAAGTTGCTATTTTGTTTTAGGCCTATTTATTCTACCCGTGAAACAAGACGTTTTCAGACGGCCACATGGTTCCTTAATGCAGTTCCATGATCCTGGTGTCGTGACCGACATGGACACAAGGCCGAGGTACGGGTGGCTGACGTCACGGTGCACGGCTCTGTGTGGGGGTAGTCAGTGGTCTCAGTGGGAAAAAACCCGACAACAATTCAGTTGACCCCCCCCCCTCTCTCTCTCTCTCTCTCTCTCTCTCTCTCTCTCTCTCTCTCTCTCAGTACACATACACGTGCACGTGCGCCCTCTCACCCACACCCACCCACACACTCCCTCTCCCAAACACACACATCACAGACACACACACAGACACACACACACACACACACACACACACACACACACACACACACACTCACACACACACACACACACACACACACACACACACACACACACACACACACACACACACACACACACACACACACGCACGCACGCACGCACGCACGCACGCACGCACAGATATTCTCTCTCTCTCTCTCTCTTTCATACACACACACACACACACACACACACACACACACACAACTAGAAACACACATATGCGTGCGTGCACGCACGCACATACATATACACGCGCACGCAGGCACGCCACGCGCGCTCACAGAGAGGGGGGGGGAGAGAGAGGGGGGGGGTGGAGAGAGAGGGAGAGAGGGGGAGAGAGAGAAAGAGAACTCGGAAACTTTATTTTAGAAGGATTGTAGTTTAGGTTTAGTCAAAAACCTAACAACTAGTCCTTGCTAAGCTACTGATAAATGGACATCAAATTACAGGCATTATTTATATACATATAGGCATGAATGAGTGAGTGAAATGTTACACAGAATTTCCACACAAAACATAGCGTGTTCACAGTGCCAGATGCACGCATGCATACATCAGTCAGTTACACATTATGAGCACACAATTAGTAAATAAATTAAGGCATTACTGGGAAGGAAGAAAGAAAGAAAAAAGCAGTCAATGCTTATCT
Organism: Alviniconcha strummeri; assembly: GCA_963584105.1. Classification (NCBI taxonomy): domain Eukaryota; kingdom Metazoa; phylum Mollusca; class Gastropoda; family Provannidae; genus Alviniconcha; species Alviniconcha strummeri. The sequence goes on from OY757557.1 coordinate 4,046,177, forward strand.
TGTATAAAATATATATATATATAAAAAGTAAGGGATAGAGGGGAAAAAGAAAAGAAAGGGGTGATGGGGTGGTGGTGGAGTTCTATGGGTGTATAAAATGGGTTTCA
>OY757557.1:4051283-4056283 GCA_963584105.1 Alviniconcha strummeri
CTCCAGAACTGCATTTAAAGTAAATAATGTAAAATTCGCAAATTCACTGTCACCGCCTTCCATTGTGAAGAGAGTACGCACCGGAAGTACAAACAGCCAAGGGACTTAAGCGATGCCGGGCAAAGTCAAGGGAGTTAACATCCCAACGTGAATCGCCTAGTAATCAAAGAATTAAAACTGGCTGCTGGAGGCAAGAGACGGATGACAGAATCCAGGAACGTGACAGGTACTCAGTCTACCGTATATTTAAATTAGAACATTCACTCGAGACGTATTTTTATTGCGTGACTAACAAAGCAGCGTGTGTGTGCATCACTCAGTCGACCATCAACAACTGTTGTGACCAGTCCGCGAGTGTGCATTTTAGTGTTTGTTTCTCTGGCAGTCAGTACAGTTATATAAAGGCGAGACGCATTTTATCGGAACACAATATACCTGCTGAAACTAGTGCATCGTCATTAAAAAAATAAATTAAAAAAATTCGTTTTTGGTAAAACCAAACCAAAAACAAATCCAAAAAGTGACCGAGCTGCGAGCCGCTCCCTTGCTTCAGTGAAATGAGAAGAAAAAAGTAAAACAAATTTTATGTCCTACGGTAAGCAGCTTTCCACACGGGGTGCGCACAGGTGTCCCCTCTCCCTTCAGTGGAAAGGAGTGCGACCCTTGTGAAGTCGAGAGATAACAGTCGTTGCTCTTATGTAAAGTCGAGAAATAACAGTCTCTGCTTTGTCACACACCGCCCTGGCCCATAACCACATGGAAGCGGCTTTGTCACACACCGCTCTGGCCCATAACCACATGGAACCGGCTTTGTCACACCGGCTTTGTCACACACCGCTTTGTCACACCGGCTTTGTCACACCGGCTTTGTCACATACCGCCCTTGCCAATAACCACATGGAACCCAAAGAGACCAAGGCACCAACCTGACAACGTCAGCAGCAAAACAGTAACACTTGCCGCCGCCACCACCACCAGGAACAACAACAACAAGAACAAGAACAACAACAACAACAACAACTAGCATTCAGAATCAGGGATCTGCTGGGGGATTCTCGATCTTTGTCCATCGACACCCAGCAGGATCCACCTCTCTGTCCTCTCCCAGCCCTGCCACCCAGCAAACTGAAACTGTCGCCGTCACCGCTCGCCCCTGTTACAGCTGTTCCTTCGTCCCCTCTCCCACCCCTTGCCCCTGTTACAGCTGTTCCTTCGCCCCCTCTCCCATCCCTCGCCCCTGTTACAGCTGTTCCTTCGCCCCCTCTCCCACCCCTCTCCCCTGTTACAGCTGTTCCTTCGCCCCCTCTCCCACCCCTCGCCCCTGTTATCCCTGTCACCCCTCTCCAGTGCTGTCCCGCCCCGTTCCGGTTCACTGCCCTCCTCCCATCCTCCGGCTCTGCTTGTGCCACTCCCAGCTCCACGATCAGCTTTTGTCCTGTTTTCTGTCCCCCGAGCACGTATCTTCCCATTCCGCCCCTTTGGTCCGAGGTTGTGTATTGTCCATTGTCTGTCCGTTGCCGGGGAAGAAAATCATCTTCTTGTCCCCTCTGTCCGACGAAAGGTTCCCCACCCTCCTGTCCACCCCTACCCCCCTGTCCACCCCTACCCTCCTGTCCAGTCCCACCCTTCCTTTCCAGAACGTTCCTCTGCAGCCCTCCCCTGAGGGCATCATGTAGGGTTGTCCTGTGACAGTGACGTCCCTCTGTCCTGTGACCGTCACGTTCCCCTGTCCTGTGACCGTCACGTTCCCCTGTCCTGTGACCATCACGTTCCCCTTTATGGGGAGCGGGACCTTGCTGTTGGTAAGGACGACAACTCTGCCCTGCACCTCTTCTGGGGACAAAAAACACTCGCCCTCCGCGTCCCATCTGCTCACCAAAGCTGTGACTTTCCCTCCCTCTCTGCTCACCAAAGCTGTGACCTTCCCTCCCGCTCTGCTCACCAAAGGTATGACCTTCCCTCCCTCTCTGCTCACCAAAGGTATGACCTTCCCCCCCCCCTCTCTGCTTACCAAAGGTGTGCCTCTCCCTCTCTCTTTGCTCACCAAGCACCTCTTGGCCTCCCCAAACCCTTAGGTCTCCACACGTGTCCTTTTCGTGTCTCCTCGTTCCGCTCGCTGTCACGTGGTCACGCCTGAGTACTCTCCCTTCGGTAGGCCTGCATGCAGTTGTCGCCCCTTTCCTCTGCACAGGAAGCGCTTCTCTTTTGCTGCTTCTCCCTACCTCTGACCCTTCCCTCCCCAACCCTAGCCCTTCCCTCCCCAACCCTTGCCCTTCCCTCCCTAATAGCCCTTCCCTGCCCCTCCCTGCAGTCGCCGTGTTCCCTCCCGTTTGCCGTCCCTCGCCGTCTCTGCCACGTCCCAACTGCCCCCCGTGCCCGCCTCCAGCCCCCCCCCCCCCCCGTCTTGAGGCCACCACCCTGCTGTAGGGGGCCTCGTCTCGTGTCACCGGCCCCGTTTTCTCCGCCTTCTCTCGTGTCACTGGCCCAGTTTTCTCCGCCTTCTCTCGTGTCACTGGCCCAGTTTTCTCCGCCTTCTCTCGTGTCACTGGCCCAGTTTTCTCCGCCTTCTCTCGTGTCACTGGCCCAGTTTTCTCCGCCTTCTCTCGTGTCACTGGCCCAGTTTTCTCCGCCTTGTCTCGTGTCACCGGCCCGGTTCTCTCTGACGTCATCCATGCGGTCAGAGCGGGTGTTATGACGCAGCCTGTCCCTCTGTCCAGCGAAGCCGCTCTCCTCCCGACTGACCGACAGTCCTTCAGCCATGTCCAGCCGTCTCCCTTCTCCGGCACCAGCGGGAGCCTTTCGCCCCCACCCCTCTGTCTCTGCAGCGCTCGGCCCGCCCCTCCGCCAGTCCTTCCGCCCACCCCCTCCTCCCTCCTCCCCCACCACACTGCGGTACACTCCACCCCCTCCTCCCTCCTCCCCACCACACTGCGGTACACTCCACCCCCTCCTCCCTCCTCCCCCACCACACTGCGGTACACTCCACCCCCGCCTCCCTCCTCCCCCACCACACTGCGGTACACTCCACCCCCTCCTCCCTCCTCCCCCACCACACTGCGGTACACTCCACCCCCCGCCTCGTCACGCAGCGCAGGCTTTTGAACCCTCTTGTCTTCCTCAAGGTCACCGGCCTCCGCCCATCCCTTCACCTCCTGCTTTTCCCCTGCTGCAGCACGTGCGTTTCCACGGCGACGGGAAGCGGGAGGAAGGTGGGGTGGGAGGAGCCAGCAGCAGGGGGTCAGAAGGAGGGACAGCAGCGACAGGAAACGGTCAGCCGCCCACAGCTGCACCCACGTCCGCCTCGACACCGCCTCCCACTCCACCTGCCGCCAGTACGTGAACTGGCGAACGCAGAACACCAGCTCCAGCACCACCGCCAGCACCGCGGCCAGCACCGTGTCGTAGGGGAAAGGGGGGCAACTCGGGATGGCCCAGTTGTCCCAGTCCGCGGTGGCGATGCCGCCGTTGCGGTCTGGTGGCGACCCCTTGCGGCTGTGCCGACTGGAGGCGGGCGAGGGACTGCGCCAGTCCTCTGGACCCGCGTCCCTGCCCCGGGGCGGGAAGGCCGGGGACCCGTCGGTGAGGATTTCCCCAGGACCGGGAGGGGGCCGGGAGGCGTTGGGCGAGGAGGCAGCGGGCCCGTTGATCCTGACCGTTTTTTCTCGAAACCTCCTGCAGTGGTAGGTGAGGACGAGAGCGACGAGGGACGAGAGGACGAGGACGACGGGGACGAGGTAAGACACGACGGACAAGACCTTGCCGTCAGCGGGGTGAGAGGTGTAGCGCAGCACGCTGCGGCCCGGGTAGCAGGGCCGGGTGGCGTAGGCCAGGTACAGGAAGAAGAAGACGGGGACGACCACCGCGCAGGCGTACACCACGGCCACCACCACCCACACGCACGCCGTCGTCATGCGCGTGACGTCATCCAGCGACGTCATCTTCTGCAGCTCCGTGACGACGAGCCAAGCGAGGAGGAAGCGCGTGGCGGTGGGGAAGAGGTAGGCGGACAGCTCGCTGGTCACGAGGGCGGGGCAGGCCAGGGGCGGGGGCAGGGCGCCGTCACGTGACCACTGCACGTGCAGCGTCAGGGAGTGGTGCAGACCGGCCGCCAGCAGCTGCGACAGACTGAGCGCCACGAGCATCACGTGTTTGGGGGACTGGCGTCTGTGCCAGGGGGGCTGGCGGAGGGGGCCGGGGGGCTGGCGGAGGGGGCCGGGGGGCTGGCGGAGGGGGCCGGGGGGCTGGTGGAGGGGATCGGGGGACTGGCGGAGGGGGCCGGGGGGCTGGCGGAGGGGGCCGGGGGACTGGCGGAGGGGGCCGGGGGACTGGCGGAGGGGGTCAGGGGACTGGCGGAGGGGGCCGGGGGACTGGCGGAGGGGGCAGCGAGCGAGCAGCACGTGCAGGGGCCAAGGGGCGGAGTGCGGGTTGAGGGGCCAGAGGACGAGCGCCAGGACGAGCAGGTTGAGGACGAAGACGAGGAGCAGCAGGGTAGCGAAGAGCCCCACGAAGACGTCCTTGTTGAGCACCTCCTCCATCTGATTGACAGCAGGCAGCAAGCTGTGGACTGATCAACAGAGAGAGGGAGGTGGGGAGAGACAACGAGGGAAGGGGGAACAAGACAGAGAGAGAATGATTGTGTGTGTGTGTGTGTGTGTGTGTGTGTGTGTGTGTGTGTGTGTGTGTGTGTGTGTGTGTGTGTGTGTGTGTGTGAGAGAGAGAGAGAGAGAGAGAGAGAGAGAGAGAGAGAGAGAGAGAGAGAGAGAGAGAGAGAGAGAGAGAGAGAGATGGGGGGGGGGGGAGAAAACTCAGAACTTTATTGCACAAAGATTACGATTTCAAGCAACTACCTGTTCTTACAATCTGTCCTTGCTAATCTACATACCAATTGGGCCACAGATGAAACGACGGTAATAACATTGCCTATCATAGTGACGATGATGAGAGAGAGAGAGAGAGAGAGAGAGAGAGAGAGAGAGAGAGAGAGAGAGAGAGAGAGAGAG
>OY757557.1:4061283-4063720 GCA_963584105.1 Alviniconcha strummeri
GTTACTACAGTAAAGCAGCCTGTGTTACTGAAAGTGTGTGGTGGTGTCAGTGTTCTTTCAGTAAGAGTTACTGCAGTAAAGCAGCCTGTGTTACTGAACGTGTGTGGTGCCGATCCACAAGAAGCAACATGTTCCCGCCGGGAGCCTAGCGGACAAGACGAGCAGCACAGCTCATCACACGCTGAACTTGTTTAACACGTGTTGGGGTTACCAGCTAACTTGTTCAACACGTGTTGGGGGTTCCCAGCTAACTTATTTAACACGTTTTGGGGGTTACCAGCTAACTTGTTTAACACGTTTTGGGGGTTACCAGCTAACTTATTTAACACGTTTTGTGGGTTACCAGCTAACTTGTTTAACACGTTTTGGGGGTTACCAGCTAACTTATTTAACACGTTTTGGGGGTTACCAGATAACTTATTTAACATGTTTTGGGGGTTACTAGCTAACTTATTTAACACGTTTTGGGGGTTACCAGCTAATCTATTTAACACGTTTTAGGGGTTACCAGCTAACTTGTTTAACACGTGTTGGGGGTTACCAGCTAACGTATTTCCTTATTTGACTTGATCTCTAAACTGTCATCATGGCTGGCCTTGCTATGTAACTTACACCCGTGGTTACCTGCTGATGGAGTTGGCGCGATTCTGTCAGTAGTTTGGACCAACAGAAAAAGAACGTTCGTTGTTGAAACGTTGTCTACACCCTGACATGGATAGCTGGCAAGGAAAGGAAAGGGAAAGGGTTGGGGAGGGAGGTGGAGGGTGTTAGAAACTGAAGAACCTGAGAGGCCGTTGTGCCTGGTCTTATGTTTTGGCAATGCTAGATCTTAGAAAATCATTAAAAAAAAAAGAAAAAAAAAGGCATGTTCACCGTTTTTGACAGCATGCTGTTTGAGGTGTTGCCTCGCGCAAACAGTTACTTCTGTGTATTCCGCAGGCCAGAATAGTTGTCCGCGACACTTAAACATCTTAATCTAATGCGCGCGCGCACGCACACACGCACGCACGCACACATACACACACACACACACACAAATACACACACACACACACAAATACACACACACACACACACACACACACACACACACACACACACACACACACACACACACACACACACACACACACACACACACACACGACTGTAGCAGAAACTGGGTATTGATATTAGCTGGGGCGAACATACTGTGAGAAAAGGAAGGTTTTCAGTTTGGCTTTAAAAGATGACAGGGTTGAGCAGTGTGTGAGGTCTTGTAGGAGTGAATTCCAAATGTGGGGTACAGAGCAAGAAAAGATGCGAAAGTCACGAGTCTTGCGTTTGTATTGTTGGATTTCCAGCATGCGGGTGTCAGTAGAAGAGCGTAATGTACAAGATGGAGTGTAGACATGTGGCAGTTCAGAGAGGTAAGCAGGACCAGAACTGTTTATAGCACTGAAACACATACAAGCGACTTTATACTTAATACGTTCTGATATGGGAAGCCAGTGCAGTTTTTCCAGGAGAGGTGTTGAGTGATGGTAACGGGGTGCCAAGAGAACGAGTCTTGCAGCAAAGTTCTGAATGTTCTGGAGAGTTTTGATGACAGAATTAGGTGTATGTATACCCATGAGGCGACTGTTGCAGTAGCCAAGTCATGAGAGGATATAAAAAGTGACAAGAATATTGGCTGTGTCTGCAGTGACAAACCTGCGGATTGAGCTAATGCGCATAAGCTGGAAATAAGCAGTTTGACAGATTTTTATGACGTGGTTCTTCATGCACAGCTTTGAGTCAAGAATGACTCCAAGGTTCCTGGCAGAATCAAAGAAGGGGGTGTTGTGTGAGCCAAGGGTAATAGAGTCAGGGAGGGAAACGGTGGAAGGTGTCAAGGAAGAAGAAAAGAGAAAGAGAAGAGCTTCTGTTCCGTCGTCGTTCAGTTTGAGCTGATTTTCCGTCATCCATGTTTTTATGTCGTCTGTGCATGCGTTGAGTTAATCTTAATCTAACGTTATCCAACGAATAATGTTGATATTTATCAACTGAGATGTATGGTGTGGATCTAGACGCAACATTGGAGAAATCATCAATCAATATACACAGACAATTGTTTAGTTCCCCATGACGGTTGTATCAGGGCGAGCAGAAATCAAGCATGAAAACAGACTGTAGCTATATTTTTTTGTGAGTTCATGTACAATCGTGTACGCCTCTCTTGTGTGTGTGTGTGTGTGTGTGTGTGTGTATGTGTGTGTGTGTGTGTGTGTGTGTGTGTGTGTGTGTGTGTGTGTGTGTGTGTGTGTGAAATTTATATATATATATTGCCTGGATTTAATGTTGCTTCATAAATGCTGTCTATAAATGTTGCGGTCAATTTTAGTGTTTTGATTTTAGTGTTTTGATGTTTACTCAAGGAATAATTGTTTTTATTATAATATTTATTGAATGTTTGCAG
>OY757557.1:4063920-4123665 GCA_963584105.1 Alviniconcha strummeri
ATGAGTTTTGCGTTTGTATTGCTGGATTTTCAGTGTGCGGGTGTCAGAAGAAGAGCGTAGTGTACGAGACGGTGTGTAGACATGGAGCAGTTCAGATAGGTAAGCACGACCAGAACCATTTATAGCACTGAAACACATACAAGCGACTTTTTTACTTAATACGTTCTGAAATGGGTAGCCAGTGCAGTTTTTACAGGAGAGATGTTGAGTGGTGGTGACGGGGTGCCAAGAAAATGAGTCTTGCAGCAAGGTTTTGACCACTGCCATTGTTGATTACGCCATAGATCTCGGAAAACTGTCAGCTAATGGAACAGTTTTTCGATGATGCTCAAACGGCAGTAAGTTTGTAACAGACAACCCAAATTATATCAGACTTTTGTTTTATAACTGACCACGCTACTTACGCCAGCATAAATGAAACCAAAATCGTCTGAATCGAGACGGAGCTTCTTCTTTTTGTTACCCGGGGTGGATGCGTCTCCTGTTTACTTGGGCGCTAGGTTGCTTCTACAGTCATATTAGTACCCAAACCTTTCCGGGGGCGCTGATCGCGTCGGTGGACAGCTGCGCGGAGACAAAGAGTGCCCCTTCAGTGGTGTAACCAATGGTGGCAGAGTTTGGAGGAAGGTGCCGGAAAGCGAAAGGTTTGGTACTGATAAGACTGTGAAAGCAACCTAGCGCCAAAGCACGCACGTAAACATGAGACGCATCCACCCCGGGTAAAAAGCAACAACAGAGTTCCGTCTCGATTCAAACGATTTTGGTTTTATTTGAGATCTTGAGTTTTGGTTTAGATCCATTGCATGTCTGCTCAACACTGAGGGCCAGGGTCCTAGTCGGTCACTGAGGGAGAGCCCTCGTGTCAGAGAAAGGGCAGTGGACGTCCTTTTGGAGTCCATCAGCCTGGTGCCACCCTGCGTACAGCCAGACTGCCAGCGTTTGCCACTCTTTATCCCAACAGCCAGACTGCCAGCGTTTGCCACTCTTTATCCCAACAGCCAGACTGCCAGCGTTTGCCACTCTTTATCCCAACAGCCATGTCGCCTTTAGGCACGGGATCCACCGTTGGCTTGGGTTTTTGTTGTCGAGGTTGTCTCCCCTAGATCCATACCGCATTATTTTCACTAATGGTCTTGGGACGTTTAGAGATCGTAGTATCCTCCGAACAATGGTAGTCTTTTGTGCGTAGAGTTGTTACCCTTATACACATGGAGTTGTTACCCTTATACATATGGAGTTGTTGCCCTTATTCACACCTACACGGATGCACCGCTAGTGGGTAAAGGGTGTGCGGTCATTGGGAAGGCCAGTGTCCAGTCTGGACCACTACAGACCGGCCAGGTGGGCAGTAAATAATGCAGATGTCAACGGCTGTCACGTAAAGTCGCCTTGGACATCGGCCACCCGTGTGGAGAACACACCAGGACATTGCCCACCCGTGTGGAGAATACACCAGGACATCGCCCACCCGTGCGGAGAACACACCAGGACATCGCCCACCCATGTGGAGAACACACCAGGACCTCGCCCACTCGTGTGGAGAACACACCAGGACATCGCCCACCCGTGTGGAGAACACACCAGGAGACACTGCCCACCCGTGTGGAGAACACACCAGGGCATCGCCCACCCGTGTGGAGAACACACCAGGACATCGCCCACCCGTGTGGAGAACACACAGGAGACATTGCCCACCCGTGTGGAGAACACACCTGGAGAGTGAGCACGAGTCACCCCAGGCCATCTGTCAGTGTGTCAGCTATGGTGTCTGTTCCTGACTCATTTTTTTGTCTGACTGTCCTGTTCGGTAAAGTCATTTGATACTGCTTCATCGTGTCAGTTCAAACAGAACTATGTCATGAAAAAACAAAAACAGAAAAAAAGAGATAAAACAACAACAAAACAACAACAGAAAACGTGCTCATATATCTTGCAGGTCAGGTGTTTGATGTTGAGTGTTATAATAAATAATTATAATTGACTTAAATATTTTGGTATCTCCATGTTCTGTATATAAACGCTTGTAAACTGTATGCCATAGTGCTTTCTTAGTCCGAGTGAGCGTGTTCCAGGTGTGTGTTTCAGTGTGTATATAACGTGTGTGTAGATTACAGGCAGGTCCAGTTTTGGATCAGTCATACAACCTGATCAGGCATAAATGTTTCGTTAAAAACCAACAGTCTATCAACATGGTCAACGTGGTCAGTCATACAGTGCCATCCATGTGTAAGCGATGGAAGATGAACTCAAAATATCATTGGCACAAATCAGTATTCTTAAATAGTATACTGGAGAACCGAACTGCTTCTACCTGACAGCTGTTACACCTGAATGGTACAATTTAAATCAAGTGAGTACCTACAAATCATTGCATGGAATACATACAAAAATGTGTGGGTCAGATGTACATGGGCCAATATGCTATGCTAGACACAGTGACCTCGCTTTTGTTTTTACGATAATATTTTGGGATGATCTCATATCATTTGCTTTCGCAACATTTATCGCACTCACTAATGAAAAGTTAGTTACTTGGTGTATAAGTCCAGTCAACCACGCAGGGTTATATCAGAGCTAATACTAATGAAGACTTACATTATATCAGTCACATTAGTGTAATAAAAATAAATTTAAAAAAATGGACTAATTACACGCCATCTAATGTTTATTTTGCTGAATTCACCACAGTAAGTAAACTTGACTTCATTATAGGTCACCAAACAGAACTTACGAGAACATGTTCAATCATCACAACCGTAAACACTATTTTGATACTCTTACCGCCATCTTCGTTCCGCCGTTGTGACCAGTCCGTCGTGTCTCTGTATGGTCCTGGAACACGTAAAGAATGACAACTGCAAGTTGCTATGTACCTGGTATGCATCTTTTGAACACATAGCAATATATTCTGCTATTTCTGTTTAAAACTGAAGTCGGTCATCATTACTTTCATTCTCATAACTGTCAAGCAGTTTGCCTCAGTTGCAAATACTTTGGCTTTGCTGCATCTTGTTGTGTGTACACTTCAGAATAATTTACAATGAAGCGCTGTGTCAAATAACCTATTTTGCGTACGCTGCTTGTTGCAGTAAGACTACTGAAGGAGAGAGAGAGAGAGAGACAGAGAGAGACAGAGAGACAGAGAAGAGACGGGGAGGGGGGGGGGGGTCCAGAGTGTTCACGTGGACAGTGTACATGAAGATTACATTTCGCGAGCCCCCTCTGGTGGTTGGTTCGTGTACACGTTGGTACGGGAGGTAACTGTATTAGAAAGAGATCACAATTCCATATGCGATGAAAAAGAGAATGAAACGTTAAAAAAGTGTAGATATTCCTCCCAGTCTGGTGGGAGGTTCAGCAAAGGCGATCAGTTTGTTTCGGTCTCTGAACTGTGTACATGTGTCACGACTGGGTGCACAGCCTCACCTTTCGACGTGAAGTTGCAAGACTGAACAGTTACAGCCTCGTCTTCAGGAGTGATATGGCAGCGGAATGTTCCAGGTTGACGTGATGCTATCTGGAAGGTGACATCATACATGGGTTGCCGTGTAATGAGCTTAATCTCATCGCGAACACCACATGCCAGTTTCTCCTTGTTCCAGGTGCATACAACCAGGCGTTCTGCACAAAACAGAAGCAAAAACGTCTTTTCTTTATAGTTATGATTTCCCTGTTCAGTCGAGGAAAACGGGAACAGGAAAACAACGCAGCACAACCAAACACAGATAAGTAGTTTGTCTTTTGACTTCATGTTTCATCGTTTTTGACCGTTTAGCTGTTGTTTAAGTGTCGTTTGGCAGCTCGACAAAGGCGATTACCCCTAACATTTGCTGGTGTTGTCTTGTCCTAATAAACAGCATTCTTTTGAACCTGTTATGTGTTCGGATCTATGTTTCTGTAACTTACCACAAACATCTCCGAACGCTTGCATACATATAATTCATTCTTTAAATGCACCGTCAGCGGTCGACGGTCGCGTCAGTGAAAAAAGCAGTTGATAATTTGCACACTGTTTTGTCACACACCATTCGAAAGCGTTTACCTTTGTGAGGTTGTATTTAAAATCACCTCCTAAGTTATCGTCACTGGAACATTTGCATAGCTGATGTGATTTGGGCTGTGTGTTGACATATGACATTGTTATCACTGACATATCGCATTCATGTTAATCACTTTGTATAGCGCTAACCACACCGTTGTTTAACAAACAGTTAAAAACAAAAACAAAATACACCAAATCCCGGCTCCTTAGTTCCACAGCCTTACAAGTGTCAAATCGCCGTGCTCACCACGCGCTGTTTCACTCCGTAGACTCTTCACGTGCGGTGGGTACCCGGGGTGATCCTGTGTGATCGACTGGACGTTAAGGTCAAACTATGGAACTAACCGCATCATTCGCCTTCTTATCACCTACGTGGTTGACGGGCCGGTAAGAAACAATTCGCTTACTTACTTATTCACTTACCATAGACTCCGAAATTAGGGGCACTCCCCTTCTCTCCCACTTACAATGCACAGCTATCAACATCTTTGCCACGGGTTTGTCAGAATACATTCTTGCATGCTTTTCCTGCTGTCCAGATTCACCTTTTTAGACTTCTTTTATTTCATTCAACTTCTTTCTCTCTCCTGATGAGCTTTGAGCATAAAGTGGTGCGCTCATAACAGAGACCCACACTTCTATTGTCATATGATCAAACTGTATTTTGTGAGCTGGGTTTGTTGACATGCTAGTTGTTTGGTTTGGAGCACTGTGTTGACAGCAACACTTCCGCCTATTTTCTGACGGGCTGCAGTTAAAGGTTCCATCGGTCGCCGATGCAATGCAGTGAACTGTAAATACTGATGTTTATAATTACATGTATTATGTTTGTGAAACTTAGAAAATGTTGGATAATGTTGAATAAGCGCAGCGAGTTTGGGTACACCAGAGAATAGCGCTATACAAAAGTTATCTATTATTATTATGTTGCTTCCTGTTGCCTGGTGAGATTTAGTCATGCCTGCGCTGAGTGCGCTTTCAGACACATTGTGTCCAGATGTGGGCCTCAAGCTGTGAAACAGACCATTATCTGGGTTCTGATGACGGGCCTCAAGCTGTGAAACAGACCATTACTGGGTTCTGATGACGGGCCTCAAGCTGTGAAACAGACCATTACCTGGGTTCTGATGACGGGCCTCAAGCTGTGAAACAGACCATTATTGTTACCTTGGGTTCCGATGACGGGCCTCGCCCTTGTGAGACCTGTGTATCTGAATGCATGGGCAATACGTATGCAGAATGAATCTGGAGACTTGTACTTCTGTATCGGGCAGATTAAATCGGAATATAAACAACGATGACACAAACGAAACAGTGTATAAAACCAGGAAGACTTTTCAACTTTTGAAATAAAAAACTTTTCAACTGTCAGTTACCTTATCAGTATACTACAGAAGTCCAGAACACTGCAGCAAAGCTAGTTCTCAAAGCGCGCTAAGCTGACTATGTACAACCTCTTCTGCAAGCTCTTCACTGGTTACCGGTCCAAGTCAGAACAGACTACAAACGGTCAACTATCTGTCACAAATTATTCTCTGACTCATCTCCTGCCTGTCCCTCTGACCTTCTCACGGTGTACACTCCATCCAGGCAGCTTCGTTCTTCTGCAGACACACAGATACTTCGTATCCCCCATATCAGAACAAAAAACCTTCGACCAATGCTGTTTCTCCTACTGTGCTCCAAAGCAATGGAATTCGCTCCCATGCCTTCAAAACGGTGTTAAAAACTCACCTCTACAAACAATACCACAAGTAATTTCTAATTATGTCTTCTTACTTGCCTCTCCTACTTACCCTCCCTCACCCCTCGTTACATTCCTTCTCTCTCCCCCCCCCCTCTGTGTGTGTGTGTGTGTGTGTGTGTGTGTGTGTGTGTGTGTGTGTGTGTGTGTGTGTGTGTAAAATAAAACGGACGTTGGAGCAGACATCTGTTAACACTGGTAAGTCCCCTTTTTGCTCTCTCTCTCTCCCTCTCTCTGTGTGCTAGAGAGAGAGAGAGAGAGAGAGAGAGAGAGAGAGAGAGAGAGAGAGAGAGAGAGAGAGAGAGAGAGAGAGAGAGAGAGAGAGGTTTTCGAGTGATTGCCATTGCAAAGACTAGTCAGTTGAGACCTACTTTATTCATCCACAGAACTCCGCCCAGTCCTTCCGACTTCTTGTGAGAGTGACCCCCCCCCCCCCTCTCCCTTACTGTTCTTTCAGTATAAGATAAGCATTGACTGCTTCTGTTTTCTTTTCCAATACTAGTCATATGACTCGATCAGACGTTTTACGTGGAAGTTACACTGTTAAGTGAACTTGAGTTTAAACACTTAGTGACCACGGCTGGGGGAAGGGAGGGAGGCGGGGGAGGGGGGCATGAGAGCACTGAGGTGCCGGGGTGTCCAGAGGACAGGAAGCGGGATGGAGGGAGGGGAGGGAGAGGTGTAGTGGCGAGTAGAGGATGAGAGGGCCGATAAGGGCCGGTTGTTTAGGGAGGAGGCGGAGAAAACGGGTAAAGGTACAGGCAGGGAGAGAATCTGGCACTCTGCGCAGCGCCAGCGAAATCGCTAACATGGCCATGCAGCCTGTTTGATTTTGGAGCGTTTTTGTCTGAATGGGGACTCCCATAAGCTGTCGCTAAGGCTCTTGGCGAGGAAGGGTTTTGTTCCAAAGCGGCCTTGCTGGGCCTCACAGAAGAGGACATCCGCAGCTTTGAGCTGAAGAAGGGGGAGATGGCGGCCCTACGCACGGCTGTGGGCCATTTGCAGGCCGAGGGGGGTGGCGGGCCACTCGCCCCCAAAACTGCCACACCTGCACCGTCCCGACGTCCGTCCGTGCTCCTCCACGACCTGCTGACAACCAACGCTGACGGGGTGGACATCGGTGCCAGGGCAACCGCCAGGGTAGATCTGGACCCTCAGTTCTACCTCCATAAGGCATCAGGTGAGGCGAAGTCGCACTTGATAAAAAAAATTGTGTCGGATACTGTGACCGACACAGAGGAATTTTCATTGGGACCGGGAGCGACGCTGACACTGACTAGCGGGACCAAGCCGAAGCTGCACGCCGTGTCCCCGGCGATCGCTGCCAATGCCCGCATCATGGCAGCCCTCTACGACAGCGGCGACCTGGACCACGGCGCCGCCAAAGACTACATGGCCTACACGGCGAAGATCGGTGAGCTGGCATCGAGATACACCTGGGCTTCGGTTCTGGCGTATGACCAAGAGTACCGAAGCCGACAGGCAGCAGCCAGGTTCCGATGGGATCGGACTCACAGCACCTGTACACAGTGCTGCTGAAGGAGAAGGCGGCGACACCAACGGGCATCAAGCCGCGTGGAGGGCAGACAGACCGCCGAGTCGGACCCGGCGGCAAAGAAGGGTGCATACAATACAACCACGGAAAGTGTTCTTACGGACCGCGGTGTAACTTCCAACACGTGTGTCTGCTGTGCCTACAGGCCCACCCCCAGTCGGATCATCGCCAGCAACAGGCGACAGCCAAGCAGGAATAGGATCAGCGGCAGTCAGCGGATCAGGTAGGACATTCCTCCTCTTTCCAACTCAATAGCCCGTTTGAACCCCAGAACCCTTTCACGTGTGAATTTCTCGGTAATTACCAATCTGTCGCTTCCAAAGCATCTGAATGGGAACAGCAACTGAAAGACGATCCAGATAAAGCTTTTCTTTTGGCAAGCATTAAAAATGGGTTTCGAATCACCAACAAGGGCTGCAAAATTGCAGAGGCAGAGGCCAAAGAATCACAAATCCGCTACCTTGCATTCCCGTAGGACACTGGTAGAAAAAGAGCTTAAAACCAGCAAAAAGCCAGCCATAATCAGCCCCTTGGGGGCCATACCCAAGGACGATGGGTCAGTGCGTCTGATTCATGACGGTAGTCTACCGGAGGGTTTTGCCATGAACGAGTATACTGATCACCATTCAGTGCGCTATCAAACTCTAGAGGACGTCTGTCGTCTGGCTAAACCAGGGTATTACTGTGCTAAGCTGGACCTCCAATCAGCGTATCGTTCTGTGCCCATCCACCCTGACGATTACAAAGCCACAGGGTTAGCATGGCGCTTTGAAGGCGAGGACACTGACACGTACCTGTTTGATGCTCGTTTACCATTCGGTTCGGCTTGTGGGCCATCGCATTTCAGTCGGCTCTCCAATGCTATTAGACGTATGATGTATCGCAAAGGTGACAAAGGTGTTGTCAGCTATGTAGACGATTTCTTTTTGGCTTGTGAGACCTACGAGGAATGCAAGGAGGCGTAGCTCTACTTGATCAACCTGGTTAGAAAGCTAGGCTTACGAGTGAGTTGGAAAAAGGTGGTTAGTCCTACCAAGCATGTGACATTTCTAGGCGTAGACATTGATACGAATGATTGTGTGCTGTCCTTGGGGGCAGACAAGTTGAACATGCTGCATGACAAACTGAAGGCTTTTAAGCATAGGCAAAGGGCGACAAAGGTGCAACTGCAGAGCCTTGCTGGCTCGTTGAACTGGGCCTGTCAGGTGGTCAGGGGAGGCCGCTTCTTTCTCCGGCGCATCTTAGACAGCATCAAGCCTTTGAGGCAGGCAAAACACAAAACGAAACTGAACGCAGAATTTCGCAAGGACTTGGCATGGTGGCTAACGTTTTTAAGCACTTTCAACGGTAGACAGTATTACACCGAAAGGCACGATGTGCACATGCTAACTGACGGTAGACAGTATTACACCGACAGGCACGATGTGCACGTGCTAACTGACGGTAGACAGTATTACACCGAAAGGCACGATGTGCACGTGCTAACTGACGGTAGGCAGTATTACACCGAAAGGCACGATGTGCACGTGCTAACTGACGGTAGACAGTATTACACCGAAAGGCACGATGTGCACGTGCTAACTGACGGTAGACAGTATTACCGTGGCACCGACAGGCACGATGTGCATGTGCTAACTGACGCTTGCCGCACGGCCAGCGGCTTCTTCTGGGCTGGAGACTGGCACTACAGTGTCTTCCACGCGGATTGGCACAAATATAATATATAATATGCATATTAACTATAAAGAAGTCTGTGCTGTAGCCTCTGCGGTGGCTAGGTGGGCCCCGCTGTGGGCGGGGCGAACGGTCGTGGTGCATACCGACAGTGCCGTCACAAAGGCGATCCTGAATAAGGGAAGAAGCAAGAATGCATTCATTAACGACGTGCTGCGCGCAGTCTGTTGGAGGTCTGTCACCTTTGACTTTGAAGTGAGAGTAATCCACGTGCCGGGCAGTTTGACTGGCATCCCGGATGCGATCTCGCGGCTTCATGAAACCGGGCAACCGGAGAGACTGGCGCGATTACTGTCGTACTGGCACCACGGCCGTCCGCCCCCCGCCACCATCGCGGCCCACATGTCGGGGCCTTCATACCACTTTCTGTGTCAACAGGGGCAGAAAGGAACTGGAGACGGCACTGCAGGCTGAAGTAGCGCGCTATAGGGGGGAACCTTTGCTGACAATACTAAACGAACTTACACATCCCACAGGAACTCTTTCCTCCGCTTCTGCACAGAGCTGTGTGTGCCGCCGGTACCGGCGAAGGAAAAACCTATAGCTATGTATGCTGCCTATTTCGCGAGACGACTTCGACCAGCATCCGTACGGCAGTATTTGAACATTGTGAGAGTCATGCATCTTGAGGCGGGCTTAAGCAATCCGTTGAAAGATAGCTGGTTCATCTCTTCAACCTTAAAAGGTATAGACAGGCTTAAAGGTACGGCTGTGAACAGGAAGAGGCCGATCACGCCAGATATATTATTAATTGATTGACTGATTGATGATCACTTATATAGCGCTTTCTCCGCTCTCTTGAGCAGACTCACTGCGCTCGCCTATGGTTCTACATGAGTGACAAGCTTTTTATAGCGCGTTTTTTGAATATCCACCGAAGTGGTGTACTTACAGCGCTGGCATGGCTGGTGCCACATGAAACTGCAGCCATTTCGGCGCAAGTTCTGTGTACACCATACAACCATGCACAATGTCACTTCATGCAAAGCCACATACGTAAGGTGTATGCGTGTTTAGCTGTAACCTGCCACCTGCACTTTTGGCGGAATGACCGGGATCTTTTACGTGCTACTGCGGTAACACGGGGGGTGGAACGCATACCGAAATTAGAGTCAGCACAGAAAGTTGACCCTGGAGAAGAAAATTCTCCCGCCGCTCCTGCAGGGATTTGAACCCGGGACCTTTCAGTCACGAGTCCGACGCTCTAACCACTGAGCTATCCCCGTCCTTATTACGTATTAAGGAGTTGAAAATGAGTGACAGAGATGACATTGTCTTTTGGGCGGCATGCTTTGTTATGTTTTTCGGCCTATTTCGTAAGGCCAAACTGTTTGCAAAACAAAAGTTTGATGCGGACAAGCACTTCACCAGGGACTCTTTTGTGCTCAATGCCGACTGTTCGTTGACAATCTGTGTCCGGTGGTCCAAGACCATCCAATGCCGGGAACGAGAAATCAGGGTCACACTACCAGCCCTCCACCCTCAGCCCCTTGCCCCGTGTCAGCGGTCTGCCAAGCACTCCGCGCTGCTGTCCATCAGTCCCCAAAGGCGCCAGCCTTCCCCGTGTCAGGAGCGGTGTTTGACAAGAAGCTGAAGGCGGTCACCCAGGGAGAGGGTAACTTGTCAGGGCACAGTTTTTCCGTCGGGGAGGGGCCTGCTGGGCACTGAGCCAAAACATCCCGGGGGAGATCATCAAGATCATGGGAGATTGGAAGTCCACTGTTTACATGTCGTACCTTGACCAGTTGCCTCAACCTGTGCTAGACTATTTCAGGGTCGTTTTTTTTTTCCCACGCTCTTCCCCGTACATGTAGTTAAACAAGACATAGAGGGAATTCATCGTCACCTGGTTTGGGGGGGGGGGGGGGGGGAATTGGGAGAAAAGGTGTTTGGAATTATATTCGTAGGGGGTTTGAAGTGTTGACTATCATTGACTGACTGTTTGTATGTAGGGTATGGAATAAACAACTTGTTGTGACGCCCAAACCAGGTGTTAGTTGATGTGTGTGGGTGCGTGTGTGTGTGTGTGTGTGTGTGTGTTTGTGTGTGTGTGTGTGTGTGTGTGTGTGTGTGTGTGTGTGTGTGTGTGTGTGTGTGTGTGTGTGAGTGAGTGTGTGTGTGGGGGTGGGCGGGTGGGTGGGAGGGTGTGAATGCACGCGAATATAGATGGTCAACAGAACGGCAGGGTTTACTGCCTTATTTGCTGGTTGTATGCTCATAATGTGTAAGAGAGTGATGTATGCATGTGTACATCTGGCGCTGTGAACACGCTATGTTTTGTGCAGACATTCTCATGTATAACATTTCGCTCACTCATTCATGACTATTTACATATATATAAATGATGTCTGTAATCTTATCTTTACTCATCAGTAGCTTAGCAAGGACTAGTTTTTTTTAGTTTTTTGTTTGTTTTTGTTTTTGTTTTTGACTGATTGCCATTGCAGTGACTGGTCATTTAAGACCTACTTTATACACCGACAGAACTCCGCTCAGTCCTTCCGACTGTTTGTGAGAGTGACACCCCCCCCCCCCCTTACTGTTCTTTATTTGATAAGCATCGACTGTTGTTTTCTTTTCCAATACTATTCATATGTGACGTCTACAATACTGGCAAAACCTGTTGAAATCGATGGGTAGGTCCCTTCAAGTGCAGATAGTAATCTATCTGTCCATCTTATCACTAGAAAGCAGTATGGTGCACAAAACAACTGATATATGCACACCATCAAAGTTTGCAAAAAATTCACCGTGGTTGTTTTCAAATATTTTGTTAAACCTGAAAATGTAAGTGAAAAATGGCGCCGAACGTGGGACATTTTTCAGTCATGTTCATCATCACAAAAAAATAAACAGTTTCAAAATGCCTAACAATAACAACAGGCATCAAAAATGGTACTTGGAAGATCGATTTTCAGTGCCAAAGCATTATATGGGAGGAGAAAAGTGTTTTTGTTATTGTTATACTTGAACGAATAAGCGATGATGTTCATTACGCATCGTTTCCACCGACACCGGTCGCTAACGCTGAAGTGTGTACTACTACTAACTGCTAAAACAAATTCTTTTATTCCACCTATTAAACTCAAGCATTGCTTGCGGAAATATGTTTCACGCAAGTAACCTTTCCGGTCAAATTTTGTGAGCACGGTCGGTTTCGTTTCCCGCAGTAACGAACATCAGGTCGACTCTAACAACCAGACGAAGGCGCTGACAGAGCCCAACACACTCGGTTGACTTCACTCGTGTAGTGATGCGTCAAGTTTGAGTCAAAACAACGTGTGACGTGACTAGAATTACCCATGATTCTTCGATATTTTCTTCGTTTCCGCTTCCGCCGCGGCAGAAACGAACATCAGGTGGTGGCACTCTGCCCGATTCTGGCCAGTGCCACACGGTTTTCAGCCATCTACCTGGGTGCTTCCCTTAAGGACCAATACAAAGTTGACATTTAGACAAAGTTGGAGTTCTTTCTATTGCTTCCCTTAGGGACCAATACAAAGTTGATATTTAGACAAATCTGGTGTTGTTTCTATTGCTTCCCTTAGCCTTAGGGCCCAATACAAAGTTGATATTTAGACAAAGCTGGTGGTGCTTCCACGTCACTTTCTGGTATGAATGTCTAGCTAGTTTACTGGTTTGCTTTTTTTCAGTATCAACCTTTGAAATTGTTCCTTAGATGATATCTAAATCGTCAATACATTTGATATAAAAGTTACTAAAAATGAATAAATAACTGGTTTGCAAGCATGGTTGAAAATGTGCATGGTTTCCATGTTAATTACGTCATTTTTAATAACCTGTAATATTAAATGTCAAACTAAGGTGGCAATGGCTTGTTAGATTAGTCCAAAACAATGCTTTAAGAATGATAAGAAGTGACAAATGTAAATTTGTTTAATGTGTTTTATTTTGATAACTAAATTCTAATTGACTTTTTTCTTGTCTGATGTATGTTACGGTTTCCATTTTGCCTCATTACTGTTTTTCGGTGGTTTTCATTGAGAATTTTACTTTTTTCTTTACAAGTTATCTTTGGATGTTGCACTTTAAAGTCCATATAATAAACTAATAAAAAGTATAATTTCAAAGGAGATAAAGATGCAAAGTGGAAACCACGAAACATACATGCCAAAAAGGAGACGTTCGTACTGAAACAACCCAAACGGCGTGATGAACGCTGTCTTGTGTTTGTCGGCTTCGTCCACTGCAATCTGGTTGTATCCCGATGCCAGGTCGAGGATAGAGAAGTATTTGGCACCTTTCAATGAATCCAGTGCCTCTTCTATACGTGGGAGGGGGAAGGAATCTCTGCACGTTTTGGCATTCAGACGTCTGTAGTCTATGCACATCCTGAGTGATCCATCCTTCTTTCTGGCCAGGACGATCGGTGAGGCATAGGGACTGTGGCTTGGTTTAATGACGCCTTGGTCTAGCAGTTTCTGAATGTGTGCCTTAACCTCCATGAGTTGGTTCGGCGGGATCCTCCTGTAAGGCTGGGACACGGGTCTGTCATCATATGTGTTCTCTTTGTGTCGCACAGTGTCTGAGAACCCAATCTCGGCTTCTCGGCGGAAACTACTGGCATGCCGTTTCAAAAAGTTCCTGATCTTTTCGGATTCAGTCTCATCAAACCTGGACGTATCAACCTCTGGGAGCTTGATTCCTTCCCAGTCTTTGCCGACACAAACCACTTCCTGTCTGTGGACAAATATCTCGTTGACACCCATTTCCTCTATGCAGGTGTCACTGTCTGAATCACAGATAACATCAACCTCCTTGATCATGCCTACTCGTACCCCTTTGTTGAGCCAGACGTCTGCCTGTCCAAGGTTGGCGACATGGACGGGGTACAAGCCATTTTTCTTGCATGTTAGTGTGTCCACAACCATCACGCCTCTGGGAAGATGCTCATTGTAGACCAGATGCTGTATCATCACTGGGTCGTCAGAACTCGTTGGTCCTCCATTTGTCATGACGGTGGTCACAGAGTTGGCTGGTAACAGAGTCCTGTCATCGGCAGATCTTACAAACTTAGCTCGGCTAAAAGTTTTCTTTGCAATCTCCGCTTTCACTCTATCTACTGCCAAACATGATCGTCCAAACAACCCGGCAATGTCACTGCATTTCTGTAAGACATTCATGCCTAGCAGTCCTGGGATGTTTTCTCTTCTTCTCTTCGTGCCTGCATCCGAAGGTGTTTTGGTCACGAAGATTCCGACATCCGTGATCATCTCGTCTCCCACTGTTATGTCTGTAGAAATGAAGTCAATGTAAGGAATGTCGATGCCGTTAGCTGCTTTCAGACAGTAAAACGAGCTATTCATCATGTCGCATTTGTCTTGAAGGTTCTTCCTGAAGAAGTCTTCAGTGACCGTGGTCACCATCGATCCAGTGTCCAAAAGACAAGTCACTTCCTTTCCTCCAATACAAATTGTTACTGTCGGACAGTGCCCTACTGTCTTTGTAGCTTGTTTCTTCGATGATCCTCGTTCCTTCCCAGCCGCCTGCGTTTGGCTCTCAACGGAGACGGAAGCTAGTTTCCCGAACCAAAGTGGTGACGTGATCCTCGCTGAGACGCTCCACGACCTCTGAACCCGCCGCCTCGTCTATATCCACGAGCTGGACCTCCATGGGACGTAAACTGGGACCCGGCTGATTCTGAGGGTTGGTCACGGGCCCTTGCCGTGTGACCGTAGGCGCCACACCGAAAGCACTGCAAGGGTTGTCTTGAGCCGTCCTGAGGAAGAGTGGGCCTACCTGCTTGCAGCTGATGCTCTGTCAACTTCTTGACTGCTTCAGTCAGCTCGGGTATTGTTTTCTGCTGTTCTTTGACGATTGCTTTCAAATCATCAATTTCAGCATTATTCACGGCAGATATTTTGTTAACTGTCTGAAGTGTAGGTGAGGCAGGTATGTCATCAATCCATTGCATGGCAATCATTCTGACATCCAGAAACGTTAGTGCTGGCCTCTCGTTCACAGATTTCTTCAATTCACGTCTGAGAATCGTGTCCCTAATTCCATTTATAAAATGATCTCTGAGCACTTCATCTCTGTTATGAACACTTTCTGGTTTTACCTGTTCTATTTTCTGCATCAGTTCATTTAGAACATACGAAAAGTCTCTAAAACTCTCCTCCGGATTTTGTCTGCGTTCATAGAACTTCTTTTGTACTTCAGTATAGGACTTCGTACCACTAAATGTTAATATCAGTAACCTAAAAATGTCATCCACATTACTGTCCTTCTGAACATGCAGTTTTGCCTCTCTTTTAGCGGGACCTTCTAGATTCTGTAAAACAAAAGACAGCTGTTCACCTGGCGTTCTAGAAGAATAACTTGCATTTAAAGCCAGCCTACAATCTGTGACCCAGTCATTGACCTCCACTGAAGGGTCTTCTCCAGAAAATTTCCTTACTTTCCTTTCCTTTGCTATGTAAGAAAAACTTGTTTGGTTAGTCATGCCTTGCTTCTTTACCTCTTCCTGAAGTCTCTTCATTTCTTTCATCAAAGTTTCAGTAGAGACAATAACAATAAAGTTCTATGTACGTATCATGACCGTCGGTGAGATTCGTCCCGGTGTCCATCTGCTTGTTGCCTAGTCTTTTTCCAACCAGGGCGGTATTGCTGTCTCTCAGTGCACGTTCTGCTCCATCTGCTTTTGCGGGGGAGGGGTGGGGGAGTAGTTCGTAGACCGTTGGTGACGGGTGGGGCGTAAGCCCCTGACGTGAACCAGCTGTCACGTCGATCTGTCAGCAACGATACGGAGGTGCACGGCAGCGCCGTATGACGCTACGCAAAGAACAAACAGCGCTGTCGATGTTGGGGGAACACAGTGATGCCGGAGGGACCCAGCGCCGTCAACACGATGCAGGAGGGACCCAGCGCCGTCAACACGATGCAGGAGGGACCCAGCGCCGTCAACATGATGCAGGAGGGACCCAGCGCCGTCAACACGATGCCGGAGGGACCCAGCGCCGTCGACACGATGCCGGAGGGACCCAGCGCCGTCGACACGATGCCGGAGGGACCCACGATGCAGGAGGGACCCAGCGCCGTCAACACGATGCAGGAGGGACCCAGCGCCGTCAACATGATGCAGGAGGGACCCAGCGCCGTCAACACGATGCCGGAGGGACCCAGCGCCGTCGACACGATGCCGGAGGGACCCAGCGCCGTCGACACGATGCCGGAGGGACCCACGATGCAGGAGGGACCCAGCGCCGTCAACACGATGCAGGAGGGACCCAGCGCCGTCAACATGATGCAGGAGGGACCCAGCGCCGTCAACACGATGCCGGAGGGACCCAGCGCCGTCGACACGATGCCGGAGGGACCCATCGCCGTCGACACGATGCCGGAGGGACCCAGCGCCGTCGACACGATGCCGGAGGGACCCAGCGCCGTCAACACGATGCCGGAGGGACCCAGCGCCGTCGACACGATGCCGGATCAAGGAACTCAACGATGTCTGGACGATGCAGGAAAGACCTGTCGACGTCCATCGTTGTCACGACGACGGGAGAGCAACCGTTGTCACGACGACGGCAAGAGAGAACAACCCCCAGGACGATGGCGGGACTCAAGACTCCGCCGGGGAGTCAGCAGAAAACTCGGACGTGTTGACGCTCTCACCTATTCTGACAGGCCGCAGTCTTCACTTTCGATACTACTGCTGGTTCTTACAAGTCGGGCGACGCCAAATGTAATGTTGTTAGAATCCTGTCGGCGACGCCAAATGTAATGTTGTTGGTTTCTATGAAGTCGAAAACAGTCTTCCAAACGGACACTCTTTATTCCTGTCTTCTCTCTCTTGTCTCTCTCTCTCTCTAGTCTCTTTCTCTCTGGTCTCCTTCTCTCTCACACACTCCTATCGTAGGATATATATATATGCTTCATAGCAACTGAGAACAGTTCAGTTTTCAACCTGTGTTGCACGGAGCTCGTGCAACACAATCACATTCATTCCATCCGCTGACCATTCACTCATCCATTCACCTGCAACACATTCACATTCAACTGACCATTCGTTCATGCCACAGGCACATGCACTACATATGCATTTTATTTACTCATGGTCGTTTTCAGCGTATTCCCATTGAATCTCCTGTTTTCATCTGTTAATTATTATTAATAGTGGTAGTACTATATTTGATGTGTGTGTCTTGTTTATCCTGTTTAAATATTAATCGAGTTTGCAGAGTATTTCTTTTCGTTTTCCAAATTGTTCGCTTAATCAGTACTTTAGCGAGGAGTGGTTGTCAGACAGGTCTAAATGAACCTAAACTACAAGCCTTGGAAATTAAAGTTTTTGAGTTCGTGGTCTTTCTCTCTCTCTTGTACCTATCAACAGCTTAGCAAGGACAAGATCTTAGATAGGTTTAACTGAACTTAAACTACAATCCTACTGAACCTAAACTACCCGTCCTTCTAAAGTTTTGGAGTTCTGTCTGTCTGTCTGTCTGTCTGTCTGTCTGTCTGTCTGTCTGTCTGTCTGTCTGTCTGTCTGTCTGTCTGTCTCTCTGCTCTAACCTGAACTATGCAGGGCAATGGTGACTAGGCCATTTACAGGCCACCACGATGAGGAGTTGTGAACACCCCGCGAAGTTTTCCAGCCACACTGAGACTCGGTGCACGGAATGACCTGCCGCTCCTCCACACATCTGCACACGCCGTGCTTGTTCAAAGCTGCACGAAGTAAACTGAACTAACGGAACAGAAAAACGTGTAGTGGAAGCTGAAGCTTTGAATGGGAAAGAAGTATGAAACAAGGTCGGAGAGACGAGACAGGCCCTCAGCAATGCACGCCCCACTCACCGTATTGTGATCCAGGGATCGAGTCACGTCGGAACACAGCGATGTCTTTCCGGCTTTGACTCAGGTCTTCAGGAAAATGGCAGGTCAAGGTGGCTGGATCACCCTCGGGTATAGGAGGGACTCGACAAAATATTCTGGTCGCTGCAATGGAAACATTTACATTAGTGGTGAAAAGACACGGACATGTTGGTTTACATCCGAAAGTTAGTTTGGTGTTTTTAGATGTTACCTGTGTGTAAAGAAGTGTATTGTATACATGTTCCGGGCCATGACCCTATGACCTTTTCTGTCCGGTCCTTTTCCTTTCTGATTGGGTGGGGGTTTATGGCCCAATTATCTAAGGTGTTAAAAGTTGTGTGCTGGGCCGGCAGCGTCCCTTTTTCCCCCAGTGTCCCTGCAGAGGCAGGTTGTTTGTTTACTGTTGCGGCCGATGTTCATGTGTTCATCTCAGGGGAGAGCCTACACTGTTTCCTGGTTGGTTGGTGTACAAATAAAAGTTATGTTATAGCAACCTCTGACTTGTGACTCTTCATCCATGCTTCCAACCTGCTTCCCCTCAACTCCCCATCCCCACTCCCAGTACTGGGCCCCCACCAGTGCATCCAGGGACTCCTGGGACCAGCACAAGACAGCGTTCACGACACCCCTCGGCTTGTATGAATACACAAGGATGCCGATGGGCCTGGCGTCAGCCCCTGCCACCTTCCAGCGTCTGATGAAGGCAACCATGTCAGACTTTGCCTTTCAGTTTCTGCTCGTCTACCTCGTCGACCTCCTTGTCTACTACAAGACGTTCGACGAACACATGGAGCACCTAGAACGACTCCTGCAGCGGGTGACAGAAACAGGTCTGAAACTGAAAGCCAGCAAGTGCCAGTTCCTGAGGCGTGAAGTCACCTGTGTTAGGTACACGATCTCGGCTGATGGAGTGAGCTTGGAGTCTGGCAAGGTGGAGTGTGTGCAGAACTGGCCAACACCAACAACGACAACAGAGCTGCGCAGCTTTCTTGGCTTTGCCAGTTATTACCGGCGGTTCATCAGCGGGTTGGCCAGGATTGCCGGGCCGCTCCATGACCTGGTGAGCGACGGAGCCAAGCGCTCCAAGAAGAAGGCAGCTGACGTATCCAGGCTTTGGGGTCCCAAGCACCAAGAGGCCTTCGACTCCTTGAAGGAGGCTATGACAACAGCTCCTGTACTTGGCTACGCTGACTACACCAAGCCTTTCATTTTGGAGACGGATGCCAGCCATGACGGGCTCAGCGCCATCCTCTCCCAGGAACAGGATGGGAAGTTAAGAGTGCTTGCCTTTGCCAGCCGACGCCTCCGACCCAGTGAGAAAAACAGTTCACTCTACAGCAGTATGAAGCTGGAGTTTCTTGCCATGAAATGGGCAATAACGGACAAATTCCGGCATTACCTGTTGGGAAGAAAGTTCAAGGTCATCACCGACAACAATCCGCTGACCTACTTTCGCTCCGCGAAACTAGGCGCGTTGGAGCAAAGATGGGCCTCACAGCTCGCACAGTTCGATTTTGACATCCAGTACAGACCTGGAAAGATCAACCCTGCTGATGCCCTTTCCCGCATGCCCCTCGAACCCTCTCCTGAACCTCTCCTGACAGTGGTGCCACCAGAGGTAGCCACTGTCAATGCTCTCCAGTGCGAGCAGCTGGCTGTCGACCCCACCCCCACTGCTGGTGTCCTTGGCGACACCATCATGGCTCCTGTGCTGCCCCTGGACAAGTAGGAGGAACCTGATGAAACGGCTATTCCCGAGGCTGCAACTGAGGTACTCCCCAGACTGTCTCTGGCTGACTTGCAGCAGCTACAGAAACAGGATCCAGTCCTTGGCCCGGTGCTCGCAGCCTGGCCAGCCAAGCCCTCCGACACCAAGGAACGCTCCATGCGAGCATTGGTGCAGCAGTACCCTCGACTATTCCTAAAGAAGGGGGTACTCCATCGTAGGCAGGCTGACCAGCGGCGGGGTACTCTCGAGCAGCTGGTTCTTCCCAGCTCACTTCGGCCTGATGTCCTGGCGTCGCTCCATGATGATATGGGCCACCAAGGTTATGAGCGCACCATGGAGTTGCTGAGGCCTCGTGTCTACTGGCCCGCCATGTACAGAGAAGCCAAGGACTACATCAGCAGCTGTGAGCGGTGCACGATGGGCCATGCACCAGCGCTCCGCACCACTTCCAGTCATCTGCTTGCCAGCCGTCCCCTTGAAATCCTGGCAATCGACTTCACGAAGCTTGAGACTGCTAGTGATGGGCGAGAAAATGTTCTTGTTCTCACCGATGTTTTCTCGAAGTTCACCCAGGCCATACCGACGCGCAACCAGGAGGCAGGGACAGTGGCCAAGGTGTTGGTTCACGAGTGGTTCCAGCACTACGGGGTACCCCAGAAAATCCACAGTGACCAGGGTAGGGACTTTGAGTCTAAGCTGGTGAAATCCCTGTGTGAGCTCTATGGCATCAAGAAGACCCGGACCACTCCATACCACCCCCGTGGCAACGCGCAGTGCGAGCGATTCAATCGATCGTTGCATGATCTGCTTCGAACCCTGCCCCCGGAACAGAAGTCCAAGCGGCCACAGTACCTACTGGAGCTCGTGCAGGCGTATAACAATACGCCTCACGCTTCCACCGGGTTTTCGCCCCACTTCCTCCTGTTCGGCCAGGAACCCCAGCTACCAGTTGACCGCCTGCTTGGCGCACAACCACGTCCGCGGTTGGACCCACCGACTGGGTACGACAGCATCGGCTGCGCCTGCAGGCTTCACACGCCAGGGCACTAAAACAGCTCCAAGAAGCTGCAGCGGAGAGACGAAAGCAGACGGACCAGAAAGCTGCCGATCACCCACTACACGTTGGTGACCTGGTTTACCTGAGAAACCGTGTCCTCGGCAGGAGCAAGATCCAAGACCGGTGGCGTCCTGAACTGCACGTCGTGACCGCACGTCCCTACCCCGGCATACATGTGTACGGGGTCAAACCATTCTCTGGCGGGCAGGAGCGGACCCTCAGTCGAGATGACCTGTTGCCTGCCAGGGCACCACTGGCTGCTGCCGCAGAGGAACCGCCGACACGGGAAACACCTGCTCAGGCCAGCCCACAGTACCCTGATCGGGGTGAGTTCTGGCTGGGTCGGCCTGCGACTGTTGGCTTGCCTCCTGCTGCCCCCATTCCTCTTGGTCCCATTCCCGCTGCACCCATTCCCGCTGCACCCATTCCTGCAGCTGACGCACCGCCAGTCAGAGCCAAACCTGCGCTCAGACGCTCCACCCGTGTGAACAAAGGGGTAAACCCCAATGCTGCCAACCTACCTCGAAGAGCAGTGTGGCGACCGTAATGTTGCGTTGCACTACTGTGTATATTTATTTCATCATGATCGAACTTTGATGGCTTGACCGCTAATCTGATATTACTTCATAGCATTATATATGTTCATTTGAGTAGTAACGGGACAGAGTCCACATCAGGTCACTGAGCGTTGTGTTGTCTGTGAGTGAGTTATGTTTATTACGAGTATACGTGTTAACCTTTATATAAGGCCCTGTATTTTCGTGTGCATATTTCTCTAGCGAAGCGTTTTATCGTACCGAGGGGCCTTCACATAAGGCTTGGTATTGAAATCATGGTTTGAGATGGCAGACATCACTTGTGTGCCGTTCATGTTGTAAATGACATGCAATGTGTTGTATTCGATTGTTGCAATGTGCGCTGTGTTTTTTTTTTTTTTGTTTTTTTTTCGAATATGTTGTTTTGAGGTCTTGTACAGCCAATTGGGGAATGTCCTCCATTTTTAAATCCCAGATGGCAGTAGATTTTTGAAAGGCAATAAGAACAGATGTTTCTTTTGGAGTTTTCATCATTAACGCAAAGAATCCTCTTTTTCATCCTTTGGTCCTGTTTCAAGCAATGCGTTTTGGGTCTGTCTGGTTTACTTGGCTTAAATGCAGTAATCATTTTGCCCTTTTAACTGCAATGCAATTAGTCTGGTCTTTGGAGATGTTTGTAGTTAGTCAGGCCTTTGTTAGTATGCTGGCAAAAAGGGGTACAGTTTTGTGCGTGGATGTATTGGGTACCACTTTGATGGTTTGTTAAGTCAACTTTTAGTTGCCCTACACCATTTAATTTTGTTTATTGCTATGTGATTAACCAGCGAGGACGCTGGTTATGATTGAGTAGGGGGGATGTAACCGAGTGTAT
This sequence comes from Alviniconcha strummeri, assembly GCA_963584105.1. NCBI lineage: Eukaryota > Metazoa > Mollusca > Gastropoda > Provannidae > Alviniconcha > Alviniconcha strummeri. The sequence goes on from OY757557.1 coordinate 4,086,027, forward strand.
TGTATACATGTTCCGGGCCATGACCCTATAACCTTTTCTTTCCGGTCCTTTTCCTTTTTGATTGGGTGGGGGGTTTATGGCCCAATTATCTAAGGTGTTAAAAGTTGTGTGCTGGGCCGGCAGCGTCCGCAGTGACCTGCCGAAAATAGACGGGTATTATTATCCCCCCGTGAGCGGCCTTGACCCTAGTATCAGTGGCAGGGTGGGGACTGTCACGTACGTTAAAATTGGCTGTAAATTCGAAACCGTTGCTAGTCAGTTGGAGGCCGAGGCCTCCATCTGCTCTATAAAAAATAGAACAAGTTACTAGACACATAACGGTACATAATGTGTATTACCCCGAGTGTGACGGTGAGGGAGAGTGGTTGAAATACCATTCAGATAGCCATTGCCTGGTGGTCGGGGATTTTAATCAACACGGCGTACTCTGGGAGGACGGCTATACGGGCAGAGAGCCTAAGCTGGGCGCGGGCATTACTGGCTCCGACTTCGTTCTGTTAAATGATGGAACGCTGACCAGGGTACCAGATCGTTCCCATGACAGAGGAACTGCTGTTGATCTGGCCCTGGTCACTCCGGACCTGGTTGGTGATGTGGAGTGGTCGGTGGGCGACGATCCCTTGTCCAGCGACCACCTCCCCATCACCATAAATATAACCGGTATCGTTATGCGGGAGCGAAACGCCCCGCATGAAAATTTTAACTATGATAAAGCTGACTGGTCTAGGTTCCGAGCCGAGCTGGGGGCTTTGCCAATCGGTGATCATGGATCCCTTTCTATAGAAGACCTAAACAGTTTATTTCTGGCTAGGGCCTCGATACCGACCACCAAGAAGGGGTCCACCCGGACCCATAACAACCATTGGTGGAGCGATGCCTGCGGGGAGGCGGTCAAAAACAAAAGATATTATTACAAAAAGTATAGGCGGAATTGCACACCGTTAGCTCATGAGGAAATGACTAAAGCAAAAATTCAGTGCAAAAGAATTATAACCCAGGCAAAATTAGCTCATTGGAACAATTTCGTAGGAAATTTGGACGATAGGGTTGACCTGGGCAACGTTTATAAAGAGATTAAGAAGATTAAGCAGCAGTACTGTCCCCCCGATTTCGACCTTAGGGTGGGGGACAGAGTGTTTAAAACTAATCAAGCAAAGGCGGACGCCTTCGCGGAGGTGTTGGCCGATGCTAGCAGCACCTAACACCTCCCCGCGGGCATGCAGGTGTATCGAGACTCCTGTGAAACACTAAATCCGCTCCAGGACCCTGCTCCGGCACACCTGGCTGTAAATTGTCCCTTCACCCGTGCTGAGCTGGAGACTGCTCTTTCATCTATTACAAAACTGAAAGTTTCTGAAGGTGTAGACCGCGTTTCCTATCGGATGTTGAGGGAGTTGCCGGAACCCTACATGGAGGCGTTGCTGGCCCTCTTTCGGCGCTGCTGGGAGGGTGGGGTGATTCCAGACGGGTGGAAACACGCCATCGTCACTCCCATTCCCAAGCAGGGAAAATCCCGGAAGGAGGTCGGTAACTACCGTCCCATCTCCCTCACATCCCACATAGGTAAAATCTATGAACGTATTGTAAAACAGCGACTTAACCACTTCTGCGAGAGTAAGGGAATGATCCCTCTGTGCCAGGCCGGGTTCCGTACCGGCCGCCGGGTGTCTGACCACCTAGTGCGGCTGGGGGCGCACGTCAGGAGAGCGAGACTGAGGAGGAGGGCGCTGTGCAGTTGCTTCTTCGACGTGCGTCGTGCCTACGATACCGTCTGGCACGGACGGTTGCTCCGTAAAATCAAGGAAGTTGGGCTTTCTGGCCAGATGTATAACTTTGTTAAAGCCTTTTTGTCTAAGAGAACGTTTCAGGTTAGATGGAAGGGCACTCTCTCTAACAGCCAGCGCTTAGATATGGGGGTTCCGGAGGGCTCTGTGATAGCGCCACTTCTGTTTTCTATCATGCTGTACGACATTAATAAAATACAAAAACACGATGCTATCATTACACTGTATGCTGACGACCTGGCCATCTGGAAGGAATCAAAATGCAGGAAATTTACTAATATAACAAAAACAAATTCGTGTTTGCGACAGATCCAAAAGCAGTTCCAAGAAATTATAAACACAGTTAACCAACATATGTTTCAGAATGGGTTTAGCCCGTCTGTTGAAAAAACGGTATTTGTTATTTTTGGTCCCTGGCACCCTGTGTCGCCGGAATTCAGTATTATTATTAACGGCCAGCGCCTGTACGCGGCCAAACAAGTGAAATATCTGGGTGTTACCTTCCAGTGGTCGGGTAGCGTCTCCAAACACGTTCATAGTAATATCCAGTCGGCCCTTCGGGCCACTAACTTAGTTAAATTGCTATCACGGATGCCCTGGGCCAACCAGCCTAAAACCATGATCACTCTGGTAAAGTCCCTGGTTCGGTCCGGCCTTTATTACGGCCTAGAGGCCTGTTATGACATGCCGCCCTCCCTGATCACTGCCATAGAGCAGGCCGAGTGCCGGGCCATTAAGTTGGCCCTGGGCCTTCCGAGGGCCACACCCAGGTACTTGGCCTACAGGGAGGCAGGCATGCTACCAGCAAAGTTATATTTACAATTTATTTGTTCTAAGTATCAGTTCCGGTCGCAGACCACTGATAATTCAACGGGTGTGGAGGTGTTGGGCGGCTTCGGGGGCCCGGCCACTGCCCGTTTCTGCGTTCCCTTCCGCGACTTCACCCAGGACTTGGTCCGGGTGGCGGGGGTGGAGGGGCAACGGGCAGCCCGGAGGCTGGTCCACCCGTACCCGCCTTGGGTCGTGGAGGGAGCGCGGGTTGAGTTGGAGGTGGCGGGGCTCCGGAAGTCCGATAACCCTCTGATCTTACAAGCAGCAGCCAGAGAGCTGATCAATAATCAATATAACCATTGTATTTGTGTGTACACGGACGGGTCCATGACGACGGAGGGAGTGGGGGCCGCGTTCGTTGTACCACAACTCAGTAATCTAACCAGAAAATATCAGCTGCCTCATGTGTCTATATTTACAGCTGAGTTAGCTGCCATTCTAATGGCCTTAAACTTCTTTAATGACCTGTGTCAGCCGCCGATGGCGGTGTCGGTTTTTTCTGACTCGCTGTCGGCGCTGCAGGCCATTAAACACAACAGTCAGTCTTCCAGGGAAGACGTTGTTAAAGAAATAGTCGTCGTGTGCCACCAGCTTATTACTCGTGGCAGCGACATCGTCCTGCAGTGGGTCCCCTCCCACGTGGGCGTGCCTGGCAACGAGAGCGCTGACCGCGCTGCGAAACAGGCAGCCCGTGGACTGGGGGCCACTGCACTCCACTTGACTTAAACAATGGGGAACACAACACAAATGCAGATACAGGCGGATGAACCTCCTGCAAAGTTAGAAAGTAATCGCAAAAATTGCAAAATTGATTCTAATTAATGCAAGATGCTCTCAGGGTAACGAGAGCCACCCGAGAACACAGTACAAAAATCGTTCGTTAAGAAAAAATACGTAAAAGGTACGATACCATGAGCTTGTCTCGATCCGCAATCACAGTCCGGCACGGTCTGCAGCAGAGCGCGACGAAACGAGAAACCTCACTGACCACTCTTTTACTGATATTAAAACCCTTTTAACCCGAGCCGTGTGGAAACTGTGCGGGGAGGAGTTGGCCGCCAAGGCCAGGGACAGCGGTTACACCAACGATCTGTCCCCTCCTACCAGGCACGGCGTGCGTTTCCCCCCGCTGTCAGTGCACCTCTCTACAATTATGTACCGTCTGCGCTGTGACGTGTGGCGAACCATCTTTGTCCCCAAACTGTGTGTTTGTGCGGGCAGATGGTCTCGATGATGATGATGAGTTGATGCTTAATGTCCTCAGATGTCATTTGACATATTAGGGACAAGTTGTGACCAATGCCGAAGCACGGTTCAATAAAAGCCACATACGTAAGGTGTATGCGTGTTTAGCTGTAACCTGCCACCTGCACTTTTGGCAGAATGACCGGGATCTTTTACGTGCTACTGTGGTGGAACGGATACCGAAATAAGAGTCAGCACAGAAAGTCGACCCTGGAGAATAAAATTCTCCCCCGTTCCAGCAGGGATTCGAACCCGCGACCTTTCAATCACGAGTCCGGCGCTCTAACCACAGAGCTATCCCCGCCCCTTAGATGGTCTCGCCCTATCACGCTATTTTTAAGTGTCCCGCACTGGCGGGTCACTTTAAACCTATTATTGATAAGCTTCGATTGCTTAATCTGCCGCCGGACCTCTCCAGTCTGTGTCGTTTCCGTGACGACGCGGGATGGGGTCTGGCGGTGGACACAACCAAGTTGATATTTACCTCTGGTGTGGCTGCTCACATCTAGAGTCTGTTTACTTCCGCGTTCCATCGTGCCAGTGTCGGTGTCAGCGCACGTGCCCGGCGTGCAGTTGCTAGGCCCGGCCGTCCCCCAGAGCAAAACCTATAGTCCGTTTTTGTTTTCTTTCTCTGCCAGTTACTGTGCGACTATAGTCTGTTTCTTTTTTTCTTTTCTAAGTCGCTGCGGTGGCGTGTGTTATAGTCTGGTTCTTTTTTGTATTTTCAGTCGCTGTGCGAGGTGTATACCCGCGTGGCGAGTGTTGTAGTTTTTTTTTGTTTTTTTTTTGTCTTTTTTCCTAGTCGCTGTGCGAGGTGTCTTTTCGCGCGGCGAGCGCTATAGTCATTTTTGTTTTGTTTTTCCGAACGCCCCCGCCAGCGTGACAAATTTTCGTGAGTCCGCTGGTCTCGCTGTGATATTGAAGGGGTTACCACCCCTGGTATAAAATTATTCTAACAGACATGTTGTATTTTTAAAACAATGAAAGAGTGTGGTATGAGTGATTAGATATATTTATTAGTGTACATATTATGTCTATTCGTCTTTGTGTTGCATGTACGTCTTACTTGTTTCTTTCTTTAGTAGATGTGATTATATATTTTTAAAAAGTGGTCCTAAGAAGTTTTATCAATTTTAAAGAGAGTATTTTTGATTAAAGATTAAAACATTTTTATTGGCCCTTACCCCAGTGTAGTGCAGAAGCCGAATAATGTAAACATTTATGTAATCGCTCTCCTTTAGCTGCTAGTCCTAGACTGTGATAGTATATGTGTGCAATCGATATATGATTAATGATTGAATTTTTAAACAATTTTAAGTGCTAGTCCTGTATACGCCACGGTGTCAGAGGACTTAAAACACGAACAGTCAGTCAGTCGGCAGCGTCCCTTTTCCCCCAGTGTCCCTGCAGAGGCAGGTTGTTTGTTTACTGTTGCGGCCTGTGTTCATGTGTTCATCTCAGGGGAGAGCCTGTAAGTAGTTATTTTTCTATGGCTTGTTGTTGTTTCTTATTGATGTAAATAATGTATGTTTATAATGTTACCATGTTCACAACGTGCCTTGATTTTGGTTCTTGAACGTGGGTAATTTCGGCGTTAGATTGCCGCCTGGTTGCAGCCGCCGTGGCGTCAGAGTACCTTGTTTGTGCGTTCGAATGTTAAGCCTTTATGCCACAGGATGACCGATGTTTCCAAAATGTATGCAGCTAACCTTGGTTAGCTGATATGTAACTAGTATGTTATGCTGCCATTGTTGGATGTTCAGTTTGAGGGATGCCGATGCAAAGTTATCCTTCTTAAAGTATGGGTACTTTGGCAGTGCGGCAGTGCGGCATAACTTATTTGTTTAGTATCCTACCGATCTATGTTGCTACATGAAATCGGTGGTATATCATGGCTAACACTTTAAAGATGTTGACTTCATAGTTGTGGAATGTTCATTTTACTAGTTGAATGTGGTTTGGTGCATAGGGGTGATTGTATAAACTGTGAGACATGTTATTTCTGCTTGATCCGGCTTTTGTATGGCCGAGTCTTGGGCGCGCTGACTTTCACTCTACTTAGCTTGTAAACCCTTTCCGGGTCTTTGTGCGTGTACCCGAACTGGCCGGTGATGCGCGTCAGTGGTGGCAATTAGGTCTTTGTCTGTTCACTGACCGAGCAGACAGGCGCAGCCAGATCAGCAGTTTAGATTCTTGCTGCGTTACCCGCTTCCTGTAAGACGCTTGACGTTGTTCACAGCCGGATATGCTCTGCTAGTCAGTAACAGTAACATGCTGTAACGCTTTGAGTAACTCGACGAGGCTGGAGCTGGTCAGTTTATGACTGACTTCCTCCCGCTCACGGCATGGACCCAGGTGCCACCCGTGTCACTATCCATCTCGTTGTGTGCTTAAGTGGAACTGCTGTAACGATTATCTCACGCTTCCTGTTTAGTTAAGAATGAGCTTGGTAATCCACATTCTTCACTGTTACTTTATTGTATACTTCATTATACTGAGAGTTCATCAGTTAATTGACTGGCCGTCTCTTGTATACTCACCGTGACTCTGTGAGGTACAGGTTTTAAGTGTAAGTCAAGCACACGATTTATGTGCTTGATTATTAATCTTTTTGTCATGTATTATAGTAACCTTCAGGTAAACTACATGGTTACTGTAGTTATTAGATTAGTAATTGCAGTTGTTTAGACTTTACATTTGCTTTCATGTTCTAAATGTTTTGTTTGCTTGTGTCTTTTCCAATACAAACACTGTTTCCTGGTTGGTTGGTGTACAAATAAAAGTTATGTTATAGCAACCTCTGACTTGTGGCTCTTCATCCATGCTTCCAACCTGCTTCCCCTCAACTCCCCATCCCCACTCCCCTACATGTGAGACAGTGAAGTGGTTGGTGCCCCTTGCGTTCAGTACAACTTTATGTTTGGATTGGAGAGGGGGTGGAGGTGGGGGCGGGGGGTGCAATAGTTATTTCAGACAGTATATGAGAGATTCTTTGTCTTATGAGCATTATAGTATATGCCCATACGTCAATTACTGCGTACGAATGTGTTAATGTATGCGCGTGCATGTGCATTTGCGTGTGATGTGCAGATCAGGGTCCATACGAATGATGGCCAAACAACGATACAGGCGGATACGGGATAGCCCCTCACCCTGATTTGCTACAGTCTATAAGTCTAGCTCTCTTTGCGTATGCACAAGTCGTCAGTAGCCTCAGAAATAGCTATTAGTTTGTTGATTTTTAGATTGGGAAAGACCCTTGTTTTACCAACAATGCATCGCGCGTGATGTCTATAACTCGAAATGATTGGATACCGCGTGACAACAGTTCAGGTTCAAAGATCGCTTCATTTGTATGTAGACGTCATTGACCCCTTCCCATTCGAGATTTTCCTGTCCCCTCTTCGCTCTGTGTTGATCATGATATGTCTTAATTAATATATGAATCCTAATTTTCTGGAATAAGTTGTGGTCTCCAGTGGTACGGCGGACGGCGTCGGTGTGTACAAGTGTTTATTTTCTCCTCAGTAGTAGCCGTTGTCGGTAACGCCAGCATCAGAGCCACCATTTTTATACGGTGTTTAGGCTGCTTAAACGTGGAAAAATCGTGAACAGAACTATAACCGCGCAGTGGTTTGGAGGGTTTTCCGCTAGCAGAGTTTATAACCGTGTTCGTTAAACCGGGTCCTGGCGTTTCTTTTATAACCACCAACGTTGTTTACGCCAGTATAAATTAATCCAAAATCGTTTGAAACGAGACGCAACTCAATTTTACATGGGGCGGACGCGCCTCATGTTTACGTGCGTGCTTGGACGCTGTGTTGCTTCCAGTCTTACTAGTACCTAAACCTTTCGGAGGTCGCTGAAAGAGTCGGTGGCAAACTCCAGCTACTGGTTGACCACATCCTTCCTCCTTCCACTGCCATAATTGATTACGCCAGAGGTAATCAATAATTGATTACCATAGGCCATAAGCGATTATGCCAAAACGGTCAGCAAAGGGACTTTTTTGTTTATATAGCTAGCGGACCGTTTTTGAGGCTCCAATGGCAGTACGTTTGTGACAGACAACTCAGATTATAGCTGGTGTTTCTTTTAGAACCGGCCACGCTTTTTACACCAGCATAAATAAACCCAAACCCTTTGATTCGAGACAGATTTATTTTTTACTCGAGGCGGACTCGTCTCATCTTTACGCGCATGCTTGGACGCTACGTTGCTTCAAGTCTTATTAGCACCCAAACCTTTGGGCGAGGTGACTGGGGGGTGGGGGGGGGGGGGGGGCGCTAACAGCGCTCACATGATACATATTAACCTAAGTATGATATTCTACACACGTTAGAGCACAGTCCTACCAAAACAATTTACATAAACTATTATACGGAAAAACTAAAACAAACACCCCCCCCCCCACACACACACACACACATACACACACACACTGACTATAGCAGAAACTGGGTACTGATATTATTTGGGATGAAAATACTGCGGCGAGAAGAGAAAGGTTCTCCGTTAGCTTTAAAAGACGACAGGGTTGAGCAGTGTCTAAGGTCTTGTGGGAGTGAATTCCAAATGTGGGGTCCAGAGCGAGAAAAGGTGCGAAAGCAATGAGTTTTGCGTTTGTATTGCTGGATTTTCAGTGTGTGGGTGTCAGAAGAAGAGCGTAGTGTACGAGACGGAGTGTAGACATGGAGCAGTTCAGATAGGTAAGCACGACCAGAACCATTTATAGCACTGAAACACATACAAGCGACTTTATACTTAATATGTTCTGAAATGGGTAGCCAGTGCAGTTTTTCCAGGAGAGGTATTGAGTGGTGGTGACGGGGTGCCAAGAGAATGAGTCTTGCAGCAAGGTTTTGACCACTGCCATTGTTGATTACGCCATAGATCTCGGAAAACTGTCAGCTAACGGAACAAAAAACAACAACTGACAGCTAACGGAACAAACAAACAAACAAAAAAAAACAAAAAAAAATCAGCTAACGGAACAAAAAACTGTCAGCTAACGGAACAAAAAAAAAAAAAAAAAAAAAAAATGTCAGCTTCAACAAAAAAACTGTCAGCTAACAGAACAAAAAACTGTCAGCTAACGGAACCAAAAAAAAAAAAAAGTCAGCTAACGAAACAAAAAACTGTCAGCTAACGGAACAACAATAACAACAACAAAATTTCAGCTAACGGAACAAAAAACTGTCAGCTAACGGAACACAAAAAACAAACAAAAGAACTGTCAGCTAACGGAACCAAAAACTGTCAGCTTACGGAACAAAAAAACTGTCAGCTAACGGAACAGTTTTTCGATGCTGCTCAAACGGCAGTAAGTTTGTAACAGACAACTCAAGTTATATCAGACTTTTGTGTTATAACTGACCACGCTACTTACGCCAGCATAAATGAAACCAAAATCGTCTGAATCGTGATGGAGCTTCTTCTCTTTGTTACCCAGGGTGGATGCGTCTCCTGTTTACGTGGGTACTTGGGCGCTAGGTTGCTTCTACAGTCATATTAGTACCCAAACCTTTCGGAGGGCGCTGATCGCGTCGGTGGACAGCTGCGCGGAGACAAAGAGTGCCCCTTCAGTGGTGTAACCAATGGTGGCAGAGTTTGGAGGAAGGTGTCGGAAAGCGAAAGGTTTGGTACTGATAAGACTGTGAAAGCAACCTAACACCAAAGCACGCACGTAAACATGAGACGCATCCACCCCGGGTAAAAAACAACAACAGAGTTACGTCTCGATTCAAACAATGTTGGTTTCATTTAAGCTGGCGTAAGCAACATGGTCAGTTATAAAACAAACGTCTGATATAATTTGAGTTGTTTGTAACAAACTTACTATTGTCTGAGCACCAACAAACAAAAACATACCCGTTAGCTGAAAGTTTTCTGGACCCTATGGCGTAACTAAATACGGTAGCGGTTGAAGGAAGAATGTCGTAAACCAGAGCTTGGAGTTTGGGTGTTGCGGTGTCTCTAGCTGGTTGAAGTTTGTTTGCATCATTCTGTATTAATATGCTCGGAGCAAGCCGTTTAAACGAAATGTTTCAGCGTCCTTGGTTTGGTAATGACTCGGGTATGTCTAATGGTGAGAAGGCCTTGTGATTTTGATAAGTGACAGCTGGAAAGAGTAAAGGGCAATGTCAGAGATAGAGTGAGGGATCAGGAGGAACGGCCACCGAAATTAGTTAGTTAGTGGGTGTTTAAACAAAGTCGTGAGAGAGAGAGAGAGAGAGAGAGAGAGAGAGAGAGAGAGAGAGAGAGAGAGAGAGAGAGAGAGAGAGAGAGAGAGGGGGGACAGAGACAGAGAGACACAGAGAAATACAGAGAGAGACAGAGAGGAGGTAGGTGGGTGACTGAATTGAATCGATCAGTGAAGTTCACTTCAGTGTGGTATCTATGCACTAGGAAAAGCCCACAATTAGCCTATACGCTCCACCCCGTCTCTCAAAAGTTTCCGCGACGTTGCCTTTGAAACGGTTCCAATGTTCATCTGATTGACAATGGCCCTCTCTTGATCTTTCAAGGAAATTCTCTAGCCTCCTCTTTTCACGCCTCTCTCCTTCAGGCGATCGATGGTGTGATGTTCTTGGCTTTGTGTCCGCAGGTGGTGTCTCAAGCTTCTCAACACTTCAGATATTCCGAGAAGCAACACACTTGTGAGGGTTGCTTTGCCCGCCAGTCTATCTGCTTGGTCATTTCTTGTCACTGCAGCATGTCCAAGGCAGTACACCCGCAGGAGTTTTCGAAGGTGAATGTCGACCATGGACACATGCCAGTCTGAATGTCGACCATGGACACATTCCAGTCTGGGTTTCCCGTTCCATTTTTTTTTCATTTTTTGTAGCAAGCTCAGTGAATCTGTGAGGATGATGGCATAATTATGTGGTCCGACCGTCAGCTCCTGAGGCAATCCAGCAGAGGGCATGGGTGACTACTTCCACATCCATTGTCAAGCTGGAGGTTGAGACCGTATAGGCTGCACTGTCTCCATGAATGGTAGTCGCACCTTGCTTGACAGTGAAGCCCCACCTTGACTGGTCTTTGGTGACAGAGCCACCAGTGTTCACTATGAGGTCTTGCGGTTTGCTGTTTTCTTGAATGCTCTTGAATGAGAAGCTTGATCTCTGACTCAGCTTTGCCTGCTGGCCATTCCCGACGGCACTTTTCCAAATTGTCTAACAGGAGTGTCTCATAGAGACGCCGGAATCAGTTTGGGTACCTTTTCCACTCTTTGGTTTGCTTGAGCTCTGTTAGCTGGCATACTTGCAGGATTGAGTCCTCTGCTTGACACAAGACTTGCCCCGTCCCAGTCTGCACCCCTTTGTGTCTTTTACGGCTTCATAGAGAGTCGTGGAGATTTATGACGGCACTGAAGTATGCTATGACCTGATCCACTTTCTGTCTGGTTTGCATTGGTGGGAGGTCTAGCATAAATCTTATGGTCTCAATGGGTGTGCCTTTGGTGGTTCTCAGTACGACTGGCATTACCTCGTTCTGCACTCTGTCCAGCTTTAACATATTTTTCTGAGCCATTGTTGTGAGACCCAGTCCGTAGTCAGTGACACTGAGCACCACACGTTGATACAGTAGGAAGAGGTGGCGTGTTCAATACCATTTGTAGCCATAGCCTTCAGGACTGACAGACCTTTCTTGCACTTTAGTGCTGTTGTTTCCACATGTTGTCTGTAAGTCAGCATTCTGTCAATGGACCCAAAGGTATCTCAGATGACTTGTTCGTTCAACCACAGCTCCATCAAATGTGACTGCTAGCATTGGTGTGCCTGCTGTTCTGTTGTCAAGAGAACACCACAGAGATCCCGTGTCGTGTAGTGACACCACTGGAATACGCTATCCTGTTGTTGTTGCAATGTTTCTGCTGCCTCCTGATAGTCCCTTGATCTTTTGTATATGAGCCCGCTATTTGCCAGTTGTGAGAATCTTGCTGGGTCCATTTTGGTTCAGATCTGCCAGACCTTTGGCAGTTTCCAAGCTGCATTACCACTGTTCTTTCCAGGAGCTCTCCGGCAACCCACCGGGTCAGTGTTAGGCTGACTCCCACGGGATGTGCAGGTCCATCAGCACCTTGAACTGGACTCTGTTGCAAGCATCCTCGAGATCGATTGCTACAGCCACTGCTTGTTCTTTCCTCTGGAATCCTTCGTACACGTCATATGCAAATGCAGCTGCATTTTCCCATGAGCATTTTTCTGGTCTGAACCCCCCCCGATTTTCAGGAAGTATCTCCCTGTCCTCGAGGTCTCTGGCGAGTTTCCTGGCAACAGTCCTTTCCATGAGCTTCCCAACGGTGTTCTGCATTGTGAGGATGCGGTATCCATTCAGCTCGTGGTGGGCTTTCCCTGGTTTGGAAATAGGTCTCAAGATGCTGTCTGTCCAGTCTTCGGGAATATAGCCTTTGTCGAAGCTTTCTTGGTAGATAGTGTACAGATCAACCCTGTCCTCTTCTGTTAGCTTCTTGATATCTGAGTATCGAATCTTATCCGGACCAGGTTCTGTATCCTTCCCGCTTCTTCTTCTTGAATTCCTCCTCTGTGAGTTCATCGTCGGGGCCACTTTGTGTAAGTGTTCTGTTGAGATCAGTCGGTACATGCTTCCTTTTTTCTGTTTTGGTTGCTCTGTGGTATGAATCGCCCAAGTAAAGTTTGACCTTTCTCTTGAGCTTTAGACTTTTTCGCTCCAGTTGTTGTTGTTGTTGTTTTCTTTTTTTCTTTTTCTTTTTTCTTCTTTTTTGTGTGGCTTTTTTCTTTTCTTTTTTGATTTCCGTTGCAATCGCTGTCTGGTGTTATATATGCTGTTGTTATTATTATTATCTTATTTATTTTTATTTTTATTTTTACTGATGCTGTGTTTGTCTATATCCTTCTGTAATTATATTTCACTGTGAATGTCTTGGTTATTAGTAGTATTGTAGCAACGGCAGATATGTGAGTCGGCCTTTGTGCTAATATCTTCACCATTGAGAAATAAAGTTCAATCAATCATTGGTCTCTAGCCTTGCCCTGTTGGTGTCTTCTAAGTCTGGGGTTGTTTTGGTACGATCATTCCCTTCCATGTGTTGGTAGAACTGCCAGAACTGTGTCAGCGTTGTTTCAGCACTGAGTTCTTCACAGAAGCTTTTCCAATTGTGTTATCTGCTTGAACTGCTCCGTTTTGGTATCCAATGCAGATGTGAGTATTGCGTCTGGGTTTGGTCATGTTCTTCCTTTCTGCCAGCTTTTCACTGCGGCACGTTTTTCTGTCCAAGCTTTCTCGGTCTCACTGTCCCACCATGGTGGCTGCATCTTGCTTTTCCGTGAGCCGTTCGCGCTTTGTGTCGGTTTCCGCTTGCGCAGTTTTGACACAGTGTCTGAACCCGACCTTTCATACCTGAAGGGGTTATGTGGCTTGCTGTTTTGCTTCTTAGCTGCCCTTTGTAGGCTGAATACCACCAGCAGATGGTCACTTCCATATGGTGTCAGCGTTTCTGCACTTAGCCATGTGCATTCTTGGTGAGACAAGAGCCAGGTCAGTGGTGCTGTCCGTGTCCCCTTGTCGTCATCCAAGGCGTGTTGGTACCGGAGTTGTCGCTGGGGTGAAGATGACGTCGCCCAAGGCTTCTTCCAGAGCTTTCCACTGAGGGTTGTTGCCCTGTTGATCCCACATGCTTCACCTGGCGTTGAAGTCACCACACGTTACAATTATGTCCCCAGGTTCATCTTCTAATTGTTCCAGGAAGTCCAAGCTCGCCTTGGTGGATGCAGCGCCTGGGTGTGTGTATGTATTGACTAGGACCAGACTCTTGTGTATTTGATCTGGCTTTTCTAGACGAATACCGTGCAGTTACATGGAGTCGTTGCAACACTGACTTGTGTCTACTGTGGACGCTGTTTTGTAGGCCCTTGCGAATTACAATCGCAAATCCTAGCCCTTCATGCTTCTGGATGACTATGAAGTCGTTCAGTTCAAGTGGTGTTTCTGGGCGGGTCCTCATTTTCTGTAGGCAGAGGACATCAGTCACAGGCAAGTCTCTCTAGGACTGCTCCTCGTTCGCTAGCGCTAGCACAGTTCCAGGAACAGATCTGTATGTTGCGTCTGAGGCCTTTGCGGCCCTACTCCCCTTTCCCAACTCTCTTTCCTCGTTTCTTTGTGTATTATAGGCATCTCGATCGACGTCTCGAGCCCGGCGCGCGATCCCCGTTGCATGGCGAGATCTTGTGTTTTGGTTTAGATCCATTGCATGTCTGCTCAAAACTGAGTGCCAGGGTCCTAGTCGGTCACTGTGGGAGAACCCTCGTGTCAGAGAAAGGGCAATGGATGTCCGTTTGGAGTCCATCAGCCTGGTGCCGCCCTGCATACAACCAGACTGCCAGTGTTTGCCACTCTTTATCCCAACAGCCAGACTGCCAGCGTTTGCCACTCTTTATCCCAACAGCCAGACTGCCAGTGTTTGCCACTCTTTATCCCAACAACCAGACTGCCTGCGTTTGCCACTCTTTATCCCAACAGCCAGACTGCCAGTGTTTGCCACTCTTTATCCCAACAGCCAGACTGCCAGCGTTTGCCACTCTTTATCCCAACAGCCATGCCGTCTCTAGGCACGGGGCTCCACCGTAGGTTTGGGGTTTGTTATCGAGTTTGTCTCCCCTAGATCCATACTGCATTTCACTGATGGTCTTGGGACTTTTACAGATCTTAGTATCCTCTGAGTGATGGTCTCTTCTGTGCATGTTACCCTTATACATATGGAGTTGTTACCCTTACTCACACCTACCAGGATGCATCGGTTGTAGGTAAAGGGTTTGCGGTCATTGGGAAAGACAGTGTCCAGTCTGGACCACTGCAGACCGGCGAGGTGGGCAGCAAATAATGCGGATGTCAACGGCTGTCACGTGCAGTCGCCTTGGACATCGCCCAGCCGTGTGGAGAACACACCAGGACATTGCCCATCCGTGTGGAGAACACATCAGGACATCGCCCACCCGTGTTGAGAACACACCAGGACATCGCCCAGCCGTGTGGAGAACACACCAGGACATCGCCCACCCGTGTGGAGAACACACCAGGACATCGCCCACCCGTGTGGAGAACACACCAGGACATCACCCACCCGTGTGGAGAACACACCAGGACATCGCCCATCCGTGTGGAGAACACACCAGGACATCACCCACCCGTGTGGAGAACACACCAGGACATCACCCACCCTTGTGGAGAACACACCAGGACATCTCCCACCCGTGTGGAGAACACACCAGGACATCACCCACCCCTGTGGAGAACACACCAGGACATCGCCCACCCGTGTGGAGAACACACCAGGACAGTGAGCACGTCTCTGTCAATGTGTCGGTTAGGGTGTCTGTTCTTGGCTCATGCTTTTGTCTGACTGTCCTCTCATGTAATGTCATTTAAAGTTATTTAATATTGTTTCATCAAGTCAGTTGAAATAGAATATTATTTCGTGAAACAACGTGCTCATATGGCTGACAGGTGAGGTGTTTTTTGAGTATTAGAATAAATATATACGTATAGAACAGATTGAAATATTTTATCTACATAAACACTTGTAAAATGAATGCCATAGTATTTTGTCAGTCCGAGTGAGCGTGTTCCAGGTGTGTGTTTCAGTGTGTATATAACGTGTGTGTAGATTACAGGTAGGTCCAAATTCGGGACAGTCATACAGTCTGACCCAGCATAAATGATGCGTGAAAAACCAACAGTCTATCAACATGGTCAACGTGATCAGTCATACAGTGCCACCCATGTGTAAGCGATGGAAGATGATCGCAAATATATCGAATACAAATCAGTATTCTTAAATAGTATATTGAAAGAAATCAACTGCTTCTACCTGACATCAGTTCCACCTGGATGGTACAAAGTGAGTACCTAGAAATCATTGCATGAAATACCTACAAAAAGGAGTAGGTCAAAAATAGATGGGCCAGTATGCTATGCTAGACACAGTGACCTCTCTTTCGTTTTTACGACATTATTTTGGGATGATCTCACATCATTTGCTTTCGTAATATTTATCCCACTCACTAATGAAGAGTTACTTAGTTGGTGTGTAAGCCCAGTTCACCACACAGGGTTATATCAGAGCGAACATTAATGGAGATTTACATTATAATAACAGACACAATGGAGTAATTAAAAACAAAACTTGACTATTTACACGCGGTCTAGTGTTTATTTTGTTGAATTTACCACAGCAAGTAAACTTGACTTCACCCTAACTCAGCAAACAGAATTTGTGAGAACATGTGGTTCAGTCATCACAACTGTAAGCACAGCTGAAACAGATGCTCTTACCGTCATCTTCGCTCCGCCCCTGTGACCTTTCCGTGGTGTCTGTAGGTGAATCAGACCGTGACGGGGTCATAGTGGTTGGTAGCCTTCCTGGAGTACGTAAAGAATGAAAACTGAAAGTGAACTAAAGTCTTCAGTTGCTATGTAGCTGGTAGGCGATAGTTATATTTATATTAATATTTTAGAAGAAATTTGCTGTAATAGACGATTTCCGGAAATAACAGGCGAAGATAATTTGACAGTGTTTTCTTACTAAAGGAAAACGAGAGAGCGATGGGGGGATGGGGGGGGGGGGGGGGGGGGGGGCGGGGGAACAAGGGGCATGGTGGGGTTATGGGGTGGGGTGGTCCCCGTAGGGGTCCCCAAATTCTTCATTATTGTACGTGAAGATTACATTCAGCCAGCAACCACTGGGAGTTTGTTCGGGAACAAGTCTGAAATTAATAGCTGCACCTTGAACATATAATGGGAGATGGGGATAATAAGAAAGAACAGGTGATATAATTTTGGATGGGTGCTGGGTAACAGATGTCATATTGGGGGTTATGGGCAGGATCGTTTGTAACTGGTTTGGTGTCCAACAATCGCCGGGAAACAGTTCTATTAGAAAGATGCCACAAAGCAAAATGCGAGAAAACAAGAGGCGGAATGGACTGCTATTTATTTTTATTATTTTAAATTCCTATCAACCTAATGGGAGACATTTCAACAAAAGATCAGTTTTGTCTCGGTCTCTGTGTACACGTGTCACGACTGGGTGTAAAGCCTCACCTTTCAAAGTCAAGCTACAAGGCTGAGCAATTACATCATTTTCTGAAGGACTGTAATCGCAGCGGAATGTTCCAGGTTCGTGTGATGGTATTCCAAAGGTGATTTCGTAGTGGATTTGCTGTGACAATAATGTGAACCCTTCGTTGGCATCACACACCAGTTTCTCACCGCCCCACACGCAGCCAATAACGAGCTCTGCGGAAAACATTAAAAAAGAAAAGAAACAAGAATGAGTGACAAAATGAACCCAAACTGCAAAGTGAATATAAATCTGTGGCTAAATCTGGTCAGGTAAGAGGAGGGTGTATGTACTAGGAAAGGTTATGCAATCGTGTTTCCGTTCCCCTATGCCCTTTTATTAAAAGCTCACCAGGGAAATCCCGGGAAAGCGTGCGTTCGTTCTCTAGATGCTCCGTTCGCGGATCGCACCATTCGCCTCGCGCCTTACACATAATTATGGCTTACGTGGTGGACTCAGTTGTAAAAACCGATGGACTCGGACATTAAGGTCCCCCCACTCCCCACTGAAAGCACAGAGCTGTCAAAGTGCTCTCTTGTAAACCTCGGGTTTGCCAGAATAAAGCCTCGCATACTTCGTCTGCGGTCAACATTCAGTGTCATATGTTCTACTTTTCAATTCATTCAACTTCTTTGTTTTTAATCTACGTCAACCATAAAGAAGTCCGTTAAATCGTAACAGAGGATCACACAGTCATTTTCATATAATGAATTGTGTGTTGTTCTTTATAAGCTGGGCTTGTTCACATGACAAACAGAGGGTTTTGTTGACATGACAGACGCTGGGTTTTTATATGACAGACACAAGGTTTGTTGACATGAAAGACACAGGGTTTGTTGATATGACAGACACAAGGTTTGTTGATATCGCAGACACAGTTTGTGTTGACTTGACTGACTACAGTGTGATCAGTGGTCATTCCAGGTAAACCTCTGTGCCCGGTTGAGAAGAGCCACATTTCAGCTGTCTTTTATATATCGAGCCAGACAGTTGGTTGAAGCCAAGATGCCGACTGTGGTCTCTGGAGGTAAGTCCTACGCCGCTACCGCTTCCACCAGAAGAGAGTCCAAATCTACTGAATTTCAAACATCTTTAAACTTTTTTTTTTCTTTTCTTTTTTTTCTTTCTTTTTTCTTCAGAACGTCCACTTAGGATGACTGAGTCTAGTGTGCGTTCTTCCGGCGGACCCGGATCGGTATCGACCGGCACTTCCTCCGGGAAGTCTGGGACGGTATCGGCCGACGCCAGGGTTCCGTACAAGTCCGCTAAGTGTTCTTCGGAAACGGATAGGGGTTCAGCCGATCCCCCCAAACGGCCTCTAGGGGTTCCGCCAATCCCCACAAAATGGCATCTAAGGGTTCAGCGACTCCCTCCAAAAGCGCACCTAAGGGTTCAGCAGGTCCATTACAAACCGCGGCCTCGAAAGATGATGAATCATCTTCGAGGTGCTCACCTACTAAGGTGAGGGTGGATGGGGTCCTGGTGGACGTCGAGGGGTTTTGGCACCCCAGGCGCTCCGCTCCTTCCAGCAGGCCCCAGGTGCCACCCAAGCCAAAAGTTCCAGACAGGCAGAGCAAGGCGGAGAGGAAACTAGTTCTCTCCAACCAATACTCTGCCCTGTCAGTTGACGAAATGGAATCGTCATCAGTTCTTTAAAGCTGAAATAACGGTTTATTTCATTATTCAATGATTCTTGAAAGGTTTTAAGTGAACTTTAAGGAGATAAATCCACTCGCGAGATCGTATAAAGCAGCTATTATTGGAGTGCAGGAAATTTGTTTTTCTGCATAACCCTCTTGCTCTTTTTGTCTGGTCATTTTTCTGCTGATAGTCTATTCTTCTGACCTTTTTCCAAAAAAACTCGTATTAAATTTTGTTGGGAGTTAGGCCTCTTCATATCATTGACTCCTGTTGAGCAGCTAGGAGATGATAGTTGGTAGGTGGTATGTGCAGCTTGCTGCCATATGGCACTGGTATTTGCCATTAAGCATTTATATAACGTTGTATTTATGTATGTATTTATTTATTATGTTTAATTTTTTATTATGTCCATACATTGCTTTTTTTATACTTTTCTTTAACCTGGTATCAATAAATTAGACGGAATGGTCGACGATATCCGCATGTCCTAGCCTTATGCGCTCTCTAAACGGGGGTAATATTGAAGGGACTAACGGTTTGAAAACTTATGTCTGATGTTTATGTGAGCAAGTGCTCTTTGTATACGTTTTACAATAATCTCGCCCCGCTTAACGGATCAACGCAATTTCATTACTGTATTGATAGTAACCCGGGAACCGGAGCAGACGACGCTTTTGTTTTGAAGCGCGGCGTGTGGCGTAACGCCACATGGCCTTCACACAGCCGACCGGCGATAGCCGCCAGTGCGCGCCATTTTCAAATCTGTTTTCTCCCTCAATATTTTGACCGCTTGTTTGTTTACCTACTCTTTGTTTACCTAGTCCTTTTTATGCACTAAGCCTTGAGTAATATATTTTGGCATCTTAGAATGTTTATCTAACGTTATTTAGACACAAGATCGAGCTTAATCAGTAGCCGATGCCTCTCTAGGTCCATTCTTTTTATAGCCGTCGTCTACATGGCGCGCTTTGTTTAGTACTAGTAAATAGTAGTGAAATGTTGTTTTGATTCGATTAAAGTAATTCTGTGTCGATTAATGCATTGTCGTATAGTATTTTGCTTAGCTGACTTCATGTTTAGTGTTTATTTTGGGTTGAAATTAACTTGTTAGGTATTGTGTACTGTAGAAGCTAAGTTGTATTCATAGACTACTTATTATCACTATCAGCGCTGCTGCGACTAAGATTACGCGCCCCAGGCGAAAGTTCGCACCGATTGTTTTAGTACTAGTCTTTGAGTTTGTCTTGCTTCTCTTACAGAGCGTTGTATTGTAATTGTTGTGTACCATTTTAACCGTGGGAGCGTGCTCTTTATTCCGATGTAAGTTTTAGTAGCATTTATATTTTGTACATTGTGTTAGTTGTGATTTAGTTGTAGGAATCTGTTTATAGACAGGCGCAAGCCACGCTTCCCACTCTTGTTGTAAATAAAATAAGTCATGTGTGTACATTTTGTTTATACGGTTTAAAAGATCGTAACTGTAGCTTTCATTTGATGTTTTTGATGTTTTAATTGGGTTAGTTATTGTAGAGGAAAGTGTATTTGTGCGGGCCATGGAAACACAGTTGTCAGCCATTTTGTGGTCCAGAGGGCCGTTTTTACTGTAGCGATAGCGTGTGTTCCCTGTGGCCCGCGCCGTTCTGCTATCTATGCGTGAGCGTGAGGATTTTGTGTGTGCTGAAAATTGTCTGCGGCTGAGCAAGTAAAACCTGATTGCTGCCATACGCCTGCTGTGGTCTCCACTTTATTGACTCCGCTGCCGGGTCACTGTCCTGTTCTACCTCGCCACCACTCCATTACATTTATACATGGATTTCTGTTTTACATTTGCGAAGTGATTGGTTTTCTGGATTGACTTGACATAGCATATGTATATTTGAGAAAAGATTTTCAGTTTGTGTTTTACCCCCTTCTTACGACCGTTTTTAAAAATCTGAATACGTATACGTTTTTAACATGGACATATTTTTAACAGTTACTGTGAATCGACAAAATGTGTAACGCCCTGAGATAACCATAATGGTTGACTGGGCGTAAAACACCAAATTACTTACTTATTTCCTTATATCTCGAGTTTATTCTTTCAACAATGGCAGTTACAAGTGCAATTTGTATGTACTCGTCCCTTCTGCTGTGAACTGTCATGCAAGGTTTTTGCTGTTGGTGGTGGGTTTTGTTGTTGTTGTTGTTGTATGTGTGTGTGTGGTGGGGGGAGGGGCGCGTGGGCGGAGGTGGGGGGGAGGGGGGCGTGCGTGCGTAAGAGGGAGAGAGAGAGAGGGGCGGACTTTTGTTTAAAGCGGTGAAGCCTTTCAAATATCGAAACTGCAGAACACTTTTTGTTATGTCCAAAATATCACGATATACGAAGAGACACAATTATGCAGATAGAGGATAATTATTTAGACATTGAAACATTACTATTTGGTAACCAGTCCCTTGGAAGACCATTAAAACGAATTCAAGTAAAAAAGTACATGAATTTATACGCCGAACACAGCGGTTCTAGTGCCTGACCAACAGCTAAAACACACACACACACACGCACGCACACCACACATCTACAAAGTGTCTGTGGTAATAAAAACGAAAATCACACTCAGTGCTGCCTCTCTTGGGACTGAAGCTGGTACGTACGCCTCTCTCTCTTCGTGCACACACGCACACGCGCGCACACGCACACACACAAGCATACACACACGCACACACACATACATACACACGCACGCACGCACACACACACATACACACGCACGCACGCACACACACACACACACACACACACACGCACGCACGCACGCACACACACACACACACACACACACACACACACACACACACACACACACAGCACGCACACAGGCGCACACACGGGCACAAACAGGCGCACGTACATACACACACGCGCACGCACGCACACACACGCGCTAAAATATTAATATCATATTTATTACAAGTTCTTTTCGTGTTCTCCTTGTTGCTCAAATTGATGTTTGTAACGTCATTAATGTAACTTTCGGGCCGTACTAAGTATTTTTGTTTGTACACGGCCCAGTTGTTATGTTATTAATGAAGAAGAACAAACGTTTAATAGAAACTAAAGCTTTGGAGGGGATTTAAGTATGAAACAAGTATGAATATACGAGATAGGCACTCAGCAATGCATGTCTCACTCACCGTCACGTGATCCAGGGATCGAGTCACGTCGAACTACAGCGACGCTTTTCCGGCTTTGCCTCAGGTCTTGAGGAAAATGGCAGGTCAAGTTGGCTGGATCACCCACAAAGACAGGAGGGGCCTGACAAAATATTCTGGTCGCTGCAATGGAGACATTTCCATTAATGGTGCAAATACGCGTACATGCTGGCTTAATTTCGTAAGTTACATTTCTAAATGTCACTTGTGCATCTTTAAACCACTCCGCTCTGAACCAGATATGCAACAGAAAAAAATATCACCGAGTCCGAGCTTCTACAGCGCCTAAGTTGACAAGTGTCCAACCAGTCTACAGTGAGAGCAGAAGGCGAGAGACTGACCGTGTTGTTTTCGCGTGAAGTTGCCGTGGAAAGATACCACGTGGCACGGCCCAGCATGCAGTAGTGCGTGTTGTTGTAAGCAGCCATGTGTGTGTAACTTTCTTTGGGATATTCATGTTTCTAGCCGTATGCATGTCCTCTTTTTCTTTTTCTTTAAAAAACAACAGCACTTTTACGTTCTTTTTGTGTGTCTGTGTGTCTTGGTTTCGTCCCTAATATATCAACCCGACATCTGAGGACATTACCTCCCCCCCCCCCCCCCCCCCCCCCGCCCCCGCCCAGCACACACACACACGCACACAAACAGGGAAGAAGAAGCCTGTGACTTTTGTCCGGTGTGGTTGGAGTCTTGCGCATCTTTTGCTGCTGAAAATTGTTGTATACGCTGTTTGCCTGTGAGAATTGTGAAAAACAGTATTTCATATAATTAGGTAGTTTGCACGTGCAGTGCGTAAACCTTGGTCACATTGGCAAGTGTTACGTTTTTGACGGCGAGTCGCGGTCTTGTTCGGAGACAGATGATTGTCTCCCCTATACCGTGTGTCGACTTTGGCAATAATTATGTGTCCTTTGTTAAAAGTATTTTATAACGGACACCTTTTTCCCCTAATGACGGGTTATGAGGAGCTTTTTTTTTTTTTTTATACCTTTAACACAAATGGTCTTGGCGAATTGAGAA
Source organism: Alviniconcha strummeri (assembly GCA_963584105.1). Classification (NCBI taxonomy): domain Eukaryota; kingdom Metazoa; phylum Mollusca; class Gastropoda; family Provannidae; genus Alviniconcha; species Alviniconcha strummeri. Next base: position 4,108,845 of record OY757557.1, read on the forward strand.
AAAAGAATGTCTTTGATTTTGTTAGAAAAATAAATAAATAATTGTTTTAATTACAGGAAACACTGGCCATGTGGTATCTGTATGGAATACTGTGAGATCACTGTTGTGACTGTTTTGTTGCAGGGCATGACTTTGGAAGCAAAGGTATAGCAAACCTGTAATTCTGAATATAAACTATATAATGTGTTAAGGGATAATGAACGTTGGTACATTCTGACTCATGTTCAAATGTTGAATAAACTCTTAACACTTGCTAACGTTTATCACCTAAGCAATGGTGATCATCCTGATTTTTTTTCTCTCTTTCTAATACGATATTTAGGAAAATTGTGGCATGGATAATGAATTGTCATTAGTTGTGACTGGAATATGGCACTGAATACAAACAAGATCCAAATGCAAAAAGGTTCAAACTAACGCTTATTTATTTTAACACGGACACACAGTATGCACATTTTTGGGGAAATCCCCTTTATCAAGCCACAAACGACACTTAAACAGCAGGTAAACGAAAAAACAAACAAACAAAAAACGATGACAAATGAAAGAAAAGACTTCTCTTGTTTTGGCTAAGATTGTGCAGCTTGTTCAGTGCTTGTGAAATTGTTGGCATGACAATGACGTGTGACAGGTGTCAACCAAAACAAGATAAGTCTTTTTCTTTCGCTTTTGAGCGTTTTTAACCGTTTATCTGTTATTTAAGTGTCATTTTGTGGCTTGATAAAAGGGATTTCACCGAAAATGTGCATACTGTGTGTCCGTGTTAAATAAGCGTTCGTTTGAACCTTTTTGTGTTTGGATCTTGTTTTAGAACGCTAGCAGTCATTCTGTTTGATTTTGTTTCTATTTTTTTTTTTTTTTTTTTTTTTTACTCAATACAAACATCTACACAAATCATCCTAGCAATGTATACCGGGTTAAAAACTTGTAGAAAGAAAACGTTTGACTTCATAAATGACTTGGGGTCATTTACAGAACCTTGCATTTTGATACCTGGAAGCGTTTTAAAGGTGTGCAGAGAAGTAGATTATATTTTCTTCTCGTCTCTGAACAATTGGTTCTAGATATTACCAGTGCTGACACAATGCCAGGATATTGCTCTGACCACTCACTGGTATGTGTTGCTTTCAAAACTGATATTGTCAAAAGGAATCGCCCATTCTGGAAATTCAACAATTCGCTTCTTCGAGATCCAATCTTTGTAAACCTGGTGAAACAGGTGATACATGATGTGAAAAAATGTGTCCTTTCAGTGAACAAGAGAAAATATTCATCTGATTGAAGAGTAGCAGTTAGTCTTTTTTTTTTTTTTTACCGATGACCAATTATTGTTTCAGCTGTTGTTAATAGAGATTAGAGGCAAGTGTATTTCATACGCATCATTTAAGAATAAAGAAAACACGAGGCTAGAAAATGAAAATTAAGAGTCCTGGTTCAGTCTCACTGAGTTTTTCAAGTATTTCTTTGTAGATTTGGGCAGTCTTATGGTCCGCTCAATTACTCACGGCTTTTGCAAGGGGGAAATCTCAGTTACACAAAGACAGGGGACTATAGCATGCATACCTAAAGAGGGAAAGGATAAGATTTTTTGGAAAAACTGGAGGCTAATTACATTATTAAATATTGTATACAAAATTGCATCATCCTGTATTGCAAGAAGAGTAAAAACTGTCCTACCGCAGCTGATATATGCTGATCAGAAGGGTTTCCTGAAGGGTAGATATACTGGAAAGAACATTCGGCTGTTGTACGATACACTACTGTATGCTAGTAAACACCGCGTTCCTGTTCTCCTCTTTGAGAAAGCCTTCAGTGGTGTTGCTTGGTGTTTTATTGAAGAAAAAAAATCTTTGCATTAACTTTGGAAAAGAAATCAAAAGATGGATTTCCACTTTTTGTGCAATTAATATCAAGTCCTATATGTCTGTCAGTGGTCAACATTCAGGGTGGTTTGATGTAAAAAGGCGTACGAGACAAGGGGGCCCACATGTTTTTGATCTGTACTGAAATTGTTTCAATAAAGGGAAGACAAATCTTTGGTGGTACTAAAATCCTCGAGGAAGAGATTCTGTTATGGCAGTTTGCTGATGGCACATCTTTTTCCCTCGACAGCAAAAGAAAATCGTTTCATGCATGTGTACAGCAATTTGCTTCAATGTCTGGCTTAAACATGAATTTTGAGAAAACAATGGTTGTGTGGATGGGTTCAAGAGAACACACACACACACACACACACACACACACACACACACACACACACACACACACACACACATACATACACACACACACATACATACACAGACATACATATTTCAGTTTAAAATTGTAATAAATCTGAAAGTAATTAACTTCAAGAGAATATATTACATGGTGCTTTACGTCCACAGAAACCGTGTGGCTTATTAGAGATGGGGGAAGAATGGGATGATCTCAGGCCCATCTCCGTGTTCACACAGCTCCTGAGCTCTGGTGTGCTTTCCAGGAGGGAAGAGAAGTATATCTCTCTCATAAGAATACAGCTGGAGCTGCTTTGGCAGAGACTGCTCGCCTTCAAATGACAGAAGATGAGGCAAATGGGTCATCTAGTGGGTCATTCATTTCGCACTGTTTAAGTGAACCAGTTGCCAAGCCTCTTCTGACCCTTATTGTACGATCGTGTAATGGACGTGAGGAGGGGCTTTGCCCAAAATGTCTCAAAGCCGTGGGCCGAGGATGGGGTGGTTGTGCCTAACAACGCCAAGCGGAAAGTGTGACAAGTGCAGCAGACAACCTTGATGAGCCTAGAGGCATTGAGTACTATGGCACGCCCATAACACTGACAAGTCGTGTTAGTCATGACAACGTGAGGGAGGACCCTACACCTCTCAGCCTAGATGTTACTAAAAAAAAAAAAAAAAAAAAAAAAAAAAACGCTGTCCAGCTCCCTGGTAACTGTGCTGTTGTGCCCTACATCGATGAATATGCTGGTGACATCACCCTTTCACCAGTGGATGTTAGATCGGTCAGGTCAATCTTTGCTCAAAATCCCCTTTTAGGGACACCTGAGCAAGCATCGTTCAAGCATCTGTACACAGTTGTGTTTGGAGAGGGAGGAGAGCTTCAGGAAATGCCAGTGACTCATTCTGTGTTTTTCTCAAATGATCAACGAGCTGATGTCAGACCCACGGCTACAGTTGGGATTTTCCGTCTTTTTATCCATGCAGAAACATGCTATCGTCAATTCCAAGAAGGCAACTGACTTCATAAACTCTGGCCAGGTACCAGTGATTGTAGGTGGTTGTCCCCTTTATGTCCAGTGGAAGAACGTCAGTGGAAGTTTTCTCGGTGAATCAAAGATGGTGTGCTTCATGGGCTTCCTCCACGTTTAGATGGCATCCCAACAAGGTGGGGGGAAACTTTGGCTGGATCTGGCTGGGAGCGGATGCTCTCACTGACAAAAGTCTTCACTCCTGGTTTTGCAGAATCCCTTGGACAGTCATGTGAAGCGCACACGGTACGTGTACCAGCTGACTCTAGCCTGGCTCCATGTTTTGAAGTTTCAAGCGTATGGCGATTTACTGTATGCGGCTGACGGAACTTCCAGTCCCGAATCTAATTAGCTGACTGCTTTCCCCAGCCTCTTCAGTTCAATTCCATTTTTGCCATTCCGCAGCGCGAATCAGAGTGTTCCTTGTGAATTGATGACTTCTGTTTCACCCTAGTGATTATATAGGATATTGGCCATTGACAAACAAAAGCATTTCGAGGAACAATTAAACAGTGTGGAAAGCGGATAAAATCGGCAGCTTACCGGTGACCATGAACGTGGTGTGCAGGTGCAGCAGTGTCAGGTACAGCATACCTGTTGATGAAATAACATAGCTGTTCAAAACTTGTTCATCGTCCAAATACACACGTTTCAAACGCAGACACAAACAGACACACACACATACACGCCCACGTGCGCGCACACACGCACACTCACTCACGTATATACAAACACACACAAACAAGCGCTCGCGAGCACACACACACACACACACACACACACAGACACACACACACACACACACACACACACACTCACACACACACACACGTACACACACACACACACACACACACACACACATACACACACAAATATACAAACACACGTACACACACTCTCACACAAACGCGCGCGCGCGCGCACACACACACACACACACACTCACACACACACACATTCACACACACACACACACACACACAACACGCGCACGCGCACACACACACCCATACACACACGCGCGCGCGCACACACACACACACACACACACACACACACACACACACACGCTCACTCACACACGCACGCATACACACACACACACACACACACACACACACACACACACACACACACACACACACACATCTAACGGAGTCGCACCAGGTCATTTCTACACAACAGAGATTGCCACCATTAGCCGCAGACACTTGTGTGTGTGTGTGTGTCTGTGTGTGTGTGTGTGTGTGTGTGTGTGTGTGTGTGTGTGTGTGTGTGTGAGAGAGAGAGAGAGAGAGAGAGAGAGAGAGAGAGAGAGAGAGAGAGAGAGAGAGAGAGAGAGAGAGAGAGAGAACTCGAACTCGAGGCATGGAATCAAGCAAACTAAACGAAGAAATAAAAGGGGGGGGGGGGGGGGGGGGGGTGCATTCGCACACACAGAGAATTATCCATTTTGGTACTACTGCAGTGACATCCATTCCTACACTTTTTTATCAAGAAATTGTTTTCTTTTGTTTGTGGCATGAAAAATAAACTTTGACACATTCCGACATAGACTTTGATTTCTTGCTTCAAGTGCTGTTTTTAAGGATCTAAAGGAAGAATTTGGTATAAATTTCCTTCTGAGGTCCGCGTACATAGGGCATTTAAACAAAAAGTGATGTTCGTTTTCAATTTCATTGATGCAAAAAGCACAATTTTTGTCTAGTATAGGGATAAAACGCTGTACAGGTGTAAGTTGTTGTTTAATGGAAGTACTCCAAATCTAGCCTGTACATGTGATACAGCCACTATAAAGCAATATATATATGAGTGTTTCAAAGATCGTCTTGAAGGACCGATAAATTTCATACCCATCTTTGTCTCTCACAGCTCCAGACCATTCCTGTATAAACATATCTACTAGCCTTTGTTTGAATGACCTCAAAAAGGAGTTTTTATCACCAACCCCCTGCCGCAGCCATACAAAGTTGAATCCAGTTTCACCCAGAATTTCCCTAATTCTAGAAACCCAGCAGTCTTTGCCATTTCTGTCTAAACACCTCAGCATTTCATAGGCTGTTTTCGGTAGTCTGTCATTCCCCATTTCCAATAATCGAAACCAATACTTAATGCAACTAATATAGCTATTTATGAAAAGAGGAAATCTTCCTAAATCACCATACACCATTTTATTGAGTGTTCTGACCGGAACTCAGAGGAATCTTTAACAAGCCATTAAGTGAATATTTTCAATATTCTCAAGTCTTTGTAGTCCCCAAATTTCAGACGCATATAGTACAATTAGTTGCACTTTGGAATCAAATATTTTTAAGAATGTTTCGTAAGTCATTTTTTTGTATTTTTGAAAAGCTTTTTTCCCCTTTGCTGCTAAATGATCTGTACCCTGCTTGTAACTCAGTTTCGTGGTAAAATTGAAACCTAGATAGCAGTAGATATTAACAACTTCCAGTCTGGTGTCGTCATAGAATTTCTTTTCATGCTTATCCAAAAATCCCCCCTTTCTGAATACCATGATTTTTGTTTTGTCCTTATTTACCTCCATTTTCATCTCTTGGCAGCATGTTTTAAGACAGTCTAACTGGCTTTGTAAACCAGTAGGTGTTGTCAATAATAAGGCTAGGTCATGACCCCTGGCACTAGCTGTATTCCATGCCTGCCTTTTGCTGTCACATGATTTGCCCGCTGCTGGCTCCACAGTTCTTCTTGTCTGTGCCGTGGGAGCTGAGGCCATTGGTCGCTCTGGAGGTAGTGGTCGTCACTGCGCAAAGCCTGGCTGTAGGACTCGTGGTAGCGACTCCGTGGGAAGGAGTCCAGTCTGTCAGCAAAGTGCAGTCTTCCGTTTCGATAGTAGGCTATCTTCCCCTGGCTCCGGTAAAGGTCGACTGTGTCTCTCTGACGGGAGGTCAGGTCGGAGGTCACCTTGATGCCGGCACGTCTGAGTTTGTCTCGCAGGTTCCTGTCGTTCAGTATCGCCATCTTGTCCTTCCATCTGTAGAACTGGACTATGAGAGGGCGAGGTTGGTCGCTCCGCTGTTGTGGGGCGCCGACTAAAAAAGCACGGTTAACGTCTGCGAGATGCCAGCATGGAGAAGTTGAGAACTCGTTCAAAACGTCAACTATTTGCTGCTCCACGCTAGTGTAGCTGTCCCCTCGCCGTGGCTCTCTGATTCCAATGAACTTCAGATTGTTTCGCTTGGTTTCCATTTCGGTTGAGTCAGTCTTCTCTTCTAGTCTGTCCAACCGTTCGAGGATAGTCTCTCTATCCTCTTGCAGATCGTCAATGTCATCTTTGTTTTGCTCAATGCGCTGTCTCAGCTCCCCTACATGAGCTGTCAAATCACGGAAACTTTTGTCTACGTTTGTCCACTCCTCTTCTATCATTCTGCAAATGTTAGCTGTGTACGTCTGCATGCCATACGTCACTTCGTCTTCCAGGACACCTGGGCGGAAAGGACACGTCTTTGTTGGATTTTCAGGTTGTAATATGTTTGTTTATGCCAAGTTTGTTTATGCCAAGCCGTAGTCTTATCAGTGTATTCCTGAATTTCTTTATTGTGATGTCATTAAGATACTTTTCTGCCTGGTGGACTGATTTGAATAAGAGGTATGTTGCAAATCTATCACTGTTTGATATTCTTGTGCTCCATTCTAGCTTAAAACGTTGTATAATTTTTTGCCTGATGGCAGAAAGAAAGGCAGCTTCGTTGCTCACTCCGCCTTGTGCCCAGACGTCCTGGAAACCATAAGACTCGAGATACTCTTTTATGCTACCTGCCCAGTTACTTCTCTTGCCTCTATTTTCCTCTATTTATATATACATATTTTATTTATTTTTTATGATGTCCCATCAAAAAGTTGCTGGTGAACTGTGGTTCTGTATTCTTTTTCAAATATTTTTGGTTTGTACTCAGTTCTCTTCAAATTGTAGGCTACTTTATCTGCTTCTAAGCCTGTTCTTTGAAAATGATTCAAAGCGCGCCGTACTGCACGCTTTTTTTGCAGGCATTCACGGTCGAACCACCTGTTCGTGTCACGTCTAATGCCCGTGTCGGACCAAACCGTTCGCCTCATGCACTCAGCCGCCCATAATAATGTGTCAGAAAATTTCTTCAGAGCGCTTTCTGTATTAACAGCCAAAAGTTCAAACGCTTCCTTGAACCATGTTTTAGATTCTTCTGAATTTATTTTTTCTTTATATTCCTCAGCTTTTTCGCTCTTCCATTTAATTCTTGTTGGATTTTCTCTCGCTGAGTTCAGTTTCTGTTTTTGTTCTAGGGTTTGTTTATTAGCAATACTGAGGTGTAACGGCATATGGCTTGATTCCACACGGCTACCAATTTCAAAATGCATCGAAGTTTTATAAATAAAGTCAATAGAAACAAGAACGTAATCAATCACACTGTTTCCCTGGTGTGACACGAAAGTGAACTGTCCGTCATGGTCACCACTGTGATTTCCGTTTAATGGAGTACACTGAAACGTGGTACAAAAAACAATCAGTACTTTCCCAAACTGGTTTGGACATTTGTCCTGCGACCGCCTTTTTTCATTCTCATCAGCACTAACACCACCAACACCAAAGTCACCAATATCTGCATCCGTCATGAGGTGCCACTGCGCAATTCTGTCATTTAAATCGCCAACCACCATTAAATATGAATTTTCTTCTCTTTCGTAGAGTCTGAAAAGAAAGTTTTCCAAGTCATGTATTGCACAGTTTCTATCGGACTGTTTGTAGTACGGGCTTTGGTAAGGCGGGACGTACAGTGAAACAAAAAGCAAATCTTTGTCTAACCCTAGCAAGTCTTTTGATATCTTGAAGCAGATTGTATTGTCACAGTTGCACTCGACACGCGAGATATACGGCAGTAACGTTTTGCGAATCAAAACAGCCACACCTCCCGATCTTCTACCGCGCAAAGAAAGTTTAATAGCAGGGGAATGAAAAACGCAATGATCTTGGAAATGCGTGCTGAAATCAAACACTGCACTGGTGAAGGTTTCTATCGCACAGAAAATATCAAATGATCTAATGTAATTGACGAAATCCGCTTCGGTGAGCTTGGTTACAAGACATTTTGATGTGCTACTGCTCGAATTAATGTCTGTGTTTTCACCAACATGATTTTCAGACTGTCTTAAGTCTTGGTATGGGTCTCGGCCGGACTGCTATTTCCTTGCCATGTCCTTCTCTAACTGCCACACAGAATGCAGACTGGTTTGACGAGTAGTGCGTGTACCTGCCTGGGATTTGCTGCGTGGTTTCCGTGTCTCAGACCCACCCCTCGAGCTGCCCTGACGGTCAGTTGTGTCGGGGAGAGAGAGAGAGAGAGAGAGAGAGAGAGAGAGAGAGTGTGTGTGTGTGCGCGCGCGCGCCTGCGTGCATGCGTGTGTGTGTGTGTGTGTGTGTGTGTGTGTGTGTGTGTGTGTGTGTTTGCGTGCCTGCGTGTGTGTGTGTGTGAGTGTGTGTGTGTGTGTGTGTGTGTGTGTGTGTGTGTGTGTGTGTGTGTGTGTGTGTGTGTGTGTGTGTGTGGTTTAAACAAAATGTATTTTATAACAATACATTAACAACATAACAGTTGGGCCGTGCAACAAGGAAAAATACTTATAAGTTATATTAGTACGGCCCGATTCTTACATAAACTGATGACGTCACAAACATCTATTTGATTAACAACATGGCGAACATAAAGAGGAGCTAGTAATAAAGATATTAATATTTTAGCGCGTTCGTGTGCGTGTGTGTGTGTCTGCGCGTGCGTATGTGTGTATGCGTGTGCGTGTGCGTGCGCATGTGTGTGTGCGTGTGCGCGCGTGTGCATGGAGAGAGAGAGAGAGAGAGAGAGAGAGAGAGAGAGAGAGAGAGAGAGAGAGAGAGAGAGAGAGAGAGAGAGAGAGAGGCGTACGTACTAGCTTCAGTCCCAAGAGAGGCAGCACTGAGTGTGAGTTTCATTTTTATTACTACAGACACTTTGCAGATGCGTGCGTGCGTGTGTGTTTTAGCTGTTGGTCAGGCACTAGAAACGCCGTGTTCGTCGTATAAATTCATGCACTTTTTAACTTGAATTTGTTTTGGTGGGTTCCAAGTGACCGGTTACCAAAGAGTAATATTTTAATGTCTAAATAATTATCCTCTATCTGCATAAGTGTGTCTCTTCGTATATCGTGATAGTTGGGACATAATAACAAAAAGTGTTCTGCAATTTCGAACGGGTGACCGCAAGCGGATGATTAGTTTTCGGTTAGATGTTGGTTAAAAAGATCAAAATTTAAGTCACTCATTCGAAGTCGTAATTTACAGTGAATTATTTGCTCATCCTTTGGCCAGAATAGTAGTAACTAGGGACCTTAGTATTGTTATTAGTTAAATAGCGCTTAAACTCACTAAGAGAAGAACTTTCTTGAATATTTACTGGTATTTTGTTCCACAGGAGAGTAGTAGAAGGGAAGAAAGAGTTATGGTATAATTCAGTTCGGAAGGAGGGTATGATATAAGGTCGACGTCTGTGATATGGATTAGTTGTTGAAACAAGGGGTGGGAGGAAGTCTGAGAGATAATCTGGGAAAGTATTGTTTATCATCCTATGGAACTGTATCAATTTATGTCTTTTAATTCTTTCTTTTAAAGTACAAAATCCCGACTCTTTGTAAAGTTTCTGATGACTTGTTCCCCGGACAGAACCAGTGATAATTCGTATAACTTCAAGATGAAGGTTTTCGAGCATGTTAGATTGTGTATTGATGTAATTATCCCAGAAAATATCAGCATAGTCAAAAAGTGGACGAATAAAAGATTTATACATTATTTCAAGCGCTTTTCTTTCTAGTTTATATTTGAAGTGTCACAAGCAATTAATGAGCATATTTACTTTACTAGAAATGTTACTGATATGTTCGTCCCACTTGCAGTTGTTTTTTCCTATATGTTTGTGGTGTGGTATTCAGCATCAAAAATCTATAAATATGCCTGTGCACACACCGTTCGAGCACTTTTCCTACACAGTTCAATAATGAAATTGGACGGTAATTGTTACACAGTGTTGCATCACATTTCTTGAGTACAGACGTTACTGCTGCGGTTTTCCAGATAGACGGAAAGACGCTTTCATTTAAACAACGGTTGAAGAAGCGTGTTAGGTGGACAGCAATAACGTCATTTGCAGCTATTAATAATCTGTTGTGTATTAAGTACGATCTTGTAGTTGTTTTTTTTGTTTTTTGTTTTGTGTGTGTGTGTGTGTGTGTGCATTCTTAATTATTTCTTTAACCTCACATTCAGTCAGCTTATTATAATTTATTTCACAGTCGAGATGTGTAACTTGTGGTAGCGGGTCGTCCTCGTTTTTTAAAGTGGCTTGTTCGATGAAAAAGTCATTAAGTGTATCTGCTTTTTTCTTTATTTGCATAAAAAGTGTGCCATTTTTACACAATGGGGGAATTTCCTCAGGGCCAATACCTTCTTTACTTTTCTATTCTTTTTCTCTTTCTGAGAATAGATTTGACTAGTTTCCACCAATCCTTGCTGCCAAAACGTTCCTGGATAGATTTTTTTCCCCCGGTGAGTTCATCAAAGTAATCAAGTTTACGCTTCCTAACTTTGGAAATAACATTATTTCTAAAAGTGCGAAAGTTGTCCCAATCAGCTCTCAGATTACTGCCGGTGTCAGTAATAGCTTTCTTATGCATTTTAACACGTTGCTTTATTAATAATCGAATTTCGTTTGTCATCCAAGGGGCGTCATCTGTACGCACACAGACTGTTTTAACTGGCATGCACTCTTGTGCAGAATCCATAAATACTGAAACAAAACTCACCACCAACAGCAAAAACCTCGCATGGCAATTCACAGCAGAAGGGACGAGTACATACAAATTGCACTTGTAACTGCCATTGTTGAAAGAATAAACTCGAGATATAAGGAAATAAGTAAGTAATTTGGTGTTTTACGCCCAGTCAACCATTATGGTTATCTCAGGGCGTTACACATTTTGTCGATTCACAATAACTGTTAAAAATATGTCCATGTTAAAAACGTATACGTATTCAGATTTTTTAAAACGGTCGTAAGAAGGGGGTAAAACACAAACTGAAAATCTTTTCTCAAATATACATATGCTATGTCAAGTCAATCCAGAAAACCAATCACTTCGCAAATGTAAAACAGAAATCCATGTATAAATGTAATGGAGTGGTGGCGAGGTAGAACAGGACAGTGACCCGGCAGCGGAGTCAATAAAGTGGAGACCACAGCAGGCATATGGCAGCAATCAGATTTTACTGGCATGTAACTCTTGTGCAGAATCCATAAATACTTTTGTAAACATACGTGCGCTTTGGTCGTTGCTTCTTGTTTCAAGAATGTCTTCCCAATTCTGGCGTTGAAAAAGACTACAGAATTTATTTTTGTCTAGTTTCTCATAATTATAAATAGTTCTCTTAAACCTATGGCTATGATGCTTGGGTTGTTGAAGAACAGCACAAGGGACACTGTGGTCACTACAAAATGACGGCAAGATATCGGTATACTTTACAATTCGGGGACTTTGTGTGATGATCAAGTCAAGACATGAGCCAGTGGTTTCCGTTATTCTGGTGGGGGAGTTAATTAACTGATGCAGCTGGTACATATTTAAAATGTTGAGTAAATACTTTGACGGATTATCAAAACAATCCGTGTTAAAATCGCCAAGTATTATATATTTGGTCATAGTATTGCTTACTTTGTGGATGCTCTCGCTAATAAGGTCCCAGTAATCAGTTTTTGCATTGGGAGGGCGGTAGAATGAACCTACGAGGAGATGTTCCTGGTTAAGTTTGGTTCCGACCCAGACGGCTTCAAGTCTGGTCGTGGTTTACAACAAAGGTTATTTCTAACATAAATTGCTACGCCGCCGTGTGGGTCGTCAGCTCTGTCCTGTGCGTGTGTTTGAATGTGCGTGTGAGTGTGTGCGCGCGCGCGCGCGCGCGCGCGCGTGTGTGTGTGTGTGTGTGTGTGTGTGTGTGTGAGTGAGTGAGTGAGTGTGTGTGTGTTTGTGTGTGCGTGCGTGTGCGCGCGCTCGTGTCTGTATGTGAGTGTGTGTGTGTGTGTGTGTGTGTGTGTGTGTGTGTGTGTGTGCACGCGCGTGCGCTCCAAGACATACGAACAGACGACAGGCAGAGACTATACACACCTGTAAACCGCACTGTCCTCATGTTGGCACGGACTGGCTGTTCTGTAATCCCTCGAAGAACACTCCACAGCAAAGTATGCTGTACCGACAACACACTGTACTAACACCGGCGGTATCCCTGGCTATATATATGCAGCAGAAAATTGTGGGCAACTTATACCCCGTGCTATTTCCGTACTCTCTGCTGGCCTATCACAACTCGTGAGGTTTCAGCCAATCAACATAAACCACTTCTAGGGCAGACTCACGCCGTTCTGCTACTGTCATTATAACGACTAGCTCCGGCCGTATCAGCGAACTTCACCGTAAACAGGTCGGTCTGCACTGAAAGGTGACTTGCTGTGTAGGCGGAAGGTCTTTTGGAGCACCGAGGAATCGACCGCACGTGAACAATGAGCGATATATATCTCATTGTTACGAGAAGGTTTTCTCTGTCTGTTTGTCTCTGTCGACATATAGTTAATGATTTCACACACACACACACACACACACACACACACACACACACACACACACACACACACACACACACACACACACACACTCTACAAATGCATTCATTACTGTTGATGGGTTGGTAGACTGAGAAGAAAGAAAACGACAGATCAGTATGCAAAAGAGAAGAGACTGATTTTCAGTTATGGTTTAAAAGAAGACAGTGAAGGCGAGTGCCTGGCAGAGAGAGAAAGAGAGTTCCAGATCACAGGTCCGATGAACTAAAATATATCTCCCCCAGGGTATCCTGCCGGTCCTATGAACACGGAATACCCGAGTATCCGTGGTTGCACGAAGAGAACTGGAAGGAGAGCAGAGATGAAGCAATTTAAACAGGTATGGAGGAGCTGTACCAGAGACAATGTGGAAGCAGATGAGAGCTATTTCGTATTGAATCCGGCTGCTGATTGCTAACCAGGAGAAACTGTAAAGGAGTAATACGGGCAGATTTAAGAGGTTTTCAAATGATGCAAGCTGAGCAGTTGGTCACTCTTTGAATTTTATCAAGGAAAACTTGAAGAGAGCCAGCAAGGAGAGCATTACAATAATCAAGCCTAGAGAGAACAACAGAGGAAACGAGTTTTGGTGGCTTCAAAAGAAAGATACCGTCGGATTGAACCGATCTGCGTGATATCCAGGTAAGCAACCTGACAGAGTTTGTTCATTCTTCCTTCAATGCAAGCTGGCTGTCAAACGTTACACCAAGGTTACGAGCTGCATCGGAAAATAAGATGCCACTCTGACCCACACATAGTCAAAAGGGAGATCAATTCCAGGAGCGGAGCCTATCAGAAGAATTTCAGTTTTGTCGTCATTTAACTGAAGTTTATTCTGAACTACCCAGACATTCACATCTGAAATGCAGGATTCGATGGTCCGTGCGAGAGCGAAAGCTTCAGAAGGAGAACCTTATTTATACAAGTCAGTATCATCCGCAAACATGTGCTGAGAGACGAAGTGGTGAAGTCTTTTAGAAATAGACTGAGTATACAAAATGGAAAGAAATGGTCCCTGGATAGAAGTGAAGGAGAGGATAAGCTGACTGGAAGGTAAGCCAAAGATTGCAAACAGACCTGCAGTTTTTAAGCACATTAAGTTTGGTCAAGAGAGATTTTTTTTTTTTTTTTTTTTCAAAAAGGGTTTGACTATGGCTGCTTTCATACAGGCAGGAAACATGCCGGTCGATGTAGCAAAGAAAGAGAGAGAGAGACTCGAAAACCCTCCGAGTAACTTCACGCGCGAAACCAAAAGCAAATGGGAGTGATGAAGTCCGCTGATTTTTCACAAATAAAATGTGTGGGCCAGTTACACCCACACGAATCATGCTTGCTTCAATTTGCTATGAACTAAAAGGGTAGGAATGTGCACTGCTTTGTGTCCGTTATGTCTGCCATGCTGGAGGTTTCACAACATCCATTAGGGCATGTGAAGGATCCGCACGGCAACAGTAAGGACGGTGATTTACTTCAGAGGGGGCGTAACATTCATTTTATGACAGTATTTAACTCTGGAAATAACAATGGAGAATCGGATGTGAGAGGTGAGGAGAAGAGAGTAGTAAGCAACACTTTCTGAACAAAAGTCCTATATCCGGGGAAGAAGTGACCGAATCAATCAGTAAGCTGAAGCATGGGAAAGTAAGTGGACTTGATCAACTGTTAGCTATAATGTTGAAATCATCTTGTGCTCTGCTAACTCCTTTCCTTACTGAATACTTTAACGAAATCTTTAAAAGTGGTTCCTACCCAGATACGTGGACCAGAGCTGTCATTGTGCCCATACACAAGAAAGGGGACACCGGGGCTGCAGACAGCTACCGAGAGATCTCGTTACTAAGCCTCTTAGGGAAGTGTTATTCAGATTCTTTATTCGCCAAGTTTTGCAACAAGGAAATTGTCT
>OY757557.1:4123865-4163454 GCA_963584105.1 Alviniconcha strummeri
AACCACAGTTTTTTGAAGAAAAAGGAAAGCCGAAGCGAAATCGAGCCGCGGCCCTTCTGCTACACCTTACCGCTAGGCCAAACCGGCTCTCTCTCTCTCTCTCTCTCTCTCTCTCTCTCTCTCTCTCTCTCTCTCTCTCTCTGGTTCCCTCTCCCTGAAACTAGTAAAAGCAGGGTAACGGGTCTGAGGCCCCCTTTGTCAGTGGCGTAACCACGCGCCTGTCAAAACGCCAGTAAGTGCATGATAGGGGCAGTTCATAAAACTGGGTCTTGGTTGCCGCTCTTGCATGCTACTTGTAAACAAATTGTAACCTCTGAAGCTGTCGGTGTGCTCTCAGCGCACAAAGAGAGTTTGGGGGCCAGCGATGGGTCAAGTGCATCATTGTCAAGTGGATCACTGAACTTGGCCGGCAGTTGCGCGAGCTAGGTAGGAACGTACACGTGGTGGGCTGGCTAGGGTTAGGGGGCGGGGGATGGGGGGGGGGGGGGGGGGGGGCGGCACTGGCTGTTTTTTGTTTTTGTTGTTGCACAGCATTGGTTTCATACTATTCAGAGCCAAAGTCCGAGCCGAACCTTGGGTCAGGACACCCGAGACTTAGACTAGCGATTTCGCGCGGGACTATACTGCCTGTTTTTATTGTCGACAGGTGAGCCTTCAAACTCCAAGCATTGGTTTACGACATACTTCCTTCAACCACTGCCGTATTTAGTTACGCCATAGGGTCCAGAAAACTGTCAGCTAACGAGCAGTTTTTTGTTGGAGCTCAAACAGTAGTAAGTTTGTTACAAACAACTCACATTATATCAGACATTTGTTTCATAACTGACCCTGTAGCTTCGCCAGCTTAAATAAAACTAAAACCGTTTGAATCGAGACGGCCCCTTTTTATTTTACCCTGGGTGGATGCGTCTCATGTTTACGTGCGTGCTAGGGCGCTTGGTTGCTTCCACAGTCTTACCAGTACCCAAACCTTTCGGAGGGCGCTGACCGCGTCGGTGTACAGCTGCGCGAAGATAAAGAGTGCCCCTTCATTGGCATAACTAAATCTGGCAGAATTTGGAAGAATGTGCCGGAAAGCGGTGCTCGGAGTGTGGTGAGCCTTTTCACGACTAGTGACCTCGTCGAGATCGCTTGGATGTTGCGGAAGTAAAACATAACGAATCACACCCACAATCTGGGCCTGCCATGCATGCTTACCGACCATTACACGTGGGAACTACGTCGCAAGGAAATGAACGAAGCTTGTCAGTGCGCATGCCCTGATGGGATAGCCGCGTCTAAAATTAGCACGTAGTGACACGGAGGTGACGTTTTAATTTGCTCTAAGCGCGAAGTCAGCCACTTTTGTCTCGGCATCTGTCAGGTGGGTACGTTAGTGTAGGTAGTTGACACCGGCTGTCAACCAAAGAGCGGGCAAGGGTCTAATTACGATGAGGTGACGTCACCTCGCGTGAACAGCCCATCTGTCAGAGCAAAGTCCACTTCATGGGAAAGTGTCAAGTGGACTGGCAGCCAACTAAGGGCCTGTGGAACTCTTTAAAGTGATGACCAGGGTCCCCTCAGTTTTTCGTGAGCCGGTTTGGCCTAGCGGTAAGGCGTTAGGTTGGTAAGCGGAAGGACCTCGGTTCGATAACGCTTTAGCTCTCCTTTCTCTTCAAAAAGGTTATAGTTTGTGGACACTGTCTTGTGACTTTGTCCATCTCTTCCTACTGAAACATTAAAATGGCTCTCATCGCTGCCCATCTTAATGCAGGAATCATTCTGGTGGTGACATTGTAGCGATAGGTATATAATCTCCCTCTTCCCACACCTTCATACCGCCCCCCCCCCCCCTTCTCCTCGCCCCTAATAAGCCGTACGGTTTCTGTGGACGTTAAGCACCATGTTTACGTACTTCCTCAGCTCTTCAGGATGCGACTGGTGCTGGAGACTTAACGGGACAGGGTATCAACATATGTGTGTGTGTGTGTGTGTGTGTGTGTGTGTGTGTGTGTGTGTGTGTGTGTGTGTGTGTGTGTGTGTGTGTGTGTGTGTGTGTGTGTGTACACCTTAAGTGGAGGAATGATGTCGAATACCTCTCCTCACTATTAATGACGAAAACTTGTTAGGCGCATAATCTGCCATAAACACCAGTACGCACTATACAATGAAACAGATTATTCAATACCTACGTAATCATGATTTTAATGGTGACCACTGTGACCTTTTAAACACACATGACATCATGTATTCTTTGTTTAATTATCTGCCAACACTGATTTATGCTGGTATCAAGAATACAGCTTCAGTCGAATTCATCAAATTCTGTCCTCATCAGTGCAAAGTTACCCTTGGCCTTGCTCAAATCATACTTAAATTCTTGTTCTTGTTCCTTTTGCTTTCCTTCACACACATATAATAATGAGAATACCAGTGTTCCATTATCATTTGTTCCTGGAGATAAGTGTTCAGTACCAGATGCCATGCTCTCCTCGTTTACCAGTACTAGGCCAAGCAGATTAGAGGTATGTCTTTCTCTCTTCCTAGTTTTTATTTTATTTTATTTTTTACCGTCTGTGTCAGAAACACATCCCTCACACATTTAACAAACTCGTTGTCCTTGTTGTTGGACCATTCACCGTCCCATCTAACTGAAGGGTAGTTAAAATCTCCAACAATGTAAATCTTGTCACTGAACGCCGAGGTACTGGAGGGAACCGAACTCAAAGAGGTGGCGGAAGGGGGGAGGGAGGGGGGGGACTATACTAACGCAACATAGTCACCACCAGAATGATTCTGCATTAACAGCGGTGTAAGCCATCTTCCATTAATTGTGAGGGGCAAAATCACAAGGCAACATTTTATGGACTAACACCGACAACCTCACCCTTTCCCCTCTCACCTTGCATTTATAACCTACACTGTTTACTTGAATGTTGACAGTTCAATTCAGTGTTGCTTTACAGCCACAGAAACCACAGGGCTTAATAGGGTCGGGGAGCCCAGGACGGCCACCTCGACCTTCACACAGCTCCTGAGCTTTGAAGAGGTGTTACAAGTAAACATGGTGCTTAACGTCCACAGAAACCACAAAGCTTATTAGGGACGGGGAAGGGGTGTTAAAGTAAACATTGTGCTTAACGTCCACAGAAACCACAAGGCTTATTAGGGACAAAGGGTGTTAACAAAACATTCTCATTTTTTGTCTCTCGTTTCAGTATGCTATATTGCTTCTGAGCATTCAAGTTCATCAAAGCGCCACCGTTTCGCAAGAGAAGGGACGGAGAAAGCCATGGCGGCTAGATTAAAGGCTACGCAAAACGGGATTAGGTGGATAGGGGTCAGTTATCAAAGCGGCAGGCCCTCACCCCTGCCAAACCTCTTGTCATAAAGCTAACAAGTGGATTACAATAAGGACAGCAGTCCCTGATGTACCACCTGTCAGGCAAATGCACGAGCCGTGGGGAGAGAGGGAAAAAGGCCAGTGCTGTCGCAGCTTTCTCTAGCTGAACACTAGGGGGTCACCAGGTATATCTGTACAACTGTACATTGACAAACTGTATTGTCCCTAATATGCTTTTTAGCACCTCAGGGCATTAAACAAAATGTCTGGTATGACACATTTTGTGCATTCCGTAGAGAGAGGACTGTCTGTGACCGCGATTTTGATTACCTTGCCACATGGGCAGCCACATGAAAAAATGGCCAATGATTTATTTTTACGCGATAAGCCCACACAGGAAATACACCAGACTCAGGAAAACCTGAGCAGAAGAGGTATGCATACTATTTACTGCTGTAAGTAGGCCAAGCAGCCAGTGATTTTGTTTAGTTCAACCCCCAAAACACAGTTGTCTGAAGTCCGTTCCGAAGCATGAGTGGAAAAGATCGTCAGACTCAGTCAGTCTCAGTTTTCCGAAGGGGAGTAACTGTTCTGTCTTCTCAAATTTTATTCCTCTGTTTCCTCGGTTTTTGTTTTCCCTCGGGGCACGACACTTTTCAGTACCCAGCGGACACCTTTTTCCTATCTTTGGGGCGGAGCGTGAACGGTACCTTTGTTGTAACTCATGTGTACCTACACAGAGGTGCAGCTTTACTATGCCGTGTGGGTGTGGCCAGAATTAATAAGTAGCCACTCCAAGACACCTCCTGTGCAACTAAAAAAAGTTGCATCTCGTTCTGCTCTGGGAAGTTAATTCCATTTTTGAATCAGAGAAATATCTTGACATGCACTCGTCAGGTGCAGATTAGGTATAAGAGGTACAAATGTTCACAAAAACCTAAATAAAGGTGTTGGGAATGACTGTCCTTTCTGTCCAGGGGTAGAAGACGGCGAGTTCCATTTGTGCTACAGATGTTCTATGTATAATGATATGTAATGAAAAATAGAACCATATCAAGAGTCAGCACAGTTGGCGAGGCTCATGTATTTTCAGGATGACGGGACAGTAAGAAAGTATGGTGTCTGTTCAAGGCTTTTTAATTGAGAAAATGTGTACATTATTGTGGGTGTGCTATGTTCCACGTACATGTGCGTGTATGTATCCCTGGATGTGTGCGTACAAGCGTGACCTGTGTGTATGTATAGTTGACGGTGCTTGAATTTTTATGGGGTGCTAGAGAGAGACTGACTGACTGACTGACTGACCTTTATTACGCAAGGATAAAAGTTTAGGCACGAATGCCTTTTGGGCAACCAGTCCTTGATACAGTTACAACACATTCAAGTGGTACAACAAAACTTAGTAATAATAATAGTAAAATATTGAAATATAACTTAGAACTTAAATAATAAACTTAGTAATGATAATAATAAAACACTGACATTTTTTTTAAGGGGGGGGGGGGGGGTAGCGAACAAGAGAGGGGGGGGGGAGAAGATTACTACAAAAGAAAAAAGATTACAAAAAGGGAGCCAGATGTAGCTAATTAAGTTTTCATAATCACAGGTTCCGCTCCCTCTTATCTTTCTGTGCTGCTACACCTTTAGAGTCCTTCCCGCTCTCTCCGCTCTTCGTCAGACACACGCATGCTCAAAATCCAACGCTTCAACCGCAAAACCCATGGCTTTAGCACTTTCTCACACTTTGGCCCCCACATCTGGAACAATCTCCCCCAAGACATCAAGCACTCGGCCACTCTCTCTTCCTTCAAAAGCCAAGTCAAGACATTTCTCTTCTCAGAATATTTCAGCTACGCCACATTGTCCTTTACTCCTATCAGTCTGTACAGTGTGTGTGTGTGTGTGTGTGTGTGTGTGTGTGTGCGTGCGTGCGTGCGTGCGTGCGTGCGTGCGTGCGTGCGTGCGTGCGTGCGTGCGTGCGTGCGTGCGTGCGTGTGCGTGTGTGTGCATCTTTTGCATAATTATGCTTGAACACTATATATATATAGATATAGATATATATATAGAGAGAGAGAGAGAGAGAGAGAGAGAGAGAGAGAGAGAGAGAGAGAGAGAGAGAGAGAGAGAGAGAGAGATTTTGTGCGTGGCAGGGTTAGAACACGAGGCGGCGTGCGTGCCAGAAGCAGAGGCAGAGGACGGATTTCATCGACAGGTGGGCGTGGAAGAGGGAGAGGGATTCGGAACTTTGATGAAACTTCACTTGTTGCCCCAAATCATCAACAGCCTGAAGTCCCTTTGTTTACTGGTCAGCCTGGGCTCAAGGAAGATGTTGATGGTGACCTACCAGCTGACTACTACCGCCTGTTCCTCACCAATGATTTCACTGACTATCTGGCTACAGAAACCAACAGATATGCTGCACAAACTCTAGCAGCAGCAAGGGAAAGAGGGCCAATCAGTCCACATTCACGCCTCAGGGGATGGGTGCCTGTAGATAGAACAGCCATGCAACATTTCATTGGGTTGCAACCCCTGACTGGCTTGGTCCAAAAACCATCAATAGCTTCATATTGGTCCAAACTTCCAATTCTCCAGACACCTATTTTTGCATCAGTGATGCCTAGAAACAGATTTCAAGAAATTCTACGCTTTTGGCACGCCAACAACAATGAAGAGGAACCTCCCAGGGATTCCCCTGACAGGGACCGTCTCTACAAGCTGCGCCCTGTCATCACCCACCTGCAAGACAGGTTTCAAAATGTCTACACTCCTGAAAAGGAAATTGCCATTGATGAATCCCTGCTTCTGTGAAAAGGGCAGTTGCTTTTCAAGCAGTATATTCCCTTGAAGCGAGCACGATTCGGAATAAAACTGTTCAATGTGTGTGAAAGATCAGGCTACACATATAGATTCCACATTTACACTGGGAAGGAAGATCCTGCTTTCCAGATGGAGAGGGACATCCCACCTGATGCTGGCCATCTGTCTATGACAGAGAAAATAGTGGTATATATGGCACAGCCTCTGTTAGGAAAAGGATACCAGTTGTACATGGACAACTGGTATTCAGGTGTCAGCCTGTACCTGTACCTCAAAAGCAAAAACACTGTCAGCTGTGGTACTATCAAAGAAAACAGATGTCCCGTCACCGTCAGACAGCTGCAGCTTGAAGAAGGTGAGTATTTTTTTTTTTAATTTGCATTCTTGAGAAAGTGTGTGTGTGTGTGTGTGTGTGTGTGTGTGTGTGTGTGTGTGTGTGTGTGTGTGTGTGTGTTGTCAGAATAAGTGTGTGTGTGTGTGTGTGTGTGTGTGTGTGTGTGTGTGTGTGTGTGTAAAATATGTTATCTTTTCATATTTATCATATATGTTTCTTGTGCGCGTCTGCAGGTGTTCCCATGAAGGCACTCCGATCTGGGCCACTGCTGTTTGTCAAATGGCAGTCCAGCAGGATTGTCTACATGATGTCAACTCTGCACGATGAGTCCATGCAGACTGTCCGCAAACGTGGAAAAGATGTCTCAAAACCCAGCTGTGTCGTCGCATACAACAGTAACATGGGTGCGGTGGATCGTGCAGATCAGATACTGCAACCATATGATGCCACGCGAAAGACACGGCGTTGGTACAAAAAGCTGATGCTGCATCTGCTGCAAGTAAGCCTGCTGAACGCGTACATCGTCTTCAGGCATACTTTGCAGTCAAAGATGGACTTCCTCACATTCCAGTGTGAGGTCATTACATCACTTCTCTTTGCCGGTCAGCCAACACCAGAAGCAGTGCAGCCCAGGACTGAGGAGGTGGTTCGACTACAAGAGCGACACTTTCCACATCCTGTTCCTCAGACACAGAAAGCCTCCAGGTCAACCAGGAAATGCAAAGTGTGCACCAAGAAGGGGAAAAGGAAGGATACCAGCTACATGTGCACACAATGCCCCAAGCAGCCTGCACTGTGTGTGTATCCTTGCTTTGAACTGTTCCACACCCTCAAGGACTATTCATAGACACCATCCATGGAACAGACCTGTAAATAAGTGTAAATATGATTTTTTTGAAAGAATTCAGGAGTTTGGTGCACATTCAAGGGATTTGTGACAATGTAAATACTGAGATGACCTCTACAACAATCAGTGACCTTGTAAGTTATTTGATCATATAAACAGTGCATTGTGCGAGACAAAACAACTTTTTATTGGATTCTTTGAACAGATTTAGGGAGTTCTGGATTCACCTGAATATCAGGCAAGGTTGTTGTTTTCATTTGCATGTATTTGAGTGTGTTTGTACTGTGTGGATCAATCTGTGAAGCCAAAAATGTATCTCACAAAATCAGAAAAAATACTTTTGTTCATGTTTATCAATCATTATCTTGCTCCATGTCTAAACTGGTAAAATATAATTGATAAAAATGAAAAGACCAATCATTTTTCTTTAAAAAAACACATAGGTTTTATGGGTCTAAGTTAAGAAACAAAAGAGCAGTAGTTGTTTTAAATTCATACCCAGGCAGTTCTAAAGTTATGTGACTGATACGGCAGTGAAAGGGTAACAGTGATTTTACTGAGAAGAAAGAAACGGCGAGGGAGGGGGGGGGGAGAGAGAGAGAGAGAGAGAGAGAGAGAGAGAGAGAGAGAGAGAGAGAGAGAGAGAGAGAGAGAGAGAGAGAGCAAACAAAAGCAGCAAACCAAAATAACAGATCGGTTACAAGTTGGCGGGGAGAGAGACACAGAGAGAGAGAGGTGGGGGAGATAAGCAAAAAAAACCCCAGCTATCTAAATGCACTAATCAGTCATGTTACTTATCGCTGGGGAAGCTGCTGCAAGTATCATTTTTGTCGCGACAAAACACGTCTTTTGTCGCGACAAAAGAAAAATTCTCGACAAATATGATTTTGTAGCGCCAAACGTTTTGTCGTGACAAGCATACTTTTGTCGCGACAAAAGACGTGTTTTGTCGCGACAAGCACGTGCTTCTAGGGACAAAAGATGGTACTTGTGGCAGCTCCCGCCAATGATAGTTACTGGCTTCTATCTTTTGAATATTGTTCCCTAGTATAAAATAAATTTTCTCATAACTGACAGTAGTGAAATATGATGGGGAAATAAAAATGAACATATATAATCGATAGTATAATACGACGCTTTATGGTGGATGCAAAAATGATATGAAACTGCTACACAAGTCTAGAATACAATAACACACAGACGCAAGTAAATCCTATGAACAGTATAGGAAAATAAAAGGAAGAGCAAAAACATGGTTGAATATAGACATACTTATTATGCACATGCACTTAAAAGGTAATCAGGAAGCTTAAGGTGCACAGAGAGAGGGAGTGTGTTTGTGTGTGTGGATGTGCACACGCACGTACGTACCTGCGGGAGCAACACAACTGTAGAGATTTATTTGTTTCTGACCGTATATACTAACTTTTTGTGCACATGTGATTTGTCCTTTTAACATAGTACAGTTAAGGGACGTTAAAAATCCAAGAATTAACTCCTTCTGTATATGTGATTATATGTTTTAATTATACAAATGACCGACTGCCTACTCATACCTCTGAATTTGTCAAAACATTATAATTATGCTACTGTAGAAAACTGACTTCAAATCATCTTTCCCTTTCCCTCTCCCCACCCCCTCTGTCTCCACACTCCATTTCTCTCTTGCTAATATTTATTTAGGCCACCAGCCAATCTGTCTATCTACCTAACATTGTTTTGTTTTTTCCACTACATTTTGTTTTGTTTTCTAGTGACTGTTCGTATTTTTGTGTTTTGTTATTTTTGTTTGTTTGTTTCTTCTTTCATATACAATGTGACGTTTCAAAAACAATAGCGGATAATGATATGAAAAGAGGCGATGACCCAGTCACACTGGTAAAATAAAGCTTCTGATCTGCGCTGTTTGAGGCCGTGCGTCTCGTGCATGAACTGGGGAATCCCCACCGACGTGTTGTGGTGGTTGTGACACGCCTGGGTGATTTCCCACTGTCTGTGTTGGTGTGTCTTTCGCTGGTGTTGCGATTTGGCGTGGTGGACTTTTCACGGCATCGGCGTAGGTGTTGCGGTCGGGAACCTCGTCTGTGTTTTCATGTGTGTGTTTCTGCTGCTCCTCCGCACCTTGTCCGCTGTCGCTGTGGTCCGTCGTCTCTCTTGGGTCCCCACTCTGGAACTAGTCTTCCGTTTCCACTTGTGCCTGTTGCAGCGTTGTTGTCACTGGTTGTTCTGCCGGTCTTCACTTGTCGACTGCTGCACTGTCGTCGTCGGTTCTTTTGGTGTTAACGCGTGAGAGAGAGAGAGAGAGAGAGAGAGAGAGAGAGAGAGAGAGAGAGAGAGAGAGAGAGAGAGAGAGAGAGAGAGAGATTGGCATTGTCGTTGCAGTGACTGGTCATTTAGGACCTAGATTTTCCATGATTATACCCATTCATTTTCTGACTGCTTGGGCGAGTGACGCATTTTCTTCGTTGCTCGTTTTCCCCACGTTGCTTACAAGATAGGCATTGGTTGCTTCTGTTTTCTTCTCCAATATTAGTAATAGTAGTTCATATGAATTTATCAGATGTTTTATTGGCTAACCTGCTGGTTGAATGCTTATACATGTATAAGTGAGGGTCATATGCGAGAACACGCAGGATGCCGTATGGAATATTTTATGATCGATGAGTAAATTTCAACTCATTCATTCATGTTTGATATACATATATAAATAACTTCTTGTAATTTTGTACTTGTCAGCTGCTTAACAAGGAGGATTTGTTACACAGATTTGACTGAACCTAACGTACAGTCCTTGTAAAATAAAGTTCTTTCTCCCACGGGCAAACTCGTATTGTGCACATTGTGAAAATGGCTCAGAAAACATTTTGTATATCTGATGCTTCATGTTACCATTCTGCTTGAATTAAAAAATATCATTACACGCACAGTATTATATCCTCGTGATGCCTGTTTTGATCGTTTATTGGTAAACGTATGCATTGACTTACGAGCAAATAAGAAACTTTGCGGGTGTGGCGGGGGAGTATGATTATTGTTGGTGGCTGGTTCAGGCCGTGTCTCTTGTAAAACAACAGTGGTGTATATTCTGAGCTCCACTGGCTGTTTTGACAACAATGAGCTGTTGTAGTAAATGTTTCCTTGTAAAGCGGGTGAGCTGCATCCAAAGCCTGGGAACAAAGCAAGATCACTGTGATCGTCAATCACTTGCAATGCGCTCAGACAGAAACAATAAAATGTCGGGTTCTCTTCGGATTTTCTTTTCTTCGTTCTTTCTGATCACGTATTCAGTCTGCCTCATCCAGTGCCAGACACCGTGTGAGTATACTGTTGCATGATAATGGAGAACAACAGTACTGCAGACCAATATTAATGTAACAAACATGTCAAAAGAACTTATATAAACAAAATATATATTTCATTTCTGCCTGATGTCTATGTCTTGATCCTTATAACATACCGCTGTTGTGATCACAGACTTAAGATTGAAGTAGGCCTACAGAAATAAAGAAATAAAAATAAAAATTGCCAAGAAAAAAAACGCGATAATTGTTATTTACGAAATGAAACATATTTGTTGATGGAGTTGAATTTCCCTTTCTTTCCCAGATTTCGTCTACTTGCTCTGCATTAGTTACCTTTCTGATTTAATCAAGATCTACACGCCTTCCAGGCAACTTCGATCTTCTGCAGATAGCCCAGTACTGCATGTGTATTCCATCTGTCAACACTAAGTCGTGCGGCGAACGTTCTTTCTCTTGCATTGCACCAACCTTCCGGAACACACTTCCAGAACAAATCGGATTTTCTCAAACAGCCTCTTCCTTTAAATCAGCACTCAAACTAACCTGTTTCCAAAATGATAGTGTGTGTGTGTGTGTGTGTGTGTGTGTGTGTGTGTGTGTGTGTGTGTGTGTGTGTGAGTGTATGTGTGTGTGAGAGAGCGTGCGTGCGTGCGTGCGTGCGTGCGTGTGTGTGTGTGTGTGTGTGTGTGTGTGTGTGTGTGTGTGTGTGTGTGTGTGTGTGTGTGTGTGAGTGTATGTGTGTGCGTGCATGTGTGTGCGTGCGTGCGTGCGCGTGTGTGTGTGTATGTGTGTGCGTGCGTGCGTGAGTGCGTGCGTGCGTGCGTGCGTGTGTGTGTGTGTGTGTGTGATGAGCAGGTACTATATGCTTGACTCGATGTGTCTATGGTGCTTGCGTATTTCGTATATTGTCAATATTTGTAAATGATGTTAAAAGCTGTAAAGCGCTATGAGATCCTGCGAGAAAGGGCACTTTATAAATCTAAGTTATTGTTTTTGTTGTTGTTTGTCCTACAAAATTAATCTTGTTCCGAAAGGTATCCTCAACAGCCCACAACTTATATCTTTTCTAGCTTATGTTTTGAACAAAGAGAACAGTGATTATACTTCACGAAAACTTTTAAGCATGAAACCGTAGTACTGCTGCCATGCAGTAGCTTACCATTTTTATCATTTAAAGAGTTTGCTTTATGAAATATAATCAGTTATACGTATGGGTTTATTCTATTTCTTGTGCTATATCCTTATCTATGTTGCCTAATGCTGCCGCGCTGCTGATTTTGTTATTTACTGTTCTAAGTCCTCCAAACGGGGGATAAATAATCATTTCTGAATCCTTTGAAACATCTGAGAGGCGGAATGTAACGTAATGGGACTTTCTCGAGCTCGTATATATAATACAGAACTTCACTGACTTTGAACTGAACATACACATGTACTTTAAGTAGTCTTTCGCTCCTTTTCTTTCTTTTCTTTTTCTTTTATTTTTTTATGTTTCTGAGCTACTCTCAGTGTAACAAAAAGAAATCCATGTTCAGTTTTTACGATCTGGTTGTGTGTGTGTGTGTGTGTGTGTGTGTGTGTGTGTGTGTGTGTGTGTGTGTGTGTGTGTGTGTGTGTGTGTGTGTGAACAGGTGCATATTTCAGTTTCCCAACACTTACCGGCAACAAGTTCATCACAGACAAAAACAGCGACGTTGACTTGCCATTCAGTGTGGTTCAGACCTGTGCCGACGTTTCTGGAATCGCGATAACCAAAGAGAACGATGGATCAATGCCGCGCTGCATGTTTCTTCTCGGAGAACAGTGTTTGTCAAATGACAACAGTTCATGCCGCTGTCCTGAGGACGGCACTGACCTGTATCACTTTCTGCTCCCTGCTGACCCCTCTAACAACGGCACCTGGGTGTGGTCAGCCAAGCCAGCGGTCACTGAAGATACTACTATACACTACCGTATAGATATTCTGGTTATTGGTAAGTAAAGTGCTAATGGGTGTGGGTGTGTGATGGATGCTAGTGGTGTAGGTGTGGGTCGGCAATTGTGGATGAGAGAGAGAGACAGAGAGAGATCAACGAAACAAAATAACGTACAGATAATAAAATGTCCAGCACTAGTTGTGTGCAAGTCGTTGAACTTCAGAAGCAGCAAGTCAGACTTTTCGCCAACTGCTTACAGTTCATTAGAAAACTTAATGAATTCATTTAATAATATACAAATGATGCCGCTTTGATCTTTCTTGCTTCTTGACTATGGCATCGATGTTTCGTGATTGATGTAATAATAATAATACCGAACACGTTTTTGGCGCATATTATGCTACAAACTTTACTTGGCGCTGTACAATAAATCATTGTAATAAGAAACAGTCATCATACCCAAACTCAGTCCATGTTTACCTTCAGCATCAGCCACCTACACCTGTGTATTTCGGTCAAACTGTTGGGCTTACCACAGGACTACTTCTACTACTACCACAACTACAATTACTATAACATCATCCTCAGCTGGACTGAATTGAATTTACAGGAAATAATGCATATTCAGTGAAAATACGACTGACGCAAAAGTAACATTAAAGCCAATTTGTTCCAGAAAAATTAATGAATGGGAGCTAGACAGTATGAAAAACCGATATAAAGAAAGCTAAAGCAATTCAGTTTGACTTGTTTCAGTAGAAAATACGTTACTGATTCAGGGAATCTAAATATTGCATTCTGAATTTAGATACCATGTACACACGTGGTCATGGTTGAGTTGCAAAGCAGGCACGGATCACTGACCTTGCTGTGGCAGTGAACAATGTTTCTGTCACTGCTCCCACCATCGTGTCTGTGGGGTCAAAGGTCGACATCGTCTGTTCCTGATGCTTTATCTGATTATTGCGATAAGTGGAGTTTGCGGGTTAATGTTGATAAAACCAAAGTAGTCGTCTTTTGAAGAGGAAAGATTCGAAAAATGCCTACAATTAAGTACAAGGGACAAAGTCTGGAGGTAGTCTTTGAGTTTTAGTATTTAGGAGTATATTTTAATTATAATAACAAATTGAACGTAGCTCAAAAATCTTTGTATGATAAAGCATCCAGGGCTATGTTTGGTCTTCTTAAAAAATATAGAAAGTTGATGTTGCCTTTGGATATCCAAACTGAGTTGTTTGATAGATTGATAGTCCCCATTTTGTTGTACGGTTGTGAGGTATGGTGTCCTATGATGACAAACCTTGCATCAAAACTACAGCTACGTTTTTATAAGATAATCTGGAAACTGAGCAAATCTACCCCAAGTTGTATGGTTTATGGTGAACTTGGACAGTTTCCGCTTGAGGTCCAGGCAAAGTGTAGGATGCTAAACGTTTGGTTTAAACTGGTAAATATAAATTACAAGTTTAAGTTTTCAAATATTATTTACAAATTCCTTTATGGAATGTAAAGGGAGGGAAAATATAACTCGCCATTTTTGTCCACTGTTGAGACGGTCCTTCACGGGACTGGCCTAAGTGGTATGTGAACACATAGGTTTGACAAGAATTACTCTAAACAGTGGTTTAAGTCTAAGTTACACGAGTTTTACGAGATCAGTTTACCCAACAGTGGTCCTCAGAAATTGAATCAAAAGAAATCTATTACAATTATCGAATGTTTAAAAACGTGTTTGCACCTGAAGATTATTTGCAAATTTTACCGCTTAACTTAGCATACACATTTGTACATTTTAGAACACTAATCCATAGACTCCCAGTTCAAAGGGGAAGAGTAATGAACTTGCCTTACGAGGACAGATTATGTACTAAGTGTTCATCTGCTCACATTGGTGACGAATTCCATTATGTTTTTAGTTGTCCTTTTTTTTTTTTTTTTTTTTTGCTGAATCCAGAAAAAAAATATCTTTCACCATTTTATTGTAAAAATGCAAATGTTAATAAATTTCGCAGTTTTTTTTTTTTTTTTTTTGGTGGGGGGGGGGGGGGGGGGCATTAAAAAGAAACAATTATTGGTAAATTTAGCACACTTATTGAAATTTATTATGAGTGCATTCTGATGTCAAGAGTACGTAGAGCGATAACAGTTTTTTTCTTTCTTTTTTCTTCTATTAATGTATGATTTTTTTTTGATTTTTTTTTTATAGAGGATGTATGCCTGTCGAATCCCCCTTTCCCCTCCTTTTCCCCAAATCTTGGGTGTGTGTGGGGGGGGGGGTGGGGGGGGGACGGAGGGTGGGCGGGTGGGTGGATGTGCAAGCGCGCGTCGTGTATGTGAGTGAGTGAGTGTGTGTGTTTGCTGTACCCATCTATTTTCATTTTTTACTCTAGCTTTTGTTTTGGTTAATGATCTTTCTCTGGTTTCCCGTTGTTTCTTGTTTTGGAAATGCGTAACCTATACACGCACCCTCCCTCACGTTACTCACCAGTATGTATCTAACCTATACACACACCCTCCCTCACGTTACTCACCAGTATGTATCTAACCTATACACGCACCCTCCCTCACGTTACTCACCAGCATGTATCTAATCTATACACACACCCTCCCTCACGTTACTCACCAGTATGTATCTAACCTATACACCCACCCTCCCTCTCGTTACTCCAACTGTCAGGAACCACTGTGACCACCAGACAAGGGTTCAGAAGCTGAGGCAGTTTGTCTGATTATCCAGTGACGGTGAGGATGAGACTGACATGAGACGATTATAATTATGCAGGTTTGAGACTATAGCATTGGACAAGGCCACAGACCACGTTTACTGCCACCCTGAATTGTCCCGGTGTTAACCAGGTCCACGTTTACCGCCACCCTGAACTGTCCCGGTGTTAATCAGGTCAGGATCCGAGAACATCGGGTGGATGAAGCTCGCCTGCATGCGTAGTTGCAATCTTCCCACTGGACCCATAGCGCTCCCAGCTCTGGCTAGGAGCGGTCAGGGCTAGGCTGGAGATCCCACGTGACTCTGGTGGGATTCGAACCCACGAACTTCCGACTCGCATTCCGCGGCGCTAATCGCGGGTTGCGTTGGGGGTGGCGTGTGGGGGATGGGGTGGTGCGTGGGTGGGGGGGGGGGGGGGGGTACTGGAGTAGGTTGTGTTGATACCAGCTGTCCACAAAGGTGTCTGATCTACATCAGCGGGTTGTGTCTGTACCGTGTGTCCACTCCTCCGGGAACAAACACTGGTTTTAGCAACGAAAAACACCGCCTCTAAAAACATGCATAAAAAGGGTATTAAAAAAATAAAAATAAACCGATCGTGTCCCCAGAGGGAACAGCGCCATGCACAGACAGACTCATTTTTAGTGTTGTTGTGCAGGTGTTCCTCCAACCACTCCCACCAGCCCTGAGGAAAACGGTGACACCAGCCCTGAGGAAAACGGTGATGCCATCATTGAGGAAAACGGTGACACCAGCCCTGAGGAAAACGGTGATGCCATCATTGAGGAAAACGGTGACACCAGCCCTGAGGAAAACGGTGACACCAGCCCTGAGGAAATCGGTGACACCAGCCCTGAGGAAAACGGTGACACCAGCCCTGAGGAAAACGGTGACACCAGCCTTGAGGAAAACGGTGACACCATCCCTGAGGAAAACGGTGACACCGGCCCAGCCAATGTCAAGAGAAAAGTTGAAGGAAATGAAAAGACTGGTTGGTATTTCTGTGAAGAACGCCTTTCAATGAAAAGTTCGTCTTAAAGAAAACAAATATGAAACAAGAATGACTGCTAATTAGACCTTTTATATATCTGGATCTGTTTTAGAACAAAACAACAGTTTTAGAACAAAACAATATCTTAATATATAAAAGGTTAAAAAGAACGTTATTTTGAGAAAACAACAGGCGAATTTTCGGGGTAATCCCCTTTTTCAAGCTACAAAGTATCCTGCATCTCATTTTTCACCGTTTAACCGTTGTTAAGGGAAGCTAAATATTGCATTCTGTATGTAGATATCATGTACACACGTGGTCATAGTTGAGCTGCAGAGCCGGCACGGATCACTGACCTTGCTGTAGCAATGGAGCGTGTCTCTGTCACTGCTCCCACCGCCGTGTCTGTGGGGTCAAAGGTCGACATCGTCTGTTCCTGGGACAACGGGGACAGTCCACCCCGTCATCCCGTTGTCCGCCTGACGGGTGGAGACGGGACGGAGAAGACCGGTCTGAAGCTGACGGAGACCAGCCAAAACCAAAAGAAAAGCACACAGCAAACAAACAAAAATTTGGAAAACAATGTTTAAAGATTACGATTCCCTTTTGCTTCGTTGGCCATATTCATGAGGCTACGTCACCACCCGTCACTGGTGAACGGTCGTAGGCTCAATGGGATTGTTACTGTTGCGCTGTCAATAGTTGCGATGTAACCAGACGTTGAAGTGACCCTCTGTTCCAGTGACAATTATGCATGGTTTCCGACCTTCCAAGTTTCAGATGTCACGCAGTTCGGACTCCTTCTGCTTGCTGCCGGCGTTGGCGACGTCTTTCTTCTCGTTGTCGTCGTCTCCGTCATGCTTGTGGTCGTGCTTAAGAGAATGCGAGGTAAGTCAAGTCAAGTCAGTGTACTTTAATCATCCCTCACACGGCAATTCAGCTAACTATTAAGGTCATTAACTGAAAAAAGGGTAAACTTGATCACATAGTATTTTGGATTAAAATTCACAGTTCTCTGTAAAGAGTTTTTGTGCTTGGTGTTAAGATGATAAAACCAGCAAATGAAAGAAAAAGCCTAAACGTTCTCAATAAAATAGTTATAAAACAGCTTAAGAATAGTTGGATCAGCATGAAAAGATTTCAGCTTCTGCAGCAGCTGGAGTCGCTGGTGTCCTTTCTTAGTGATGACCTCGATGTTAAGATCCCATTTCAGGGAGTCCTCAAAGATCGGTCCCAGGTATTTATACGAATGGACTATTTCCACCTTTTCATCGTGTATCTCGATCGCCCTGTCGGTGTGCCTCCGTCTCCTGATATCAGCTATCATCTCTTGAGGTTGGTTCACATTCAGCTCAAGGTACGACTCGTCACACCATTCTGTAAAGTCGTCACACCATTCTATAAAGTCACTGAGGGCTGCACCGTGACCATCTTGTGTTCACAGAAGGAGAGAAAGTAAAGCATTGTCATCAGCAAACCTAACCAAGTAACTGTTCTCTTGGTTACTGCGGCAGTCGTCAGTGTACATTATATAGAGAAGGGAAGAAAGAACCAGCCCTGGGGGGATCCAGTACAGGTGACAGCTCGCACTGAGGACAACATGTTCACAACACTTGTTGACACCTGTTTGTTAAAAAATCGACAGTCCACAAAACCAGGCCATGCTGAAGACTAAATCAACTTCTGAGCTAAAACACGAGGTTGCAGTGCATTAAAGGCGGAAGAGAAGTCAGCAAAGAGGAGCCGAGGCATGAGAGTGCTGCAGCTCCAAGTGCTTATACAACGTATCCACAAGTCACAGCCTGGCATCTTCAGCGCCCCTTCCTGCCCTGTGTGCAAACTGTAGTGGATCAAGCATGGGTTGAACAGCAGAGAGAATGAACGACGTCACAATCTTTTCGAGCGATCCTTTTCAAGCGATGTCAGCCAGGCAACAGGGGAGGAGATCATTAAGTTGTTTGGAACAGACCTTTTCGTGACTGGGATAACAGTGGACATTTTCTCAAGGAAAGGTACAAACTGTTGATCTATAGAAGTACGGAAGAGGTTTAGAAGAACGCCACTGAACTGATCAGCAGAAAATTTCAAAGTTCTGACATCAGTACCATCCGGGCCCGAATACTTATTCACATTAATCCTCTTTCAACAACGTGCTCACAACTTCTTCCTTAATTTCAATCTTTCTTTCAGGCAACAAAGACTGATCCACTCAATATTTCACTTAAAAGAACTCTGTCAGGTCTGCTAAAAAAATCAGGCCGTTCCAACCCAGTAAAACTGCATTCAGCTGATCTGGCAGATGACTGTAGCTTGACGCGACGTCAGAGACAAGTCTGTGCATGCACACAGAGAAGTTTCCCATCACACCCAACACCAGATACATGACCACACCTGACACAATGTCTATCAACGGCTTTTGTCGTCAGGCGGACCTGTGGCGCCCCCTCACCCTGCCCCAAACAACGGCAGACAAGCGGCACGTGCTGGGGGTGTGATCTTCCAACGAGCGCCACCTGCCGTCCATCTGAACCGTGATTCACAGCTGAGTGACGACCACATTTATCAGGATATCGAGGACGAAGAGGACACGCGTAGGCAATCTGTCTGCTGCCTGCCTGCCTGCCTGCCTGCCTGTCTGTCTGTCTGTCTGTCTGTCTGTCTGTCTGCCTGTCTGTCTATATGTCTGTCTGTCTGTGAGTGTGTAATAATAAATGAATGTGTGATGTGCCGGATCCCTCTATGATACATGTGTGAGGCTCAAAGCGTTAAACAGTCTGATATGTGTCTGACGGTGGTGATGTTGTTGTTCCTGCTTCTGGTGATGATAGTGACATTGTTGTGATGATGATGATGATGATTATGATGATGTTGATGATGATGGTGCTGGTGGTGATGGTGGTGGTAGTGGCGAAGATCATGATGATGATGGTGATGATGATCACATTGTGAAAGCGATTTCCGGCGTAACCCCGACGATGATAACGATGATGACGATGACGGCAGTACAAAGTGCGAGCCCTCTGACCTTGAACAGGTCTGAAATATCTGTTAAAATACAACAGACTGCTTCTACATCTGATCATGTGAATAAGACCGTTCCAAGATGTACCCCACCCCACCCCATAAACAACCTCCATGGGTACCGGTCGTGAAGCAACCTCCATGGGTACCGGTCATGAAACAACCTCCATAGGTACCGGTCATGAAGCTATAGCCATGGGTACCAGCCATGAAACAACCTTCATGGGTACCGGTCATGAAGCAACCTCCAGGGTACCAGTCATGAAGCAACCTCCATGGGTACCGGTCATGAAGCTATATCCATGGGTACCGGCCATGAAACAAGTAAGGTCCACTCTGCAGAGCTCTCAGAGACTGATGCTGTAGGTCTGGCGTAAGTCAGAATACAGCCTGGCATGTTTTGCCCACTGCCAGGAATTCCACACTTCTCATTTCTGCCTCCGTAGTCCATTCAGCTTCATTTCCTTCCATTCCTCTTTGACCACAGATGACGTATGACGGTAACAGTAGTGATTCAGAACACGGGACACCACGAATAAGCCTGCATTGAATCAGTTTAGCAATACATAATGATGACAGAAATGCGCATGGCTACAGAATTCCGCTACTGTTGGTTTCAGACGCACAGGACAACAGCAGGGCATCTGGTGCCGCGTCAAAGCCAGACAGCAAGTGTGATGGTGACAGCAACCACACCGTCACCTCTTCCTCGTCGTCCGACATTGAGTGGATTATTGGCAGCCTCCACACCCTCGTTTTCACGTCGTCGGTGTCAGGCAGCGACTGGGACGGTGACTGCCTCAGCACCATTGCCATCACCTCCTCACCGTCAGACAGCGAGTGGGACGGTGACTGCCTCAGCACCATCGCCATCGCCTCCTCACCGTCAGACAGCGAGTCGGATGACTACCTCCACCCCGTGCCGTCTGCCGCAGAGAGAGCCTCTGATGCTCACCAGACTGCCACTGCTTAGTCATCCTGTCACAGTCATGGGGTGACCCACACCTTCAGTGTAACATTGCTGCTGTCAGATCGGGTCACCCTGTCACGATCCAAGGGGTGACCCACACCTTCAGTATAACATTGCAGCTGTCAGTCACCCTGTCACGATCCAAGGGGTGATCCACACCTTCAGTGTAACATTACAGCTGTCAGATCGAGTCACCCTGTCCCAATCAAGGGGTGACCCACACCTTCAGTGTAACACTGCAGCTCTCAGACTTGGTCACCCTGTAACAGTCAAGGGGTAACCCACGCCTTCAGTGTAATATTGCAACTGTCAGCGTCACCATGTCACGATCCATTGGGTGACCCACACCTTCAGTGTAATATTGCAGCTCTCAGAGTCACCCTGTCACGATCCAAGGGGTGACCCACACCTTCATTGTAACATTGCAGCTCTCAGAGTCACCCTGTCACGATCCAAGGGGTGACCCACACATTCAGTGTAATATTGCAACTGTCAGAGTGACCCTGTCACGATCCAAGGGGTGACCCATACCTTCAGTGTAATATTGCAACTGTCAGAGTGACCCTGTCACGATCAAGGGGTGACCCACACCTTCAGTGTAACATTGCAGCTTTCAGAGTCACCCTGTCACGATCAAGGGGTGACCCACACCTTCAGTGTAACATTGCAGCTCTCAGAGTCACCATGTCACGATCCAAGGAGTGACCCACACAATATTGCAGCTCTCAGAGCCACCCTGTCACGATCTTCAGTGTAACATTACAGCTCTCAGACCGACTCATTCAAGTGTAACCTAAAAACATGTCTTTTCCCAGAACTGTAGACCTGCCGTGTTTTCTGTTCCGTGCTGCTGTCTTCATCCCTCTCAAGTCTCAGTTTGCTGCCCGTTTTAAGTCGCGTAAAAAAAAGAAAAAAAAAGAGAATGACTGCTAGCGTTCGCTTGAGCCTTGTTGTGTTTGGATCATGTAAAGTAAGCTTTGTGTAGTCAGTATGCTCATGTGTACGTGTGTGTGTGTGTGTGCGTGCGTGCGTGCGTGCGTGCGTGCGTGCGTGCGTGCGTGCGTGCGTGCGTGTGTGTGTGTGTGTGTGTGTGTGTGTGTGTGTATGTGTGTGTGTGTGTGTGTGTGTGTGTGTGTGTGTGTGACTACGGACAAGACTTTGCGCTTGATAAATACTTGAACTATTATCATAATAGGTTTGCTGCTGTTACTTAAAGTTCAGGCGACAGCATCATTGCCAGGATGTGGAATAGATCTGACCTCTGCTGACTTTGCCTGGTAGCAGGGCGCTGTTCACCTTGTGTTGGAAGGGATGTAGTTTATGAAGTAAGATGTTTAATGCCTTGTATCCTGTCTACGGGTATCGGGATTGAGTGTTTTTGGGTACCATCTCATTGTGGTCTTCACTGGAATGAAATATCAGACACATTAACTAAACAAGGGGCAATAAAAAATAATAAAAAATAAACGGTTCTGAAATATCACACAATAACCGACATCTTTTACTTCATGAGATTTCCTCAAGATCTGAAAAGACTGTGCATAAAGAACTTGAAAAATAAATAAACCTGCGATATCTTCTTGTTAAATGTATTTAGCAGGAGTAATATGGAAGCTCTGTCTAAATTCACGGAACACTAAATACTCACAGAACATGACGTGCATTTGTAAAAACGCCCTATCAGTTAACCACATACTACCTGAGTGTCAGTTAACCACATACTACCTGAGTGTCAGTTAACCACATACTACCTGAGTGTCCGTTAACCACATACTACCTGAGTGTCCTACAACCACAGAGTCATTTCAGAAAAATGGGTATGACTTTAATGCTTATACCAATGTAAGAGATATTTTGTATAATACTGAAGTTATTGCGTCTATTGTTAAATTGATTGTTCATAGTCATGCGGGTAAGTTAGTATAACCTACTAATGTATATAATTTTTATTTCTTCCGTTCTTTCGTCTTTTTCTTCTTTTTCTTGGGGGGTGGGGTGGGGGTGGGGGGGCTATTATCACCTTGCTGTGAACGGACATGAAATAAAACATTGCTTGTTTGATTGGAATGTCTTGTCTTCATCTGTTGGACAAAGGCTTCACTTTAAGTTCTACGCCCTACTGTGTGAAAGGTTTGGTTATTCAGTCCACACTTCTAAGATTCCGAGCCTGTTGCCAATCTTCAGAATCGGTCGATAGCTGCAACGTGTGAAGCGTTGTGTAAAATGTCGCCAACCACGGCATGACCCGCTATGTACGTTCAGTCTGTTGGAGTGAGATACAGCAGAGAACTCCAGCTGAATTTGTTTCTCCGTTACCGATCTAGCGAGTTGCTCTGTGAGGTCAAATCGCCTTTATTTGATGTCTGTGGTTTCCGAACTGATTTCACAAACATAATGCAACATTCCTGTTGACTTAGACACGAAATAGGTTGGAGGGAATATGTGTGTGTGTGTGTGTGTGTGTGTGCGGGGGGGGGGGGGGGGGGGGGGGAATCATTACGTCATGGCCATCTAAAATCAAACGATTTTGCAGTTTTTCTGATTTGCTATTGTTCCAGAAACTATATCTGCCATTCCTGCTACCAAAGACCTGCTAGACAAGACTGCTTTACTCCACCTGTCGGCTGACATTAGCATCACTTACCACGTGATCCTCTCAGTGCCGAGTTTATGACCTATCTTCACCCTGAAGTAAATCCTTATTATTTTCGTCAACCTTTGGAGCCTGAGAAAATCTTTTAATGTATTGGTTTAAACAATTGTATTAATGAAACCATGCCAACAGACAGTAACAGAATAGTTTGTAAACGCTCAAAATGACAACATAATATATAATTTGTTGGGTAGGCCAACACTTGATATTTTCTTTCTTCCTTTAATTTATTAATTGATCCATTTCAGAGGAGAGGTTTAGGACAAATGTAGCAATCAAAACAAATAAATAATGTGAGCTTGACACAAAACGAAACAAAACGAACTCAAAAATGTTATTTTACAAGGCTAGCAATTTAGGTTCATTCAAACCCTTATAACAACTAGTATATATATGGATGAGTAAAATGATGAGTAAAATAATAACAAGGCATCATTTATATACAAAATAAATATGAAACATCACTCACTTATACACGGGTAAACGGTCGATGAAAGTAGTAGGTTGGAAGTAGGCAACAACAAACGAGCCACAGCCAGAGATTCCTGGTTTATTTTTCGTTTCTTTCCTGATGGTATCTGCAGAGTCGGCTGATATCGCTTCTCGTCTTTTAGTGACGTCCAAAATACTAACACGTAAAACATACGTAAAAGAATGATTACAATTAAATGACGTCATAATCCTCCTCCACATTCAAGAAAGAGCTAGTGGCACTGACAGAGTGACATACAGAGTACAAGAACACAAACACAATGTGCAGATGCACTCGGTTACATCCCCCCTCCCCACCCCCCGCTCAATCACCACCAGCGTCCTTGCTGGTGAATTAACAGTAACATCATGCAAAGGCTACCAAGAGTTGAATTAACAAGTGCAGATGCACTCGGTTAAACATGTACAAGCGTACACCAGTAGATAAGCCAATAGAACATCTGATTAATTCATACCAACTACTAATAATGGAGAAGACACTAGGTCTCAAAACTACCAATCAATGCAATGGTAATGCCATCCTCTGAAGACTGTCTGTCTGTCTGTCTGTCTGTCTGTCTGTCTGTCTGTCTGTCTGTTTGTCCCTCTCTGTCTGTATGTTTGTTTCTATCTCCCGCCCCCCTCCTTCTGTCTGTCTGTCTGTCTGTCTGTCTGTCTGTCTGTCTGTCTGTCTCCCTTTCCCTATAAGTTCCCTGCACAGACGAGTTGTAAAGATAATCTTTCCAGATACAACGTTAACTACTGACCGGAAATTGAAACAGATGAGGAAAATGAGGCTACACAAACAAACGGAGTACAACAAGTGTTTCTTCGTGTACATTGTCCTTAACAGCGCAGTACCACAGTATGTATCTAACCTATACACACACCCTCCCTCACGTTACTCACCAGTATGTATCTAACCAATACACACACCCTCCCTCACGTTACTCACCAGTATGTATCTAACCCTATACACACCCTCCCTCACGTTACTCACCAGTATGTATTTAACCTATACACACACCCTCCCTCGCGTTACTTTCCAGTATGTATCTAACCTACACACACACCCTCCCTCACGCTACTCACTAATATGTATCTAACCTATACACCCTCCCTCCTTCACGTTAGTCCGCAGTATGTATCTAACCTATACAGATACCCTCCCTCACGATAGTCTGCAGTATGTATCTAACCTGTACACACACCCTCCCTCACGTTACTCACCAGTATGTATCTAACCTATACACACACCCTCCCTCACGTTACTCAAACTCTCAGGAACCAGTGTGACCACCAGACAAGGGTTCAGAAGCTGAGGCAGTTTGTCTGATTATCCAGTGACGGTGAGGATGAGACTCACATGAGACGATTATAATTATGCAGGTTTGAGACTATTGCATTGGACAGGGCCACATACCACGCTTACAGCCACCCTGAATTGTCGCGGTGTTCACCAGGTCCACGCTTACTGCCACCCTGAATTGTCGCGGTGTTAACCAGGTCCAGGCTTACTGCCACCCTGAATTGTCCCGGTGTTAACCAGGTCCAGGCTTACTACCACCCTGAATTGTCCCGGTGTTAACCAGGTCCAGGCTTACTGCCACCCTGAATTGTCCCGGTGTTAACCAGGTCCAGGCTTACTGCCACCCTGAATTGTCGCGGTGTTAACCAGGTCCAGGCTTACTGCCACCCTGAATTGTCGCGGTGTTAACCAGGTCCAGGCTTACTGCCACCCTGAATTGTCCCGGTGTTAACCAGGTCCAGGCTTACTGCCACCCTGAATTGTCCCGGTGTTAACCAGGTCCAGGCTTACTGCCACCCTGAATTGTCCCGGTGTTAACCAGGTCCAGGCTTACTGCCACCCTGAATTGTCCCGGTGTTAACCAGGTCCAGGATTACTGCCACCCTGGATTGTCCCGGTGTTAACCAGGTCCAGATCCGAGAACTTCGGGTGGATGAAGCTCGCCTGCATGCGTAGTTACAGTCTTCCCACTGGACCCATAGCACTCCCAGCTCTGGCATGGGGCGGTCAGGGCTAGGCTGGAGATCCCGCGTGACTCTGGTGGGATTCGAACCCACGACCTTCCGACTCACATTCCACGGCGCTAATCACGGGGTGCGTTGGGGGTGGCGTGTGGGGGATGGGGTGGTGCGTGGGCGGGGGGCGGGGGGGGGGGGGGGCGGGGGAGGCAGTACTGGAGCAGATTGTATTGATACCAGCTGTCCATGAAGGTGTCTCCATGATCTACATCTGTACCGTGTGTCCATGAAGGTGTCTGCAGGATCTACATCTGTACCGTGTGTCCATGAAGGTGTCTCCATGATCTACATCAGCGGGTGACGGAGGTGCGGCAGGTGGTGTCTCAGAAACTGTCCGCGCTTGCTCGGTGCAATGCCAGCAACGTCTTGTGCAATACCTCACATATATATCTACAGTACAAAGAGTATTGACACTCGCCCTGACCTCAGCCTGCACACGGCCCCCTGGGCGTCAAACGAAATCTCCTTTACAGTTATTTAAAACCGGTATCTCTGGCTGTAGGCCTTCAGCCCGGTGTCATGTCATGCACTGCAGCCAATGAATAGAACCCCCCTCTCTCTCCTCTCCCCCCCCCCCCCCCCCCGCCTTCCCTCAGCTTTGTGAAGCCCCGAGTGACGTTCCGCTAAACTGAGGGCTGGGATCTGACTTTGTAAAGCTCTGAGTAATGCTCCGATGTTGGAAAGCTGACACCGAGCTAACAAGGACGCCCTTCACCCTGTTGTTAACGTCACACGACATGGGCCGTGAGGTTACCGCCTTGTAGATAGGGCTGCCAGTATCGTATTGTACTGTTTGTTTGATAACCTGATCTGATCAATCAGTCAGTCAATCAATCAATAATCTCTCTCTCTTTCTCTCTCAGATCACAGGAATTTTGGTTTGATGACGTTATAAAATAAGGGGTTCACTGTAGTCACTTCTTTTTAGACTTTTAAGTGAAAAGACAACGCCCGAGCTGTCGCCGGGTCGGGACAAACACCCCGACAAGGCAACGCCCTGATGGATAACTATTGTTAGTAGCCAGCTCATGATAGGTTTCAACATAATAATCTTATATTTTATTTATAATGCGCCTGTCCCAGTTCTGCAAAAACGAGCTTCAAGCACAGTACAGCTTCACATATCAGGTTCAATACATGGCAAAGAAATACATGCAATAAAAAATAAAAACAACAACAAAATACAGTATCTAGTTAATACAGTTGCATCTGACATGACAAAGATTATGACCAACTGATTTTAAAATTTAGTTTCAAGTAAAAATCGTAATACTGTAATAATTTAAAGCATACACGGACTAACTTAATTAATTTTGATTAATTAAAAAATCACTAGCAGTTCAACAGTAAGAAAATAAAATAAAACAAACTTTTTTTTTCTTTTCTTTTTTTTTTGAAAATCTAGTTTCTTAAATTTATGTCACTTAAACAAGGTTTCAAGGTTTTATTGAGCTTTCGGCCCCTGGGGGCTAGAATCTAAGTTACGTTGGCACACGACATTCCTTATGAACAAGTACATGAGTTCTACTAATACATAACTACCACACTTTATATATAAAAAATAAATAAATGCTCAAACACAAATCAAAGTTGTTATAAATATGTAAGGCTAAGGCGTAAAAATTAACTCTTTCTTCTTTTTTTTTCTTTTTCGTTATTG
This sequence comes from Alviniconcha strummeri, assembly GCA_963584105.1. Taxonomy (NCBI): domain Eukaryota; kingdom Metazoa; phylum Mollusca; class Gastropoda; family Provannidae; genus Alviniconcha; species Alviniconcha strummeri. The sequence continues at coordinate 4,150,944 of OY757557.1, forward strand.
GCTTAACCAAAATAACTGAAGAATACAACTAATAAATTTAGCAAGCTTGATATTCTTAGATTTTGACGTCATATTCGTGAGACTACAAAATTTGGGCACGTTGGGATGATGTGTATAATATTATCAAAATACTTAGTACGGTTTCTCTTGACATTTTCGTTGGAACAATTAAGCAAATAGAGAAATTCATCTCCTACCTCACCACTGTCACAAACAGTACATATTCTTTCATCCCTTGGAATACCTAACGATCGTCTTTGCTGGATTGGCAGTCTGTGATTACTAAGTCTAAATTTCAATACTCTTTGTCTTAGGATAGATGGGAGATAAGTTAGATATTTCTCAAAGCAAAATTTCTTTTTAAATAAACGATAATTACTACTAACACTATTTTCTGCTACTCTGCTTTGCCATTCTTGTATAAAACAAACAAAATGACATGGTAATAAACTTGCTAACATTATTAAGATCATCAACTAAAACAGTAAAAAGAAAAAGCAGCCCCATTAACTAATAACATCCAAGACACTGCAAGTTTTTTCAGATACCTAAGTAAGACAGTAAAAATAAAACAGCAAGTAAAGACAATCATTCGTGCGTACGCGCTACACAGGATATACAGATATACAGGAAACTGTCAGCTTTGCTCAACACCCTTGTGGGTCTGACTGTGAAAGTCATCAGTACAGATGCTTTTGAAGAGGAACGTTTCCAGATTGGATTTGAAGGAGGGGAGACTTGGGGCATCACGTAGAGGTTTGGGGAGGGAATTCCAGGTCACAGGTCCTATGTATGAGAAAGTACGCTTTCCATATTTGTTGAGTTTGATGCGTGGAACAGTCCATGAGACCAGCATCTGCAGAACGCAGAGAGTGGGAAGGCTGACAGACAGAGAGAAGATCAGATAAGTAAGCAGGAGCAGATGAATCTCTGCTACGATAGCACAGGGTGGAAATCTTGTACTCAATCCGAGCTCGGACTGGCAACCAGTGCAGAGATCTGAGCAAAGGCTTTGCATGGTCTCGCCCTCGTCTGCCAAGGACAAGACGAGCTGCATTGTTTTGTACTCTCTGCAAGCGATCCAGCCTATTTTCCGGGAGACCTGCCAGAAACGAGTTGCAGTAGTCCAACCTTGACAGAACGAAAGATGAAATCAGCTTCTTTGTTGTATCAACATTTAGGTGGCGCCTAAGATGTCCTATTCTGCGTAATTCTAGAAAGACAGATCTGCAGAGAAGGTTGACATGTTGATCCATGGAAAGACTGCTGTCAAGACAGACCCCTAGGTTTCTAACTTTGTAAGAGAATGGTATAGTGGAACCAGACAGAGCCAGAGAAGAGGTTTGTGGGACAGACTTAAGCTTTGCTTTAGTTCCAACAAGCATAATCTTCGTCTTGTCGTCATTCATTCTCAGTCAGTTGCAAGCCATCCAGTCTCTCACAGATTCTGCACAAGACTGGATGTCCAGCAGCAGTTTAGCAAAGTGCTCAGAGCTGGAAGATTTGTGCAGCTGCATGTCATCTGCAGATAGGTGGTACAATGTGTTGTGCTGCTTAATGACATGGCCCAATGGCGTGATGTACATGGTGAACAGTACTTGGCCCAACACAGAACCTTGAGGTACACCATACTTCAACACCGTAGGCTGGGACGCCCTGCCTCCAGCCAACACTGTCTGGTTACGTTCAGTCAAATATGACTCGAGCCATCGCAGCACTACACCAGATATGCCAAAGGTCAGCCTTAGTCTCTTTAGCAGTGTATTGTGATCAAGCGTATCAAACGCTGCTGACAGGTTCAGGAGTGACAGAATGGAAACAGATCCTTGCTCACAGGCCATGAGCAGGTCATTTGTGACTTCTAACAACAAGATTTCAGTCCTGTGGTCTGCTCTGTATGCTGACTGAAATGGCTCAAGAGTGTCTGTGGCATTCAGATGGTCAGACAGCTGTTGAAGGACAAACTTTTCAAGAATCTTTGAAAGGAAGTGTAGGCTGGAAACAGGGCAATAGTTCTTAAGCACATTTCTGTCTAAGTTGTGCTTTTTTTAGAAGGGGGGGGGGGAGCACAATAGCTTGCTTGAAGGGGCAGGGGGGGGGGGGGGGACAATACCAGACACAAGGGACTCACTGATGATGGCAGTGATGGTGGGGATCAAATCATCAAGACACTCATGCACTAGGCATGTCGGGACAGGGCCAAGCATGCATAACTTCTCTGGGGCTTTAAGGATGATGTTCTTCACTTGCTGCTCTGTCACAAGAGAGAAGGTTTGAAGAGTGGGACCACAGAAGACCGAGAAATCAGGCTGTCTAGACGTAGCATCAAGCTCATCCCTCAATCTCTGGATCTTAGTCGAGAAGAAATCTCCAAACGTATCTGGGTGATCAACAATGGGGATGGAGCTTGGGAGGATGCTGTCCTTCTTCTTGCCCGACAACTGATCTGTGATGTGGAAGAGATCTTTGCAAGAAGAACTGCTCTCGATCTTGTTGCACACGTAGTTCTTCTTTGCTTGCAGGAAGAGTTTCTTCACCTTCTCGCGGATGTGGATGAAGATTTGTCTCTACACAGTAAGTCCTGACTTTCTCCAGCGCCGTTCAGCACTTCTTCGTTGTTGCTTCGCCTCCTTGGTCTGCACTGTAAGCCAGGGTGCGGAGGGACGGTCAGTGATGCGACGATGTCTAAGAGGGGCGTGTTTGTCAAGGACCTCTCGCAGACCAGAGTTGTAGCTGTGAAGGCGGTCAGAGCTGTCAAGTTGAAGGGCACCAACATCTGCCTTGAAAGCATTTAAATTGATCCTTCTAATGTCACGCGAGGAAACATCGCGGGTCTCACGGGCTGGTTTCCTAAGGCTGAAACTAAATGACATGACAAAATGGTCTGAGAGTAGCTTATCAACCACTTCTATGTCCTGGATGCTGATGTCCTCACTTGCAATCAATCGGTCCAGTGTGTGCCCTCTGCGGTGGGTTGGAACGCTGATGTGTTGGACGAGGTGAAGGGTTGGAGAGAGTGACTTCAGTGATTTCACGTTGGGGTCAGAGTCGGAGTCAAAATGAAGGTTGATGTCGCCAAGCACGACCAGTTTCAGACTCCTGGTGGCAAGATCTTCCAGCAGTTCAAGAAATTCCGACATTAACTTGGTGGTTTTCAGCCGATTCTTTTTGCTGGGTGGGGGTCTATAGAGGCAAAAGACAGTAAGAGACCGGTCAATGTAGTTCACCTGGGTCTCACAAGATTCAAATGACTCAGCACCGTGCTCCTTACTTGAAATGGTGACACAGTTGTGAAGAGTGTCACGTACAAGACTGCTATTCCACCTGCTGGGCGGCCTTTGCGTGGACAGGAGTGAATTACAAACCCAGGGGGAATCAACTCTTGCAGTTTGATTTCGTCACCCACAGCCTTAAGCCAAGTCTCGGTGAGGAAGACGAGACCAGCGTTGCTCTCATCAATGAGATCCGACAGTTCAGTGGTCTTGTTTCTGCAGGACTGGGCGTTCAGGTAGAGAACCTTGAAGCGCTGAGACAGCTCCTGGAGGTGAGGCTGGCAGCTGATCCTGGTCAGGTTGGAGGTGTTCATGCCTCCCGTGTTGCCCCATTTCTCTCCACCAAGTGATGCAATGACAGCTGTCCCTCCTGACCCAGCCAGGCTGGGATCAACAGGCCCCGATAGCCTGGTGATGAGGACAGGAATGCTGGTGCCAGCAGTTTTGGGCTCAAGATGGGACATGGTCTTTGGCTGGGAGGGGCGAGGGGGTGGTGGCAGAGAGAAGGGAAGGGGTAGTAGTAGAATTGGGGGAGGGGGTAGTGGTGGGGAAGGGGGAGGGAATGATGGTGGAGGGGGTGGTGGTGGGGATGGGGAGGGAGTGGTGGTGGAGGGTGGTGGTGGTAGGGATGGGGGAGGGAGTGGTGGGGGAGGGGGTAATGGTGGGGAAGGGGGAGGGAGTGGTGGTGAGGGGGTGGTGGGGATGGAGAGGGGAGTGGTGGTGGAGGGGGTGGTGGTGGGGATGGAGAGGGAGTGGTGGTGGAGGGGGTGGTGGTGGGGATGGAGAGGGAGTGGTGGTGGATGGGGTGGTGGTGGGGATGGGGAGGGAGTGGTGGTGGAGGGGGTGGTGGTGGGGATGGGGAGGAAGTGGTGGTGGAGGGGGTGGTGGTGGGGATAGGGGAGGGAGTGGTGGTGGAGGGGGTGGTGGTGGGGATGGGGAAGGAGTGGTGGTGGAGGGGGTGGTGGTGAGGATAGGGAAGGGAGTGGTGGTGGAGGGGGTTGTGGTGGGGATGGGGAGGGAGTGGTGGTGGAGGGGGTGGTGGTAGGGATGGGGAAGGGAGTGGTGGTGGAGGGGGTGGTGGTGGGGATGGGGAGGGAGTGGTGGTGGGGAGGAAGGGTGTACAGGTGTCTGGTCTCTATGATGGAACAGAGACACTGATAGTGCCACTCTGGATAGCGTGGTGGGGGGGGGGGGGGGGGGCTGGGGGCTCACCGCAGACTGAGGCGCTGTGTGGAGAGGGTGGGAGTGCCAGAGGCGATGCAGTTGTCCTGCACGGGCACCTCTCTGCGTGGGCCGCCTGCTAAGGATGCCAAGGGAGACAATCCTGTGGTGCAGTGCTAGAGCCAGACTGGGACTGCTTGCCTGAGCAGACAACCTGTTCCATACCGACTGTAGTCCAAGTGTATTCATTTTGATCACAGTCTCATACACCTGTGTTTCTACAGAGAATTGGGTTGATGTCAGTGATGAAGGGGGCAGTGGGGAAGGTAGGAAACAGCTCACAAAAGCAGGTGTGGTCACTGAGTCAATCAAACTGGCCAGGCCAGTGACAGCCCAAAACAGTGCGAGTTCGTGAGTAGATCTCATGGATGCAGAATTCTAGTTGTACAGTACAAACTGAAAAAGGTTGAAGACTTTCAGCCTAAAAGAATTGATGGAAGTTCCTGTTGGATCAACACATAAAATACTCCACTGGAATCACACAACTTAGACAAACAATCTGGAACAATCTCGGCAATGCACACTATGTAATACAGCAGAAAACACTCAAAACTGTGAGAGGTCTCAAATATGCAGCCTACAGGCGCAGCGAACACTACTCAATATCCTTCATTCACCTCCTGAGTTTGTAGCCATTGTAGATTGTGTACTTATTACGCTTTCTGTCTTCTTCTTGCATGTGCTTTCTCTCTCTCTCTCTCTCTCTCTCTCTCTCTCTCCTCTCTCTCTCTCTCTCTCTCTCTCTCTCTCTCTCTCTCTCTCTCTCTCTCTCACACACACACACACACACACACACGCACACACGCACGCACGCACGCACGTACGCACGCACGCACGCACTCCCCCCCCCCCCCCCACACACACAGAGAGTCGATTCACAATCAAAGTGGATAAACATACTGGGAAACCATGCTGACATTTTTGAAACACTTCTGTCATTATAGGGAAAGGTCAAAGGTCAGTCGTTTAGAAATCGGAATTTAACGTCCTGTCAACCGCACAGAGTGACCCTTGTGTGAGCATGTACAAGATAACACAAGCACGGCTGTTCCCAGACGCCTCTTTAGTTAAAGCCAGTGCCCCAGAATCTAGGTCAGCTACGCAGGTGGCCCCACTTGAGATATCCAATAGCTGAGCGGTCCGGCCACGGACATGCTGCTGCTGCTGCCAGCAGTAAATTATAGCAGCCGTCTTTCACCCCCTCCCTTTCCCAGCACCATCTCACCACAGAGTTGTACAGCAGGCCATTGAAAAGTTCTTATTTTGAAGTTTACACAGACACCAAATACGTTTGTTGCAATAGTTTTAGTTTTCATGCAGCAACAAAACCATTTCATGCAAAAATCACACAAAACATCACATTGTGCACAGTACACACACAAAAAGTACGAAACGTATGCGATTATTGTGAGTGCTGCTTTTTTCTCAACAAAACAACATATATACATCACAACATCAATATATCTGCTACAGGAAGCACTCATTTAAAATCAGGCCCAACTCTCAAAGAAAAACTCACAGGGGGTGTAAACTGAGTATACCATTTTGGCAAGAGGGCCTTTCATGCAAACTATGAAAATGTGCACAGTACACACATAAAACGTACAAAACAAAGCAACATTGAAAAACAGCAAACATGCATCACAACATCAATATGTTCACTACTGGAAACACTCACTTAAAATACAGAAAGCACCGTGTACACTCAGCAGCCCACAAGTTAAAAATTAGAAGCAGCCGGCTAGTACTGACCACTGATGGTACTGACCTAGATACCACTGATAGAGCAGCTATCGGGGGAGCTAAAAATAGCTCAGCCAGTGAGCCGCTAAAGCGCCCGATTTTAAGCCTGTGGAACAGCCGTGCAAGATAACTGACCCTGGTGTGAGCATGTACAAGATAACTGACCCTGGCGACCCTGTGTGAGCATGTACAAGATATCTGACCCTGGTGTGAGCATGTACAAGATAACTGACCCTGGTATGAGCATGTGCAAGATAAATGACCCTGGTGTGAGCATGTACAAGACAGCTGACCCTGGTGTGAGCATGTACAAGATAACTGACCCTGGTGTGAGCATGTACAAGATAACTGAACCCGGTGTGAGCATGTACAAGATAACTGACCCTATTGTGAGCAAGTACAAGATAACTGACCCTAGTGTGAGCATGCATACCATCTTAACCCTAAACTAAGATCCTGGTTCCAGAAGCCCTTTTGTCCCTACAACAAGAGTGTCTGGCACTAAACAAAAACAGGTCTGGCCCTGCCGGCCGGTCAACTGATACGCCGGTTGACCTGGCCAAGCGCCTGTCAAACATGGGCGAACTGTTTTGGGAAGTTCTAAACATGTACATCTGGATGCATGCGCTGCCTTTCCATTGAGATCGTCTCTCAGTTTTTATTCAAGTTCCAGAAATTGTTTGGTCGGAACTCGCGTAGAGCCTGTAGTCTATGTACACAACCGCCATTTGCAGTTGCGAGGTAACGCAGCTATCCTCATTAAGCCTTTTTCTTTTTTTACAAGCTTTAAGTCCGAACTCAAACAATATATATATTAGACTGAGAGATGTGCCGCTCTTCATCAGTTGATCCCTTAGGTGGCCACAGCCAGGTCGTTGCTTACACTGCCACTCTAAGGGTCTGATACAGAGGAAAAACCGTAAAAACAAAACAAAACAAAAACAAAACAACAAACACCACCCCGGCAACAGGCAACATTAACCTGTTAAAACTACTGGGAGGAGGGGGTGGGGGGGGGGGATTACAGTGTGACACAGAGCAAGTGTTAGGCGTATTCATATTAAGTTAATGTTTAGATATCATTCAGTATGACTATGTGTGTTGTACTTCTAGTGTATATTATATCTAATGTAATATAACACAGACGAAGTATTTTAAATGAAATCAAGCAAATCTTTGTTGTTCACATCTCTCTCTCTCTCTCTCTCTCTCTCTCTCTCTCTCTCTCTCTCTCTCTCTCTCTCTCTCTCTCTCTCTCTCTCTCTCTCTCTCTCTCTCTAACTAAAAAACATGCTTGGACTTTGTTATACCCTCTCTACATGACACCATACTAAGTCCTTCCTGCACGGTGCGGTACACAGGAGTCATAGAGAGCCTTTCTCTCTCTCTTTCTCTCTCTCTGGGTCATTCTCAGAAACTGTGTACCAATACTGTGACATAGGTACCAAAAAATATAAATGCTTTAAAACTCCTAATATGTAAGTTACTTCTTACAACCTATTGCATGTGAGGAATTGAAAGGGGAAAAAAAAAAGATAATCTGCACTATTTACTCTACGTTCAACTTTAGTCAGACTGTTGGTGAAATGGTCTTTGTAAGTTTTGAAGTTGAAAAGACGAGAATATTTTTAGTTCAGTCAGTAGTTCGTTGGTGCTGGGTCTTCATGCGGTCGTGGGGTGCAGCAGTCTCCTTTCCCGTGTGAAGGATGGTTCCAATTAGCGGCGGTCAGTTCGCCGAGCTGTAGACAACACTGAGCCTCCCTGTACATGCAAGGGCATGGAAGAGCTGCCTTCCCTATTCTGTTACAAATTCTTCTTTTATTCCAGATTCTGGGCCACCGATGCCGTATTAGGTATAAAAGACCCTCCATTTTAATCCCCCGCACCACTTGCCCTCACAGAAGTTTAAGGACCGTGTGTCCTCTTTTGCCAGTCACTTTGCCCAGCCTCCAGGTCAGTCTGCAAGTCTCCAAGTCAAACTAGTGTTTTGGCTCAATTTAATCCACATTCAACAGGTTGCTTTGACTATCTTTTACCTTCCTAGTTCCTGAATGATGTTTGATTGTTGTTTGATTGTTGTAGTTTCTATGGTTTGAGATCTAGCGTCGCTAATGTTTTTCAGTTATTCTTCACGTTCGCTTAAATGAATAAGTACAGGGGCCAGCTTCGTGGTAGCCACGAGTTGTTTCAAATATATGGGTTATAACACTTGTTTTCATTTCATGATTGCTGTGTTGAATCTTAAACTGTGTTTCGCTACAGATGTTCTGACTGAGAGGTCAGGTTCGTTATCCGAGCCTGGCTCCATTTTTTCCATTCTAGTTCCTTTATTTTACTGATAAGATAAAGCCTGTTCCGCGTATCCGCGATTAACAGGCCGTTCGACTTTTCTATTTAATATTATGTGAAAAGGCCAGCTCCGCGATAGTCCGCGATTAGCTTTTTGACTTTTCCATAAATAATTCTCTTGTGTATTCCATCTTCCACTATCCCGGACTTGGAAGATACCTTACAGTTTTCTTCTATAATTCAATGTAAGACCCTACTGAGAAATTATAAAGTGAGGCGATGTTTTTGGTGATACACCGGTTGTGAACTGTCTTTTCACAGGTTTGTAGCTCAGACTTTCGTAACCCGCACGAACGATTTTGTGTTGACTTAATTGTTGTTTATGTTAAATTCTCAGGTAATGAGACAATCAGATAAAGTTTACCTAGCTATATCAGCTGGCTTAGCTGGCTTTTCGAACCTTTGTGCCTTCTAATCTCTTCTTTTGTCTGCTTATGATATGCTTGTGACTTACGTTTTTGATTCAATAATATTTGGAACTTTCATTCTCCACTTGAATTCGAGTTGAAAGTGAGGTGGGAATTGAGCGAGAAAAAATAGAACGATTTTGTGAGTGAGTGTGGATGTGTGTGTGTCAGTGTGTATGCTGGATCACTTCCTGATACTGATAGTCATGAGATGTCACGTGCAAGTAATTAACGCAGACATGTTTATAACCTAACCTGCTAGTGTTCTCAGTTGTGTGGCCATAGAATCGCTCGACGACATTTGATCCCTTCACGCACTAGAGATGTTACAATAATACTGAGGCAGCAGTAAATTTTTATTTTGGTACATTCGTCTTTAACATCGTAATGAAGAAGACACCGTTTCAGTTTTCCAGTTGCGAGTGAAACGGAAGGTCGAATTTCCGACTTTTGACCTCGATTTAAAATAAAAGCAATCTTGCTGTTTCAAGTAAATGTTTTAACTGAAACTAATATGCCCGAAAAATATTATGTTAGTCCATGACGGTCATTTTTGTGCTAGTTTAAAAAAAAAAAATCATCATCCCTCCAAACATACCAGATTAAAAAAAATCTCACTTCTACAAGTTCTTGAATTTCTGATCACAATCTACGAGCTACAACTTTGTTAATTGTTTGTTTATGAGTATATTTTGAACTGTGAATCACTAATGTCCTTTTTCATTAATTATTTATTTGTATTTGATTCTGGTATGTCCAGTATGGTTGACTTGATGATAGTGTCAAGTTACTACTTATGAGCTGATTCACCTTTATTGCACTGTGTACTTGTGTATGTGCCAGTGTGGCTGTGTGCACTTTCATGTATGTTTGTTAGCTGTGTATGTAGGGGGGTGGGGTGGGGGGTGGGGGGAAGTGAGGTGAGACAATGTTATGTATTCATATTAAGTACATATTTTTCTTATTTTTTTCTTTAGAAAGTTAGATGTGTCACAGAGGAAATAAAATTCTGATACATATATCTATAGCTGTGAACAAGAGTGAGACAGAGAAAACGTCATACGGTATTCATATTAAGCTTCTTTTTTCTTTTTCTTTTTTTCTTTAGCTGTATTAAAGAAAAATTCGGTTATTTTTCACACACACACACACACACACACACACACACACACACACACACACACACACACGCACGCACGCACGCACGCACGCACGCACGCACGCACGCACGCACGCACGCACGCACGCACGCACGCACGCACGCGCACGCACGCACGCACGCACGCACGCACGCACACACACACACACACACACACACACACACACACACACACACACACACACACACACACACACACTCAATGTAGTGTCTCTGTAGAGAGAGAAAACAATTGAAACCAGACCGAGGAGCAGAGCGCTCCAGCATGAGTCAAAGGGACTGAAACGTAAATTGTCTCCCTTGTGCGTTGTCTCTCTGGAGAGATTGAGAATCGGTTGTTGTTTTTGTGTGCGTTTTTTCTTGAAGTTATGCCCTGTCAACCAAGATTACTATATCTGCGCGAATATATAGAGAGGAGGGGGGGGGGGGGGGGGGGGGGGACTCACGAAATACAATGGCAAACGTTAACATCTGAAAAGTGAAATTTATAGGTCTTCATATTTGATCACGTATTGATCATGAATGAACACACACATACACGTACACACTGACAGGTAAAGCCGAAACACACGCATGAGACCCAAGTTAAGCGAACAACTCTAAAGTGTGGTTCCTTCTTTGGCTTAGTTAACTTTAGTCCAGCTCCGGAACCGTGGTCGCTGGGTTTGTATATATACAACCGGCAATGTGGTTGGTGTCGCGGCCCCCCGGCCCTCGGCCATCCGGCCTACGGCGTCGCTGCTTGTTTCTGCTGTGGGTAATCTTTATTACTAACAAATGTCAGTCATCTTAGGGCTGGGCTAGTTTAGGCTTTAACAGAGGAAATGAAGAGGCGTTAAGACGACATGATGTACAAGATAACTGACCCTGGTGTGAGAATGTACAAGATAACTGACCCTGGCGTGAGCATGTGCAAGACAATTTACCCTGGTGTGAGCATGTACAAGATAATTGACCCTGGTGTGAGCATGTACAAGATAACTGACCCTGGTGTGAGCATGTACAAGATAACTGCACGGGTGTGAGCATGCACAAGATAACTGACCCTGGTGTGAGCGTGTACAAGATAACTGACCCTGCTGTGGGCATGTACAAGATAACACAAGATAATTGACCCTGGTGTGAGCATGTACAAGGTAACCGACCCTGATGTGAGCATATACAAGATAACACAAAATAATTGATGCTTAAATCACGCAGTTTTAAACTTTTTGCTTTAAAGAATTTGATCAAATGACAACACAGACAGTGAGCGCTTCCCCCCCCCCCCCCCCCCCGCCCCCCCGTTATAATTTATAAACCTGTTTCGATCCAGAAAGTGGCAAAGCGTGGTTTATATTCTTGTTCTTTGCTTGCCTGACACGATGTCACTGCTGACATTGTTTTCACTACAAGGAGCACTTCAAGAAACACTCTGTGGGGACTAACGCCCACTCCCACGGTACTACTGCTGAACACTTCATGAAACACTCCCACGGTACTACTGATGAGCACTTCATGAAACATTCCCACGGTACTACTGCTGAGCACTTCATGAAAGTTATTCTGATCAAACCAACAGTGAAACACAACGGGGGTACACAATCTGTATTTTTTATATTCACAACAACTTTGATTTATGTTTGAGAAGAGCTCAAGTCTAAGAGTTCTTGTCTAAAGCTCTTTCTGGCGAGGAGTTTGTGCCAGTAGATCTCGAGGCGGACTCGAGTGACAGCCATACTAACATCTTCATTTTCATCACTGGGATCCGTGCAACCAGTAGAATAAAACTTTTTTTCTTTTTTTCTTTTCTTTTTAACTGTGTTTAGATTATTCTTGCTTTGCTGTTGCGACAGAGAATGGTATGTCATATGACTCTATGGATTATTTATCTGCCGAATACACATCCTAAGCTTTCTAAGAATTTATATGTTTGTTGTATTATTCCTAGTAGTTTATTTACTCCTTTTTTATATTTTAAACGGGCGAAAACCGTGTGTCTGTCTACAGGAGCCGAGCGCGTCATTTTGTGGCGTCTTGAATGAGTTCTAATGTGTAACGTGTTGTTGTAATGTATTATTGGTACTTAGGTACTTGTTTACAGGGAATGTATTGTGTCAATGTAACTCTGCTTTCTAGCCCCCAGGGGCAAAAAGCTCAATAAAACTTTGAAACCTTGTTAACACAGTACTTCATTGTCCCTTGTGGAAATTCCGATCGCCGTACCCGAGTAAGGAACAGCAGCCGCAAGAGTAGTGTTACCCATTCCTACGTGTGTAATATGTTCGTGTGTCCAACAGTGGTACGGCTGCCAGTTCAGTTTAGTTTAAGGTTGTATCTATACGCTCGGAAAAGCCCATATGCGCTGCACCCCGTCAAAT
>OY757557.1:4163654-4166154 GCA_963584105.1 Alviniconcha strummeri
TTGTGTTTTCAATTAAATTTTATTGTTTTATGATGATGATCATTATCCTAATCGTCATCATCATCATCAGTTTTGACTGCCGCTCTCTGACAGCCGAGTGAAGTGTTGGGTTTCACGGCCCAACGTTTGTTTGTGTCACAGGGCAGTTGTAGTGCCGCATGTGACTGTTTCTGTACCGCTCTACAGCACTGACACACGAACTCAGCCAGAGCACCATGACTGTATAGAACAGGTCATGATGACAGTGTGTAGGCATGGTGACTGTTTCTGTACCGGTCTACAACACTGACACAAGAACTCAGCCAGAGCACTATGACTGTATAGAACAGGTCATGATGACAGTGTGTAGGCATGGTGGCTGTTTCTGTACCACTCTACAACACTGACACACGAACACAGCCAGAGCACTATGACTGTATAGCACAGGTCATGATGACAGTGTGTGTATAGCCTTGGTGACTGTTTCTGTACCGGTCTACAACACTGACACAAGGACATGACTGTACAGAACAGGCCGCTCTACAACACTGACACAAGAATATGACTACAGAACAGGCCTTTCTACCACACTGACACAAGAATATGACTGTACAGAACAGGCCGCTCTACAACACTGACACAAGAATATGACTACAGAACAGGCCTTTCTACCACACTGACACAAGAATATGACTTACAGAACAGGCCGGTCTACAGCACTGACACACACACAAATTATAGATATAAGCCAGAGACGTTGCACTGACTATATACAAGCCTTAATGACACAGTATAGGCTACTTGCTGACACAGTAATTATATGTAGTATTCATAATTCATTTATGCTTTTTCCCCAAAGCGGAGTACATAACCCTTTACAAAGCAAAGAACTAAAAGGGGTTGTTTTTCAACTACCGCACGCACGCACGCACGCACGCACGCACGCACGCACGCACGCACGCACGCACGCACACACACACGCACGCACGCACGCACGCACGCACGCACGCACGCACGCACGCACGCACACACACACACACACACACACACACACACATATATATGTTGCCGGGGTGGTGGTTTGAATTTAGATTTTCTTGCCACTGGCAGGTTCGTTCATACCGCACTGACTGAACACTGAACACCAACACTGATGGTCCGTGGCTTTTGTTTATTGCAGTTGTAGTTGTTAGAGTTGTTGATGTATGTTTTTTTTTTTTTTTTTTTTTTTTTTTTTCAACCTGTACAAGAAAAGAAGAAGAAAAATGTCAGAACAACTTGCCAATCAGCATTATATCAGCCGTATAAAATAACAGCAATACTAGATAGAAGACTCCTTCAACAACCTTCAAGACAAACACTGGGAACAGTAAAGTATCTGACACAAGGTAACTGCTGAAAACAATTCAGGTCAATACATTCAATACTCCTACAAGGAACAATGTGGACCACGATATACTTTCAACTATAATAGCAGGCACAAGTTTACAAAGCCTACTTCACCGCCGCATGGACCATGATTAGAACGCCAAACAAATTAAATGACAAAATAATAGAATGAATACATAAGACAAACAAGTAAATGAGCCATGAAATTAAACCTATCAGATACCAAAGAAGAAATACCAATATCACATTAAAAACACTGGCTAGATGCTCATACCTTATCAGTTTGATAAAGGCCGTCCCCCAAAAGTAGTTAGGGCATGGATGGTTGATGATCGGTGATGTAAAAACGTTTCTCTTCTTCTTCTTTTTTGCATAACATTATGACATCACTTCGATGATGACATCATAAGTATTTCTATTAGGAACTCAGGGGACAAAACTCTGTCACCCTAATACTGAAAAATACCAAACATCACAATTATTTCATTAACTTAGCAGAACCCATCCTCCTACTCTCACAACAATATTTATCATGAACTGGCACACTGACAAGCAAGACCAAGCGGGGATAGCTCAGTGGTTAGAGCGCCGGACTCGTGATCGAAAGGTTGCGGGTTCGAATCCCTGCTGGAGCGGCGGGAGAATTTTCTTCTCCAGGGTCAACTTTCTGTGCTGATATCGGTATCCGTTCCACCCCCGTGTTACCGCAGAAGCACGTAAAAGATCCCGGTCATTCTGCCAAAAGTGCAGGTGACAGGTTACAGCTAAACACGCATACACCTTACGTATGTGGCTTTGCATGAAGTGACACGGTGCATGGTTGTACGGTGTACACAGAACGCGCCGAGACTGACTCTCTCTGGCAGCAGATTCTTGTGGCACCAGCCATGCCAGCGCTGTAAGTACACCACTTCGGTGGATATTCAAAAACGCGCTATAAAAACTATCCACTCATGTAGAATCACATGCGAGCGCAGTGAGTCTGCTCGAGAGCGGAGAATAGCGCTATATAAAAGCGATTAATAATAATAATAATAATAAAATAATAATAATAAATTCTAATGGAGAAATTCCCCAAAACAGCATATTAAATACAATTAATTTTCCCCACTCAATTTAATTAATTTTCCCC
>OY757557.1:4168654-4231607 GCA_963584105.1 Alviniconcha strummeri
AACGGACTCGTGATTGAAAGGTTGCGGGTTCGAATCCCTGCTGGAACGGCGGGAGAATTTTCTTCTCCAGGGTCGACTTTCTGTGCTGACTGTTATTTCGGTATCCGTTCCACCCCCGTGTTACCACAGTAGCACGTAAAATATCCCGGTCATTCTGCCAAAAGTGCAGGTGGCAGGTTACAGCTAAACACGCATACACCTTACGTATGTGGATTTTATTGAACCGTGCTTCGGCATTGGTCACAACTTGTCCCTAATATGTCAAATGACATCTGAGGACATTAAGCATCAACTCATCATCATCATAAAACTGCCAAAGGACATTCACATCAATAAAGCACGAACATCACCTTCCCACCTACCCCTTCCCGAAAGTGCAACTACACATAGTAGTTAAGTGTAGAAACACACACACACACACACACACACACACACACACACACACACACACACACACACACACACACACACACACACACACACATCTGAACCACATCGTGGAGCAGGGATAGGATAGGTCAGTGGTTTGACCGACGGACTCGTGATCGAAAGGTCGCAGGTCCGAGTCCTGGCAGGAGCGGCGGGAGAACTTTCTTCTCCGGAGTAAACTTTCTGCACTGACTCTTATTTCTGTATCCGCTTCACCCCCGTATTACCGAAGTAGCACATAAAAGATCCCGGTCATTCTGCCAAAAGTGCAGGTGGCAGGCTGCAGCTAAACACTCATCCACCATACCTATGTGGCTTAATTTACATGCTGTGATGTGATAATTATAGTGCATGTTTACATGGCGTACGCAGAACGCTCTGAGGTGGCAGAAGTTTCGAGTGGCGCCAGCCGTGTGAGAACCAAACAGCGCTGGATCTACACCACTTGGGTGGATACTCAAAGCCCGTTGTAAAAAGCTACAGTCACCCAGTTAGAGTCACATGCGACAAGAGCGCAGTGAGTCTGCTCGAGAGCGGAGAATAGCGCTATATAAAAGCAGTCAACAACATCTGTCGGGATGGAGCGCGTATGGGCTTCTCCGAGCGTATAGATACAGTCTTGAACTAAACTGAACTGGCAGCCGTACTATTGTTGGACACACGAACATATTGCACACGTAGGACTGGGTGACACCGCTCCCTGTGGCTGCTGTGTCTTGCTCGGGTACGGCGATCCAATTTGCCGCAAGGGACAATGAAGTACCGTGTTGACAACACAGCGTCAAAACAAAACGACTCATGCATCAGAGGCTTTACAGCTGCTGCTCAGCAGTAGTACAGTGGGAGTGGGCGTTAGTCCCTGACAGTGTGTTTCATGAAGTGCTCAGCAGTAGTACAGTGGGAGTGGGCGTTAGTCCCTGACAGAGTGTTTCATGAAGTGTTCAGCAGTAGTACAGTGGGAGTGTTTCATGAAGTGTTCAGCAGTAGTACCGTGGGAGTGTTTAATGGAGTGTTCAGCAGTAGTACATGGGAGTGGGCGTTAGTTTCTCACAGAGTGTTTCATGAAGTGTTCAGCAGTAGTACAGTGGGAGTGTTTCATGAAGTGTTCAGCAGTAGTACCGTGGTAGTGTTTAATGGAGTGTTCAGCAATAGTACATGGGAGTAGGCGTTAATTTCTCACAGAGTGTTTCATGAAGTGTTCAGCAGTAGTACAGTGGGAGTGTTTCATGAAGTGTTCAGCAGTAGTACCGTGGGAGTGTTTAATGGAGTGTTCAGCAGTAGTACATGGGAGTGGGCGTTAGTTTCTCACAGAGTGTTTTATGAAGTGTTCAGCAGTAGTACATGGGAGTGGACATTAGTCCCTCACAGAGTGTTTCATGACGTGTTCAGTAGTAGTAACTTGGGAATGTTTCATGAAGTGTTCAGCAGTAATACCGTGGGAGTGTTTAATGGAGTGTTCAGCAGTAGTACATGGGAGTGTGCGTTAGTCTTTCACAGAGTGTTTCATGAAGTGTTCATCAGTAGTACCGTGGGAGTGACTGTCGCACATTAAGTTTCAGTAAATACATGTCTGTGTTGTCATTTGATCAGATTCTTTAAAGCGAAAAGTTTAAAACTGCATGATGTAAGCATCAATTAACTTGTGTTATCTTGTAATGCTCACACCAGAGTCAGTTATCTAGTGTTATTTTGTACATGCTCACACCATGGTCAGTTATTTTGTGTTATCTTGTACATTCTCACACCAGGATCAGTTACCTTGTGTTATTTTGTATATGCTCACACGAGGGTCAGTTACCTTGTGTTATCTTGTACATGCTCACACCAGGGTCAGTTATCTTGTACATGCTCACACCTGGTTCAGTTATCTTGTACATGCTCACACCAGGGTTACTCTGTGCGGTTGACAGGACGTTAAATTCCAATTTCTAAACGACTGACCTTTGACCTTTCACTATAATGACAGAAGTGTTTGAAAAATGTCAGGTTGGTTACCCAGTATGTTTATCCACTTTGACTGTGAATCGACTGCGCGCGTGTGTGTGTATGTGTGTGTGTGTGTGTGTGTGTGTGTGTGTGTGTGTGTGTGTGTGTGTGTGTGTCTGTGTCTGTGTGTCTGTGTCTGTGTGTCTGTGTGTGTGTGTGTGAGAGAGAGAGTGCGTGCGTGCGTGCGTGCGTGCGTGTGTGCTAGCATAGCACCGAGCAAGCGCGACAGCTTCTGAGAAATCACCTGCCGCACCTCCGTCACCCGCTGATGTAGATCATGAGACACCTTCATGGACACACGGTACAGACACAACCCACTGATGTAGATCATGAGACACCTTCATGGACACACGGTACAGACACAACCCGCTGATGTAGATCATGAGACACCTTCATGGACGCACGGTACAGATACAACCCAGAAGTGTTTGAAAAATGTCAGGTTGGTTACCCAGTATGTTTATCCACTTTGACTGTGAATCGACTGCGCGCGTGTGTGTGTATGTGTGTGTGTGTGTGTGTGTGTGTGTGTGTGTGTGTGTGTGTGTGTGTGTGTGTCTGTGTCTGTGTGTCTGTGTCTGTGTGTCTGTGTGTGTGTGTGTGAGAGAGAGAGTGCGTGCGTGCGTGCGTGCGTGCGTGTGTGTGGTATTGCACAAGACGTTGCTAGCATAGCACCGAGCAAGCGCGACAGCTTCTGAGAAATCACCTGCCGCACCTCCGTCACCCGCTGATGTAGATCATGAGACACCTTCATGGACACACGGTACAGACACAACCCACTGATGTAGATCATGAGACACCTTCATGGACACACGGTACAGACACAACCCACTGATGTAGATCATGAGACACCTTCATGGACACACGGTACAGACACAACCCGCTGATGTAGATCATGAGACACCTTCATGGACGCACGGTACAGATACAACCCACTACGGTAGATCCTCTGTGTGTGTGTGTGTGTGTGTGTGTGTGTGTGTGTGTGTGTGTGTGTGTGTGTGTGCGCGCGTGCGTGTGTGTGTGTGTGTGTGTGTGTGTGTGTGTGTGTGTGTGTGTGTGTGTGTGTGTGTGTGTGTGTGTGTATGTGTGTGTGTGTAAACATCTTACTTCATAAACTACATCCCTTCCAACACAAAGGGAACAGCGCCCTGCTACCAGGCAAAGTTAGCAGAGGTCAGATCCATTCCACATCGTGACAATGAAGCTGTCGCCTGAACTTTAAGTAACAACAGCAAACCCATCATGATAATAGTTCAAGTATTTAACAAGAGCAAAATCATGTCTGTACACACACACACACACACACACACACACACACACACACACACACACACACACACACACACACACATGAGCATACTGACTGCACAAAGCTTACTTTACATGATCCAAACTCACCCTTGGATAGTGACAGGGTGACTCTGAGAGCTGCAGTGTTACACTGAAGGTGTGGGTTACCCCTTGACTGTGACAGTGTGACTAAGTCTGAGAGCTGCAATGTTACACTGACGGTGTGGGTCACCCCTTGACTGTGACAGTGTGACTAAGTCTGAGAGCTGCAATGTTACACTGACGGTGTGGGTCACCCCTTGACTGTGACAGGGTGACTAAGTCTGAGAGCTGCAATGTTACACTGAAGGTTTGGGTCACCCCTTGACTGTGACAGGGTGACTAGGTGTGAGAGCTGCAACGTTACACTGAAGGGGTGGGTGTGACAGGGTGACCCGATATGACAGCTGTAACGTTACACTGAAGGTTTGGGTTACCCTTGACTGTGACAGGGTGACTCGGTCTGAGAACTGCAATGTTACACTGAAGGTGTAGGTCACCCCGTGACTGTGACATGGTGACTAGGTCTGAGAGCTGCAGTGTTACACTGAAGGTGTGGGTCACCCCTTGTATGGTGACAGGGTGGCTGTCTGGCAGCTGCAGTGTTACACTGAAGGTGTTGGTCCCCCGTAACTGTGACAGGGTCACTCGCAAACTCCAAGCACTGGTTTACGACATCCTTCCTTCAACGACATCCTTCCTTCAACCACTGCCGTATTTAGCAACGCCATAGGCTCCAGAAAACTGTGAGCTAACGAGCAGTTTTTTGTTTTGTTTTGTTGGTGCTCAAACAGTAGTAAGTTTGTTACAAACAACTCATGTAAAACAAGGTGTGTCATTTATAGTCGTTAACAAAGTTTACACCAGCACAAATAAAACCACAATCGTTTGAATCGAGACGGAACTCTTCTTGGGATTTTTAGCCGGGGTGGATGCGTCTCATGTTTACGTGCGAGCTTTGGCGCTAGGTTGCTTCCACAGTCATATTAGTACCCGAAACTTTTGGAGGGCGCTGACCGCGTCGCTGGACAGCTGCGCGGAGATAAAGAGTGCCCCTTCAGTGGCGTAACTAAATCTGGCAGAGTTTGGAGGAAGGTGCCGGAAAGCGATGCTCGGAGTGCGGGTCACTCGGTCTGACAGCTGCAATGTTACACTGAAGGTGAGGGTCACCCCTTGGATCGTGACAGGGTGCCTGGATCTGACAGCTGCAATGTTACACTGAAGGTGTGGGTCACCCCTTGACTGTGACAGGAGACTCGGTCTGACAGCTGTAATGTTATACTGAAGGTGTGGGTCACCCCTTGACTGTGACAGGAGACTCGGTCTGACAGCTGTAATGTTACACTGAAGGTGTGGGTCACCCCTTGACTGTGACAGGGTGACTACGTCTGACAGCTGCAATGTTACACTGAAGGTGTGGGTCACCCGATGACTGTGACAGGGTGACTAAGTCTGACAGCTGGAATGTTGCACTGAAGGTGTGGGTCACCCGATGACTGTGACAGGGTGACTAAGCGGTGGCAGTCTGGTGAACATCAGAGGCTCTCTCCGCGGCAGACGGCACGGGGTGGAGGCAGTCATTAGACTCGTTGCCTGACGTTGAGGTGGCGATGGTGATGGTACTGATGCAGTCACCGTCCCACTCGCTGTCTGACGTTGAGGAGGGGATGGCGATGATGCTGAGGCAGTCACCGTCCCAGTCGCTGCCTGACGCCGACGACGTGAAAACGAGGGTGTGGAGGCTGCCAATAATCCACTCAATGTCGGACGACGTGGAAGCGGTGACGGTGTGGTTGCTATCACCATCACACTTGCTGTCTGGCTTTGACGCGGCACCAGATGCCCTGCTGTTGTCCTGTGCGTCTGAAACCACCAGTAGCGGAATTCTGTAGCCATGCGCATTTCTGTCATCGTTATGTATTGCTGAACCGATTCAATGCAGGCTTATTCGTGGTGTCACGTGCTCTGAATCACTACTGTTCACGTCATACGTCATCTGTGGTAATAGTAATAGGAAATAATAGGGGGAAATGAAGCTGAATGGACCGCGGATTCCTGGCAGTAGGCAAAACATGCCAGGCTGTATTCTTACTTACGCCAGGTTGCTTCATGACCGGTACCCATTGAGGTTGCTTCATGACCGGTACCCATGGAGGTTGCTTCATGACCGGTACCCCATGGAGGTTGCTTCATGGCCGGTACCCATGGAGGTTGCTTCATGACCATGGAGGTTGCTTCATGACCGGTACCCCATGGAGGTTGCTTCATGACCATGGAGGTTGCTTCATGACCGGTACCCCATGGAGGTTGCTTATGGGGTGCGGTGGGGGTACACACCTTCTCCCAAGCAGCCCTTTAGCTTTCTGGGCCAGCTGGCTATAAATAGCGCCAGGCAGCTATTTAGCTCTGTGCCAGCAGGAGTCTGACTCTGTTGCCTGTGGCAGTGCTTGGCAGACAGTACACAGTGAGAGATGGGGTTACAGGGTCATTTGTGTGTGTTTCAGTCTTCATTGCAATTAAAGAAGTTACTAAGATAACATTGTAGAAATTGCAGATGTTAAACAAAACACTTTTGACACTTTAGTGTAATTGGTTAGGAAGGAAAAAAACTATTAGTGGAGTCAAAAGGGGCATGCATGGTTGAATCTTTGCTTACTATTACATTGATGTTTGTTTACCAATTAAGTACCAAACAGAGTTTTTTGCAGTCAAACTAAGAACAGCAACATAAAAAACAACTACTACTAGACAGACATGCAAAGTGGTTTCAGAAAGTAAATTGAATTACCTTGGCTATGGTGGTCTGGTAATCCACACAATTCAGCACTGATAAGCACAGCTGAGCTACTCTACAACACACCCATTGTGTACTGTTATATTCCTTACACTTTACTTCTATAAAGTTTTGTCAACAAAACAGCTGACATAGAATTCAAAACATCACACGAGTACTATCAAAAACACTGGTATTCAAACACAGGTATCCATTTCGCAAGAAGGCGTTGTGTGTCTGCCCGTGGGCAAGACCAAGTGGTAGGGATACTGACACCGGGGTCTCATTTACAGCCCTTCCTGACCTGTCAGCTAATTACTCCCTTGTTTGTCAGCATGCAATGTGAAGATCGGAGCCTGGAGAGTGCAGGGACCACTACACGCCATCTGGGAAAACCTCTGGTCTTGATTTATGAGGTCTGATAATTCCCTCAAGTGAAAAGGAAGGAAGTGATTCAGGCACCATCAATGTTTACAACCTAACAAAACATAAATTACTGCTGTCAGACTTGACCAAGAGGTGCCTGGGGACAGTCTGGCGTGAGAGCAAACAGGAGATAACATCCCAAAGATGCTGAGGTGTGAAGAGTGGTGCAAAATCTTTGTGAAAGTAAGGGGAATGGGGTTAAATCTTGAAGCTGCAGCCGCCATTTTGAAACCATCTTGTAGCCAGGCAACGGGCCCCTGGAAAGCCTGCGCTGGCCTGAAACTGACCCCAGCGGGGCTAATGAGGTCAGATCAGGCAGGCGGCAGTGAGCAACTAAAGAGTACACTCTGACTGTTGTACTGAGAAGGTGTGGGTACATCGTGGGAAAGTCCTATTCACATGATCAGATGCAGAAGCAGTCTGGTGGATTTTAACAGATATTTCAGACCTGTTCAAGCTCAGAGGGCATGCACTTTGTACTGCCGTCATCGTTATCATCGTTATCACCGGAAATCGCTTTTACAATGTGATCTTCATCATCATCATTTTAATCATCATCATCATGCTCCTCGCCACTACCACCATCAGCACCACTACCATCATCATCATCATCACAACAATTTCACTATCATCACCAGAAGCAGGAACAGCAACATCATCACAGTCAGACACATATCAGACTGTTTAACGCTTTGAGCCTCACACATGTATCATAGACGGATTCGGCGCATCACACATCCATTTATTATTACACACTGACAGACAGACTGACAGACAGACAGACAGACAGACAGACAGACAGACAGACAGACAGGCAGGCAGGCAGGCAGCAGACAGATCGCCTAGGCGTGTCCTCGTCGTCCTCGATATCCTGATAAATGTGGTCGTCACTCAGCTGTGAATCACGGTTCAGATGGACGGCAGGTGGCGCTCGTTGGAAGATCACATCCCCAGCACGTGCCGCTTGTCTGCCGTTGTTTGGGGCAGGGAGAGGGGGCGCCACAGGTCCGCCTGACGACAAAAACCGTTCATAGACATTGTGTCAGGTGTGATTATCTATCTGGTTTTGGGTGTGATGGGAAACTTCTCTGTGTGCATGCACAGATTTGTCTCTGACGTCACGTCAAGCTACAGTCATCTGCCAGATCAGCTGAATGCAATTTTACTGGGTTGGAACGTCCCGATTTTTTTAGCAGACCTGACAGAGTTCTTTTAAGTCAAATATTGAGTGGATCAGTCTTTGTTGCCTGAAAGAAAGATTAAAATTAAGGAGGAAGTTGTGAGCACGTTGTTGAAAGAGGATTAATGTGAATAAGTATTGGGGCCGGATGGTACTGATGTCAGAACTTTGAAACTTTCTGCTGATCAGTTCAGTGGCGTTCTTCTAAACCTCTTCTATGCTTCTATAGACCAACAGTTTGTACCTTCCCTTTAGAAAATGTCCACTATTATCCCAGTCACGAAAAGGTCTGCTGCAAACAACTTAATGATCTCCTCCCCTGTTGCCTGTCTGACATCGTTTGAAAAGGATCGCTGGAAAAGATTGTGAAGTCATTCATTCTCTCTGCTGTCCAACTCATCGCTTGAAAAGGATCGCTGGAAAAGATTGTGAAGTCATTCTTTCTCTCTGCTGTCCAACCCATGCTTGATCCACTACAGTTTGCACACAGGGCAGGAAGGGGCGCTGAAGATGCCAGGCTGTGACTTGTGGATACGTTGTATAAGCACTTGGAGCTGCAGCACTCTCATGCCTCGGCTCCTCTTTGCTGACTTCTCTTCCGCCTTTAATGCACTGCAACCTCGTGGTTTAGCTCAGAAGTTGATTTAGTCTTCAGCATGGCCAGGTTTTGTGGACTGTCGATTTTTTAACAAACAGATGTCAACAAGTGTTGTGACCATGTTGTCCTCAGTGCGAGCTGTCACCTGTACTGGATCCCCCCAGGGCTGGTTCTTTCTTCCCTTCTCTATATAATGTACACTGACGACTGCCGCAGTAACCAAGAGAACAGTTACTTGGTTAATTTTGCTGATGACAATGCTTTACCTTATCTCCTTCTGTGAACACAAGATGGTCACGGTGCAGCCCTCAGTGACTTTACAGAATGGTGTGACGACTTTACAGAATGGTGTGACGAGTCGTACCTTGAGCTGAATGTGAACTAAGCTAAAGAGATGGCAGTTGATATCAGGAGACGGAGGCACACCGACAGGGCGATCGAGATACACGATGAAAAGGTGGAAATAGTCCATTCGTATAAATACCGGGGAACGATCTTTGAGGACTCCCTGAAAAGGGATCTTAACACCGAGGTCATCACTAAGAAAGGGCACTAGCGACTCCATCTGCTGCAGAAGCTGAAATCTTTTGATGCTGATCCAACTGTTCTTATGCTGTTTTTAACTATTTTAATTAGAACGTTTAGGCTTTTTCTTTCATTTGCTGGTTTTATCATCTTAACACCAAGCACAAAAACTCATTACAGGGAATTGTGAATTTTAGCTACAAAATACTATGTGATCAAGTTTAACTTTTTTTAAATTAATGAGCCTTAATAGTTAGCTGAATTGCTGTGTGAGGGATGATTAAAGTACGCTGACTTGACTTACCTCGGATTCTCTTAAGTATGACCAAAAGCATGACGGAAACGACGACGACGAGAAGAAAGACGCCGCCAACGGCACCAAGCAGAAGGAATCCGAACTGCCTGACATCAGAAACTTGGAAGGTTGCAAACCATGCATAATTGTCAGCGGAACAGAGGGTCACTTCAACGTCTGGTTACATCGCAACTTCTGACAGCGCGACAGTAACAATCCCATTGAGCCTACGACCGTTCACCAGTGAGGGGTGGTGACGTAACCTCATGAATATGACTAACGAAGCAAAAGAGAATCGTAATCTTTAAAACATTGTTTTTGTTTTTGTTTTGTTTTTTGTTTTTTTGCTGCTTGCTTTTCTTCTGGCTTTGGCTGGTCTCCGTCAGCTTCAGACCGGTCTTTTCCGTCCCGTTCCCACTGGTCAGACGGACAACGGGATGACGGGGTGGCCAGGAACCGACGATGTCGACCTTTGACCCCATAGGCACGCCGGTGGGAGCAGTGACAGAGACACGGTCCACTGCCACAGCAAGGTCAGTGATCCGTGCCGGCTCTGCAACTCAACCATGACCACGTGTGTACATGGTATCTACATTCAGAATGCAATATTTAGCTTCCCTGAACACCGTGGCTAAACGGTGAAAAATGAGGTGCAGGAAACTTTATAGCTTGAAAAAGGGGATCACCCCGAAAATGCGTCTGTTGTGTTTTCTCAAAATAACGTTCTTTTTAACCTTTTATATATTAGGATCCTGTTTTGTTCTAAAACTGTTGTTTTGTTCTAAAACAGATCCAGATATATAAAAGGTCTAGCTAGCAGTCATTCTTGTTTCACATTTGTTTTCTTTAAGACGAACTTTTCATTGAAGGGCGTTCTTCACAGAAATACCAACCAGTCTTTTCATTTCCTTCAACTTTTCTCTTGACGTTGGCTGGGTTGGTGTCACCGTTTCCCTCAGGGCTGGTGTCACTGTTTCCCTCGGGGCTGGTGTCACCGTTTTCCTCAGGGCTGGTGTCACCGTTTCCCTCAGGACTGGTGTCACCGTTTTCCTCAGAGCACAACAACATTAAAAATGAGTCTGTCTGTGCATGGCGATGCTCCCTGAGGGAACACGATCAGTTAGTGTTGTTTTTTAAATACCTTTTTTTATGCATGTTTTTAGAGGCAGTGTTTTTCGTTGCTAAAACCAGTGTTTGTTCCCGGAGGTGTGGACACACGGTGCAGATACAAGCCGCTGATGTAGATCCTGCAGACACCTTCATGGACACACGGTACAGATACAACCCGCTGATGTAGATCATGCAGACACCTTAATGGACACACGGTACAGATACAACCCGCTGATGTAGATCATGCAGACACCTTCATGGACACACGGTACAGATACAACCCGCTGATGCAGATCATGCAGACACCTTAATGGACACATGGTACAGACACAACTCGCTAATGTAGATTAGACACCTTCATGGACACACGGTACAGATACAACCCGCTAATGTAGATTAGACACCTTCATGGACACACGGTACAGATACAACCCGCTGATGTAGATCAGACACCTTCATGGACAGCTGGTATCAACACAACCTACTCCAGTACTCCCCCCCCACCCCCCACCCCCACATATCCCACACGCCACCCCCAACGCACCCCGTGATTAGCGCCGCGGAATGCGAGTCGGAAGGTCGTGGGTTTGAATCCCACCAGATTCAAGTGGGATCTCCAGCCTAGGTGTATAGGTTAGATACATACTGTTGCGTAATGTGAAGGAGGGTGTGTGTATAGGTTAGATACATACTGGTGAGTAACGTGAGGGAGGGTGTGTGTATAGGTTAGATACATACTAGTGAGTAACGTGAGGGAGGGTGTGTGTAGAGGTTAGATACATACTGGTGAGTAACGTGAGGGAGGGTGTGTGTATAGGTTAGATACATACTGGTGAGTAACGTGAGGGAGGGTGTGTGTATAGGTTAGATACATACTGGTGAGTAACGTGAGGGAGGGTGTGTGTATAGGTTAGATACATACTGGTGAGTAACGTGAGGGAGGGTGAGTGTATAGGTTAGATACATACTAGTGAGTAACGTGAGGGAGGGTGTGTGTAGAGGTTAGATACATACTGGTGAGTAACGTGAGGGAGGGTGTGTGTATAGGTTAGATGCATACTGGTGAGTAACGTGAGGGAGGGTGTGTGTATAGGTTAGATACATACTGGTGAGTAACGTGAGGGAGGGTGTGTGTATAGGTTAGATACATACTGGTGAGTAACGTGAGGGAGGGTGAGTGTATAGGTTAGATACATACTGTGGTACTGCGCTGTTAAGGACAATGTACACGAAGAAACACTTGTTGTACTCCGATTGTTTGTGTAGCCTCATTTTCCTCATCTGTTTCAATTTCCGGTCAGTAGTTAACGTTGTATCTGGAAAGATTATCTTTACAACTCGTCTGTGCAGGGAACTTATAGTAGGGAACGAGAGACAGACAGACAGACAGAAGGGGGGGGGGGGGGCGGGTTATAGAGAAACAGACATACAGACAGAGAGGGACAAACAGACAGACATATAGACAGACAGACAGTCTTCAGAGGATAGCATTACCACTGCAGTGATTGGTAGTTTTTACACCTAGTGTCTGCTCAATTATTAGTAGTCTGTATGAATTAATCAGATGTTCTGTTGGCTTATCTACTGGTGAACGCTTGTACATGTTTAACCGAGTGCATCTGCACTTGTTAATTCAACTCTTGGTAGCCTTTGCATGATGTTACTGTTAATTCACCAGCAAGAACGCTGGTGGTGATTGAGCGGGGGGTGGGGGGGATGTAACCGAGTGCATCTGCACAGTGTGTTTGTGTTCTTGTACTCTGTATGTCACTTTGGATGTCAGTGTCACTAGCTCTTTCTTGAATGTGGGGCAGGATTATGACGTCATTTAATTGTAATCATTCTTTTACGTATGTTTTACGTGTTAGTATTTTGGACGTCACTAAAAGACGAGAAGCGATACCAACCGACTCTCGCAGATACCATCAGGAAAGAAACGAAAAATAAACCAGGAACCTCTGGATGTGGCTCCTTTGTTGTTGCCTTCTTCCAACCTGCTACTTTCATCGACCGTTTACACGTGTATAAGTGAGTGATGTTTCATATTTATTTTGTATATAAATGATGTCTTGCTATTATTTTACTCATTATACAGGTTTGAATGAACCTAAACTGCTATCCTTGTAAAATCAAATCAAGATCTGTTCGTTTTGTTTAGTTTCGTGTCAAGTTCACCTTATTTATTTGTTTTGATTGCTAAATTTGTCCTAAACCTCTCCTCTGAAATGGACCAATTAATTAATTAAAGGAAGAAAGAAAATATCAAGTGTTGGCCTACCCAACAAATTATATATTATGTTGTCATTTTGAGCGTTTTATATAAGTTTACTTGTTTGATGCAGCTAATACAAACTATTCTGTTATTGTCTGTTGGTATGGTTTCATTAATACAACTGTTTAAACCAATAAATTAAACTGATTTTCTCAGGCTCCAAAAGTTGACGAAAATAATAAGGATCTACTTCAGGGTGAAGATAGGTCATAAACTCGGAGTGGAGTAAAGCAGTCTTGTCTAATAGGTCTTTGGTAGCAGAGGTGTCAGATACAGTTTCTGGAACAATAGCAAATCAGAAAAACTGCAAAATCATTTGATTTTAGATGGCCATGACGTAATGATGACCCCCCCCCCCCCCAACGCCCCCCCCCCCCCCCAACCCCTCCAACATATTTCGTGTCTAAGTCAACAGGAATTGTGCAGTAAATTTGTGAAATCAGTTCGGAAACCACAGACACCAAATAAAGGCGATTTGACCTCACAGAGCAACTCGTTAGATCGGTAACGGAGTCAGCTGGAGTTCTCTGTTGTATCTCACTCCAACAGACTGAATGTACATAGCGGGTCATACCGTAGTTGGCGACATTTTACACTACTAAGTAGTATGTGAATGTATGATATTTCAGACACGTTTTTTATTGCCCCTTGTTTAGTTAATATTTCTGATGTTTCTTTCCAGTGATGACCACAATGAGATGGTACTCAACAAAACTCAGTCCCAGTACCTCTAGACAGGATACAATGCATTAAACATCTTACTTCATAAACTACATCCCTTCCAACAAAAGGGGAACAGCGCCCTGCTACCAGGCAAAGTCAGCAGAGGTCAGATCCATTCCACATCGTGACAATGAAGCTATCGCCTGAACTTTAAAGCCTCGGTGTATGAAATTTGCACATGCGCACTCTCGTCAATCTCAGTTTGGGCAAAGGGGCAGGGTATATCTATAAACAGCTGAACACGTGTTAATAGAATGTAAGCAAACACATGCAGGAAATGTCCGACCAAGTACCTCATCGGAGATAAATTGCGGTGTAATCCTGCCACACTGTGCCTCCGAAACAGTACTTCCTGTCCTCCAGCCTCCTGATAACACTCTGACGGCGTGGATTTCTCGGATCAGTTTGTTGCTTCGTTGAAGTCGCTCGCCTGTTGTTTACATGGTCGTTCCAGGCAAGAACGGGCAAGTCTGTCCGAAACTTGTAGTTTGTCTCCAAAGTGACTGCCTGGTCGTTCGTCATGATATTGCGACATACTGTTAATGAAACGCTCGACCAAATATGTATCCATGCAATGAACAAAGTCTCCTGGCGATTTATAAATCAGCGTTTTCTCCAGAACCTTGCGTAGCAACAGTTCAGCATTGCTGTCACTGATGATGGTTTTAGATGGTTCATAGTTCACATCCGTTTTGCAACGAGAAGAGGGATGGCAGTCTCCGTGATTGTTCTTGCATGTTCAGCGATGTTTAAGATCATAGATTTCAGTTTCAGAGGGTCTTGCTCGCAGTTTTTCATGCATCGATAAAAATGTGTTTTCACGCTGGCAGCTTTGTCCGACATTGTGGACGCCAGGTCTTGTCCTGCAAGTGACGAGGTCCGGCACACACCGAGCGTATTTCCTTTGCCACGTTCTTGGCCGCGTGCCAGGTGTCGTTGGTTGAGTCAGCATCGGGTCTGTTGTCTTTGGTCCGTTTTGTTCACAGATGCGTTTCGATCATGACAGTCTACACGGATGTGCACACTGCCGTTTTCTTGACTTTCAAGGTGGTCGTACATTCTCTGTGTGCCCAGTGATTCGTGTCTCTGCGCGCACGGACCATCACCCCGTGCCACAGTCTCGTAGTGCAAAACTTTGTGGGGATTAGCCCCAAAACAAATGACATCTGTGTACTTGGAGTTTCTGCGAGGGGCATGGCGCGCATCTGTCACGATGTCGATGCCATCCATGTCTTCGTAGGTGACAGTCTCCTCAAGCAAAGCGTCCCGTGTCGACTCCTTGGCCAGGGCTTTGACACACTCACTGTAGGACTCAAAGAAAGTATTGAGGTAGGTGTTACCTAGTATGCCGATCCCTGTTGCAGTCATGATTCTTTCGTACTGATTCGGAAGAATTCCGGAAATGAATTAGACATGTGCCATGCGAGAGTTCACCAGATGTTTGTCGCCAAGGCATGGTGATGAATGCCAAGAAATTCTGTGGTCTTTGGCACATTGCAAAGGAAACACTCCTACGTGGCCAGACGGTGTCACTGCATTGGTCTCTAGAGACTGGTCACAGACTTTGGAGTGCAGCTGAGTACGTTTGACTAGGTTGTCAACTGACGACGATGCACAGACAAACAGCTGTTCCTTTGTTGATGACAAGTCAGTGCATTGGGCAAAAGAACAATCAACGAAGTGCGCAGGTTCTACAGAATCCGTTTTGTTTCCCTCAGGACCGTATTCCTCAATGTTCTTGGCAATGTAAAATCGAAACACTTCAGACAAAAGTTGTTTATTTGTACACAAATTTGGATTTCCTCCACCAAGAAAGGTTTTCACTTTTTGAAGCAGCAAGCTGATTTCCTATATCTCTTCCATAGTTTCACATGAATAAAACAGGTCACCTTTTGGTGCTTCATGGCCTTGTCGTCGGGTTGCTCTCCGCTTGGCAGCTTACTGATTGTCTTTCCTGCATTTTCTTTTTGGAAGGTTTGTTATGTCATCCATGCCAAGAAAAAGTCAGCCTGTGCACACTGAAATCAGAGTGAGTGAACCCTCTTCGTTTTCTTCGTAGCACAAGGCCCGTTGAGGCGAGATTCACTTTTCAGTCTCCCGCTAATGTTTTTTGTTTTGTTTTTTGTTTGTTTTGTTTTTCTATTTCGTCCAGAGCGAGTCAGCTGACGCGGGCGTGGGGACGGGGGAGGACGGGAGGAGGGGGTGGACGTCACTGAGTGCGTCAGATCATTATGGGCACCGAGAAAAGAACGGGGACCAAAGGATGTGACTTCAGTCAAGATTCCCCTTTTGTGACATTTCGCAGCCTTCCACCTCTCTTTCATGGTCAAAGTCACAGTAGCATCATATACATTGGCACTTACTACTTTTTGCCATGTATAACGTGATTTACACTCACATCCTTCCATCCCTTTATCCAGTTTTAATTGGAAAAAAACACACACAAAAAACCAAACTGGTACAGAAAGCATCACACAGGCACGTGATAGAGAGGCCTTGTCGAGTTTTTATGTACCAAATTGTCTGTTGTTTTAGATCTGTGCAGCTATGGAAAACCCGAAAGTAAAAACATGCGGTGTCCCTTTCTGAACCTCTGGCACCGTCAGCGGCCTCTCGCGAAGCAGAACTGTTGACAGTCAGGGTCACAGAGTTAGAGTATCTGTGTAGTGAGGCCCCACTAAGTTTCATGTGAGCAAATTATTGCGTTTTACTTTCAGTGTATGCAGTCCTGTGTCCAGTGCTGAAAAACCGAAAGAAAAAAGTGAGCATCCCTGTCTGTACCTCCGAAATTCCTCTTCCGACGCCAGTTGGCTACTTCAATCCAAGCTGGTGGGACTAGGCTATTACTGCTCCAGTTTGCGAACAGATAATCTGTGCAGAGCCATTGTGTTGTTATATTTGTACATCAGCAGGTTTTTGGTTGAAATAAGTTTTCATCTGACTTTGAGGGGCATAAATCGTGAACAGAAAGAAGCAGTTCAGCAGCTGTTTGGAATGTTGAAGTGACCGATGTGTGTGAAGTGACCGATGTGTGCCCACTCTTCGCCGCTAGACGATATTCCCAGGTCACAACCTTTGGCACTGCCTCTGAATTGGCGACCAACATTTCCTGCCAGACTCCAGGGGAAGCGGGAGTGTGTGATTTGTTTTCGTGTTCCATGTGTCACCACCAGCCGTCAAACTTGGCTCGGGACGAGGCAGTCAGCCCATCGACGAAACTCTGGGATTAGGAAAAAGATGTACAGAAGGTTTTGGAGTATGAGATGAGCAATTCTTGGAGACAGCCAGCATATCTCCACAAAAGGTCGGCTGTTACGGAACGTGACGGTGTTGATAAAGTGTTGTGAAAGTGACAAGGGAAATAATGCCGGACTGTGTGCTGTCCCTTGTGGGATGCCGGACTGTGTTGTCACTTGTGGGATGCAGGACTGTGTGTTGTCACTTGTGGGATGCCGGACTGTGTGTTGTCACTTGTGCGAGAGCTGTATCCAAATCCTGTCGGCGTCCCATACTTGGACATACGTGGTGGTAAAGGTCAGTTACTTGTTTCTTCATCTTGCTGCATGAGTTATCTTTTGTTGTCATGAGCCTGTAACACTACGTTTAACATACAGCAGAAACAAAACAATTGCAGTCGCTCAAGCAAAGTGATTTAAACACGATAGTCTAGTTTTTCCTGGTCTTCTATTCTGTTTCTTGTGGCAGACGCAGCATGCTACAGGCAACAGACAACAGTTCCAACATTTTCCCTCAAAGACAATCAGATACAACAGCCAGTTCCTAATCAGCCCCGATCATGTCCCTGGTCCACACCGAGCTTGCGCTCCCGCTTTCACTCCCGCTGCCAGTCCACAGCTTCCGTTCTCTATGCTGAGCCTTAGCTAACATAAGCTTGATGCCAGTGGGATTTTCTCATGTTGTTATCTATGAATGACTTTTTACCAGGATTTTTTTTATTTATTTATTTTTAAAGTTTTTTTTTAATTTTATTTGCTGTTGTTGTAATTAGGTGTTTTATGACTGGAGTGAATGTGTGATAAGTGTACTTAGCACCACAAAAACATTCCTCGTGCAATCAATGTATTGCCACTTGGCAATAAAGTTATATTGTATTATTATTGTATTGTATATTGTATTGTAACCGCCCTGGCCGATACGTCCTGCTATGTACTCTCTCGTCGCAATTCCGTGACCATCCAGAACCCCCGGAAAGCCGTCGCCGTTGCCGCCTCGATGTTGAAACAGGCCAGGCCGACAGACAGAGAAGCTGGTCAGTCCCTCGGTCTAGGCACTGGCGCAGAAGCGCAGAGGCCGGCCTAAATCTCAAGGCTATTGACAATGGCCCCAGAATGGTAACCATGGACCGGGACTACGCCAAAACCTCGGGCCTAAACAGCCGATATTTAGGCTAGCGATTTTGTAGGCCAGGAACTGTCTGCTTTTAGCCTTGTTATGCTTGAAAGTAGTTTTTTTCTTTTTTTTTCCTTGTTGTTTTTGTTTGGTTTTTACTATTGTTGCAGCTTTACGTCTGAATCCAGCGGCTTCTCTCTCTTTTTAATTATTATTTTAATTCTGCAACACCCAAGCGATCTCGTCGAGGTCATTATTCGTAAAAAACACACACGCTAATCTATCGACATCTTCGATGGGATATTCTTGGAGTTTACAGCATCGAGTAACTGTAGCATGCTGCGTCTGTCATTTTGAACTTGTCAGAAAGGCGAGTGGACGCTGTGAAATCAGGTAGCCTACGCTGCGCAAATGAATTTATGTAACAAGAAAATAAATCAAGTGAAAATGTAAGACGTCAAGCAAATATGCTCGTAATAATTAGCAAACATTAAAACTGACATACGATCGCATTATGCCTGCGTGACTCGGCTTGTGCGACATTTCTTTCCTCCAAAAATGAAAGAGCTTTGGCCGACGAACATCTAGTACTAATTTGACGAAGCGAACGGAAGATGTCGATACCACCTCGTGCGAGTGTTTCAGTAGTAAAATACGAACAAAGAAGACATACAGTCTTGATGATTAAAAAAGAGAGAGAGAGAGAGAGAGAGAGAGAGAGAGAGAGAGAGAGAGAGAGAGAGGGGGGGGGGGAACCATAAAGCCGCAACAACAGCAAAACAACAACAACACCAACAAAACAACTTTACAAGCATAACAAGGCTAAAAGCAGTCACAGTCCCGGGACTACGACCTTTAGTCCAGCGAAATCGCTAACCTAAATATCGGCTGTTTAGGCCCAAGGTTCGGCCCGGACTTTGGCGTAGTCCCAGTCCATGGTTACCATTCTGGGGTCATTGTCAATAGCTTTGAGATGTAGGCCGGCTTACCGCTTTAGGCCCGATTCATAGTTAAGGCCCCTGGGTCGGCCTCCGGTAGAACGTCGACTTCCAACGGCTCCTCGTCGCGGCGCAGCAGTGGTGCGGTGGGTACCATCCCTCTCTGAGCGTCGTTACCGTCCCCAGTCGTCGTCACCGACACCATCTGCATCCCAGGGGCCTCGGCCGCAGCCCCAGAATTCCTTCCGTCTACCCGCCATCTGGCTGACCCCGCAACCACCTACCCTTATATTTTCAAATTAATCTGGTTAGTGAGGTTCAGTCCCAGAAGACTTAATGAAACCGTTGCATCTGCAACTTTAAAATAAACCTTTTTACGACGACCCCATTCCAAGGAGGCCCTTACAAAGCATTGAGGACTGTCCCTTTCCCGCCGGTACCTATTGGTGATCTTGGGCAAAGGATCCTAGCCCTCTGATTCACTGCTACTACTCTCCTCAAAACTCTACCGAGGAGAAACCACGTCAGCAGCCCTTCGAGAAGGCTTTCCTGAATCAGCGTGAGGAATTTCCCATTCATCAACCTTAGCCCGCCTTAACTGTTCAACAGACAGAGACAGAAAGAAAAACAGAGAGAGACAGAGACAGCCAAACAGACAGGCATATATGGACAGAGAGACAGTCGCAGAGAGAGAGAGAGAGAGAGAGAGAGAGAGAGAGAGAGAGAGAGAGAGAGAGAGAGAGAGAAGAGAAGAGAAGACATTACTTTATTACATAAGGATAAAGATTTAAGCACGAGTCGGCTTTTTTTGCAAATCTGTCCGTGTTGACAAACACAGCAACACTCAATACATCAAACAAGAATACAATTAATTATGAGGAAAAAAGACTTAAAAACAAAAACAAAACTAATATCTATCTGAAACTTCACAACATACGAACAGAGCAATAATAAAGCAAAGTAAGACAAATTCAAAACAAATTTCCAGGAGAGAGAGAGAGAGAGAGAGAGAGAGAGAGAGAGAGAGAGAGAGAGAGAGAGGGAGAGAGAATGACAAAATCATATTAACGAATAAAGGAAAGTGACAGAATAATGACTATCTCACTATCTACGTACAAAACAATGTCACATCAAACAAGATTGGAAGCAAAGCGATGGTGCATTATACACACCTAACCAAAATCAACGCACATATTACACACTCCCACAAGCATATATACAAATTTTAAATAAAAAAGAAAGATGATGACCACGAGGCGGAAAAAGAGTAAATATTTCATGAACATACAAATATAAAAAAATCAGCTTTTTATGAAAAACAAATCTAAAACTTTACAAGAGCAAGTAGTACCGTGGGAGTGTTTTATGAAGTGTTCAGCAGACACACCGGGGGAGTGTTTCATGAAGTGTTCAGCAGTAGTACCGTGGGAGTGGGCATTAGTCCCTCACAGAGTGTTTCATGAACTGTTCAGCAGTAGTACCGTGGGAGTGTTTCATGAAGTGTTCAGCAGTAGTACCGTGGGAGTGGGCATTAGTCCCTCACAGAGTGTTTCATGAAGTGTTCAGCAGTAGTACCGTGGGAGTAGGCGTTAGTCCCTCAGAGAGTGTTTCATGAAGTGTTCAGCAGTAGTACCATGTGAGTGGGCGTTAGTCCCTCATAGAGTGTTTCATGGAGTGTTCGGCAGTAGTATAGTGGGAGTGTTTCATGAAGTGTTCAGCAGTAGTACCGTGGGAGTGGGCGTTAGTCCCTCACAGAATGTTTCATGAAGTGCTCAGCAGTAGTACCGTGGGAGTGTTTAATGAAGTGCTCAGCAGTAGTACGTGGGAGCTGGTGTTAGTCTCTCACAGAGTGTTTCATGAAGTGTTCAGCAGTAGTACCGTGGGAGCGTTTAATGAAGTGTTCTGCAGTAGTACCGTGGCAGTGGGCGTTAGTCCCTCAGAGAGTGTTTCATGAAGTGGTCAGCAGTAGTACCGTGGGAGTGTTTCATGATGTGTTCAGCAGTAGTACATGAGAGTGGGCGTTAGTCCCTCACAGAGTGTTTCATGAAGTGCTCCTTGTAGTGAAAACAATGTCAGCAGTGACATCGTGTCAGGCAAGCAAAGAACATGAATATAAACCACGCTTTGCCACTTTCTGGATCGAAACAGGTTTTTAAATTATGGGGGAGGGGGGGGGGGGGGCTAACTGTCGCACATTAAGTTTCAGTAAATACATGTCTGTGTTGTCATTTGATCAGATTCTTTAAAGCGAAAAGTTTAAAACTGCATGATAAAAGCATCAATTAACTTGTGTTATCTTGTAATGCTCACACCAGGGTCAATTATCTAGTGTTATTTTGTATACGCTCACGCCAGTGTCTGTTATGTTATTTTGTTATAGCTCACACCGGGGTCAGCTATCTTGTGTTATCTTGTATATTCTCACACCATGGTAAGTTATCTTGTGTTATCTTGCATATTCTGACACCAGGGTCAGTTGTCTTGTGTTATCTTGTATTTTCTCACACCAGGGTCGGTTATATTGTGTTATCATGTAATGCTCACACCAGGGTCATTTATCTTGTACATGCTCACACCAGGGTCAGTTATCTTGTGTAATCTTGTACATTCTCACACCAGGATCAGTTATCTTGTGTTACCTTGTACATCCTCACATCAGGGTCAGTTACCTTGTGTTATATTGTACATCCTCACAACAGGGTCAGTTATCTTGGGTTATTTTGTATATGTTCACACGTGGGTCAATTACTTTGTGCTATCTTGTACATGCTCACACCAGGGTCAGTTATCTTGTACATGTTCACACCAGGGTCAGTTATCTTGTACATGCTCACACATGGGCCAGTTATCTTGTACATGTTCACACCAGGGTCAGTTATCTTGCACATGCTCACACCAGGGTCAGTTATCTTGTATATGCTCACACCAGGGTCAGTTACCTTGTACATGCTCACACGTGGGTCAGTTATTGTGTACATGCTCACGCCGGGGTCAGTTATATTGTACATGCTCACACCAGGGTCAGTATCTTGTACATGCTCACACCAGGGTCAGTATCTTGTACATGCTCACATCAGGGTCAGTTATCTTGTACATGCTCACACCAAGGTCAGTTATCTTGTACATGCTCACAGGACAGGCGGTTGACAGGACTTTAAATTCCGATTTCTAAACTGACCTTTGACCTTTCCTTATAATGACAGAAGTGTTTCAAAAATGTCAGATTGGTCACCCAGTATGTTTATCCACTTTGATTGTGAATCGAGTGTGTGTGTGTGTGTGTGTGTGTGTGTGTGTGTGTGTGTGTGTGTGTGTGTGTGTGTGTGTGTGTGTGTGTGTGTGTGTGTGTGTGAGAGAGAGAGAGAGAGAGAGAGAGAGAGAGAGAGAGAGAGAGAGAGAGAGAGAGAGAGAGAGAGGGGTATTGTACAAGACGTTGCTGGTATTGCACCGAGCAAGCGCGACAGCTTCTGAGAAATCACCTGCCGCACCTCCGTCACCCGCTGATGTAGATCTTCATGTTTACACCTTCATGCACACACGGTACAGGTACAACCCGCGATGTAGATCCTGCAGACACCTTCATGGACACACGGTACAGACACAACCCGCTGATGTAGATCATGAGACACCTTCATGGACACACGGTAAAGATAGAACCTGCTCTGGTTGGGCCTCGGAATGCGAGTCGGAAGGTCGTAGGTTCAAATCCCACCAGAATCACGTGGGATCTCCAGCCTAGCCCTGACTGCTACCCAGAGCTGGGAGTGCTATGGGTCCAGTGGGAAGACTGCTACTACACATGTAGGCGAGCTTCATCCTCCCGAAGGATGTTTCTTTCACAGCATCGCTCTACTGACTTGACCAACACCGCAGTTCCCCGACCTGGTCAGCACCGAGACAATTCAGGGTGGCAGTAAGCCTGGACCTGGTTAACACCGGGACAATTCAGGGTGGCAGTAATCGTGGACCTGGTTAACACCGGGACAATTCAGGGTGGCTGTAAGCCTGGACCTGGTTAACACCGGGACAATTCAGGGTGGTAGTAAGCCTGGACCTGGTTAATACCGGGACAATTCAGGGTGGCTGTAAACGTGGTCTGTTGCCCTGTCCAATGCAATGGTCTCAAAGCTGCACACAAACGTCTCATGTCAGTCTCATCCTCATCGCCACTCAGCTTCTGGGGCCCTTCTCTGCTGGTGACGCTGGTTCCTGAGAGTTCGCGCGCGCGCGCGCGCGCGCGTCTGTGTGTGTGTGTGTGTAAAATTTATCTCTCTATCTATAGCTAAACACGCATGCACCATACCTATGTGACTTTGAATGAAGTAACACTGTAACGTGGTGCATGGTTGACTGGTGCACACAGAACACAGAACAAAAGATATTATAGTTTCTGGCACAATAGCAAATCAGAAAAACTGCAAATCGTTTGATTTTAGATAGCCATGACGTAATGATCTCTCCCCACTCCCCCAACCTAAATTTTGCGATTAAGTCAACAGGAATTTTGCATCAAATTTGTGAATTCATTTTCATAGCCACAGACATCAGATAAAGGCGATTTGACCTCACAGAGCAACTCGCTAGATCGGTAACAGAGAAACAAATTCAGCTGGCGTTCTCTGTTGTATCTCACTCCAACAGACTGAACGTACACAGCGGGTCATGCCGTAGTTGGCGACATTTTACACAACGCTTTACACGTTACAGCTATCGGCCGATTCTGAAGATTGGCAACAGGCTCGGAATCTTACAAGTGTGGACTGAAAAACCAAACCTTTCACACAGTAGGGCGTAGAACTTAAAGTGAAGCCTTTGTCCAACAGATGAACACAAGACATTCCAACCAAACAAGCAATGTTTTATTTCATGTCCGTTTACAGCAAGGTGATAATAGCGCCGCCGCCCCCCCCCCCCCCCCCCCCAAGAAAAAGAATAAAGAACGGAAAAAATAAAAATTATATACATTAGTAGGTTATACTAACTTACCCGCATGACTATGAACGATCAGTTTAACAACAGACGCTATAACTTCAGTATTATACAAAATATCTCTTACATTGGTACAAGCATTAAAGTCATACCCATTTTTCTGAAATGACTCTGTGGTTGTAGGACACTCAGGTAGTATGTGGTTAACTGACACTCAGGTGGTATGTGGTTAACTGACACTCAGGTGGTATGTGGTTAATTGACACTCAGGTGGTATGTGGTTAACTGACAGCTAGTATGTGGTTAACTGATAGGGCGTTTTTACAAATGCACGTCACGTTCTGTGAGTATTTAGTGTTCCGGGAATTTAGACAAGCTTCCATATTACTCCTGCTAAATACATGTAACAAGAAGATATCGCAGGTTTATTTATTTTTCAAGTTCTTTATGCACAGACTTTTCAAATCTTGAGGAAATCTCATGAAGTAAAAGATGTCGGTTATTGTGTGATATTTCAGACCAGTTTAAAAAAACATTTTTTTTTTATTATTGCCCCTTGTTTAGTTAATGTGTCTGATATTTCATTCCAGTGAAGACCACAATAAGATGGTACCCAACAACACTCAATCCCAGTATTCCTAGACAGGATACAATGCATTAAACATCTTACTTCATAAATTACATCCCTTCCAACACAAGGGGAACAGCGCCCTGCTACCAGGCAGTCAGCAGAGGTCAGATCCATTCCACATCTAACAATGAAGCTGTCGCCTGAACTTTAAGTAACAGCAGCAAACCCATCCTGAAATAGTTCAAGTATTTATCAAGCGCAAAGTCTTGTTCGTAGTCACACACACACACACACACACACACACACACACACACACACACACACACACACACACACACACACACACACACGTACACATGAGCATACTGACTACAAAAAGCTTACTGTACATGATCCAAACACAACAAGGCTCAAGCGAACGCTAGCAGCCATTCTCTTTCATTTTTTTCTCCTTTTTTTACGCGACTTAAAATGGGCAGCAAACTGAGACTTGAGAGGGATGAAGACAGCAGCACGGAACAGAAAACATGGCAGGTCTACAGTTCTGGGAAAAGACATGTTTTTAGGTTACACTTGAATGAGTCTGTCTGAGAGCTGTAATGTTACACTGAAGGTGTGGGTCACCCCTTGGATCGTGACATGGTGACGATGACAGTTGCAATATTACACTGAAGGCGTGGGTTACCCCTTGACTGTGACAGGGTGACCAAGTCTGAGAGCTGCAGTGATACACTGAAGGTGTGGGTCACCCCCTTGACTGGGACAGGGTGACTCGGTCTGACAGCTGCAATGTTACACTGAAGGTGTGGATCACCCCTTGGATCGTGACAGGATGACTCTGTCTGACAGCTGCAATGTTATACTGAAGGTGTGGGTCACCCCTTGGGTCGTGACAGGGTGACCCGATCTGACAGCAGCAATGTTACACTGAAGGTGTGGGTCACCCCTTGGATCGTTACAGGGTGACCCGATCTGACAGCAGCAATGTTACACTGAAGGTGTGGGTCACCCCACGACTGTGATAGGATGACTAAGCGGTGGCAGTCTAGTGAGCATCAGAGGCTCTCTCCGCGGCAGACGGCATGGGGTGGAGGTAGTCATCCGACTCGCTGTCTGACGGTGAGGAGGCGATGGCGATGGTGCTGATGCAGTCACCGTCCCACTTGCTGTCTGACGGTGAGGAGGTGATGGCGATGGTGCTGAGGCAGTCACCGTCCCAGTCGCTGCCTGACGCCGACGACGTGAAAACGAGGGTGTGGAGGCTGCCAATAATCCACTCAATGTCGGACGACGAGGAAGAGGTGACGGTGTGGTTGCTGTCACCATCACACTTGCTGTTTGGCTTTGGCGCGGCACCAGATGCCCTGCTGTTGCCCTGTGCGTCTGAAACCAACAGTAGCGGAATTCTGTAGCCATGCGCATTTCTGTCATCGTTATGTATTTCTGAACCGATTCAATGCAGGCTTATTCGTGGTGTCCGGTGCTCTGAATCACTACTGTTCACGTCATACCTCATCTGTGGTCAAAGAGTAATAGGGGGAAATGAAGTTGAATGGACTACGGAGGCAGAAATGAGAAGTGTGGAATTCCTGGCAGTGGGCAAAACATGCCAGGCTGTATTCTGACTTACGCCAGACCTACAGCAGCCAGTCTCTGAGAGCTCTGCAGTGGACCTTACTTGTTTCATGGCCGGTACCCATGGATATTGTTTCATGACCGGTACCTGTGGAGGTTGCTTCATGACCGGTACCCATGGATGTTGCTTCATGGCCGGTATCCATGGAGGTTGCTTATGGGGTGGGGTGGGGTGGGGTACATCGTGGAAAGGTCTTATTCACATGATCAGATGTAGAAGCAGTCTGGTAGATTTTAACAGATATTTCAGACCTGTTCAAGGTCAGAGGGCTCGCACTTTGTACTGCCGTCATCGTCATCATCGTTATCATCGTCGGGGTTACGCCGGAAATCGCTTTCACAATGTGATCTTCATCATCACCATCATCATCATGATCTTCGCCACTACCACCACCATCACCACCAGCACCATCATCATCATCATCATCATCATCATCATCATCACAACAATTTCACTATCATCAGCAGAAGCAGAACAACAACATCATCACCGTCAGACACATATCAGACTGTTTAACACTTTAAGCCACACACATGTATCATAGAGGGATTCGGCGCATCACACATGCATTTATTATTACACACTGACAGACAGACAGACAGACAGACAGACAGACAGGCAGGCAGACAGACAGACAGACAGACAGACAGACAGACAGGCAGGCAGGCAGGCAGGCAGGCAGACAGATTGCCTACGCGTGTCCTCGTCGTCCTCGATATCCTGATAAATGTGGTCGTCACTCAGCTGTGAATCACGGTTCAGATGGACGGCAGGTGGCGCTCGTTGGAAGACCACGCCCCCTGCACGTGCCGCTTGTCTGTCGTTGTTTGGGGCAGGGAGAGGGGGCGCCACAGGTCCGCCTGACGACAAAAGCCGTTGATAGACATTGTGTCCCGTGTGATTATATATCTATCTGGTGTTGGGTGTGATGGGAAACTTCTCTGTGTGCATGCACAGATTTGTCTCTGACGTCTCGTCAAGCTACAGTCATCTGCCAGATCAGCTGAATGCAGTTTTACTAGGTTTGAATGTCCTGATTTTTAGGTATTTTTATTTAGCAGACCTGACAGAGTTCTTTTAAGTGAAATATTGAGTGGATCAGTCTTTTTTTTTTCTTTTTTTTTTAATGCGGCTTTGTTACATACATACATACATACATGGGGCACCGGAGGGCATGCGGCATTGGTACAGTCAATATTTCAAAAGTCATAAACGTGAAATGAATGAAGATACAGAAAAAAGAGGTAGATGAGAGCATAATTAGCCTGCAAAAAAAGGTTTGTATGGTTCCCACCTGGAAGAGAAACTTGAACATGAGCAGCTCATCTTAGCATTGTATTCCTCTATTTTGTATCTGTATAACAATTTTTTTCTAAATATATCAATGTTCGGGGGCTGTTTTTCTATTTTGCATTTGTACAGATACTGCTTTGCCAGTAGTAAAATAAAATCAAAAACGTTCTCCGTTTTGATGTTATCATCAATACCAAATAATATTAGACATTCAGACAGTCTTAATCTGTAGCAGGAAGTACATTTCTCTTTCAGTAAGACCAAAAAGCGTGTCCAGAACTGTTGGCTGTGTTTACATTCCCAAAATATGTGTTGTATAGTGTCTTTAGCAGTTAAACAAAAACTGCACTTATTATTGTTGGTGATACCCATCTCCTTAAGCATCACATTTGTTCCAAGTATTCTGTGTATAATTCTCATCTGAAACCATTTTATATTAACGTCGTGAATTTTACTTAGTTGATGAAAACAGGACTGCCACGGTATATTTCTTTGAAGTTTATCTTCCCATTTTGAGCAGCAGTTGGGTTTTGCATCATTTTGGTTTAATACATCGTAATATGATTTGCAACCCTTATTTGTTTCATACAATTTCTGCAAGCACGCCGTAAGATTAATAACATTGTTATTGCAAAATTCGAAACCGCTATTACGCAGAAATTTCTTTATTGCAAGTTTACAGCCGGAATATGTCACAAAATCAATAGTTATGTCAAATTTTCTCTGAAAATCTATGTGAGATAGTATTTTTCCTTCCTCATTTAAAAAGTGTGCAACACAATAGACAACTTTATCAATCCAGTGTTTATGCATAAGAAATGTGTTCCCAACTCTAATCCTTTGGTTGAAACAGATAGGTTCCGAAAGTACTTCTCCTGCGTTTGTTAGTTTTATTTTATTGTGAAATTCGTCATATGCCTTGAAGACTTGGGTCCAGAATGCGTTGCATTTAGAGTAAGCATTTGCCACACTAGGTCCATAGCGCTCTATATTTTTAATGAACGGATATTTTACCAATACGACATTTTTCCACTTATGATTAGTATTTATGAATTTTCGAATCCACGTTAGCTTCAAAGCGGAAGACCAAGGCCTCCTTCTTGTACGCTTTTATGAACTGTGTTTCTATTAATTTTGTCTGGCTTTTTATTCCATACAAATTCATAGCACAGTTTTTGTAAACTATTAATGTATTCATCTGGTGGGTTTGGTAACAGAATCCATAAGTGTATAAGCTTCGACAGAACAAGAGATTTTAAAACTGCAACTCTGCCAAGTGGTGTAATGAGCCTTTTCATCCATATTCTCAATAAACCTTTTACTTCTGCAAACTTTTC
The DNA here is from genome assembly GCA_963584105.1 of Alviniconcha strummeri. Classification (NCBI taxonomy): domain Eukaryota; kingdom Metazoa; phylum Mollusca; class Gastropoda; family Provannidae; genus Alviniconcha; species Alviniconcha strummeri. Next base: position 4,197,358 of record OY757557.1, read on the forward strand.
TGAGTAGTTATTTTTTTCACAGTTGTCCAAATCACTTGTAAACCAAATTCCTAGTACTTTAAATTTTTGTGGGTTCCATTCCATTCCGAGGTGTTGCATATATTTAACTACCGAATTCCTTTTACTGCCAAGCCAGACTGCACTAGTCTTTCCTGCATTCATATATAGACCGGATTTTCTTCCAAAATTATCAGTAACTGTAATGCAGGTTTCAAATGATTCCCTGTCGCCTGCCAGAAGAAATTCCGTATCGTCTGCATATTGTGAGAGTTTATGTTCAACGTTATTAACAAAAATACCCTTTATATGCTTGTTTTCCCGAATCATGATTCCCAATATTTCTACGCAAAGAATAAATAAATAGGGAGAAATTGGGTCACCCTGTCTACAACCCCTACGTATAGGAAACCATTTTGACGGTTGTCCATTCACTATTACAGTAGAGTTAATGTTTGTATAAAACGTTTCTATCCACCTACATATGTCTTGCTTAAAGCCGAACGCTTTCAAAACTCTAAACATAAATCTCCAATCAACTGAGTCAAAAGCTTTCTCAAAATCTATGTTTAGTAACAGACCGGGCAAATTCTTTTCCTTCAAATAAGCTGTCATATCATATATCAGTCTCAGGTTATCTCCAATATATCTTCCTGACATAAACCCTGTCTGATCTTCATTGATTAATTCGGGTAACATAGTTTTTATTCGGTTAGCAATAGCAGCTGATCCTATCTTATAAACTACATTTAATAGTGTTATTGGTCTCCAGTTCTTTATCAAATCTCGACGTTTGTCTCCCTTTGGAATACATGTAATAATTCCTTCCCTTTGAGTGCAAGATAATTCCCCTTTCCTAAAACCCCAGTTTAATGCTCTAACTACTAACATGCCTATTTTGCTCCAAAAAACTTTGAAAAATTCTGCGTTAAATCCATCTGTACCAGGGCTCTTGGAATGTTTCATATTCCTTAAGGCCATGCTTGCTTCATTCAGAGTAATTTCGCCTTCTATCCTCTCTGCTTCTTCATCATTCAAATGTGGGATTTCAGTTACCATTTGAAAAATATCACAGTCTTCTACATCTCTTCTCTCATACAGTTTTTCATAAAAACTCTTTACCTCTTGTAATATGTCACTATTATCTGTCAATACATTGTCGTCTTTATCAATAAGCTTGGCCATATTTTTACTAATATAGTGTCGTTTCTCCAAACTACAAAAGTAGCTAGTAACCTTTTCACCATGTGCTATCCATCGAGCTTTAGAACGTAATAATACACCTTCAATTCTTTTCTCCCGTATTGCTTTAAGCTCAGCTTTCTTACCATTCATAATCATACAGTCTTCTTGATTTTTGTCACTTTTCTCTAATTTCTGAATGTCTTTCTCCAGATCAATTTCTTTTTTATTTACTCTCTTCTTTTTCATTGTTGCATATGCAATTGTTTTAGACCGAATTTTCATCAAGAGGAAGTCCAAAAGTGTATCATCAGAAACTAAAATGTTTATTTCATCTTTAGGTATATTGATAATTGAGTCCCTTGCATATGGAAAAACTGCATATTCAACTATAATATTATCTATCAACTCGTTGATTTCATCTAAATATTGTTTATCCTTTAGCAGAGACGTATTAAATTTCCAAAAGGTTTTATGTGAAATTTTTTCGCTAAATTTTAATTTTAGTATTACCATTGAATGATCAGTCCTATATCCGCAGTTGATATCAGAATCCTCGGCAAGAGAGACAATTGAATCGGTAACAAGAAAAAAGTCAAGTCTAGCCTGCTGAAATGGAGCTGTTCTCCGCCATGTGTAACGCTGACAATCTGGATTCAAATCTCTCCATATATCACACAGGTTAAGGTCGGTGATCATACTTTCAACAACTTCTCTTGCTTTAGGGTTATTTACATGCTTATAGTTCTGGTAGTCTTTAAAAGTATCAAGCACCATGTTCCAGTCTCCAGCCATTATTACATTAGGATTATCTAATTCCATTATCTTTTCCTTTAATGTGTTATAAAATTCAGGTTCATCCCTATTGGGTCCATATAAATTGACCAACAAAATATCAATTTCTTTAATCCGAACAGTCAATATTATATAATTACCTCTGTCTCCCTTGTGAATGTCTTTCACTTTAAATTCAAAATTATTATTAAACAATATAGCAACACCTCTAGAATTGGAACTGTAAGATGAAAAATAGCTTTCATAACCCCACTCCGCCGAAATAAAATTTTCAATTTTGGGTTCAAAATGGGTGTCTTGCAAAAAATAAATGGAATATTTCTTATTTCTTAAATAATGGAAGACATCCTTTCGTTTTTGTCTATTACCGAGACCTTGGCAATTTACAGAAACAACTACAACACAATCATCCATTGGGTTTGACAAAAAAAAATTATGACATTCCCACAGTAGCTCTCTGGGCCCAGCGCATGCCATATTGCAATTAATTTCCAGGCAAACAAAAATCATAAAAAAAAAAAAAAAAAAAAAAAAAAAAAAAAACAACAATACAAAAAACAACAAACGAACAGTATAGAAAAATTTAACAAGAAAAAAGTATATTCACACAAAAAGGTGACTTTGAGTGAAAACCCGTCACAGGACCCAGCGCAGGTCGTCAAGTCAGTACAACATTGTGAAAGGAGACGTGGGGAGAGAGAGAGAGAGAGAGAGAGAGAGAGAGAGAGAGAGAGAGAGAGAGAGAGAGAGAGAGAGAGAGAGAGAGAGAGAGAGAGAGATGCTACCAATCTGGGTGTATAACAAGTTCCATAACTGTACAGCAGTGGTTGGAAACTCAACGTATAAACAGGACTATGCGGCTTTCTGCAAGGAGAATAAAAACAGCCTTAGCAAACCAACCTGCTGACTTACAAACAAGCGAAACAGGTGAGATCAGATTAAGCCAAGTATAGAGGTAAGCTCAAAACGTAGAAATGATCAAAACTGCGATGTAAATTCAGCACAGAAGCAACAGAATGCTGGTCTAAAAAAGAAGAAAAAAGAAAAGAAAAAAAAAAAAGACCTCTATACAGTCGATGTACTCCTTGATAATTGTACGATACATTTCACGCAGGTAGAATCAGAAGATCATCGACAAAACTGTTTCAAAGAGAGAAGGAAACACACCCACACACGCACGCACGCACGCACGCACGCTCGCACGCACGCACGCACGCATACACATACACACACGCGCACACACACACATATACACACGCTCTCTCTCTCTCTCTCTCTCTCTCTCTCTCTCTCTCTCTCTCTCTCTCTCTCTCTCTCCCTCTCCCCCCCTCCCCCTCTCTCTCTCTCCCTCCCTCCCCCCCTCCCTCCCCCCCCTCCCCCTCCCTCTCCCTCTCCCCTCTCCACACCCCCTCCCTCTCTCCTCTCCCTCTCCCTCTCTCCTCTCCCTCCCCCCTCTTTCTCTTTCACACACACACACACACACACACACACACACACACACACACACACACACACACACACACACACTGTCCAAATCAGGCAGAATGCATTTCTGGCTGGCAAAATTCAACACAAACAAATACAACAAATAGTGGTTCAACAAAAACAAATTAGTTAGAGTACTAGTACTCACTCACCGAGCAAAAGCATATCATGCGGACAATTTGAGCACAGATCAACACAGCACAATGCTAGTCCACAGAACCACACACACCACCCCTACACATATACCTACCAGCCCATCTATAGTGCTGGTTTACCAAAAACAAACCAATACAAGTATGCAAAACATTTGCCTCAGTCAGTTTTGTACACTTGCAGCCCGCTTACGTCGGGCAAAAGCATTTCTTGCAGGCAATTTCACAAACACAAACAATATTGTACTAGTTCAACAAAAACACAAATTCATGCAGTCCACTTAATCAGAGGCGAAAAGCGTTTCATGCAGGCAGTTTTAACACAGATCGGCCAGAAAGCACTACATACCGGCAAATTCAAACCAAACAAAATAATGTAACGCTTGTTACAGAAAACAAATGCAGTCAAAAAGGTATTTTCCACAGGCATAATCATAACTTACAAAACAATACAATATTAGTTCAACAGGAACAAAAGCAAACTAATACTAGCTCTGCACACAGCCAATGAAACAGAAAGCATTTCATGCAGGAAAATTCAATCCAAACTAAAATAATGGTATTTCAACAGAAAACAATATACTAGGCCTCCATTCAGTTACGAAGGTATAACGATTTTCTTGCAGACGGTTTACCACGAACGGAATGCACAGTACCATTTCAACAGATAAACTATACAGCCAACTTATGGCACTTACATCTGGTAAAAAATAATTCCCGCAGGTGACTGGCACATTTCCAATCCTTAAGTCAAGCAAAAAGCATCACATGCCGGCAGTTTGTTGTGCACTTGCAGCCCGCTTACGTCGGGCAAAAGCATTTCATTCAGGCAATTTCACAAACACAAACAATACAGTACTAGTTTAACAAAAACACAAATTCATGCAGTCCACTTAATCAGGCGGCGAAAAGCCTTTCATGCAGGCAGTTTTAACACACACATATATACATATACATACACATACACATTTACATACATATACATGTACACAATTAATAAAGACGATTTCAACAACAAAAAAATAGCCCAATATATCTGTATAAACGTAATAGGCAGAGAGACGGCAAAGTTAAACAGAACAAGTATACAATGCTGGTTCAAAACAGAAGAAAAAAGAAAAAAAAAAAAAAAGGATGTCCAGCGGGGAGGGGGGGGGGGTACAGACAGAGACCGACACAGATATATATATATATATAGAGAGAGAGAGAGAGAGAGAGAGAGAGAGAGAGAGAGAGAGAGAGAGAGAGAGAGAGAGAGATAAGTGTATTCCAGGGAGTCCCTTTTGTCACCTGGACAGCTTTGTTACGTGTCTTGAGTGCTAACTTAAACATTAGAGAAACACCGGGTTCGGTACACGGGATCTAGACTAGAGGACACACGTTGTTTGTACTGCTGATTGTTTCAGCTCTCAGTCTCAGAACGTCATTTCAAAAATACCTTGCAATACGGGACTGATTCCAGCGTCTAAATCCGTGGATTTCGTGGAGGCTTCACAGCGTGATTTAAGACAATAGATCATTATCATGATAAATCAGACCAGTGTCAAACCTTGACTGTGTCACATGTATTTGTAGCAAAGTTCACGTGCTAACTCACAACTAGACAACAGCATTATAAACCTGTGAGTAGATTAAGCCTACCACGTGTCAAGTCGGAAACTTGACAGACACGTATTGCACGTTTATTTCTAGACATGTCAACTGCCACCGTTGCACTGAGACCCGCGTGGGGTGAGCATCAAACGATGACTGAAAAAAGATGTGACAACTACATAACTAATCACGCCACCACGTATGAAGTAGCTTTTAAAAAAAATTTTTTTATAAACAACTCAATGCAACCACAGGAGCAAGTAAATACATGCACCCTGTTTACGGTAACAGGAAGATAAATTTCGCGCAGACAAGTCTCAAACATTACAGAATGCTGGCTTTACAAAATCAGTATAATGCTGGCTCAGAACAGTAGTTCCTTAGTGGTGTCACCCCATGCACTTGCCACTTGCCATTGTTAAGATAAACCAAATTTAAGCAGAGAGACATAGAGATAGATAGAGATAGAATCAACATAGCAGATGCTATCTATTCAGGCAGAAAGATTTTCAATACATGCAGAATCAGGCAAAAACATTTTCAACACATGCAAAATCAGACAAAAACATTTTCAACACACGCAGAATCAATACAATACTAGTACACAAAGAAGATAGCCATTCCACACACACACACACACACACACACACACACACACACACACACACACACACACACACACACACACACACAGGCACACACTCCACGTACATCTGTCAGATAGGATTTCAAGCATGCCAGTTCAAGTAAAAATTGCACCATGCAAAGTATGAGTAGCAGTAACAAGCTAATACATGCAGCCTGCTTACATCAGCCCAACAGATTTCATGCCGGCAGAGTCAACACTAACCTAATGCATGCAGCCCTCCTATATCAGCCCAACAGATTCAGTCATGCCGGCAGAGTCAACACTAACCTAATACATGCAGCCTGCCTACATCAGGCCAACAGATTTCATGCCGGCAGAGTCAACACTCTACAATACTACTTAAACAAACAAACTGTGAGTCGTTGAGCTATTTATAGTCTATAAATTTAGGAGGGGGGAGGATGGAGAGTGAGTGTGTGGAGGGGGGGTGGGGGGAGGTCAGCATAAGACCAATACATACTGATATCAATATTCACTTAATTCAGGCAGACTGGGTTCCAACACATAAGCCTACAAATTACAATACACACCAGATACGTACAATCAAAAAGAGAGATAGAGAGGAGATACAGAGACAGAGAGAGACTGATGGGAAGACAGAGTTCTAGCTTTCACTTCCAGCCTTGTCTGAATAAGCTGAAACTGATCGATCAAAGGCGATAGGCCTACTTAACTACAGGTGAACTACAGGTGAACAAACGAGAAAAAGATAAGCAAAATAACAACAAACAACTAAGCAAAAAAAAAAAAAACAGCATTTCAAACTTGGAAGCAAAAACAAGTTTTACATACTGTACGGTATATACCGTATACTGTGTGATGAATGGTACATGAATACACTCAGGCATCCTCCATCTTGTCTGTCTCTTCTACCTGGACCTCCGGCTGCCTACCTCCCATCACTCGTCTGAAAGCTCGATCAACATCAGTGTGCATGTCCAGCTTCATCTTTGTACCGTTTGTTAGTTTGGCAAAGATTTTGCCGTTCACTGTCCAAGCACTTGAGCACGCTGAGTGTTTCACTGCTGCCATGTATACTTTGTGGTTGGCAAATGTTAGGTCCTCACCAATCACTATACCCTTGTTTTTCAGTTTGCGGCGGTTAGCTAAGATCTGGACTCGCAGTTTCCTGTCGAAGAACCTAACGAGAATAGGTCTCGACTTGGTGCCAGTGGGAGTGCCGGTCCTGTGGGCCACCTCGATGTCCGTCACTGCTGTCTTGACGTTGACCTTCTGGTTGAAGATGTCGTAGCACTTTTTTCTGCAGTCATCCGCGGTCTCGCCGTCCCCCTCTGGCACCCTGAATACTCGTAGATTCCAGCGTCTAAAGCACTGCTGTTGGTCGTTCTGCTCTTTCTGCATTTTTCTCATCTCTTGGTCATGTGCACTGAGTATATTTTTCAGCGAGTCATTTTCTTTCTTTAACTTGTCCATTTTTTCCTCCATCTCTTCGGTTTTTGCTTCTGTCTCAAACACTCTCCCCTCGAGTTTTTCTATTTTCTCTGTAAATGTTTGTGTGAGCAACTGCAGTTCACGCTTCATTTCACTGATATCATCCTTTGTTGCTACATTGTCCAGTCGTTTGTTCATCTCACTGAGTAACTCTTGCACAGACATGTCTAATTCTTCGTGATCAGTGTCAATATCTGTTTCTTCTTCAAATGTGTCAGTGATATGCGGTCTCTTGTTAATTTGTTTGTCTTTCTGTGGGGTGTCACACTCTGACGAGTCTGAAGAAAGAGGCCGTTTGTGAGGCGTGACAAAATACTGTGCAATGCTCATACCTTAGGCTAGCGCCGGCCACCCACACGGTCCGTGAGCCTACGGACAACAAACAGCATGGCGGCTCAAAAACAACAACAACACGTGTGGCCACTTGAAAGAAATTTGCGCTGGGCCCTGTTGAACGCCGTCTTACATTTTCAAAACGAACATACCGGCGTATTCCTCGGAACTAGGGCTCCTCTTGGGTACAGTATCCTCTTGGTCCGGGTGCTAATTAACTAAGAAATTAATGATTTCGTAGAGAGACCTGCACAAGCACGACCGCCCTCTCCCTGAGCGAGAGTTCACCCCTAATGAGTGGATCAGTCTTTGTTGCCTGAAAGAAAGATTGAAATTAAGGAAGAAGTTGTGAGCACGTTGTTGAAAGAGGATTAATGTGAATAAGTATTGGGGCCCGGATGGTACTTTGGAACTTTCTGCTGATCAGTTCAGTGGCGTTCTTCTACACCTCTTCTATGCTTCTATAGACCAACAGTTTGTACCTTCCCTTTAGAAAATGTCCAGTGTTATCCCAGTCACGAAAAAGTCTGCTGCAAACAACTTAATGATCTCCTCCCTTGTTGCCTGGCTGACATCGCTTGAAAAGGATCGCTGGAAAAGATTGTGAAGTCATTCATTCTCTCTGCTGTCCAACTCATCGCTTGAAAAGGATCGCTGGAAAAGATTGTGAAGTCATTCATTCTCTCTGCTGTCCAACTCATCGCTTGAAAAGGATCGCTGGAAAAGATTGTGAAGTCATTCATTCTCTCTGCTGTCCAACCCATGCTTGATCCACTACAGTTTGCACACAGGGCAGGAAGGGGCGCTGAAGATGCCAGGCTGTGACTTGTGGATACGTTGTATAAGCACTTGGAGCTGCAGCACTCTCGTGCCTCGGCTCCTCTTTGCTGACTTCTCTTCCGCCTTTAATGCACTGCAACCTCGTGGTTTAGCTCACAAGTTGATTTAGTCTTCAGCATGGCCAGGTTTTGTGGACTGTCGATTTTTTAACAAACAGATGTCAACAAGTGTTGTGACCATGTTGTCCTCAGTGCGAGCTGTCACCTGTACTGGATCCCCCCAGGGCTGGTTCTTTCTTCCCTTCTCTATATAATGTACACTGACGACTGCCGCAGTAACCAAGAGAACAGTTACTTGGTTAATTTTGCTGATGACAATGCTGTACTTTATCTCCTTCTGAGAACACAAGATGGTCACGGTGCAACCCTCAGTGACTTTACAGAATGGTGTGACGACTTTACAGAATGGTGTGACGACTTTACAGAATGGTGTGACGACTTTACAGAATGGTGTGACGAGTCGTACCTTGAGCTGAATGTGAACCAAACTAAAGAGATGATAGCTGATATCAGGTGACGGAGGCACACCGACAGGGCGATCGAGATACACGATGAAAAGGTGGAAATAGTCCACTCGTATAAATACCTCGGAACGATCTTTGAGGACTCCCTGAAATGGGATCTTAACACCGAGGTCATCACTAAGAAAGGGCACCAGCGACTCCATCTGCTGCAGAAGCTGAAAACTTTTGATGCTGATCCAACTGTTCTTATGCTGTTTTTAACCATTTTATTGAGAACGTTTAGGCTTTTTCTTTCATTTGCTGGTTTTATCATCTCAACACCAAGCACAAAAACTCATTACAGGGAATTGTGAATTTTAGCTCCAAAATACTGTGTGATCAAGTTTAACTTTTTTTTTTAAATTAATGAGCCTTAATAGTTAGCTGAATTGCCCTGTGAGGGATGATTAAAGTACACTGACTTGACTTGACTTACCTCGCATTCTCTTAAGCACGACCAGAAGCATGACGGAGACGACGACAACGACAAGAAAGACGCCGCCAACGCCGGCACCAAGCAGAAGGAATCCGAACTGCGTGACATCTGAAACTTGGAAGGGTGGAAACCATGCATAATTGTCAGCGGAACAGAGGGTCACTTCAACGTCTGGTTACATCGCAACTTCTGACAGCGCGACAGTAACAATCCCATTGAGCCTACGACCGTTCACCAGTGAGGGGTGGTGACGTAACCTTTGAATATGACTAACGAAGCAAAAGGGAATCGTAATCTTTAAAACATTGTTGTTGTTGTTGTTGTTTTTTGGGGGGTTGTTGTTGTTGTTTTGGGGTTTTTTTGCTGCTTGCTTTTCTTCTGGTTTTGGCTGGTCTCCGTCAGCTTCAGACCGGTCTTTTCCGTCCCGTTCCCACCCGTCAGACGGACAACGGAATGACGGGGTGGCCAGGAACAGACGATGTCGACCTTTGACCCCACAGGCACGGCGGTGGGAGCAGTGACAGAGACACGGTCCACTGCCACAGCAAGTTCAGTGATCCGTGCCGGCTCTGCAACTCAACCATGACCACGTGTGTACATGGTATCTACATTCAGAATGCGATATTTAGCTTCCCTGAACACCGGCTAAACGGTGAAAAATAGGTGCAGGAAACTTTATAGCTTGAAAAAGGGGATCACCCCGAAAATGCGTCTGTTGTGTTTTCTCAAAATAACGTTCTTTTTAACTTTTTATATATTAGGATCTTGTTTTGGTCTAAAACTGTTGTTTTGTTCTAAAACAGATCCAGATATGTAAAAGGTCTAGCTAGCAGTCATTCTTGTTTCACATTTGTTTTCTTTAAGACGAACTTTTCATTGAAGGGCGTTCTTCACAGAAATACCAACCAGTCTTTTCATTTCCTTCAACTTTTCTCTTGACGTTGGCTGGGTTGGTGTCACCGTTTCCCTCAGGGCTGGTGTCACTGTTTCCCTCAGGGCTGGTGTCACTGTTTCCCTCAGGGCTGGTGTCACCGTTTTCTTCAGGGCTGGTGTCACCGTTTCCCTCAAGACTGGTGTCACCGTTGTCCTCAAAGCACAACAACATTAAAAATGAGTCTGTCTGTGCATGGCGCTGTTCCCTGAGGGGACACGATCAGGTCGCTGTTTTTTAATACCTTTTTTATGCACGTTTTTAGAGGCGGTGTTTTTCGTTGCTAAAACCAGTGTTTGTTCCCGGAGGTGTGGACACACGGTGCAGATACAAGCCGCTGATGTAGATCCTGCAGACACCTTCATGGACACACGGTACAGACACAACCCGCTAATGTAGATTAGACACCTTAATGGACACATGGTACAGATACAACCCGCTAATGTAGATTAGACACCTTCATGGACACACGGTACAGATACAACCCGCTAATGTAGATTAGACACCTTCATGGACACACGGTACAGATACAACCCGCTAATGTAGATTAGACACCTTCATGGACACACGGTACAGATACAACCCGCTGATGTAGATCAGACACCTTCATGGACAGCTGGTATAACACAACCTACTCCAGTACTCCCCCACCCCACCCCCACCCCCCCACATATCCCACACGCCACCCCCAACGCACCCCGTGATTAGCGCCGCGGAATGCGAGTCGGAAGGTCGTGGGTTTGAATCCCACCAGATTCACGTGGGATCTCCAGCCTAGGTGTATAGGTTAGATACATACTGTTGCGTAATGTGAAGGAGGGTGTGTGTATAGGTTAGATACATACTGGTGAGTAACGTGAGGGAGGGTGTGTGTATAGGTTAGATACATACTAGTGAGTAACGTGAGGGAGGGTGTGTGTAGAGGTTAGATACATACTGGTGAGTAACGTGAGGGAGGGTGTGTGTATAGGTTAGATACATACTGGTGAGTAACGTGAGGGAGGGTGTGTGTATAGGTTAGATACATACTGGTGAGTAACGTGAGGGAGGGTGCGTGTATAGGTTAGGTAGATACTGTGGTACTGCGCTGTTAAGGACAATGTACACGAAGAAACACTTGTTGTACTCGGGTTGTTTGTGTAGCCTCATTTTCCTCATCTGTTTCAATTTCCGGTCAGTAGTTAACGTTGTATCTGGAAAGATTATCTTTACAACTCGTCTGTGCAGGGAACTTATAGTAGGGAACGAGAGACAGACAGACAGAAGGGGGGGGGGGGGGGGGCGGGTTAGAGAGAAACAGACATACAGACAGAGAGGGACAAACAGACAGACATATAGACAGACAGACAGTCTTCAGAGGATGGCATTACCACTGCAGTGATTGGTAGTTTTGACACCTAGTGTCTTCTCCATTATTAGTAGTCTGTATGAATTAATCAGATGTTCTATTGGCTTATCTACTGGTGTACGCTTGTACATGTTTAACCGAGTGCATCTGCACTTGTTAATTCAACTCTTGGTAGCCTTTGCATGATGTTACTGTTAATTCACCAGCAAGAACGCTGGTGGTGATTGAGCGGAGGGTGGGGGGGGGGGGGGGTAGGAGGGGGATGTAACCGAGTGCATCTGCACAGTGTGTTTGTGTTCTTGTACTCTGTATGTCACTTTGGATGTCAGTGTCACTAGCTCTTTCTTGAATGTGGGGCAGGATTATGACGTCATTTAATTGTAATCATTCTTTTACGTATGTTTTACGTGTTAGTATTTTGGACGTCACTAAAAGACGAGAAGCGATACCAACCGACTCTCGCAGATACCATCAGGAAAGAAACGAAAAATAAACCAGGAACCTCTGGATGTGGCTCCTTTGTTGTTGCCTTCTTCCAACCTGCTACTTTCATCGACCGTTTACACGTGTATAAGTGAGTGATGTTTCATATTTATTTTGTATATAAATGATGTCTTGCTATTATTTTACTCATTATACAGGTTTGAATGAACCTAAACTGCTATCCTTGTAAAATCAAATCAAAATCCGTTCGTTTTGTTTAGTTTCGTGTCAAGTTCACCTTATTTATTTGTTTTGATTGCTAAATTTGTCCTAAACCTCTCCTCTGAAATGGACCAATTAATTAATTAAAGGAAGAAAGAAAATATCATGTGTTGGCCTACCCAACAAATTATATATTATGTTGTCATTTTGAGCGTTTTATATAAGTTTACTTGTTTGATGCAGCTAATACAAACTATTCTGTTATTGTCTGTTGGTATGGTTTCATTAATACAACTGTTTAAACCAATAAATTAAACTGATTTTCTCAGGCTCCAAAAGCTGACGAAAATAATAAGGATCTACTTCAGGGTGAAGATAGGTCATAAACTCGGAGTGGAGTAAAGCAGTGTTGTCTAATAGGTCTTTGGTAGCAGGGGTGTCAGATACAGTTTCTGGAACAATAGCAAATCAGAAAAACTGCAAAATCGTTTGATTTTAGATGGCCATGACGTAATGATGACCCCCCCCCCAACGCCCCCCCCCCCCCCCCCCACCCCTCCAACCTATTTCGTGTCTAAGTCAACAGGAATTGTGCAGTAAATTTGTGAAATCAGTTCGGAAACCACAGACACCAAATAAAGGCGATTTGACCTCACAGAGCAACTCGTTAGATCGGTAACGGAGTCAGCTGGAGTTCTCTGTTGTATCTCACTCCAACAGACTGAATGTACATAGCGGGTCATACCGTAGTTGGCGACATTTTACACTACTAAGTAGTATGTGAATGTATGATATTTCAGACACGTTTTTTATTGCCCCTTGTTTAGTTAATGTTTCTGATGTTTCTTTCCAGTGATGACCACAATGAGATGGTACTCAACAAAACTCAGTCCCAGTACCTCTAGACAGGATACAATGCATTAAAAATCTTACTTCATAAACTACATCCCTTCCAACACAAGGGGAACAGCGCCCTGCTACCAGGCAAAGTCAGCAGAGGTCAGATCCATTCCACATCGTGACAATGAAGCTATCGCCTGAACTTTAAAGCCTCGGTGTATGAAATTTGCACATGCGCACTCTCGTCAATCTCAGTTTGGGCAAAGGGGCAGGGTGTATCTGTTAACAGCTGAACACGTGTTAATAGAATGTAAGCAAACACATGCAGGAAATGTCCGACCAAGTACCTCATCGGAGATAAATTGCGGTGTATTCCTGCCACACTGTGCCTCCGAAACAGTACTTCCTGTCCTCCAGCCTCCTGATAACACTGACGGCGTGGATTTCTCGGATCAGTTTGTTCCTTCGTTGAAGTCGCTCGCCTGTTGTTTACATGGTCGTTCCAGGCAAGAACGGGCAAGTCTGTCCGAAACTTGTAGTTTGTCTCCAAAGTGACTGCCGGGTCGTTCGTCATGATATTGCGACATACTGTTAATAAAACGCTCGACCAAATATGTATCCATGCAATGAACAAAGTCTTCTGGCGATTTGTAAATCAGCGTTTTCTCCAGAACCTTGCGTAGCAACAGTTCAGCATTGCTGTCACTGATGATGGTTTTAGATGGTTCATAGTTCACATCCGTTTTGCAACGAGAAGAGGGATGGCAGTCTCCGTGAGTGTTCTTGCATGTTCAATGATGTTTAAGATCATAGATTTTAGTTTCAGAGGGTCTTGCTCGCAGTTTTTCATGCACCGATAAAAATGTGTTTTCACGCTGGCAGCTTTGTCCGACATTGTGGACGCCAGGTCTTGTCCTGCAAGTGACGAGGTCCGGCACACACCGAGCGTATTTCCTTTGCCACGTTCTTGGCCGCGTGCCAGGTGTCGTTGGTTGAGTCAGCATCGGGTCTGTTGTCTTTGGTCCGTTTTGTTCACAGATGCGTTTCGATCATGACAGTCTACACGGATGTGCACACTGCCGTTTTCTTGACTTTCAAGGTGGTCGTACATTCTCTGTGTGCCCAGTGATTCGTGTCTCTGCGCGCACGGACCATCACCCCGTGTCACAGTCTCGTAGTGCAACACTTTGTGGGGGTTAGCCCCAAAACAAATGACATCTGTGTACTTGGAGTTTCTGCGAGTGGCATGGCGAGCATCTGTCACGATGTCGATGTCGATGCCATCCATGTCTTCGTAGGTGACAGTCTCCTCAAGCAAAGCTGTTACCTAGTATGCCGATCCCTGTTGCAGTCATGATTCTTTCGTATTGATTCGGAAGAATTCCGGAAATGAAGTAGCCATGTGCCATGCGAGAGTTCACCAGATGTTTGTCGCCACGGCATGGTGATGAATGCCAAGAAATCCTGTGGTCTTTGGCACATTGCAAAGGAAACACTCCTACGTGGCCAGACGGTGTCACTGCATTGGTCTCTAGAGACTGGTCACAGACTTTGGAGTGCAGCTGAGTACGTTTGACTAGGTTGTCAACAAAACAACTTTCCAAGCATAACAAGGCTAAAAGCAGTCATAGTCCCGGGCCTACGACCTTTAGTCCAGCGAAATCGCTAACCTAAATATCAGCTGTTTAGGCCCGAGGTTCGGCCTGGACTTTGGCGTAGTCCCAGTCCATGGTTACCATTCTGGGGTCATTGTCAATAGCCTTGAGATTTAGACCGGCCTACCGCTTTAGGCCCGATTCGTAGTTACGGCCCCTGGGTCGGCCTCCGGTGGAACGTCGACTTCCAACGGCTCCTCGTCGCGGCGCAGCAGTGGTGCGGTGGGTACCACCCATCTCTGAGCGTCGTCACAGTCCCCAGTCGTCGTCACCGACACCATCTGCATCCCCGGGGCCTCGGCCGCAGCCCCAGAATTCCTTCCGTCTACCCGCCATCTGGCTGACCCCGCAACCACCTACCCTTACATTTACAAATTAATCTGGTTAGTGAGGTTCAGTCCCAGAAGACTAACGGAAACCGTTGCATCTGCAACTTTAAAATAAACCTTTTTACGACGACCCCATTCCAAGGATGCCCTTACAAAACATTGAGGATTTCCCTCAACAGATTCTTCATTTTACTCAGATCATTCTCAAGTTGTTGGTTTAAAATTGTTTTCATTCATTCATCGTAATCATAAGCTCAACAAATAAATACAGGAAACACAAAAGCAGTATGCTTATTTGAGTGTTACCTACAGATAAAATGATAATCACACAGACATTTACGATGGCAAGATGGAAAATTGTTGTCAAAACATCAGAGGCAACAAAACAAACACGCTCTGACAGAGGAATGTCCTCCTCTTCTGAAAAACTGTCCCTTTCCCGCCGGTACCTCTTGGTGATCTTGGGCAAAGGATCCCAGCCCTCTGATTCACTGCTACTACTCTCCTCAAAACTCTACCGAGGAGAAACCACTTCAGCAGCCCTTCGAGAAGGTTTCTGAATCAGCGTGAGGAATTTCCCATTCTTCAACCTTAGCCCGCCTTAACTGTTCAACATAAACTTTTACCACTGCTCAGTCAAACCGTTTTCTAATCACATAGTGACATAGAGGGAAAATAAAATCATTTCTACAACCCAACGACATGGTTTCCATTTATAGTCTAACTCACTCTTACATTTATTCCATTTTTAATTTACTGAGTCCCCTACGGAAACATTTACCCGTTTACTAGCCCTGTCTACATACCTAGCCTGCCTCTTACTAATACATTTGACCTTTTTATTCACAGTTTGTGTTCCGGTCCTGCTTGAAGTGTGGACCCCACCTGCCCAGCACCTTACTTGACTCTGCACCCCTACCTGCAGGGTCGTTTGCTGTCAGTATTGCCCTCATTTCCATGCGTTTACTAGCTTTGTGGTGTCCACCACAATTATAACAACGAAGGGAATGCACTTCCACTAGTTCCTTTTGCCAAATAATTTTCTCATTAAAATTTCCATAGTTTCATTTATAATCTCATATTCAGTTTGTCTTCCTTTACCAGTGCCCCAAGGAGCCGGCTTCTCGCGCCGGGGGTATTTAAACCAAGCTGCTCCACCCCTTTCACTCTTTTCTTACGTCTAGTTTCTGTCTACCGGCCCTTTCAACTATATTTCATTCCAAAAATTATCTCCACGACACCTCCGTTTTCAACTCCCTTCTTACAGCTTATTTCGACCTAACCGGCCATTCTCCTGTATTTATCTACAACACAGCTCTTCTTTATTTAGTTCTTGCTCTCTGCGGTCACCTTCAGACCCAGCGTGTTTGCCGTGCGCTGCATCCCGTGTCGGGGGAGGATGGGATCCTGGTGGCTGAGGTCCCCCGTGGGGTCCAACACGCTTCTTCGGCCCGGACTTCTCCTGGACGGGTGGTTGGGTTGGCCCGACCCAATCAATCGGCTGGTTGTGCTCTGTCCTAATTTCGATTAGAAGGCAGTGGCTCAGGGTCAGTCAGATGATGATGATGAGTTGATGCTTAATGTCCTCAGATGTCATTTGACATATTAGGGAAAAGTTGTGACCAATGCCGAAGCACGGTTCAATAAAATCCACATACGTAAGGTGTATGCGTGTTTAGCTGTAACCTGCCACCTGCACTTTTTGGCAGAATGACCGGGATTTTTTACGTGCTACTGTGGTAACACGGGGGTGGAACGGATACCGAAATAAGAGTCAGCACAGAAAGTCGACCCTGGAGAAGAAAATTCTCCCGCCGTTCCAGCAGGGATTCGAACCCGAGACCTTTCAATCACGAGTCCGGTGCTCTAACCACTGAGCTATCCCCGCCCCGGGTCAGTCAGGGGATAGAAGTGAACTTTATTTTGTTTTTATCATCTGAGTATGTTGCGTTTTGAGCCTTGGTGCACACTTGCTGGAGTTTCCGCTTGTCGGTGGTGGGTGGGGACAAAACCTAACGAAACATTACTTAACATACATTGGCACCAAAACAACAATCCCCCCCCAAAAAAAAAGAGAAGAAAAGAAGAAAAAAAGAAGAAGAAGAGTACATGATGACGACTCAGATACAGATTCCGACAACGAGATGTTCACGAAAAATGAAACAAACTGGCCCAGACTTTTGATAATCGAGTCGGTGAGTGAAGATCTCCTGCAAAAGTGATCTCCTTTTGCAGTTCAGAAGGGTTTTCAATCTATTGCCGGAACCCTGAAGAATATCAAAAGACTGAGAGACGGAGCCTTCTTGGTGGAGTGCGGCAAAAGGGCCCAGGCCCAAAACCTCCTAACAAACCGATTTATTGACAGACCAGTCAAGGTCTCAATTCACAAGACCCCAAACTCCTCTCGGGGAGTAATCAGGTGTCGGGACCTCGCTAACATGTCGGAGGTTGAGATCCGGGATGAACTGAAAGATCAGGGTGTGGTTGGGGTGAACCGAGTGACACTGAGGAAGGAGAGAAAGGTGATCCCCACCAACACTCTTTTCTTGACGTTCGGTTCCCGGGATCTCCCGAAGGAGATTACAGTCGGCTATCTAAAGGTGAAGGTGGCCTTGTTTGTTCCCAACCCGATGCGTTGCTTCAACTGCAACAAATTTGGCCACACGAGCCAACGTTGCAAGGTTGCTGAGAAGTGTCCGGATTGCGGAAAAGATAAGCATGAAGGTCGATGTGAGGGACCCAAGCTGCGCTCTAATTGCAATGGTCCCCACGCTTCATCGGCTAAAGATTGCCCGGTCTGGCAGAAGGAGAAGGAGATTCAACGTGTCCGCGTTGAGAAACGCATATCCTTTCAGGAAGCCAGACAGTTGGTTGAAACCAAGATGCCAACTGTGATCTCTGGAGGTAAGACCTACGCCGCTGCCGCCTCCACCAGAAGAGAGTCCAAATCTGTTGAATGTCAGACATCTTTAACCTTTTTTTTCTTCTTTTTTTTTGGTTTCTCCCCAGAACGTCCACTTAAGACGACTGAGTCTAATGTGCGTTCTTCTGGTGGATCCAGATCGGTATCGACCGGCACTCAGGCTTTCTCCGGGAAGTCGAGGACGGTATCGGCCGACGCCCGGGTTCCGTGTGAGTCCGCTAAGTGTTCTTCGGAGACGGATAGGGGTTCAGCCGATCCCCACAAAACGGCCTCTAGTGGTTCCGCCAATCCCCACAAAATGGCATCAAAGGGTTCTGCGGCTCCCTCCAAAAGCGCACCTACGGGTTCATCAGGTCCCTTAAAAACCGCGGCCTCGAATCATGATTCATCATCTTCAAGGCGCTCACCTACTAAGGTGAGGCTGGAGGGGGTCCTGGTGGACGTCGAGGGGTTTTCGCACCCCAGGCGCTCCGCTCCTTCCAGCAGGCCCCAGGTGCCACCCAATCTGACAATTTGGTTCAGTTTTGAAAAAAAGAAAAAAGACTTCTAGAAACAGTTCTGCGCATATTGTTAATATGCGTTTGCCACTTTATCTGCTTGTCTGCAGTTGCTCCAAGTGGGCGATGCTTTAAAACCTGCGCTATTGGCGTGGTCTCGAAGTTTAAATTTAAAGAGAGCTGTTGTTTCTGGTGTTTCTGCAACGAACACCACCTCTGGTCACCTCATCGCCTCACGTCCCTTGGAGGTCCTCGCCATAGACTTTACGAAGTTAGACCAGGCCAGCGACGGCAGAGAAAACGTCCTTGTCATGACAAGTTCTTCACCAAGTTCACGCAGGCCGTACCCACCAGGAACCGAGAAGCCGCCACCGTCGCCAAAGTCCTGGTCCATGAATGGTTTCAGCGGTACGGTATCCCGGAACGGATCCACAGCGACCAGGGACGAGACTTCGAGTCCCGTCTGGTGAAAGAGCTGTGCGACACCTACGACATCAAGAAGACCAGAACGACGCCGTACCACCCTCAGGGAAACGCCCAGTGCGAGCGTTTCAACCGCTCCATGCACAGTCTGCTGCGTACGCTGCCTCCGGAGCAGAAGCCCAGGTGGCCCGTCCATCTGCCGGAGCTGGTCCAGGCGTACAACAACACGCCTCACGCCTCGACCGGCTTCGCACCCTACTTCCTGCTCTTCGGACAGGAGCCCCGACTGCCGGTGAACGACCTGCTGGGACGTCCTGCCCACACCGCAGCAGGGACAGTCGACTGGGTGCGGCAACACCGCCTCGGCCTGCAGGAGGCCCACCACAAGGCATCCGACCAGCTGAAGCAAGCTGCAGCCAAGAGGGCCCGCTACACGGACAAGGGAGCCGCTGACCATGCACTCCAGGTGGGCGACCACGTCTACCTACGCAACCGCGTGCTGGGCCGCCACAGAATCCAGGACTTCTGGCGGCCCGAGCTGCATAGGGTGACAGCAAGGCCATTTGACAATGTGTACATGACTCAGCCACTGGCCGGTGGCCCTGTGCGTGCAGTAAACCGCAAAGACATTATGCTGGCCACCGCCCCTTTTGTCGTCGACGCCGCCGACCAGCAGTCTCTGTCATCGCGACCAGACGTCACTGACTCCGAGTCAGAGAGTGACGATGAACTATACGTGTTGACACCGCAGAATCCAGCTCGTGCTGCTGTTGCGGTGCCAGTAGTGCCACCTGTCGTCCAGCGACCACCTGTGCCACTGCCTAGACGCTCGCGACGTCTGGCAGAGAAGAACATTATTCAACAGTAACCCGACCGCAAAGTTACCAGGCGCAGTACCGTAAGTGTTTTGAAATTAGTTGTTTTGTTGACATGTGTGTGATGATTGCATTTTATACTGTGTTCATGATTTTTATGTCAGATGCCATTTGTATTACTAGGTTCATGGTATGTTTTCATTAATCTTGGCTATTTGTAGGTGCAATGTGTCGGAAAACAACGGTATTTAGGAGAACTTTGTTTAAATGCAAATCTTCTAGTGTAATTACCTGTTTTACTGGCAAATAGCGAGGATTTTTGTGATCTAAATAGATTTTGAAATGTGATAAGTCAGTGACCGGTTGCTTCAGTACATACATAGGCCTTTTTCAGTAGGTTGTAGATATTAGAGGATTTTTGTTTTGTTTTGTTTAAATAACAACCCTTTGTTGATCTAAGGCATAATGCCGCCTCTGATTTGACCTTAATTTGAAATTGCGGACTTTCATATTAAATATATGTTAGTCAAAGGATGTTGATTTTGTTTCCCTGTTCAGCCGGAGATCTTAACCCATTGTAGGTTGTTACGTTAAATACGTCGCTTGACAGATTGGTGTTTTTACCGAGCGAGGACGCTGTTAGTGGTAGAGTTGGGGGGGGGGGGGGGGGATGTGAGCAAGTGCTCTTTGTATACGTTTCTACATTAATCCCGCCCCGCTTAACGGATCAACGCAATTTCATTACTGTACTGATAGTAACCCGGGAACCGGAGCAGACGACGCTTTTGTTTTGAAGCGCGGCGTGTGGCGTAACGCCACATGGCCTTCACACAGCCGACCGGCGATAGCCGCCAGTGCGCTCCATTTTCAAATCTGTTTTCTCTCCCTTAATATTTTGACCGCTTGTTTGTTTACCTACTCTTTGGTTACCTAGTCCTTTTTATGCACTAAGCCATGTGTAATATATTTTGGCATCTTAGAATGTTTATCTAACGTTTATATAGACGCAGGATCGAGCTTAATCAGTAGCCGATGCTAGGTCCATTCTTTTTATAGCCGTGGTCTGCATGTCGCGCTTTGTTTAGTACTAGTGAATAGTAGTGAAATGTTGTTTTGATTCGATTAAAGTAATTCTGTGTCGATCAATACTTTGTCGTATAGTATTTTGCTTAGCTGACTTTATGTTTAGTGTTTATTTTGGGTCGAAATTAACTTATTAAGTATTGTGTATTGCAGAAGCTAAGTTGTATTCATAGACTACTTAATATCACTATCAGCGCTGATGCGACTAAGATAACGCGCCCCAGGCGAAAGTTCGCATCGATTGTTTTAGTACTAGTCTTTGAGGGTGTCTTTCTTCTCTTACAGAACGTTGTATTGTATTTGTGTTGTGTGCTGAACATTGTCTGCGGCTGAGCAAATAAAACCTGATTGCTGCCATACGCCTGCTGTGGTCTCCATTGTATTGACTCCGCTGCCTGTGTCCTGTCCTTTGACCATTCCACTCCATTACAGTTGATAGCTGAGAGCCAAGTGTGAGTTAAAAGGGTAACCGCAGTTTGACAAGAATGTCAACATCGGAAGCCAGATTGGAAGGAATCGAAAAGATGGTGTGTTTCTAAAAGACCCCGCAAATGTTTATGAAAGTTTGCTGCTTTGTATAGCCAGAATGCTTGTGTGTGTGTGTGTGTGTGTGTGTGTGTGTGTGTGTGTGTGTGTGTGTGTGTGTGTGTGTGTGTGTGTGTGTTGGTGGGGGGGGGGGGTGCGTGCGCGTGCGCGCGCGCTTAGAATAATCTCTAGGGACAAGATTTTGCGCTTTAAAATTACTTTTCTATTATTATTTAATTGTTTATGAATGTGTCTTTCTAGTGGTTTTGTGAGAACAGGATCAAGATAGGACAATAGTCATTCAGAGAGAGAGAGAGAGAGACAGACAGACAGACGGATAGACAGAGAATCTCCAGAGGATGGCATTACTATTGCAGAGATTGGTAATTTGAGACCTAGTGTCTTCTCCATTATTTGTTGTTGTTATGAATTAAGCAGATGTTCTGTTGGCCTATCTGCTGGTGTACGCTTCTACATGTATAATTATATGAGTGATGAATCATATTTTCTGCATATATGTAAATGAGGTCTTGTAATTATTTTACTCATCCGTAGCTGAACAAAGACTAGTTGTTATACAGGTTTGACAACCTAAACTACATTTCTTGTAAAATAAAATATTCGAGTTCGTTTTGTTTAGTTTCGTGTCAAGCGTCCATGAATATTTTGTTTTTAATAGCTATATTTGTCCTAAACCTCTCTTCCGAGATGGATCAATTAGTTAATTAAAGAAATAAAGTATCAAATGTTGGCCTACCCACCAGATTATATATTTGTAATTTTGAGCGTTTACCAGTTTTCTTGTTTGATGTTCTCAAAACTATTCCGTTATGGTTTTTTGGTATGGTTTCATTAATACAACTGTTTAAATTAGAAAGATTTTCTCAGAAAGTTGACGAAATTAATTTGGATTCACTTCAGGGCGAATATAGGTTATAAAATCGGATGGCCGTGTATGGCCTTCAACTGGGAAATATTTCCGTTTGTCTTCACACACACACACACACACACACACACACACACACACACACACACACACACCACCACCACCACCACCACCACCACCACCACCACCACCACCACCACCACCACCACCACCACCACCACCACCACCACCACCACCACGAGCAGGGGCTCTCGCACACATAAAACCTTAACAATCGATATTAGGAATTGTATAAAGATTTTATTACATCTTCAAAGCTACACCGTTTGACTGAACAAAGATTTTATTACATCTTCAAAGCTATACCGTTTGACTGAACAAAGATTTTATTACATCTTCAAAGCTACACCGTTTGACAGAGCAAAATGCAGCTCAGACAAACACAGTATGACCTGAATCTGAGGTTGACATGCGTTGTGCAATACATTTCGCCAGGATGGAACCAAAACAGCCACAAACATTGCGAGGAACACAATCCACGAATACAGCCGACAAGGAAAAAATTTTTAAGAGCAGATGGGTTCATTCCTAAACCTTCTTGATTTTTGTTGCTAAATTTTGAACAAAGGCAAAGAGACAACACATACATGAAAGCATATAAATATGCATTTATTCATTAGGTGACATCTATCACGATATTCAGAACAAACCGACACGACAGAAGAAGAAAATTGGAAGAATGCATGCAGGTTCTTAGCTGCTGCACGAGCAACAATATCCATTGGAACAGCATTGATTAGTGCTTTATACGAAACGTTACTCAGAGCGAAAATCAACACAAACAGTAACATCATACAACAGCAACAAAGAACCAGGACATAAATCACGCGTTGTTTAATTTTTTGTCTGTTTGATAAAACATTTTAAACAGTGATAAAACATTTTAAACAGTCTAATAATAACGGTATAATTAAAGTATTTACAAGGCGCAAATCTTGCCCAACAAAGCAATTCTTAGTGTAAAGCAGGCATTTTGCGCTATCTGTATTTCTAACACATTACAGCCCCTTCGCTCCTTTCTCAAGTGACCGGTTGAGGGACCAACAGTAACGGCATGTGTGTTGCACAAGGACAAGGGCTGCTGTTTCGAGACGGAACCATGACGTCAAACACAGAAGCTACGTTACTAAGGAACAGTTGCGTTAGCACGTAACAGATCTCGGTCAATCTTCCAAAACTGCAAGTGGCAGGTTACAGCTATACACACATACACCCTACTTATGCGGCTTCCCGTGCCGAGACCCAGCAGTTCCACGTGGCACCAGCCATGTAACAACCAAAGAGCGCCGTAAGTACACCGGTGGATATTCAAAAACTAGCTATGAAAAGCTAGTCACTCATTCAGAATTACATACGATAAGAGCGCAGTGAGTCCGCCCAAGAGCGGAGAATAGCGCTATGTCAAAGCGATCAACAACATTTTTCTCACGTCAAAAGCAACAACAAAAAAGAACAAAGAAAGAAAAAGAAACAAAAAAATTCACTCCAGTCATCCATGACGCAGTGCCTTTGGTTCATTTATACCTCACCTTGTTCAATTCTTAGACAGTACTGAGTAACAGTGCTGGGTTTATTTGGCGTTGGGTTATAGAGAACTTCGGATAAAACGAGTCCATGTCACGTTACTTTGATATAACCAGGACCTCGGATATAACGAAGTAGCGTGTGGCCAAGTCACCGTTATATTAGGAGCTTTGGTTAGAACAGGCCGCATAACATGAAACAATTTCACAAGACATTGGGACCTCGTTATACCCGTCTGCGATGTGTAGTTGTGATGTGGAGACATAGCCTGCCTGTAGTTGTGATATGGAGACCCAGTCAGCCAGCCTGTTGTTGTGATGTGGAGACCCAGCCAGCCTGTAGTTGTTCTGTGGAGACCTAGCCAGCCAGCCTGTAGTTGTGATGTGGAGACCCAGCCAGCCTGTAGTTGTGCTGTGGAGACCTAGCCAGCCTGTAGTTGTGATGTGGAGACCCAGCCAGCCTGTAGTCGTGATGCAGAAACCTAGCCAGCTTGTAGTTGTGATGTGGAGACCCAGCCAGCCAGCGAGCCTGTGTTTGTGATGTGGAGACCCAGCCAGCCTGTAGTTGCGATGTGGAGACTGGCCAGCCTGTAGTTGTGATGCAAGAACGTGCAGTCAGGCCTCTTCAGGCTGAAGGGTCTGACCTTTCTTCACTGGCTGTCAAGAAAACCACGCAGTCTCTGTACACATCAACAACGCCACAAAGAGTGACCACAGGGACTGGACAGGCAGTGAAACAGACATGTCTGGAACAATGAGATGTGAGATGGGAGTCAGGGATAGAGTGAGCGGGGCGTAGGAATGGAGGGGTGGACCGTGGACGTGGCTGTAGGTAGGCAGGGGTGGACCGTGGACGTGGCTGGGGGTACGCGTGGATGTGGCTGGGGAGGCGTGGATTATGGATGTGGCTGGGTCTAGGGCAGGATGTGGCTGGGGTAGGGACAGACCATTGATTTGGCTGGGGGTAGGGGTAGGGATGGACCATAGATGTGACTGGGGGTAAGGATGGACCGTGGATGTGGCTGGGGCTAGGGATGGACCATGGATGTGGTTGGGGGTAGGGATGCATGTGGCTGGGGGTAGGAATGGACCTTGGAAGTGGCTGGAGGTAGGGATGTATCCTGGTTGTGGTTGGGGGTAGGGGTGGAGGGAAGGACCTTGGATGTGGCTGGGGGTGGGGGTTGACCCTGGGTGTGGCTAGGGGTAGGGGTAGGGGGATGGATCATGGATGTGGCTGGGGGTAGGGGTGGAGGGATGTACCCTGGATGTGACCGGGGGTAGGGATGGAAGGATGGAGCAAGGATGTGGCCGGGGTTAAAAATGCCTGGATGCGGTGTGAGAGTAAAGCCTCTGAAATCGGTACGGATGATAGGACAGTAGAAAACAAACAAACATGCACGTTTCCTGTGTAACGCGCTTAGAGCGTTGTTGGTATCGACACCGGATATAATACAACGTAGTCTGTACCACAAAATGCTGTTGTATCGTTAAACTACTATCACAGGTGTTGTGTTGTACTGTTGAACTATTACCACAGGTGTTGTATGGTTGTCCTCTTACCACAGGTGTTGTACTGTACTGTTGAACTATTACCACAGGTGTTGTACTGTACTGTTGAACTATTACCACAGGTGTTGTACTGTACTGTTGAACTATTACCACAGGTGTCGTATTGTACTGTTGAACTATTACTACTGGTGCTGTATTGCTGTACTATTACCACATGTGTTGTATTGTTGAACTGTTACTACAGGTGTTGTATTGTTGAACTATTACCATATGTGTTGTATTGCTGAATTATTACCACGGGTGTTGTATTGTTGAACTATTACCACAGGTGTTGTACTTTGAACTGTTTCCACAGGTGTGGTATTGTTGAACTATTACCACAGGTGCTGTATTGCTGAACTATTACCACAGGTGTTGTATTGTTGAATATTACCACAGGTGTTGTATTGCCGAACTATTACCACATGTGTTTATTGTACTGTTGAACTATTACCACAGGTGTTGTGTTGCTGAACTATTACCACAGGTGTTGTATTGTACTGTTGAACTATTACCACAGGTGTCGTGACGTTGCTGGCGCTGCTCTCTCTTCATTCTCCGGACCTCCTCCGCCGTCACGTACAGGTCTTCCTCCTCTAACGCTCCTGGTGACAGTCAGTCAATTAATCGATCAACAGGTTCTATCAGTCTATCCATACATACATGTATTGTATCGTTAAACTCGTCCCACATAATTACGTTGATTGTCTTGATTGTCTTGTACTGTACTCTCGAACTATTACCAGGTATGTTTATTGCATTGTGGAGCCATTATGATTAATGTTGTATTGTGTTGTTGAACTCTTAACATAGGTTCTTCAGTGCTTTGACCTGTTACGGCACGTGTTGTATTGTTGAACATTTGCCAAATAAGATGCAGTGTATTGCTGAATTTGTTCCACAAATACTACCATAGCTGTTGCATTGTATTGTTGAGCTATTACCATAGATGTGGTATTGTTGAACTATTACCATTTATTGTCTGATATCACTGTTTCTACAGTATTTTCTGAACCAACGATTCGTTTGCAAACAAACCTAATTTCATGGTAGACTATCATAGGCCGAGGTGTCCAATCAAAATTTTCGATTCTTGCGTTTAAGGCCAGGGTCATAGTTAAGTTCAGAATTTCAGCTAAAGTTTCTTGTTGGCGTCTTCTGTACCACAGATTAAAAAAAAAGAAGAAGAAAAAAGTTCGGTTTGCTCATAGATCATCATAAGCCGGAGAGTTAGTGCATTATATTGTATTGTTGAACTATTACCGCAGGTGTTGTATTGTTGAACAATCACCACAGGTGTATTGTATTGTTGATTACTAAAGATGTTGCATTTATTGTTGAACTATTACTACAGGTGCTGTATTATTGAACTATTTCCGCAGGTATTGTGTTGTGTTGTTGAACTATTACTACAGGTGTTGTATTGTATTGTTGAACTATTACCACAGGTGTATTGTTGAACTATTACTACAGGTGTTGCATTTATAGTTGAACTATTACCGCAAGTGTTGTATTGTTGAACTATTACCACATGTGTTGTATTGGTGAACTATTACCACAGGTGTTGTATTGTTAAACTACTACCACAGGTGTTGTATTGTTGAACTATTACCAGAAGTGTTGTGTTGTACTGTTACACTATTACCACAGGTGTTGCATTGTTGAACTATTACCACAGGTGTTGTATTGTTGAATTATTACCACAGGCGTTTTATTATACTGTTGAATTATTACCGCAGGTGTCGTGACGTTGCTGTCGCTGCTCTCTCTTCATTCTCCGGACCTCCTCCGCCGTCACGTACAGGTCTTCCTCCTCTAACGCTCCTGGTGACAGTCAGTCAGTCAGTCAATCAATCAATCAATCGATCAACAGGCTCTGTCTATCAATCTATCCATCCACAATCTATCCATCCATACATGTGTGTGTATAGTTACATTTGTACCACAGAATCATGTATATTTTGTTGAAATATTGCCATGGATGTTGCATTGTACTCTAGAACCATTACCACCTATGTTTATTGTATTATTGAACTGTTACCACAGGTTTTGCATTGTTGAACTATTACCACAGATGTTGTATTGTATTGTCAAACTATTACCACAGGTGTTGTATTGTACTGTTGAACTGTTACCACAGGTGTTATATTGTACTGTTGAACAATTACCGCAGGTGTCGTGACGTTGCTGGCGCTGCTCTCTCTTCATTCTCCGGACCTCCTCCGCCGTCACGTACAGGTCTTCCTCCTCTAACTCTCCTGGTGACAGTCAGTCAATCAATCAAGTGACAGTCAGTCAATCAATCGATCAATCGATCAGCCGCGTCACGCAATCAGTAAATTAGTTACCAAAGTAAAACAATGCAAATCCATAAATCAACCAATCTATAAACAGACCAGTAAACTGACACATTTTATCCGTCCATCCAGCTGTCAGTCCGCAGATGTACATAGCGGGCTTGTTCCCTCTGTTCTGGTGTAGGCAAATATTACTCGAGCTGCTCAACATGAACTTCACGACAAAACGCTCGTCTGAACCTACGGAAACTACAGATAAACGTGAGCGTAAATTGGGTTCTCTTGGAGAGTGTCCTAGGATACTGGCCTGACCTTTGGTTAGGTCCACTTGAACAGTTACCTTAGCTTGGTTTGGGTCAACTTGGACAGTAACCTTACACAGTGACCTGATCTGAGGACTTGGACAGCGATCTGATCTTATGTTGGGTCACAATGGATAGCGATCTGATCTTAGGTAGGGTCACCTTGGATAGCGATCTGATCTTATGTTGGGTCACCTTGGACACCGATCTGATCTTAGGTTGGGTCACCTTGGACACCGATCTCATCTTAGGTTGGGTCACCTTGGACACCGATCTGATCTGAGGTTGGGTCACCTTGGACACCGATCTCATCTTAGGTTGGGTCACCTTGGACACCGATCTCATCTTAGGTTGGGTCACTTTGGACACCGATCTGATCGGAGGCTGGGTCACCTTGGACACCGATCTGATCTTAGGTTGGGTCCACACGGACAGCGACCTGGCCGAAGTACTTTTTCCGGGCTGCGCAACGGTTTCGTTCTCGACAAATGTTACGGTCTATAACTCAGCACTGAGGCCACAGGAAAGAAAACAGCTTCACAAATGAACTCGGTACTGGTTTTGCTGTTGTTGGTTTAGTTGTTGTTGGTTTAGCTGTTGTTAAGCTGGGCTCACCTTCAGGGGGAGCACGGCACGTTGTATGGTGTTCCACCCTGACCGGGCCATAGCCACACGCTCCGCCAGCGGCCGGGTGGTCTAACCCCTGAGTGGACAGGTCCCCTGACGACCCCTCGTACAGCGGATTGGTGATTATCACGCTGACGTTGGATCCCCGGTACAGGTCGTGCAGCGCAGCGCCTGTCACACCGGTACGCGTTCGGTGAAAACACTGGGCATGAAAACACTGAGCATGCCTTGTGACTTCGTTTGGTTTTAGCGCTGAACTGACATTACTCCTATATACAGAAAGTGCAAATTCTTTTCCACCCCTGTCTGATCAGTAAACCACCGTATATGTGAAATAAACCACCGTACATAAAACGAACCACTTTGTGATCAGTAAATCATAGTCATATCAAATGAACTACCTCATAACTAATATGAAATAAACCACCATATACATGAAATAAACCATCGAAAATAAAGCGAACCACCGTATATCTGAAATAAGCCATCGTATATGAAGTAAACCACCGTATGTATGGAATAACGTATCTATGAAATCAACAACCGTATCTATGAAATAAACCACCATATAATATAATTATTTGAAATAAACTAACCAACCTGGCCCATAACGGAGACCCGTGTTGCCATAGCGACCTCCACCTGCAGCATGTGAGGTCCTGAGGACAGAGAAACAGTGGTCAGCAATGGATCGTCACGTGACGCAAATGTGTGGCGTACCTGGCTGTAATATGACGTCAGCAGATCACAGTTAACCCCCTTGCTTTGCTGATGAGATCCACAATTTTCCTAACGACTCTTTCTCCCAGGACAGGAGGCCGCCATGCCTGTTACTAAAATTAGAAAGTGGGCTGTAGAAACTTGGTCTTTAACGCCAAGTCAACCATGAGGGTTATAAGCATATAGAAAATATGTGCGTGATTTCCGTTTTGTAGGGGGAAAGAGGGTAGAAGGTATGCAGCATTGATTTCGGTCTACGGGGAGTAGAGATCGAGGCAAGCTGTGCAGTCCACGGCTACAGTTACATAAGACGTGTGTGGCTCTTTTTTTTCTTTCTCTTTTATCTTTTTAATTATGTAACACACGATCAAAGATATAACAACATACATGTGAAATCTAGCAGATACAACAAAAATGCATTACATTTTTCAGCTAGTTCTAAAAGTAGGAAATCTGTACTTGCCTGGTCAGAAATACTGAAACGAAATAGAGATGCACTGGTCAGCTACATGTTATAAATCAAGCACACGCACACACACACACACACACACACACACACACACACACACACACACACACACACACACACCAAAAATTCAAAACTAAAAACAACACACACCCACGCTCGCACGCATGCACGCACGCTCACACCGTCCCCCTCCCCCCCACACACACACACCAAAAATTCAAAACTAAAAACAACACCCACCCACGCTCGCACGCATGCACTCACGCTCACCCCCACCCCCCACCTCACACACACACACACACACACACACACACACACACACACACACACACACACACACACACACACACACACACACACACTTACTTTTGAACATACTGCTAAGACGACAGATGATAGTCAGAGTGATGGTGACGATGACAACGGCAACGAAACACACGGAGACGGCGACCAGAACGGTAGTTGAAGGCGGTTCTACATGTAGGAACAGATGTAAGGAGGACTTCTTGCGTTTCGTGGTAAACATTCTTTTCTTTCATTTTCCTCTTTAAAAAAAGAAGAAGCGAATAATGAAAATCCAGCAGCAAGTAGGTGCAGAGTGTGTGCTGAGTCAGGCAAGTCTCCGACAACATTCAAGTTTAGCACACACATTGACAATGAGTTATGTAATTAGAGCAACACTCTCAAAGACGCTTCCGTGAAGTGGATGAGGCTCGGCTGTGTGGTCCCAGCCTTCCCACTGGGCCCACAGCACTCCCAGTTCTGGGTAGGACCTGGTCAGGGCTGAATAATCCCACATGACTCTGAAGGAATTCGAACCCACGACCCTCCGACCTGCAGTCCGAAGCGCTAACCACCAAGCAACGGGGGCCGGTACAGTATTTAGTCTTTGTTACAACAGTGATATATTATTACTCATCGATTTATATGGCGTTGTTCTCTGCTCTCGGGCAGACTCAATGCGCGCATGTCTCATGTGATTCTGAATGAGTGACTGTATCCTTTTATAGCGCGTATTTTTAATATCCACCGAAGTGATGTACTGACAGCGCTCTTTGGTTGTTACATGGCTGGTGCCACGTGAAACTGCTGCAGTCTCGGCGCAAGGTCTGTGTACATCATTCAAGCATCCACCCGTTTACAGTGTTACTTCATTCAAACCCACATAGATATATAGGGTGTATCTGTGTTTAGCTGTAACCTGCCACCTGCACTTTTGGCGGAATGACCGGAATATTTTACGTGCTACTACGGTAACACGGGGGTGGAACGGATACCGAAATAAGGTCCAGCACAGAAAGCTGGCCCTGGAGAAGAAAATTCACCCGCCGCTCCTGCCGGGACTCGAGTCCGACGCTCTAACCACAGAGCCATTGACGTCGCTCCCCATGTGTCTGTGGCACGCACATCACAAAAAGAGGAGAGTAACTGGCAAATATGTCACTGTCTGTCTTTCGGTCATTTGCCTTACGCTGGTCTGATCTAATAAGCGTTGTGACTTCAACAAGGCGACAGAGGGCCTCTTTATTTGTAGCAACGCTGAAGGTATTTTGCATTATTATAAGACACATGCACAGGCCATGCATCTTTAAATGAGATCCAAACACGTAAAAGGTTCAAAAGACCGCTATTTATATCCACAAAACTCAACAACGAATTTTCGGGGTAATCCCCTTTTTCAAGCTACAAAGCAACAGTTAAACAAACAACAGTTAAATGAGGTGAAAAAATGTGATCCAGGAAACTTTATAGCTTGAAAAGGAGGATTACCCCGAAAATTCGTCTGTTGTGTTTTGCCAAAATAAATAGCGTTTTTGGTTGTTGTTTTTAAACCTTTAATGTATTTGGAGCTTGTTTTCTTCTAAAACTGTTGTTGTGTTCTAAAAGAAGATCCAAATATACTAAATGTCTAGCTAGCCGTGATTCTTGTTTAAGATTTCTTTTTAATCTTTAAGGTGAACATTTCACAGAAATACCAACCAGTCTGCTTCTTTCCTTCAACGTTTCCCTTGACGGTGGCAGGGTTGGTGTCACCGTTTTCCTCAGGGTTGGTGTCACCATTTTCCTCAGGGATGGTAGGAGTAGTTGGAGGAACACCTGCACAACAACATTAAGAATGAGTCTGTGCATGGCGCTGTTCCCTGTGGGACACGATCTGTTCGCATGCCCCAGAGGTTTTCGTTTTTTATGGGTGTTTTTGGAGGCGGCGTTTTCCGTTGCTCTTAGCGTTCAGTGTCAGTCCGCCAAACTGAAACCAAGGTTTGTTGCCGGAGGTGTGTGTCTTTGGCTGCAGTGTCAGTCCGCCAAGCTGAAACCAAGGTTTGTTGCCGGAGGTGTGTGTCTTTGGATGCAGGACCCGGAGGGCCGTGGTCTGCACGGGACACGACAGACGCCAGTCTACAGAGAGGAAAGCAACACTGCTACGTTTCTTCTTCCCAATGTCCCCCCCCCCTCCCGCTGCCCCACCTCCTTGATTATTTAGAAGACCGTGGAAGTTGTTTTTCATGTGTCACGTGCTTAATATATGTACAGAATATGTGATGAGTATGTGTATAGATTACATCTAAATCAATCAGTCACACTTTGAACTTTAACGAAAACAACGTGCACTCTTAGGGGAGAGACAGACAGATAGACACACACACACACACACACACACACACACACACACACACACACACACACACACACACACACACACACACACACACACACACACACACACACACACACACACACACACACACAGATTAACAGACAGAGATACCGTCAGAAACATGAATGGAGAAATCGACAGACAGACAGAGATACCGACAGACATGAATGGAGAAATCGACTGTGCTATTCCCCAGTTCATTAGCCAAACGCAGCTGCCATTGGCCCGCTGTTTTTGACGTCACTTCCGGCCACTGGATGGTCAGCGTCAGGTCGGGTGGTGTTCCAGACACTGATGAGAAGCTGTTGGTGTGTGTGTGTGTGTGTGTGTGTGTGTGTGTGTGTGTGTGTGTGTGTGTGTGTGTGTGTGTGTGTGTGTGTGTGTGTGTGTGTGTTTGTACGTGCGTGTGTGAGAAGCTGGACTCGTAAAATAAAATACAAAATATTTTAATAGGAAGACAGAAACAAGAGACATACACTGGAATTGTTCCCTCGATGTCCCTGTTTGCCGCGGGCTGTGTATGTGTGTGTGTGTGTGTGTGTGTGTGTGTGTGTGTGTGTGTGTGTGGGCGCGCGCGCGCGCGCGCGTGCGTGCTTGGGTGCATGGGTGCATATTCTGTTTTAGCATTGTGTGGGCGTATGCACATGATCCCATGAGTATGCGTGACCACGTGTTTGTGTGTGTGTGTGTGTGTGTGTGTGTGTGTGTGTGTGTGTGTGTGTGTGTGTGTGTATGTGTGATTGTGTGTGTGTGTGTGTGTGTGCGTGCGTGCGTGCGTGCGTGCGTTCGTGCGTGCATGGGTGCGTATTCTTTTTTGACATTGTGTGGGCGTGTGCACGTGATCCTGTGAGCATGCACGATCACGTGTGTGTGTGTGTGTGTGTGTGTGTGTGTGTGTGTGTGTGTGTGTGTGTGTGTGTGTGTGTTTAAAATCGTTTCGTCAGTCAGTATTTTTTTATTTTATTTTTTATTGTTTCAAAGAAACACTGGGAAACATCTGAGAGTGTGTACAGCGCATAAGGACTTTGCCTGGCACTTAGATACTATACATTAATATGAAATAAACAAAATTAGTACATAAAAGTGTTTGTCACAAGGACGTATTTAGGGTAAACATTCTGCTACCGCAAACAAATACGGCTGAATAAAGATGATCTATTTCTGTAATGATAATAATAGTCAACGTGCCGACTCCCTCTATGATACGCGGAATGCGAGTCGGAAGGTCGTGGGTTCGAATCCCACCAGAGTCACGTGGGATCTCCAGCCTAGCCTTGACCGCTCCTAGCCAGAGCTGGGAGTGCTATGGGTCCAGTGGGAAGACGCAGACAAGCATCACCCACCCGAACTTCCCGGATCTGGACATAATTAACACCGGGACAATTCAGGGTGGCAGTATGGACCTGGTTAACACCGGGACAATTCAGGGTGGCAGTATGGACCTGGTTAACACCGGGACAGTTCAGGGTGGCAGTAAGCGTGGTCTGTGCCCCTAACACAACAGTCTCAAACCTGCATAATTATAGTCGTCTCATGTCAGTCTCATCCTCACCGTCA
Organism: Alviniconcha strummeri; assembly: GCA_963584105.1. Lineage (NCBI taxonomy): Eukaryota > Metazoa > Mollusca > Gastropoda > Provannidae > Alviniconcha > Alviniconcha strummeri. The sequence continues at coordinate 4,231,433 of OY757557.1, forward strand.
CTGAATAATCAGACATCTCAGCTTCCGAGCCCTTGTCTGGTGGTCACACTGGTTCCTGAGAGTTTGAGTAGCGTGTGGGATGGTGTGTGTGTGTGTGTGTAAAATCTATCTTCAGATAAACACACATGCACCCTACCTATGTGGCTTTGAATGAAGTAACACTGTAAAGTGGTGC
>OY757557.1:4231807-4248090 GCA_963584105.1 Alviniconcha strummeri
ACCAGTGACTGCCATACAATAAGCCGAGATCCTCATTTATTACATCACCTAATAAAACAATGCCACTGTTACTGACAACAGTGTGTGTGTGTGTGTGTGTGTGTGTGTGTGTGTGTGTGTGTGTGTGTGTGTGTGTGTGTGTGTGTGTGTGTGTGTGTGTGTGTGTGTGTGTGAGAGAGAGAGGGGGGGAGAGAGAGAGAGAGAGGGGGGGGAGAGAGAGAGAGAGAGAGAGAGAGAGAGAGAGAGAGAGAGAGAGAGAGAGAGAGAGAGAGAGAGAGAGAGAGAGGCGTTGCTTTGAATTACTAGACATCTACCATGCAGTCACGATCTACATATTTTTCCGCCGTACTGTGTCTGTGTCATTTACAAACAAGTGTAAGTATCGCCAACACCATTTATGTTCAGTCTAATATCACCTGAATAAAAAATAAAATAAAATAAAGGAACAAGGAACAATTTATGCGTTGCAATGGACATATATTATTTGTTCCCTCTCGTTTGCATTGTATTTCCATTGATTTTGCTGTTGTAGTTGTTAGTTACTTTTTTGTTTCTTACCAAATGATTCTCTCTCTCTCTCTCTCTCTCTCTCTCTCTCTCTCTCTCTCTCTCTCTCTCTCTCTCTCTCTCTCTCTCTCTCTCTCTTCCAATTTCGGTTATTTGGTAGATTGGCATGGACCAGTTGTTAGGCGGGTCTAAGTGAACGTAAACTACAATCCTTGGAGAGAAAAAAAGAAATCGCATTCAAGTTTGAGATTTCTCACCATATCCCCCCCCCCCCCCCCCCACTCCACCCCCACTGTCTCTCTCTCGCGCGCGCGTACACACACACAGTTTGCGACTAGGAGTGGCAAATTGTGCCGAAATGGCCTGATTCGATTCCATTAAAGGGACATAACCGTACTGTTTGAGTTGTTCTCCTACGTGTATATAGAGTTATTCCCCTTGTACTGTTGGTCGACTTGTCCAGTAATTTATCACTATTGCTTAGCTTCATGAATTATAAAACAGACAGTGAGCCAGCGCAAAAAATTGTGTGTTTGACAGTAGGTGTGTGTGTGTGTGGGGGGGGGGGGGTGGCCTCGCGTGACATGTGCTTGCGCGTGTGTAAATGTAATCCTGTCTGGGTTAGGATGTTGTTTATTTGGACGATGAACAACTTTTGAACGGCTGCTCTATTTTCTCATCAGGTCAACTGGTCGTGACACTGCTGCACGTGCACATCCTGTCCACGGTCACCGGTAAGCTGCCATTTTCTCCACTTTCCACTCCCTTTAATTGTTCCTCAGAATTTAGCGGCCTGCCTATCGCCAGGGTCATAATCACCAGACTCAGTCAGAGACCACAGAATACAGAATCTTTATTGTCTATGAATAACATAGAAATGTGTCTTACGACTGCATAAAAGACACCAGTAAAATAACACACAGTATAATACATTAACATAAAACAAAGAGTAGTTTATCTTAAAGTCTGGAGGTTACACACTCCGAAACAGTCAACCCTAGCAGTTATACGCATCAACACATTCAAGATTCCCATTCAAGAAAACAGCAAACCACAAGAGCTCGTAGTGTACACTTACCGGTCTTCTTCTTCGGCTCCCTTAACTCGCGCTGGTGTCGTCGGGGCGCCATCTTGACAAGCTGTACACCAGTCTCCTCCATCTGTTGCCGTCGTGTGCCAGTGCCTGGGTCTCTGCTAATGGTTTCCCTGTCCATTCCTCTGCATTGTCAGTCCATCGTTTCCTCTGTCTGCCTCTCTTTCTCTTCCCCTCCACTGTTCCTTGGAGATTGGACTTTGTGAGGCCACAAGATTAGTGACGTGGCCGAACCATCTGAGTTTCCTGTTTTTCACTGTTGTGAGGTCTTCATGAGGGCGGATGTAGTGTTTGATCACACTGCGCACCTTTTCATTTGTCACATGGTCTTTGTATGCGATGCGGCCCAAGATGTTACGGTAGCATCTCATTTCCATCGCTTGTATCCTCCTCTGTAGCTCTGCAGTGAGGGTCCATGTTTCGACGCGTAAAGGAAGATGGAAACAAAACCAGCGCGTAGAAGTGTGATCTTATGCTTCAAGGTGATGTTCTTAACCCTCCGTATGGTCTTGAGCTTGCCTAAAGCTGTCATTGTCTGTGCAGCTCTTGTAAGGATTTCTGGTTTGGATCCTTCATCAGAGATTGTTGCTCCAAGGTATTTGAACTGCTGCACTGTTTCGAGTTTCTGACCCTGAACTGAGATGTTTGCTGTGATGGTGCCGTTGTTTCTCAAGCTGCGTGTCTGCTCGTTGTCTCGAACAGAACCTCTCTCCCAAACCCTCACCCAACCTCCATTCACATAGGAGACACTGATATTCTGTTTTCCTTGCAGGCAAAAAATCTGGGCGTAGCATTCACTAACAATCTGTCCATGGAGAAGCATGTCACAAACATCTGCAGATCTGCCTACAAAGAAACTCGGAGAATTAGTAACATTCGTCACTATCTCCCTAATGATGCCTGTTTTGTCAAAACTTGACTACTGTAATTCTCTTCTATCAGGTTCTCCAAAACATCTTCTTGACAAAGTGCAAAAGTTCCAAAATTCTGCAGCCAGACTTGTCTTCAAAGCTCTCAAGCACGAACACATCAACCCCTCTTTCAGAAACATCACTGGCTACCAATAGTCTCAAGAATCCGCTATAAAGTCGCAACTCTGTGCTACAATTCTTTCACAGAAAGTAACCCAGTCTATCTTTCTGAACACCTGACTGTCTACCGTCCATCCAGACAACTTCGCTCCATTTCTGACAGCAGAACCTTCCGCATACCTTTCACAAAAACAAAGACCTTTGGACAACGAGCTTTTTCTTTCACGGGCCCGACACAGTGGAACTCGTTACCGTATGATGTTCGTCACTCAGTATCAACATCTTCTTTCAAGCAAGCCTTAAAAACTCATCTCTTCAAGTCTACATATAATAACGCCCCCCCCCCCATCCCCCTCCCCCGTGTGTGTGTGTGTGTGTGTGTGTGTGTGTGTGTGTGTGTGTGTGTGTGTGTGTGTGTGTGTGTGTGTGTGTGTGTGTGTGTGTGTGTGTGTGTGTGTGAAATATCCCGCTGTACATTTTTGTATTTGCAGTATATCTACTTGTATCATACATGTGTGCTCAAATCAGAGTTTAGTCATGTTTGGTTACTGACAGCTTTGGTTTACTTACTGAAATTGCTGTATGTAAATTCTTGCGTGGTTGGCGGTCGTATGGCCTGAAACCTTTTTATTTTGTCCATTGTATGTGTTGATACATTTTTCTGCAGCTTTTAGTACGGCGTATTGTGCCCTAGATCTTGCTAGGGATCATGCGCCATAGAAATGTCCATTATTGTTATTATTGTTTGCCATCAGTTTTTGTTTTTGTGTGTGTGTTTTTCTGCACAGCTCTCCATTCCTTATCTTGAGAAAGTTCTGTCCAGCTGTCTGACTAGGTTGGCTAGTTCTGCTTCCTTTCCTGGAATCCCATCAATGTCATCAGCGAATTTAGGGTTCGTGATGTTCCTCCCTCCAGTCCTGACAGTGCCCGTGTGATCTTCAAGGGCTTCGCTCATGATCCGCTCTAGGTGGATGTTGAAGAGTGTGGCTGACAGAAGGCATCCCTGACGAACTCCTATTGAGGTTTGGAACCACTCTACTATGGTTCCCTGGGCAAGTACTGCATTAGTTTCTCTGGTATATAGCTGCTGGATGCTATCAGTTTCTGACCCATGTTGTACTTGTTCATTGTGGCCCACAGTGCATCAAGTAAACTGATCGCTCAGTTACCAAAGACCACTCAGGTTGGGGCTTCACTGTCAAGCAAGGTGCGACAACCATTTATGAAGACGGTGCGGTCTGTATGGTCTTAACCTCCAGCTTGACAATGGAAGTGGAAGCAGTCACCCATGCCCTCCGCTGGATTGCCTCAAGAGGTGACAGTCAGACCACACAGGCCATCATCGTTACAGATTCAATGAGCTTGCTACAGAAAGTGAAAAGTGGAATGGGAAGCCCTGAATGGAATGTGTCAGTGGTCTAAAACTTCGAAGATTGCTGTGGGTTTACTGCTCTGGACATGCCTGAATGACGGGAAATGATGGAGCTCATAGACTGGCGGGCAAAGCAGCCGTCACAAGTGGCTTGCTTCTCGGAAGATGTGGAGTGTGGAGGAGCGTGAGACACTACCTGCGGGCACAAAGCCAGGGACACCACACCATCGATAACCTGGAGGAGAGAGGCGCGGAAAGAGGAAGCGATAGACAATCTCCCTTGAAAGGACAAGAAAGGGCCATCATCAGTCGGGTGAACATTGCATCCGTTTCAATGGCAATGTTTGGGAAACTTCTGACAGACGGAGTGGAGCGCATATGGACTTTCCGAGCGCATAGATACTATCTTGAACTGAACTGAACTATTCAATTCAGCCCCCCCCCCCCCCCCTTCCCACCATCCCACATTCTTTCTCTCTCAGGACTTTGTTTAAACACCAACTGATTAACTAATTTCATTGGCCGCTCCACTTTTTATCTCTGACATTGCCCTTCTGTTTATCTCTGACACTGCCCTTCTGTTGATCTCTGACGTTGCTCTCCTGTTTATCTCTGACACTGCCCTTCGCTCTTTCCAACTATCACTTAGCAAAATCGCATGGCTGATGTAAGTCTCAAAGGGCCGTTTCACCATTAGACATACCCGAGTCATTACTAAATTAAGCACGCTGAATCCAGAATGATACAGACAAACTTCAACCAGTTGGGGACATCGCAACACCAGCACTCCGAGCCTCGCCTTCCGGCACTTTCCTCCAAACTCTGCCACAACTGGTTACGCCACAGAAGAGGCACTCTTATCTCCGCGCAGCTGTCCACCGACGAAAAAACAAAACAAAAACAACAACAAAAAACAAAAACAGCACCTACGTTAAAAAACAACCACACCATGTAATAGATAAATGATTTTTCTATCACTCCCGTACCCTCATTTCATTACATGTTGTTTAGTATGACAACACCACGACGTGTTGCAAACTTCTACGACAGCGTCAAAAAGATTCAGAACCGAGCCAAAAAGATGCATACGTATGCTAACTTTTGAAGCCACTTGTGTCAGAAACTTGCTTATTGTTAAAAAATCTAGGCACGGAAAATTTAAAGAGTGGTACCATGTGAAAGAAGAAAAAAGCTCTATCGGTTCCTTACATTCTGAAAATTATGTTACGTTTACTTTGACCACACGAAATCGTGTTATAAACTTCTACGACAAACCCAAAATTGAAAAGTTGCAAACTACTTTTCGGACGGTGTTGTTGTTTCAGGGCCTACCGCTTAATAACTATGGAGTAGAATGCAAAGAGAATAGTACCGTGTAATAGATGAGAAAATATCCTATCAGTTACCTATCTTTGTGTGTTAACTTTGCTTTTATTTTAAACACACTGCACTGTGATGCATACCGGCGTGACGGCGTCGTGAAATTTCAAACTTGACTCCAAAAGTTACATACTTCTGCAACTTTTTGTCGTCACTTGCTTCAGAAACTGGATTGCTGCTAAATTACTAGGGCACTGAAAATTAAGCGAATGGTGCCACCAGAAAGATGAAAGAATTTTCTATAGGTTTTTACAGTATGGTTCAGATTATTCTGTCTTTAATCTGACTACACCAGACCGTGTTGCCAACTTCTGCGACAAAGAGCCAGTTTTGGGAAGTTGCAAAGTTGTCAACAGAGGGTACCGTCATGAATTGTCTAACTGGTGAATATATACAACACCAAAGTAAAATTTAATCATACCGTATAAAGGAGAGATTGATTTCCTATCAGTTTCATATACTGGATTGATTTATTTGCGTGCGGTTTGACCATACCTTTCCGTGTTGCACAGTTGTAAAAGACGTAAACGTTTTCCATGTCGGAAATTTCTGCCTCGAATTTCGTCGTCGCATATGTCAAGAAACTGCCTGGCATTAAATGACGGCAGCACATAAAAATATAATAATGACAACAGACAAAAGATGGAAAGTTAATCTATTCATTGCACATCCACGGTGATTCTGTTCGATTTTATCCCACCATACCGAGTTGCAAAGATCTGCGACAAGTTGCAAAGTTCTGCGATCGTCTGAACCCAATGTTTCAAACTTATAACTGGCACACCGAATCTACTACCATTATTCAGCCTATTGTCTCCTAAACCACAGACCTACCCGTCAGTTAGTATGTCAAAAATAAATAACGAACTAACCGCATACCTGTACACTCAGGTGATAGTCACAAAACTACCCGTTTATCCACATAAGCATTTTCTTGCTGTTCTTCGCGGCTCACTGCAATCATGTCGGCACAGGAATGCCTCTCCCTACCCACAAATATTTTAGATGATTAATACACCTGTGGTATCTTCTCAGCTGTCCACATACACGGTATCCACTAAGCTAATAGTCTCTCTAGACTAGGAGGTGAGTGTAGAGGTAGAACTTCGTGGTTAACTGAAAAGAAAGGATCAAGATGAACATGATCGGTGAGTATAATTACGGGTCTGTAAGTGGACAGTTAGTTTACACATCTAGTTGGATGGAAATCATGAACTGAATATGTTATTTTATCAACGGGTAGACCTATGTACGTCGGCAAATAGGTGAATGAACATCAGGTTGGCTTACGTTCTTAGCTGTAAAGTAAGCATGGACACACTAAGGTAAATTATATGTAAAACATTAGGTGAGTGGATAGGTAGATCATTGCGGTTATTTGGAATGAAAGCATCAAAATGAACAGGTATGTTGATGAACAGGTACATCTATGAGCCAGGTAGCTGAGGCTTCCTGGTCATTGACCTTGATATAACCGTCCTCACTGACTGGGCGTAAAAAAACAAAAAAACAAAAAACGACCTCCGTGGTTAGCCGGAAGGGAACAGCACCAAGATGAACAGGCAGATGTATTTTCGGGTGGGTCTGTGGGTACCGTAGACCAGTAGATGAGTTAACAGATAAGTGTGCATGTTAAGCAGGAAGGAAAATAATGTACTGAACAGGTGGATTAATAAATGCATAGATCCGTGGATATGTAGAGCAAGAGTTGAGTGGGCAGGTAAATATTAGCGGTTAGTCGAAAGTATCTAAATGAACGGGTAGGTTGAAGAGCGGATGCATCTTTGGCCACGTGAAGGAGTAGATTAGTCTACAGGTAGGTCTTCGTGGTTAACCGGAAGGAAAGCATCATGATAAAGAGGTAGATTTATTTCCGGGTAGATCTGTATAGATATATATATATAGAGAGAGAGAGAGAGAGAGAGAGAGAGAGAGAGAGAGAGAGAGAGAGAGAGAGAGAGAGAGAGAGAGAGAGCAGTTGTTAGGTGGACGGGTAGATCGTGGAGGTAATTTGGAATGGATGCACACAAAAAAAACGAACTGGGAGGTTTTGAACGGGCGCATCTACAGATATGTAGAGAGTTGAATCGGCAGGTAGGTCTTCGTGGTTATAGCCAGAAGCATCAAAATTAACAGGTACATTCATTTTTGGGTGGGTTTGTCGGTACGCTGACCAGCAGATGAGTTCACAGGTAAGTGTGCATGTAAAGCCAGGTGAAAAACACACAAATGGCACCGGCTGGTTGATGAAAGGGTAAATCTGCGAATACTTAGAACAACAGGTGAGAGGACAGGTAAGTACACACGGTTTGTCGGAATGAAATAATCAAAATGAACGGGCACATCGATGGGCAGGTATAGAAGTAGCTGTGGTGGTAGGTAAGTCTTTGTCGTTAGATGAAAGAGAAGCATGAAGATAAACAGGTAAATTTATTTCCGGGTAGATCTCTGTGTACGTACCCTACTGATCTTAACTGTAGATGAGTTGAAATGTCACTGTGCAGGTTATGCCGAAAAAGAAGAAATAAACTGAACAGGTACACTGATGACCAACTGCAGAAACGTTGACGGGTAGATCTTAGCAGTTAACCGGAATTAAAGTAATAAAATGACCAGGTAGGGTCATGAACGGGTACATCTATGGGCAGTACGCAAGTAGTTGTGGTGACAGGTAGTTCACTGTGGTTAGACGAAAGAGAAGCATGAAGACAAACAAGGTGCTGCAGTGCAGCAGAAACGATGACGGGTAGATCCTAGCGGTTAATCTGAATTAAAGTATGAAAATGAACAGGTATGGTCATGAACGGATACATGTAAGGGTAGGTACACAAATAGTTGTGATGACAGGTAGGTCTTTGTGGTTAGACGAATGAGGAGCATGAAAATAAACAGATAAACAGTCATGCAGTGCAGTAGAAACTTTGACGGGTAGATCTTAGCGGTTAATCTGAAATAAGGTATTAAAATGAATAGGTAGGGTCATGAAATGGTACATCTGTGGGCAGGTACACAAGTAGTTGTGGTGACAGGTAGGTATTTGTTGTTAGACAAAGGAAAAGTATGATGATAAGCAGGTAAATTTATTTCCGGGTAGATCTGTGTGCACGTACCCTAGCAGATGAGCGGAAAGGTAACTGCATGTTACGCCGAAAAGGAAGAAAAAAAACTGAACAGGTATAGTGATGAACGGATATATCTGTTGACATGTAGAGCAGTAGAAACGTTGATGGGTAGATCTTAGCGGTTAATCGGACAGAATAAAAGTATGGAAATGAAGAGGTAGGGTCATGAACGCCGGTACCTTTAAGGGCGGGTACACACAGAAGTAGTTGTAATGAGAGGTAGGTATTTGTTCTCAGGCAAAGGAGCAGCATGAAGATAAACAGGTAGATTTATTTTCGGGTGGATCTGTGGGTAGGTACCCCACTAGATGAGTTGAAAGGTCATGCCGAAAAAGGAGAAATAAACGGAACAGGTAAAGTGATGAACAGGTACATCTGCGGACGTGTAGAACAGTAGAAACGTTGACGGGTAGATCTTGAAGGTTAATCGAAATGGAAGTATGAAAATGAACACGTAGGTCCATGAACGGATACATCTATGGGAAGGTATAGAGGTAGTTGTGGTGACAGGTAGATCTTCATGGTTAGACGAAAGAGAAGCATGAGAGTAGACAGGTACATTTATTTTCGGGTGGATCTGTGAGTAGGCACCCCAGTAGACGAGTTTAAAGGTCATTATGCAGGTTATGCCGAAAAAGAAGAAACAAACCGAACAGGTATAGTGATGAACAGGTACATCTGTAGACATATAGAACAGTAGAACCGTGGACAGGTAGATCTTAACGGTTAATCTGAATGAAAGTATGAAAATGAACAGGTAGGGTCATGAAAGGATACCTCTATGAGAATGTACACAAGTAGTTGTGGTGACAGGTCTTTGTTGTTAGACGAAAGAGAAGCATGAAGGTAAGCAGGTACATTTTCGGGTGGATCTGTATGTATTAGGTAAGATGAAAGGTTTCTGTGCAGATCATGCCGAAAAATAAGAACTAAACTGAACAAGTATACTGACAAACAGGTACATCTGTGGACATGTAGACACGTTGACGGGTAGATCTTAACGTTAATCTGAATGAAAGTATAAAAAAGAAAAGGTAGTGTCATGAACGGGTACATCTATGGGCATGTACACAAGTAGCTGTGGTGACAGGTAGGTCTTTGTGGTTAGACGAAAGAGAAGCATGAAGATAATCAGGTAGATTTATTTTCGGGTACGTGTGTATGTATGTAGCCCAGTAGATGAGTTCAAAGGTAATTGTGCATGAATTTATGCCGGAAAGGAAGAGTTAAATTGAGCAGGCATACTGATGAACGTAAGGGATACATATGTGGACATGTAGAGCAATAGAAACGTTGATGGGTAGATCTTAGCGGCTAATCGGGATAGAAGTATGAAAATGAACAGGCACGGTCATGAACGGGTGCATCGATGGGCATGTAAAAGAATAGTAGAGTCAAGAAGGAGGCCTTTGCGGTAGCTAGGGTACCCTAATAGGAAACATTAATGTAAACATGTTTATTTTCGGGTACGTATGTAGATGTGTACAGCATCAAAATGCACGGGTAGGTATGTTAAACAAGTACATCTGTGGACATGTAGACTCCTAGCTGAGGGGACAAGTAGATCTTCGATCATGGCTAGCAAGAAGCGAATCATCAAGATGAACAGGTAGATTTATTTTCGTGTATGACTGTGGGTACGAAGACCATTAGATGAGTTGACAGTTAACTGCATGTTCCGTGTTAATCAATTATTCATTAATCTTGGCATACCATCCGACCACGCGTCTTTTCTCCGCAAACAGTGCAGCAAATCTGACGCTAATTCTGATGTCATTTATTCCTGACATCACCATACCCTTTCTAATGAAAACGAATATAAACTTCACTGCTATCTACTGTACAAATTTCTTGATTTGTGTACCATCTAGTTTCGTTGGCAAAATTTACGCACACCAAAGAAGTGAACATATTCCTGGGGCAAGATTCTGTAAATATTTACTTGTAAATCTCTTGACGGTTGGCATGTCTGTTTCAGCTATTTCGCCATTATTTTCAGTCCTCTGCCCGTTTCGATAACTTTATCTAATATTTTATCGTGGACTGTGTGCTTACCTGGGTTGTCTGATCGGTTTGAATCTAAAAAGAACCTACCCCAAACAGCCTGTCGAGTGAAAGAAGTGCATAAAAAGCAGTAAAAAGCACCATCCTGCGCATACAAAACATAAGCCCGCGAAAAAGAGTTTTACTCTGTGAGGCTACCGTTCCAACAGGCATATAACCCACTCAAAAATGCTTGGCGGCACATTTCTACGCTTGATTCAACTCATCTTTTTTGTTTTCCGTTTGTTCTTTAAATAAAAGTTGCAAAAATATGCAACTTTTGGAAAGTTGCAGACTTCTGCGATCCTGTGAACCCACCATGAGTGTCACGGTAAGTGTACACGACACGGCCAGTATCAATTCAGTAACTGATGAAGGCAACCTGACTATACCAGTATATAATAATATACAATAAAGTAACACAGTGAAAAATACAGATTGCCAAAATGATTCTTAACTAAAGAGGAAGAGTGAGATAATTGTTGCAGCAGCTCCACTTAGGCTCACAAAGAGACTGACGGGGTCACCGGTGGCCCTTGGGACCACGCCGTGAGCGGGAGGGAGTCAGTTATAAACTGACCGGCTCCAGCCTCGTTACTCAAAGCGTGTACAAAAGAGCTACAGCATGTCACTGTTACTGTCATTACCACAGAGTTCCAGGCGAGATCAAGAGGAGGGAGGTGGTGGAGCTGGACCCTCAAGTTAGTTCAGAAGAGATCATGAACAGGGAGGCGGAGCTGGGCTGCGAAAGTTGGACTTCTTTCTCTTCAGGTTGTTCCTCAACAGCAGTGCAACGGACATTGTGACTCTGCCCAAGCACGGCAGTTGAAACAGCAACTGCGCAGTGCTCTAGTCGCTGGGCAATGGCGAGGGGACACCGCCTTAACACTGCCATTGTTCTGGCGGCGGTCCACGGTCTCTCCGGTCTTTTTCGGGCGGTTTCCGCGGTCGAGCCTTCACTCTTTCGTCCTCCACCCCCCCCCCCCTCCCCACCCACCCCTGTCCCTAATAAGCAACCTCGCTTCTGCGGACGCAAAGCAATATGGCCACTGTTACTGACTGGCAGAGCATATCTGTGGACAACGTCACGGGTCTTACTGACGCGGGCAGCGCATCAAGAATCTAAGCTGCTGATCTGGCTGCAGCTGTCTGCTCGGTTAGTGAACAGAGACAAAGACCTAATGGCCACTACTGACGCGCATCGCCGGCCAGGTCGGATACACACACAAAGACTCGGAAACGGTTTACAAGCTAAGCAGAGTGAAAGTCTGCGCGCCCAAGACTCGGCCATACAAAAGCCGTATCAAAACAGAAATAACATGTCTCACAGTTTTATACAATCACCCCTATGCACTAAACCATATTCAACTATTAAAATCAGTGAACATTTGACAACTATGAAGTCAACATATTCAAAGTGTTAGCCATAATATACCACCGATTTCATGTAGAAAAATAGCTCGGTAGAAAACAACTCAGTTATGCGGCACATGGCCACACAAAGAAACCATACTTAAGAGGGGTAACTTTGCATCGGCAAAGCTTCACTCAAACTGAACATCCAACAATGGCAACATAACATACTAGCTACATGCTAAAAGTACTGATCACTTTGCGGCATAACGCACATACAATGTACATAACGCCATGGCGGCAGCAACCAGGCGACAATCACGCCGACATTTCCCACGTGTCTAAACCAAAATCAAGTCACGTTGTGAACATGGTAACATACATCATTTAAATCAATAAGGAACAATGGAATGACAAGCCATAGAAAAATAACTGCTTACAGGCTCAGGAAACAGTGTAGGCTCTTCTCTGAATCCAATGCACTGGTGCCCAGTCAGCAGCTCAAACTAAACGACCTGCTTCTGCAGGGACACTAGGGGAAAGAGGACGGTGCGGTGATGATGAAGTGTTGCTTTAAGTCCACAGAAACCGTAAGGTTCGTTAGGACGGGGAGCCCAGGGCGGCCACCTCGACTTTCACACAGCTCCTCAACTCAGATGCGGCGGGAGAGAGAGAGAGATTTTGTTGCTTAACGTCCACGGAGGCGAGTGGGCCTGTTAGGGACGGGGACGAGTGGGAAAATGAGGACAGAAGAGTGAAACCTCGAGATAGGCACCAACCCGGAAGACCAAGGCTGCCGTGGACTGCCACCGGAACAATAAAATGTTAAGGCAGTGTCCGTCCGGCATTGCGCAGCGACCACAGCACCACGTAATTGCTGTCCCGACTGCTATGCAGAACAGAGTTACAAAGACAATGTCCGTAGCTCCGCCGTTAGGAAACAACTGAAGCAAAAGAAGTTCAACTCTCTCTCTATATCATAGTTCAGGAGCTGTGTGAGAGTCGAGGTGGACGTCCTGGGCTGTCCGTCCTAACGAGCCTTCTGGTTTCCGTGGACGTAAAGAATTATTGAACCGTGCTTCGGCATTGGTTACAACTTGTCCCTAATATGTCAACTGACATCTGAGGACATTAAGCATCAATTCATCATCATCATCTCTCTCTATAGCCCAGCTCCACCTCCCTGTTCTTGATCTCTTCTGGGTTAACTTCTTCTTGGGAGTCCAGCTCACCTCCTTCCTCTTGATCTCGCCTGGATTCTGCGGCGTGCCCAGCACGCAAGTTTTAACACTTCAGATAATTAGGGCCATAAAACTCCCGCCCAATCCAAAACAGAGAAAGAACGATAGGGAAAAACGTGAGCCGGTTTGGCTTAGCGGTAAGGCCGTCAGGCTGGTAAGCGGAAGGAATTAGGTTTGATACCGGTTCGGCTCTCCTTTCTCTTCTAAAAGGTTATGGTTTGTGGACACTGTCTTGTGACTTTGTCCATCACTTCCTACTGAAACATTAAAATGGATCTCATCGCTGCCCATCTTAATGCAAGAATCATTCTGGTGGAGACAGTGTAGCGATAGGTATATAATCTCCCTCTCCCCCCACCTCTATACCCCCTTCCCACCCCCCCAACCCCTTCTCCCCGTCCCTAATAATCCTTATGGTTTCTGTGGACGTTAAGCACCATGTTTACTTACTTTAGGGAAAAAAGATTAAAGGGCCATGACCCGAACACACACACACACACACACACACACACACACACACACACACACACACACACACACACACACACACACACACACACACACACACACAAAATACACTCGGTTACGATGTTATACTTGATTTTTTTTTAAGTTGAAAGTTCCATGCAACTTTTGAGTGAAATATACGGGTACTTGCTTGAACACGTGAAACGAACGTACATGGCACTGAGCGACCCCGGTATGTATGCTGAGATTTGTACATTTCTTAAGCATACGGAAGAGAGCGGCCAGTCAGTTTTGTGCCTGTACTCACTTTCTGAGCTGACATAACAATGAAACAAACTCACGCACGCACTCATATACATTCACTCACTTGCGCACGCACGCACGAGCACGCGCTCACACTGTAATACTCTCTTTCTTTTTCCCTCTCTCTCCCTCTCTTACACACAAGGCACAGTCAACGTTCGCTTTGTACGCTTAAATAGCAATGTCAGTTTCCAACACCAAAGAGATGACTTGACGGATTCTGCTCAGTCCCGTTTTCCGATGATCGCTTGCACCTTGTGAGATACAACATGGCTGCAGTAAGCAAAAGTTCCAACTTGTTTTTGTTCTATCTCAAAATAAAGTTGAAGAAAACTTTATCGTATCGTCAAAAATACAATTATTAAAAATCTTCCCTGTCTGTCTGTCCGTCTGTCTCTCTGTCTCTGTCTCTCTCTGTCTCTGTCTGTCTCTGTCTGTCTCTGTCTCTGTCTCTGTCTCTGTCTCTCTCTCTCTCTCTCTCTCTCTCTCTCACACACACATTCTGTCTCTGTCTCTCTGTGTCTCTATCTCTGTCTCTCTGTGTCTGTCTGTCTGTCCGTCTCTCTCTGTCTCACTCTGTCACTGTCTGTCTGTCTGTCTGTCTGTCTGTCTGTCTGTCTGTCTGTCTGTCTGTCTGTCTGTCTGTCTCTCTCTCTCTCTCTCTCTCTCTCTCTCTCTCTCTCTCTCTCTCTCTCTCTCTCTCTCTCTCTCTCTCTCTCTCTCTCTCTCTCTTTAACACAGCTCTTCTAGCCCTAGCCTTCAAACTAGTCTTCCCCTCTCCCTCACCCCCCATGTTATTCTCAGCCAGTAAGTGTGCTCTTTATTGGCATTGTGAGCGTGCGATCCTGTGTGTGTGTGTGTGTGTGTGTGTGTGTGTGTGTGTGTGTGTGTGTGTGTGTGTGTGTGTGTGTGCGTGTGTGTGTGTATGTGTGCGCGCGCGATCTTGTGTGCGCGTGTTTTTGCCATGCTTGTACAAAAATATTTGTTAATTTTCGATTGTTCTCTACGCTTGTATACCACTGATTTGTATAATTATGGGTATTTGCGCACTGTATGTTTTTCTTTGAGTTGTAAAACTTGTTGAGTTTCCGAAAGCGCTCTATAAGTTATCTATCATTATTATTATTATTTCGGAGGCTATTATCGACTCACGCATGTGCTAAGAGAGCCGGACTTATGGACTCTTTAGCTAATCAGGGTTTGGGGCCATGCCATGTCCGCCTTTAACGTTATTTGGTCATCATACGTATGGACTCTGATCTGTATATCACACACGCAAATACACATGCACGCGCATGCATTAACACATTGCCTCATTACAATACTAAAAATACATTATATCCAATCTGTCCTATTCTGCCTGACACACATAAAATAACTATCACACATACTTTCACTCTCTCTGGAGAGAGAGAGAGAGAGAGAGAGAGAGAGAGAGAGAGAGAGAGAGAGAGAGAGAGAGAGAGAGAGAGAGAGAGAGAGAGAGAGAGAGAGAGAGAGAGAGAGAGAGAGAGAAAGACAGACAGACAGACGGACGGACGGACGGACGGACGGACGGACGGACGGACGGACAGAGACAGAGAGGGAGACACAGAGAGAGAGAGACAGAGTGAAAGTATATCACAGGTGACATCTAAAAACACCAATCAAATTAACTTACGAAAGTAAACCATCATGTCCGTGTCTTTTCACCACTAATGTAAATGTCTCCATTGCAGCGACCAGAATATTTTGCCAGGCCCCTCCTGTACGTGAGGGTGATCCAGCCAGCTTGACCTGCTATTTTTCTGAAGACCTGAGTCAAAGCCGGAAAAGCGTCGCTGTGCTCCGACGTGACTCGATCCCTGGATCACGTTACGGTGAGTGGGGCGTGCATTGCTGAGTGCCTGTCTCGTCTCTCCGTCCTTGTTTCATAGTTCATTCCCATTCAAAGCTTCAGCTTCCATTAAACGTATTTCTTTTCCGTTAGTTCAGTTTACTTCGTGCAGCTTTGAACAAGCACGGCGTGTGCAGATGTGTGGAGGAGCAGCAGGTCATTCCGCGCACCAAGTCTCAGTGTGGCTGGAAAACATCGCGGGGTGTTCACAACTCCTCATCGTGGTGGCCTGTAAATAACCCACGTCCGATTCAGAGACGATGGCTTCATGATATGGGAGAACGCAACTAAAGAAGACATAACAAACTTCTTTCATACTGCCAACAATTTCCACCACCTCCTCAAATTCACCCACATGCTATCAAAGCAAGAAATCACCTTTTTGGATACGACAGTGTACAAAGGAAAAAGGTTAACAAAATCCAGAATACTGGATATCAAAACCCACACCAAACCAACGGAGACGTATCAATACCTCCACCGAACATCGTGCC
>OY757557.1:4250790-4265790 GCA_963584105.1 Alviniconcha strummeri
TGCAGTTCTTCCTGCAGCATGTGACGTTCTTCCTGCTTGATCAGCCAGCAGGTACATGGGTGTTTCTGATAGGTACTGCAGTCACTAACAAAAACAAAGTCATCAGTTTCGCAAATCAGTTTGCTTTTGTTGTCCGATTTGTCAAGCACCACAGTTTTGAATGAGTTGTTACGATTGGTGTTTCTCAGTGCACGTTGTACTGCTCTGTCTTTCAAACTGCCAACATCATTTCTGATCGTCGCCAGATCGTAGCCACACTGAACAGCCCTTTTCTCAGACTGATTAGTACAGTCTTGTACAGTTTCAGTTTCACTTTGTCCTTTCCACGCCATGAGGTTTTCCACAGAGAAATCCAGGGACTGGCTGACGCGTGACAACGACACACCGTCTGTGTCACAGGGCCTACTGCTGGCTGGTGCACTGTAGTCAGGAGAGCGTGAAGCACGTGCGTCGGTGTCAGTGTCACTGGCGTACATGTGTTGCGTATCGTTCTCAGATTGCATTTCAAGATGTGCTGCTACTGTTGTTGTTGGCGGTGGTGTCGGTTGAAATAAACCAGAAGGATAATGTTCACTTGCCTCTGGGTTCTGACTTGTCCGTTCGGCGGCCCGGCGTTGGTCGCGTCTCAATTGGCTGGGAGGTTTACGTCGGAAGTGTTGTGTGGCCGTGTGGGGGTGAGTGAAATCGGCCATGTCCGGGTCAGTTGTCGTCACGAGTCGAAGGACAACGGTGGTTTCCCTACCTTCTGCGGAAATTTTCCAGAAGAAACTGCATTTTCCGTCAGCAGGGCTTCCAGGGCACTGTCCAAAGCTGTTGGGAGAGAGAGAGAGAGAGAGAGAGAGAGAGAGAGAGAGAGAGAGAGAGAGAGAGAGAGAGAGAGAGAGAGATGGTGGGAGGCAGTGGGGGGGGGGGGGGGAGAGTACGTATGTGTGCAGGCGAGATGAGTGAAAAGCTGATGATTTACAGTGTTTGGCTATGATATCGGAGAGAGGTGTAGTGTACAGGACGAAGAGAACGGGCTACAGCACTGAGCCCGGAGTACATGAGCTGTGATGTGACGAAGACGAGTTATTGACTGAAGCAGAGTAATATCTGTCTGAGAGTTATGGACTAAAACCATTGGAGTGCAGCAGAAAAAATGCCAAAAACACAGTACAGGCGGGAGAAGAGAATTTGGTGGTCAACAGTGTCAAAAACGAGAGAAAGATCCAACAGAATATCATTTACAACACGTAACAAAACGTTTTCTGTGCTGTCACCTGCTCGATAGGCTGACTGAAAAGGGGTTGCTGAGGTTGGCTTCTTGGAGATAGTAGAGAAGTTTGTGGAGAACGACTTTTTCAAGGATTCTGGACAGAAATGGAAGATTAGAAATGGGGCGGTAGTTCTTCTAAAGATTGTTATCAAGTGATGGCTTTTCATCAGAGGTTTGACGATGGCAGTCTTCAGATCACGTGGTACAATGCCAGTGGTAAGAGATGTGTTGATGATGTTCGTGGTGGTTAACAAGAGGATGTCAAGGTTTCGCTAGGAAACAAATTCTGCAAACTCTAAGAGTGAACACTGCATTTTGTCCGTTATGTCTGCCATGCAGAAGATGTGGCAGCATCTCTCAGTGTAGGCGAAGGATGCGCACGATTACATTTAGGACGGTGATTTACATCCCGCCCCTCTCTCTCTCCTCTTTGTTACGGGCATTTCAGTTGTGTGCACATACCCCCCTCCCCCCCCCCCCCGCCCCCCACAGACACAAACACACACACATACGAACACGCTTTGCTCGTCTGGTGCTTCATGTTCTCATTCTCCTCGGATTACAACATATGCATACACGCACAGTATGCTTGTTTGGATCGTAATTCCGATAACTTGTACAACGTCTTACGAGAAAATACATACCTGAAATCAGTCTAATATCACCTACGCCAAAAGACTTTAAATAAAAAAGGAAGAATAAATTTGAAAAAGATTTACTGGGCCCTAGGTACATGGAACTGGAAATGACTTCAATGAGGAACCAAACACGTGTTGCGGGTGTGCCGGGGGAATATGATTATTGTTGGTGGCTGGTTCAAGCCGTGTCTCTTTTTAACAGTCGTGTATACCCTGTGCTCCACTGGCTGATTTGGCAACAATCAGCTGTTGTAGTAAATGTTTCCCTGTAATGTGGGTGAGCTGCATCCAAAGCGTGGGAACAAATCAGGATCTTTGTGATCGTCAGTCACTTGCAATACACTCAGGCAGAAAGACTGAAACAAAATGTTGGGTTTTCGGTGGATTTTCTGTTCTTCGTTCTTTATGATCACGTATTCAGTCTGCCTCATCCAGTGCCGGACACCGTGTAAGTATACTGTTACATGAAAATGGAGAACGACAGTACTGAAGAAGAATATTACTGTAACGAACGTTTATATTCTACAAACATCAAAGTGTCTTATACCAAAAAATGTATCAACACACAAGGTACTTGATTAGCGCTTGAAATGCATAACACAAATACAACAACAAAGACCTGAGTTATCTACGGTAACTCTTACTTGGCATGCGTGTAAATACAAGGTACATAAACTCCACCAGAGGTAGTGTACTCTGGTGGAGTTTCTGAACCTTATTTACACGCATGCCAGGTTAGAGTTACCGTAGGTGACTCTGTACTTGTGTTACGCATTTCCAGCGCTAATTAACTCCTTTGTGTATTGATTCTGGAGAGCGCTCTGGGTTTCGTTCTGTTTCAGACTTGCAACAAAATGTATAAGACTGTTGCCTTATGTCTACGATTCTGTCCCCATAAATTCCCGCTGCAGTTATGAAATATTTACGCTGAGGTAGGCCAACAACAAAATTTGACAAGAGAAAGCAGAACATACAGGAAGTGAAATACATCTGTCGCTGGAGACGAATTTCACCGTCAATACACTGTGCAGTCAGTCTGTCAAACGAAGTCGCACGCCGATTAACGTTCTTTCTCTCATATTGCTCTAACAGACTGGAATACACTTCCGAAACAAATCAGATCTTCTCAATCAGCCTCTTCCTTTGAATCAACACTCAAATTAACCTTTATTTCCAAAATCATATTGTGTGTGTGTGTGTGTGTGTGTGTGTGTGTGTGTGTGTGTGTGTGTGTGTGTGTGTGTGTGTGTGTGTGTGTGAGTGAGCGTGTGTGTGTGTGTGTGTGTGTGTGTGTGTGTGTGTGTGTGTGTGTGTGTGTGTGTGTGTGTGTGTGTGTGTGTGTGTGTGTGTGTGTGTGTGTGTGTGTGTGTGTGTGTGTGTGTGTGTGTGTGTGTGTGTTACCAGGTGCATATTTCAAATTCCCGTGTGTGTGTTACCAGGTGCATATTTCAAATTCCCGACACTTCTCGGCAGCCAGTTGATCATAGACGAAAACAACGACGTTGATGTGCCATTCGTTGTGGATCAGAATTGCAGCTCTTCTCAGACCAGCATTTCTGACATCATGATAACCAAGAACGATTGGCCAGTGCCACGCTGCATGTTCCTTCACGAAGAACAGTGCTTGTCAAGTGACAACAGTTCATGCCGCTGTCCTGAGGACGGCACTGACCGGTATCACTTTCGTCTTCCTGCTGACCTCTCTAACAACGGCACCTGGGTGTGGTCAGCCAAGCCAGCGGTCATCGAAGATTACAAGATAGATATCCTGGTTACTGGTGAGTAAATAAACTCCCACCCATACTTCTTCTGACGATCGACAGAACAGACTCTTGTCCACCCACATTTCTGATGATCAGCAGAATAGACTGCATGTCCGCTCACACTTCTTCTGACGATGGACAGAATAGAATGCAAGTCCACCCACATTTCTTCTGACGATCGACAGAATAGACTGCATGTCCACCCACAATTCTGACGATGGACAGAACACACTGCATGTTCGCACACATTTCTGACGATCGACAGAATAAACCGCATGTCCACCCACACATCTGCTGACGATGTAGTGTACAATACGGACACAACAGACACCACATACCTTCAACATCCGTCCTCAGAGGAGGCAGGCAGGGAGGCATCCTGGCTCGGGCACTGTTCGGGTTTTCTTCATCCTCCTGTTGAAAACCGCCTTCAAGTCTTAATCCGGACTAATTTACCAAAGGTGTTGTACAGAGCCAGATGAACACATGCCATACATCATTCAGTTACATATTATGAGCATACGGTGAGCATATTATGAGCAAATGAAGCAGCAGAACATCTGATCAATTCATATCACTAGTATCGGAAAAGAAAACAGAAGCAGTCAATGCTTATCTTATAAAGAACACTAAGGGAGAAGGGGGGGGGGGGAGGACAACAACAAAAAACGGGAGGTGGGTCGGAAGGCAGTCGGATGGACTGGGCGGATTTGTATGGGTATATAAAATAGGTCTAAAATTACCAATCATTGCAATGGCAATCACTCGAAAACCTCAGTCTCTCTCTGTCTGAAAGAGACAGAGAACTGGAACTCGAGATCTAAATTTTTATTTTACAAGGATTGTAGTTTAGGTTAAGTCAAACCCCCGTCTAACAACTAGTCCTTGCGAAGCTACTGATGAATAAATATAAAACTACAGGCATAATTTATATACCTACAGGCATTGATGAGTGAGTGAAATTTGATACATGAGAATGTCCACACAAAACATAGCGTGTTCACAGCGCCAGATGTACACATGCATACCTCTCTCAGTTACACATTATGAGCATACAACCTGTAAACAAGGCAGCAGAACATCTGATCTATTCAACACCATTATTGGAGGAAGAAAAGCACACAAAAAGCAGTCAGTGCTTACCTTCACAAGCAGTCGGAAGGACTGGGCGAAGTATTAAGTCACAGTCCATCCTATGTAACTACTTCAAGGTGTGCACGAAGTTTACGCTTGAAGGAGCTGAGTGACTGACAAGATCTGACTGTCAGAGGTAGGTTGTTCCGTAGATAAGCACCAGAGAAGGATATACTTGTTTTGAATATGTCTATCCTTGGCCTAGGCAAACTAATCTCATAGTTCCTAGAATTGGAATAGCGTGAGGGAGTGTGTGAGTGTGTGTACAGGTTAGATATGTACTCTGGGGCCTCATTGCTAAGGACCCTGTACATGAAGAAACCTTTGTTATATTCAAGTTGTTTTTGTAGGCTCATTATTCTCATCTCCTTTAATTTATGGTCACTAGTTGTATCTGGAAAGATTAGCTTCACACCTCTTCTGTGGAGAGAATTTAATCTCTTTTTGAGAACATCACTACATCCGTCCCACACGACTGACGCATAATCAGTGTGAGGTTTAATGTAGACATTGAAGAACAGTTTTCTTGTGTCGATGTCTATGACGTACCTTAACTTCGACAGAACGAAGACTCGTCTTGAAACTGTTCTACACACATTATTAGTATGTAAGTCCCAGCGAAGTTTATTGTCTATGGTTATACCTAAACGACGGTATTCTGACACTTGATCAATTTTCACCCCGTTTAGAACGAGATCGAGTGGTGAGGGTGACAGCTGGTGTTTCTGTCTGGTAGCGATTGTCATTGACTTGGTCTTGATCGGAATGACGACCATATGATTATTATCACACCAACTGGATACCTGATCTAAGCTGTCTTGCATACTGCTTCTGATTTACATCATATCTTTTTTCCACAGAGAGAGAGAGAGAGAGAGAGAGAGAGAGAGAGAGAGAGAGAGAGAGAGAGAGAGAGAGAGAGAGAGAGAGAGAGAGAGAGAGATCAATGAAACAAAATAACGCCACCACTAGTTGTATGCTACAAACTTCACTTGGCGCTGTACAGTAAAATATTCTAATAAAATGTCCAGCAATAACTGTATGCAAGTCGTTGAACTTCAGAAGCAGTAAGTCAGACTTTTCTCTGCCAACTGCTTACAGTTCTTTCGAAAGCTTAATGAATAATAAACAAATAATGCCGCTTTGATCTTTCTTGCTTCGTGACTATGGCATCGATGTTTTGTGATTGATGTTATAATAATAATAATACCGAAAATGTTTTTGGCACATATTATGCTACAAAGTTTACTTGGCGCCGTACAATAAAACCTTCTAATAAGAAACAGTCATCATACCCAAAGTCAGTCCATGTTTACCTTCCGCCTCAGCCCCCTACATCTGTGGATTTTGATCAGACTGTTGGACTTACCACAGGACTACTTTTACACAGCCCCACAAGGTAGATAATATGTACTGTCAGTTACATCAAGAATTTTGCTTCTAAACTTAAGATCGCAAGTTGTTTTCATTTATGTTCAATGTGTAATTAATTCATTTAGATGTAACCTTTACACATATTTATCACATAATCTGTACACATATTAAACAGCTTCCACGGTCTTCTGAATACGGAATCGGGGGGAGGGGGAGGAGGGAGGAGGAGAAGAAACGTAGTAGTGTTACTTGCTTCTTTGTAGACTGTCATCCGTCCAGGTCCTGCAGCCAAAGACACACACCTCCGGGAACAAACACTGGTTTTAGTTTGGCAGACACTGACCACTGAAAGCAATGAGAAATACCGCCTCTAAAAACACGCATAAAAAAGTTTTGTTTGTTTTTTAACGGGGCATGCAAACAGATCGTGTCCCCACAGGGAACAGCTCCATGCACAGACAGATTTATTTTTAATGTTGTTGTTTAGGTGTTCCTCCAACCACTACCACCAGCCCTGAGAAAAACGGTGCCACCAGCCCTGAGGAAAACGGTGACACCAGCCCTGAGGGAAACGGTGACACTAGCCCTGAGGAAAACGGTGACACCAGCCCTGAGGGAAACGGTGACACCAGCCCTGATGAAAACGGTGACACCAGCCCTGATGAAAACGGTGACACCAGCCCTGAGAAAAACGGTGAAACCAGCCCTGAGGAAAACGATGACACCTACGTTGAAGAAAACGGTGACACCAGCCCTGTCGCCGTCAAGAGAAAAATTGAAGGAAGTAAGAAGACTGGTAGGTATTTGTATGAAGCACACCCTTCGATGAAAATTTCGTTTTAAAGATTAAAACAAAATCTGAAACAAGAGTGATTGCTAGCTAGACCTTGCATGCATTTAGATCTTGTTTTTAGAACAAAACAAGATCCAAATACATAAAAGATTGAAAAGAACGTTATTTATTTTTGACAAAACACAAAATGCCAATTTTCGGGGTAATCCCCTTTATTAAGCTACAAAGTATCCCGAATCTAATTTTTCACCATTTAAGCGTTGTTTGTTTAACTGTTGTGTTGTAGCTTGAAAAAGGGGATTACCCAGATTTTGTTGTTGAAGTTTTGTTGAAATAAATAGCGTTATTTTGTTTCTAACCTTTTATGTGTTTGGATCTCATCTTAAAGATACATGGCCTATTATGTGTATTATAATAATGCAAAATAAATTCAGCATTACTCCAAATAAAGAGTCTCTCTGTCGCCTTGTTGAAGTCACAACGCTAATTAGATCAGACGAGCGTAAGGCAAATGACCGAAAGACAGACAGTGACATTATTTGCTAGTTACTCTCCTCTTTTTGTGATGGGCATGCCACTGACAAACTGTCAGACCTGCAGATATATCACTGTTGTAACAAAGAGTAGATTTTTTTACCCGCCCCCGTGGCATAGTGGTTAGCGCTTCGGACTGCAGGTCGGAAGGTCGTGGGTACGAAATCCAATCAGAGTCGTGTGGGAAAATTTTAGCCCTGACCGGCTCCTACCCAGAGCTGGGAGTGCTATGGGCCCAGCGAGAAGGCTGGAACCACACAGCCCAGCTTCATCCACTTTACGGAAGCGTCTTTGAGAGGGTTGCTCTAATTACATAACTCATTATCAATGTGTGTGCTAAACATGAATGTTGTTGGAGACTTGCTTGCCTCAGCACACACTGTACCTAATTGCTGCTGGACTTTCATTAATCGCTTTAAAAAAAACAATTGTCAAAAGAAGAGGAAAAAGGAAAGAAAAGACTGTTTACCACGAAACGCAAGAAGTCCTTCTCACATCTGTTCCTACATGTAGAACCGCCTTCAGCTACCGTTCTGGTCGCCGTCTCCGTGTGTTTCGTTGCCGTTGTCATCGTCACCATCACTCTGACTATCATCTGTCGTCTTAGCAGTATGTTCAAAAGTAAGTGTGTGTGTGAGTGTGTGTGTGTGTGTGTGTGTGTGTGTGTGTGTGTGTGTGTGTGTGTGTGTGTGTGTGTGTGTGTGTGTGTGTGTGAGGTGGGGTGGGGGTGAGCGTGAGTGCATGCGTGCGAGCGTGGGTGGGTGTTGTTTTTAGTTTTGAATTTTTGGTGTGTGTGGCGGGTGGGGGGGGCGGGGGGGTGGTGGTGTGAGCGTGCGTGCATGCGTGCGAGCGTGGGGGTGTGTTGTTTTTAGTTTTGAATTTTTGGTGTGTGTGTGTGTGTGTGTGTGTGTGTGTGTGTGTGTGTGTGTGTGTGTGTGTGTGTGTGTGTGTGTGTGTGCTTGATTTATAACATGTAGCTGACCAGTGCATCGATATTTCGTTTCAGCATTTCTGACCAGGCAAGTACACATTTCCTACTTTTAGAACAAGCTGAAAAATGTAATGCATTTTTGATTGTATCTTCTAGGTTTCACATGTATGTTATTATATCTTTGATCGTCTGTTACATCATTAAAAAGATAAAAGAGAAAGAAAAGAAAAAGAAAAAAAGAGCCACACACGTCTTATGTAACTGTAGCCATGGACTGCACAGCTTGCCTCGATCTCTACTCCCCGTAGACCGAAATCAGTGCTGCTACATACCTTCTACCCTCTTCCCCCCACAAAACGGAAATCACGCACACATTTTCTATATGCTTATAACCCTCATGGTTGACTTGGCGTTAAAAACCAAGTTTCTACCCCCTACTTTCTAATTTTAGTAACAGGCATGGCGGCCTCTTGTCCTGGGAGAAAGAGTCGTTAGTCATCAGCAAAGCAAGGGGGTTAATTGTGATCTGCTGACGTCATACTACAGCCAGGTACGCCACGCATTTTGCGTCACGTGACGATCCATTGCTGACCACTGTTTCTCTGTCCTCAGGACGTCACAGGCTGCAGGTGGAGGTCGCTATGGCAACACGGGTCTCCGTTATGGGCCAGGTTGGTTAGTTTATTTCAAATAATTATATTATATGGTGGTTTATTTCATAGATACGGTTGTTTATTTCATAGATACGTTATTTCATACATACGGTGGTTTACTTTATATACGATGGTTTATTTCAGATATACGGTGGTTCACTTCATTTTCGATGGTTTATTTCATGTATGTGGTGGTTTATTTCATATAATTATATATATATATTCAAATATATATATTTGATATAATGACGATGATTTACTGATCACAAAGTGGTTCGTTCATATATATGGTGGTTTATTATACATAACGGTGGTTTACTGATCAGACAGGGGTGGAAAAGAATTTGCACTTTGTGTATATAGGAGTACTGTCCGTTCAGCGCTAAAACCAAACTAAGACCCAAGGCATGCCCAGTGTTTTCATGCCCAGTGTTTTCACCGAACGCGTACCGGTGTGACAGGCGCTGCGCTGCACGACCTGTACCGGGGATCCAACGTCAGCGTGATGATCACCAATCCGCTGTACGAGGGGTCGTCAGGGGACCTGTCCACTCAGGGGTCAGACCACCCGGCCGCTGGCGGAGCGTGTGGCTATGGCCCGGTCAGGGTGGAACACCATACAACGTGCCGTGCTCCCCCTGAAGGTGAGCCCAGCTTAACAAAAGCTAAACCAACAACAGCAAAACCAGTACCAAGTTCATTTGTGAAGCAGTTTTCTTTCCTGTGGCCTCAGTGCTGAGTTATAGACGGTAACATTTGTCGAGAACGAAACCGTTGCGCAGCCCGGAAAAAAGTACTTCGGCCAGGTCGCTGTCCGTGTGGACCCAACCTAAGATCAGGTCGGTGTCCAAGGTGACCCAGCCTCAGATCAGATCGGTGTCCAAAGTGACCCAACCTAAGATGAGATCGGTGTCCAAGGTGACCCAACCTAAGATGAGATCGGTGTCCAAGGTGAACCAACTTCAGATCAGATCGGTGTCCAAGGTGACCAAACCTAAGATGAGATCGGTGTCCAAGGTGACCCAACCTAAGATCAGATCGGTGTCCAAGGTGACCTAACCTAAGATCAGAT
Organism: Alviniconcha strummeri; assembly: GCA_963584105.1. Classification (NCBI taxonomy): domain Eukaryota; kingdom Metazoa; phylum Mollusca; class Gastropoda; family Provannidae; genus Alviniconcha; species Alviniconcha strummeri. Next base: position 4,260,938 of record OY757557.1, read on the forward strand.
CGCTATTCAAGGTGACCCTACCTAAGATCAGATCGCTATCCATTGTGACCCAACATAAGATCAGATCGCTGTCCAAGTCCTCAGATCAGGTCACTGTGTAAGGTTACTGTCCAAGTTGACCCAAACCAAGCTAAGGTCACTGTTCAAGTGGACCTAACCAAAGGTCAGGCCAGTATCCTAGGACACTCTCCAAGAGAACCCAATTTACGCTCACGTTTATCTGTAGTTTCCGTAGGTTCAGACGAGCGTTTTGTCGTGAAGTTCATGTTGAGCAGCTCGAGTAATATTTTCCTACACGAGAACAGAGGGAACAAGCCCGCTATGTACATCTGCGGACTGACGGTTGGATGGACGGATAAAATGGGTCAGTTTACTGGTCTGTTTATAGATTGGTTGATTTATGGATTTGCATTGTTTTACTTTGGTAACTAATTTACTGACTAGTGTGACGCGGCTGATCGATCGATTGATTGATTGACAGACTGTCACTTGATTGGTTGACTGACTGTCACCAGGAGCGTTAGAGGAGGAAGACCTGTACGTGACGGCGGAGGAGGTCCGGAGAATGAAGAGAGAGCAGCGCCAGCAACGTCACGACACCTGCGGTAATTGTTCAACAGTACAATATAACACCTGTGGTAACAGTTCAACAGTATCATAGTTCAGGAGCTGTGTGAGAGTCGAGGTGGCCGTCCTGGGCTGTCCGTCCTAACGAGCCTTCTGGTTTCCGTGGACGTAAAGATTTATTGCACCGTGCTTCGGCATTGGTCACAACTTGTCCCTAATATGTCTCATGACATCTGAGGACATTAAGCATCAATTCATCATCATCATCAACAGTACAATACAACACCTGTGGTAATAGTTTGACAATACAATACAACATCTGTGGTAATAGTTCAACAATACAATAAACATAGGTGGTAATGGTTCTAGAGTACAATGCAACATCCATGGCAATATTTCAACAAAATATACATGATTCTGTGGCACAAATGTAACTATACACACATGTATGGATGGATAGATTGATAGACAGAACCTGTTGATCGATTGATTGATTGACTGACTGACTGTCACCAGGAGCGTTAGAGGAGGAAGACCTGTACGTGACGGCGGAGGAGGTCCGGAGAATGAAGAGAGAGCAGTGCCAGCAACGTCACGACACCTGCGGTAATAATTCAACAGTATAATAAAACTCCTGTGGTAATAGTTCAACAATACAACACCTGTGGTAATAGTTCAACAATACAACACCTGTGGTAATAGTGTAACAGTACAACACAACGCTTCTGGTAATAGTTCAACAATACAACACCTGTGGTAGTAGTTTAACAATACAACACCTGTGGTAATAGTTCACCAATGCAACACCTGTGGTAATAGTTCAACAATACAACACTTGCGGTTATAGTTCAACTATAAATGCAACACCTGTAGTAATAGTTCAACAATACACCTGTGGTAATAGTTCAACAATACAATACAACACCTGTAGTAATAGTTCAACAACACAACACAATACCTGCGGACATAGTTCAATAATACAGCACCTGTAGTAATAGTTCAACAATAAATGCAACATCTTTAGTAATCAACAATACAATACACCTGTGGTGATAGTTCAACAATACAACACCTGCGGTAATAGTTCAACAATACAATATAATGCACTAACTCTCCGGCTTATGATGATCTATGAGTAAACCGAACTTTTTTTCTTCTTCTTTTTTTAATCTGTGGTACAGAAGACGCCATCAAGAAACTTTAACTGAAATTCTGAACTTAACTATGACCCTGGCCTTAAACGCAAGAATCGAATATTTTGATTGGACACCTCGGCCTATGATAGTCTGCCATGAAATGAGGTTTGTTTGCAAACGAATCGTTGGTTCAGAAAATACTGTAGAAACAGTGATATCAGACAATAAATGGTAATAGTTCAACAATACCACATCTATGGTAATAGCTCAACAATACAATGCAACAGCTATGGTAGTATTTGTGGAACAAATTCAGCAATACATTGCATCTCATTTGGCAAATGTTCAACAATACAACACGTGCCGTAACAGGTCAACGCACTGAAGTACCTATGGTAAGAGTTCAACAACACAATACAACATTAATAATAATGGCTCCACAATGCAATAAACATACGAGGTAATAGTTCGAGAGTACAGTACAAGACAATCAAGACAATCAACATACTTATGTGGGACGAGTTTAACGATACAATACTTGTATGTATGGATGGACTGATAGAACCTGTTGATCGATTGATTGATTGACTGACTGTCACCAGGAGCATTAGAGGAGGAAGACCTGTACGTGACGGCGGAGGAGGTCCGGAGAATGAAGAGAGAGCAGCGCCAGCAACGTCATGACAGCTGTGGTAATTGTTCAACAGTACAACACCTGTGGTAATAGTTCAGCAATACAACACCTGTGGTAATAGTTCAACAGTACAATACAACACCTGTAGTAATAGTTCAGCAATTCAACACCTGTGGTAATAGTTCAACAATACAGCACCTGTGGTAATAGTTCAACAATATAACACCTGTGGAAATAGTTTAACAGTACAATACAACACCTGTGGTAATAGTTCAGCAATACAACACCTGTGGTAATAGTTCAACAACACCTGTGGTAATAGTTCAACAGTACAATACAACACCTGTGGTAATAGTTCAACAGTACAACACCCGTGGTAATAGTTTAACTATACAACACCTGTGGTAATAGTTCAGCAATACAACACCTATGGTAATAGTTCAACAGTACAACACCTGTAGTAACAGCTCAACAATACAACACATGTGGTAATACTTCAGCAATACAGCACCAGCGGTAATAGTTCAACAGTACAATACGACACCTGCGGTAATAGTTCAACAGTACAGTACAACACCTGTGGTAAGAGGACAACCATACAACACCTGTGGTAATAGTTCCACAGTACAACACACCTGTGATAGTAAACGATACAACAACATTTTGTGGTACAGACTATGTTGTATTAAAATCCGGCGTCGATACCAACAACGCTCTAAGCGCGTTACACAGTAAACATGCATGTTTGTTTCTTTTCTACTGTCCTATCATCCGTACCGGTTTCAGAGGCTTTACTTTTATACCGATTATTCAGGCATCTTTAACCCCGGCTACATCCATACTCCATCCTTCCATCCCAAACGCCAGCCAGATCCACGGTCCATCCCTACCCCCGGCTACATCCAGGGTATATCCATCCATCCCCATCCCCAGCCATATCCAGGGTCCATCCCTACCCCCGGCTACATCCAGGGTACATCCCTACAACCAGGGTACATCCCTATCGCCAGCCATATCCATAATCCACGCCTGCCCCAGCCACATCCAAGCTCCACCCCTACCCACCTACAGCCACATCCACGGTCCACACCTACCTACCCTCAGCCACATCCAGGGCCCACCTCTACCTACCTACAGCCACATCCACCCCTACCCACCCTCAGCCACATCCAGGGCCCACCCCTACCTACCTACAGCCACATCCATGGCCCACCCCTCCATTCCTACGTCCCGCTGTCTCTATCCCTGGCCCGCCTCTCACATCTCATTGTTCCCGACATGTCTTGGTTTCACTGCCTGTCCAGTCCCTGTGTTCACTCTTTGTGGAGTTGTTGATGTATACAGAGACTGCGTGGTTTTCTTGACAGCCAGTGAAGAAAAGTCAGACCCTTCAGCCTGAAGAGGCCAGACTGCACGTGCTTGCATCACAACTACAGGCTGGCCAGTCTCCACAACTACAGACAAGCTGGCTAGGACTTCACATCACAAATACAGGCTGGCTGGGTCTCCACATCACAACTGCAGGCTGGCTGGGTCTCCACATCACAACTACAAGCGGGCTAGGTCTCCACATCACAACTACAGGCGGGCTGGGTCTCCACATCACAGCTACAGGCTGGCTGGATGTGTCTCCACATCACAACTACAGGCTGGCTGGGTCTCCACATCATAACTACAGGCTGGCTGGGTCTCCACATCACAACTACATGATGGCTGGCTGGCTGGGTCTCCACATCACAACTACAGGCTGGCTGGGTCTCCACATCACAACTACAGGCTGGTTGGGTCTCCACATCACAACTACAGGCTGGCTGGGTCTCCACATCACAACTACAGGCTGGCTGGGTCTCCACATCACAACTACAGGCTGGCTGGGTCTCCACATCACAAATACAGGCTGGCAGGGTCTCCACATCTCAACTAAAGGCTGGCTAGTTAGTCTCCACATCACAACTACAGACTGGCTAGTTAGTCTCCACATCATAAATACAGACTGGCTAGTTAGTCTCCACATCACAACTACAGACTGGCTAGTTAGTCTCCACATCACAACTACAGACTGGCTAGTTAGTCTCCACATCACAACTACAGACTGGCTAGTTAGTCTCCACATCACAACTACAGACTGGCTAGTTAGTCTCCACATCACAACTACAGGCTGGCTGGGTCTCCACATCACAACTATACATCACAGGCAGGTATAACGAGGTCCCAGTGTCTTGTGAAATCGTTTCGTGTTATGCGGCCTGTTCTAACCAGAGCTTCTAATATAACGGTGACTTGGCGACAAAAAGCCAATTATTTATTGTGACGAATTCACGCTACATCGTTATATCCGAGGTGCTGGTTATAACGAAATAATGTGACATGAGTTCATTTCATCCGAAGTTCTCTATAACCCAACGTCAAATAAGCCCACGCACTGTTACTCGGTACTGTCTAAGAGTTGAACAAGGTGAGGTATAAATGAACCAAAGGCACTGCGTCATGGATGACTGGAGTGTTTCTTCTTCTTC
>OY757557.1:4270790-4284764 GCA_963584105.1 Alviniconcha strummeri
TGGGGATAGGGGTGCAGAGTCAAGTCAGGTTCTGGGCAGGTGGGGTCCATACTTCAAGCAGGACCGGAACACAAAATGTGAATAAAAAGGTCAAATGTATTAGTAAGAGGCAGGCTAGGTATGTAGACAGGGCTAGTAAACAGGTAAATGTTTACGTAGGGGACTCAGTAAATTAAAAATGGAATAAATGTAAGAGTGAGTTAGACTATAAATGGAAACCATGTTGTTGGGTTGTTGAAATGATTTTCTTTCCCTCCCTGTCACCTGTCACTATGTGATTAGATAACGGTTTGATTGAGCAGTGGTAAACGTTTATGTTGAACAGTTAAGGCGGGCTAAGGTTGAAGAATGGGAAATTCCTCTCGATGATTCAGGAAAACCTTATCGAAGGGCTGCTGACGTGGTTTCTCCTCGGTAGAGTTTTGAGGAGAGTAGTAGCAGTGAATCAGAGGGCGGGGATCCTTTGTCCAAGATCACCAAGAGGTACCGGCGGGAAAGGGGCAGTTTTTCAGAAGAGGAGGACATTCCTCTGGCAGATCGTGTTTGTTTTGTTGCCTCCGACGTTTTGACAACAATTTGCCATCTTGCCATCGTAAATGTCTGTGTGATTATCATTTTATCTATAGGTAACACTCAAATAAGCATACTGCTTTTGCGTTTCCTGTACTTATTTGTTGAGCTTATGATTACGATGAATGAATGAAAACAATGATCTGAGTAAAATGAGAATCTGTTGAGGGCAATCCTCAATATTTTGTAAGGGCCTCCTTGGAATGGGGTCGTCGTAAAAAGGTTTATTTTAAAGTTGCAGATGCAACGGTTTCCGTTAGTCTTCTGGGACTGAACCTCACTAACCAGATTAACTTGTAAATATTAGGGTACGTGGTTGCCGGGTCAGCCAGAGGTCGGGTAGACGGAAGGAATTCTGGGGCTGCGGCCGAGGCCCCTGGGATGCAGATGGTGTCGGTGACGACGACTGGGGACGGTGACGACGCTCAGAGATGGGTGGTACCCACCGCACCACTGATGCGCCGCGACGAGGAGCCGATGAAGGTCGACGTTCCACCGGAGGCCGACCCAGGGGCCGTAACTACGAATCGGGCCTAAAGCGGTAGGCCTGTCCAAATCTCAAAGCTATTGACAATGACCCCATAATAGTAACCATGGACTGGGACTACGCCAAAGTCCGGGCCGAACCTCGGGCCCAAACAGCCGATATTTATGTTAGCGATTTCGCTGGACTAAAGGTCGTAGGCTTCGGGACTATGACTGCTTTTTAGCCTTGTTATGCTTGGAAAGTTGGTTTGTTGTTGTTGTTTTGCTGTTGTTGCGGCTTTATGGCTCCCCCCCCCCTCTCTCTCTCTCTCTCTTTAATCATCAAGACTGTATGTCTTCATTGTTCGTATTTTACTACTGAAACAGTCGCACGAGGTGGTATCGACATCTTCCGTTCACTTCGTCAAATTAGTACTAGATGTTCGTCGGCCAAAGCTCTTTCATTTTGGAGGAAAGAAAGGTCGCACAAGCCGAGTCACGCAGGCATAATGCGATCGTATGTCAGTTTTATTGTTTGCTAATTATTATCCGAGCAAGTCTGCTTGACGTCTTACATTTTCACTTGATTTATTTTCTTGTTATTTAAATTCATTTGCGCAACGTAGGCTGTCTGGCTCACAACGTCCAAACGCCTTTCTGACAAGTTGCAAATGGCGGACGCAGCATGCTACAGTTACTCGATGCTGTAAACGCCAAGAATATCCCATCGAAGATGTCGATAGATTAGCGTTTTTTTTTTTACGAATAATGACCTCGGCGAGATCGCTTGGGTGTAGCAGAATTAAAATAATAATCATTAAAAAGAGAGAGAAGCCGCTGGATTCAGACGTAAAGCCGCAACAATAGTAAAAACAAAACAAAAACAAGAAAAGAAAAAAAAGAAAAAAAGAAAAGAAAAAAAAAACTTTCCAAGCATAACAAAGCTAAAAGCAGTCAGTCCCTGGCCTACGAAATCGCTAGCCTAAATATTGGCTGTTTAGGCCCGAGGTTTGGCGTAGTCCGGGTCCATGGTTACCATTCTGGGGCCATTGTCAATAGCCTTGAGATTTAGGCCGGCCTCTGCGCTTCTGCGCCAATGCCTAGACCGAGGGACTGACCAGCTTCTCTCTCGGTCGGCCAGGCCTGTTTCAACATCGAGGCGGCAACGGCGACGGCTTTCCGTGGGTTCTGGATGGTCACGGAATTGCGACGAGAGAGTACATAGCGGGACGTATCGGCCAGGGTGGTTACAATACAATATACAATACAATAATAATACAATATAACTTTATTGCCAAGTGTCATTGATTGCACGAGGAATGTTTTGTGGTGCCAAGTACACTTATCACACATTCACTCCAATCATAAAACACCTAATTACAACAACAGCAAATAAAAAATAAAAAACATCCTGGTAAAACGTCATTCATAGATAACAACATGAGAAATCCCACTGGCATCAAGCTTTTGTTAACTAAGGCTCAGCATAGAGAACGGAAGCTATGGACTGGTAGCGGGAGTGAAAGCGGGAGCGCAAGCTGGGTGTAGACCAGGGACATGATCGGGGCTGATTAGGAACTGGCTCTTGTATCTGATTGTCTTTGAGGGAAAATGTTGGAACTGTTTTCTGTTGATCTTATGCAAGAAGAAACAGAATAGAAGACCAGGAAAAACTAGACTAACGTGTTTGAATCACTTTGCTTGAGCGACTGTAATTGTTTTGTTTGTCCTGTATGTTAAACGTAGTGTGACAGGCTCATAACAACAAAAGATAACTCAGGCAGCAAGATGAAAAAACAAGTAACTGACCTTTACCACCACTTATGCCCAAGTATGGGACGCCGACAGGATTTGGATACAGCTCTCGAAGAAGAGACAACACACAGTCCTGCATCCCACAAGTGACAACACAGTCCGGCATCCCACAAGGGACAACACACAGTCCGGCATTATTTCCCTTGGCACTTTCACAACACTTTATCAACACCGTCACGTTCCGTAACAGCCGACCTTTTGTGAAGATATGCTGGCTGTCTCCAAGAATTGCTCATCTCAAGCATACCCCAAAACTTTCTGTACATCTTTTCCCTAATCCCAGAGTTTCGTCGATGGGCTGACTGCCCCGTCCCGAGCCAAGTTTGACGGCTGGTGGTGACACATGGAACACGAAAACAAAACTCACACTCCAGCTTCCCCTGGAGTCTGGCAGAAGAAATGTAGGTCGCCAATTTAGAGGCGGTGCCAAAGGTTGTGACCTGGGAATATCGACTAGCGGCGAAGAGTGGGCTGTGCTTTCACACACATCGGTCACTTCAACATTCCAAACAGCTGCTGAAAAGCGTCTTTCACGATTTATGCCCCTCAAAGTCAGATGAAAACTTATTTCAACCAAAAACCTGCTGATGTACAAATATAACAACACAATGGCTCTGCACAGATTCTCTGTTTGCAAACTGGAGCAGTAATAGCCTAGTCCCACCAGCTGAGATTTCGAGTAGCCAACTGGCGTCGGAAGAGGAATTTCGGAGGTACAGACAGGGATGCTCACTTTTTTCTTTCGGTTTTTCAGCACTGGACAGAGGACTGCATACACTGAAAGTAAAGCGCAATAATTTGCTCACATGAAACTTAGTGGGGCCTCACTACACAGATACTCTAACTCTGTGGCCCTGACTGTCAACAGTTCTGCTTCGCGCGAGGCCGCTGACGGTGCCAGAGGTTCAGAAAGGGACACCGCATGTTTTTACTTTCGGGTTTTCCATAGCTGCACAGATCTAAAACAACAGACAATTTGGACACATAAAAACTCGACAAGGCCTCTCTATCACGTGCCTGTGTGATGCTTTCTGTATCAGTTTGGTTTTTTTAAATTAAAACTGGATAAAGGGATGAAAAGATGTGTGTAAATCACGCTATGCATGGCAAAAACTAGTAAGTGCCAATGTATATGATGCTACTTGTGACTTTGACCATGAAAGAGAGGTGGAAGGCTGCGAAAGGTCACAGAAGGGGAATCTTGACTGAAGTCACATATTTTGGTCCCCGTTCTATTCTTGGTGCCCATAATGATCTGACCCACTGAGTGACGTTCACCCCTCCCCCGTCCCCACCCCCACGTCAGCTGACTCGCTCTGGACGAAACAGAAGAAGAAGATTTTTTTTAGTTTTTTGTTTTTAGCGGGAGACTGAAAAGTGAATCTCGCCTCAACTGGTCTTGTGCTACGAAGAAAAAGAAGATGGTTCTATACTCACGTTCACTCTGATTTCAGTGTGCACAGGCTGAATTTTTCTTGGCATGGATGACATAACAAACCTTCCAAAAAGAAATTGCAGGAAAGACAATCAGTAAGCTGCCAAGCGGAGAGCAACCCGACGACAAGGCCATGAAGCACCAAAAGGTGACCTGTTTTATTCATGTGAAACTATGGAAGACATATAGGAAATCAGCTTGCTGCTTCAAAAAGGAAAACCTTTCTTGGCGGAGGAAATCCAAATTTGTGTACTAATAAACAACTTTTTTCTGAAGTGTTTCGATTTTACATTGCCAAGAACATTGAGGAATATAGTCCTGAGGAAAACAACACGGATTCTGTGGAACCTGCGCACTTCGTTGATTTTTCTTTTGCCCAATGCACTGACTTGCCATCAACAAAGGAACAGCTGTTTGTCTGTGCGTCGTCATCACTTGACAACCTAGTCAAACGTACTCAGCTGCACTCCAAAGTCTGTGACCATCCTGTAGAGACCAATGCAGTGACACCGTCTGGCCACGTAGGAGTGTTTCGTTTACAGTGTGCCAAAGACCACATGATTTCTTGGCATTCATCACCATGCCGTGGCGACAAACATCTGGTGAACTCTCGCATGGCACATGGTTACTTCATTTCCGGAATTCTTCCGAATCAATACGAAAGAATCATGACTGCAACGGGGATCGGCATACTAGGTAACACCTACCTCAATACTTTCTTTGAGTCCTACAGTGAGTTTGTCAAAGCCCTGGCCAAGGAGTCGACACGGGACGCTTTGCTTGAGGAGACTGTCACCTACGAAGACATGGATGGCATCGACATTCTGACAGATGCGCGCCATGCCACTCGCAGAAACTCCAAGTACACAGATGTCATTTGTTTTGGGGCTAACCCCCACAACGTGTTGCACTACGAGACTGTGACACGGGGTGATGGTCCGTGCTCGCAGAGACACGAATCACTGGGCACACAGAAAAAGTACGACCACCTTCAAAGTCAAGAAAATGGCAGTGGGCACATCCGTGTACACTTTCATGATCGAAACGTATCTGTGACCAAATGGATCAAAGACAACAGACCCGATGCTGACTCAACCAATGACACCTGGCACACGGCCAAGAACGTGACAAAGGAAGTGCGCTCGGTGTGTGCCGGACCTCGTCACCTCGAGGGCAAGACCTGGCATCCACAATGTCGGACAAAGCTGCCAGCGTGAAAATCCATTTCTATTGGTGCATGAAAAACTCTGAAACTGAAATCTGTGATGTTAAACATCATTGAACATACAACAACAATCACGTAGACTGCCATCCCTCTTCTCGTTGCAAAACGGATGTGAACTATAAACCATCTAAAACCATCATCAGTGATGGCCATGATCAACTGTTGCTACGCAAGGTTCTGGAAAGAACACTGATTTACAAATCACCAGGAGACTTTGTTCATTGCATGGGTATATACATATTTGGTCGAGCGTTTCAGTAACAGTATGTTGCAATATCATGGCAAGCGACTTCTTTGGAGAGAAACTCTACAAGTTTCCGACATGCTTGTCCATTATTGACTGGAACGACCATGTAAACTAAGAGAACTATCGTCCTGTGTCAAATTTATCTTTTCTGTCAAAAGTCTTAGAATAGTTCTGTCTCAGCTAAACGAACAATTGAATCACAACAACCTTCTCAGTCCTCTCCAGTCAGCCTACAGACCCAACCATAGCACTGAAACTGCCCTGCTCATATTCACCAGTCGACAGAAACTCTCCAGAACTGCACTATAGATGTCAAGTCTTGGGTGACCGCAAACAAACTTCAACTAAATGACAACAAAACTGAAGCCATGATCATACTTTCAAATAGAATGTCTGTCCACAGTCCTTTGCCGTCTGTCATTCACATCGGAGACGCCGATGTCCCATTTGTGTCGTCTGTTAAAAACCTCGGTATAACCCTGGACTCGAATCTCAGCATGTCTCAACACATAAGCAACACGTGTAAAGCCGCATACATACAAATCAGGCATATAAGTTCCATACGACACCTTCTCACCACTCAAGCAACCCAAACCCTTGTATGCTCTCTTGTCCTCTCTCGCTTAGACTACTGTAACTCTTTGCTTTCAGGTTGCCCTCAGTACTTACTAGAAAAACTTCAAAAAGTTCAGAATGCAGCAGAAAGGCTTGTGTGTAAAGCTAAGAAATCTGACCACATCCATCCTATTCTTGAAACTCTGCGCTGGCTACCAGTAACACATCGCATTCAATACAAAATTTCAACTATCTGCTTCAACTCCATCTCTGGAACAGCCCCTCAGTATCTGTCCGATCTCCTTCAACCTTATACTCCAGCAAGACAATTACGATCTGCATCTGACACACGAACCTTTGTCACCCCCCGTGTAAACACAAAAACATTTGGTGAAAGATCTTTTTCTTATGCTGGCCCATCTGTCCGAAACAATTTGCCTCAAACACTCCGCCACTCTGATTCTGCCTCTTCTTTCAAAGCCGCCCTCAAGACGCACCTGTTGAATAATTATTTCTAAACTGACTTTCACATCCCTGCCCATCCCCTCGTCCGACACTCTGTGTGTGTGTGTGTGTGTGTGTGTGTGTGTGTGTGTGTGTGTGTGTGTGTGTGTGTGTGTGTGTGTGTGTGTGTGTGCGTGTGTGTGTGCGCGCGCGGGGGGGGGGGGGGTGCGTGTGTGTGTGCGCGCGCGCGTGCGTGAGTGCGTGCGTGCGTGCGTGCGTGTGTGTGTGTGTGTGTGTGTGTGTGTGTGTGTGTGTGTGTGTGTGTGTGTGTGTGTGTGTGTGTTATTGTAAAGCGCCCTGTGCTGCCATCTAGTGTGGTAGATGGGCGCTCTAGAAATCCTCTTTATTATTATTATTAGTAGTAGTAGTATAAACAACAGGCGAGCGACTTCAACAAAACATCAAAGTGATCCGAGAACTCCACGCCGTCAGAGTGTTATCAGGAGGCTGGAGGACAATAAGTACTGTTTCGGGGGCACAGTGTGGCATGAGTACACCGCCATTTATCTCCGATGAGGTACGTGGTCGGACATTTCCTGCATGTGTTTGCTTACATTCTATTAACACGTGTTCAGCTGTTTATAGATATACCCCGCCCATTTGCCCAAATTGAGATTGACGAGAGTGCGCATGCGCGAATTTTCATATTCCGAGGCTTTAAAGTTCAGGCGACAGCTTCATTGTCAGGATGTGGAATGGATCTGACCTCTGCTGACTTTGCCTGGTAGCAGGGCGCTGTTCCCGTTGTTTTGGAAGAGAAGTAGTTTATGAAGTAAGATGTTTAATGCCTTGTATCCTGTCCAGGGGTACCGGGATTGAGTTTTGTTGGGCACCATCTCATTGTGGTCTTCACTGGAATGAAATATCAGATACACTAACCAAACAAGGGGCAAGAAAAAACGTGTCTGAAATATTATGCATTCACATACTACTTTTCGACAACAACAACTTTTATTTTATGAGATTTCCTCAATACCTGAAAAGACTGTACATAAAGAGCTTGAAAAGTAAATAAACCTGCGATACTTTCTTGTTAAAGGTACTCAGCAAGAGTAATAATTATGGAAGCTCTGTTTAAATTCACGGAACACTAAATACTCACAGAATGTGACGTGCATTTGTAAGAACGCCATATCAGTTAACCACATACTACTTGAGTGTCCTACTACCACACATATATTTCAGAAAAAATGGGTATGACTTTAATGCTTATATCACTGTAAACGATGTTTTGCATAATACTGATGTTATGGCGTGTATTGTTAAATTGATCGTTCATAGTAATGCGGGTAAGTTAGTATAACCTACTAGTATATAGATTTTCCCCCCTCTCTCTCTTTCTTATTTTTTGTTTCCTTCTTTTTCCATTTTATTTTTCTTTCTTTCTAGTTTGTTGTTGTTTTGGGGTGTCTGTTATCACCTTGCTGTGAACGGACATGAAATAAAACATTGCTTGTTTGGTTGGAATGTCTTGTCTTCATCTGTTGGACAAAGGCTTCACTTTAAGTTCTACGCGCTACTGTGTGAAAGGTTTGGTTTTTCAGTCCACACTTCTAAGATTCTGAGCCAGTTGCCAATTTTCAGAATCGGCCGAAAGCTGCAACGTGTGAAGCGTTGTGTAAAATGTCGCCAACTACGGCATGACCCGCTATGTACGTTCAGTCTGTTGGAGTGAGATACAGCAGAGAACTCCAGCTGAATTTATGTGCCCGTTACCAATGTAGCGAGTTGCTCTGTGAGATCAAATCGCTTTTATTTGATGTCTCTGGCTTCCGAACTGATCTCACAAATGCAAAATTCATGTTGACTTAGTCACGAAATTTAGGAGGTGGGGGGGGGGGGGGGGAGGGGGGGGAGGGAGAATCATTACGTCATGGCCATCTAACATCAAACGAGTTTGTAGTTTTTTCTGATTTGCTATTGTTCCAGAAATTATAATATCTGCAACCCCTGCTACCAAAGACCTACTAGACAAGACTGCTTTACTCCACCTGTCGGCTGACATTAACATCACTTAACCACGTGGTCCTGTTTGTGTCGATTTTATGACCTATATTCGCCCTGAACTGAATCCTTATTTTTTCGTCAACTTTCGGAGCCTGAGAAAACACTTTTAATTTATTGGTTTAAACAATAAACTGTAAATAAACATTAATTGTATTAATGAGAGTTAGTTAGTTAGTTGGTGCTTTGAGCCCAGTCAACCACAAAGGATTACATCAGGGCTAAGGATTATTGAAACCATACGAACAGACAATAACACTATAGTTTTCTGTTAGCAGCATCAGACAAGTAAACTTATATAAAGCGAACAAAATGACAAAATATATAGTGTAGCCCAACACTTGATATTTTCTTTATTCCTTTAATTTATTAACTGGACCATCTGGGACAAATGGGACAGGTTTAGGACAAATATAGCAATCAAAACAGGTAATAATTTGAGCTTGAAACCAAACTAAACAAAACGAACTCTAAGATTTCATTTTACAACTAATACAACGATTGTAGTTTAGGTTCAATCAAACATTATAACAACTAGTCCTTGTTCAGCTACTGATGAATAAAATAATTTAAATACTCATTTAGGTGTGTGTGATAAATGTACATTATTATTATTATAAATACAAAAAAATATGAAACATCACTCACTTATACACGTATAATGAACAAGCATTCACCAACAGATAAGCTAATAGAACATCTTATTGTAACCGAGTGTATTGTATACATGTTCCGGGCCATGTAGCGATAGGTATATAATCTCCCTCTCCCCCCACCTCCATATAATCTCCCTCTCCCCCCACCTCCATATGTCGCCTCTGCGGACGTAAAGCAACACTAAACCAAAACCTCCATACACACACACGATAAAGGCTTAGTTTACCCTACCGAGGCCTGTGCGCTCAGTGGTGTAGTGGTCAGTGAGGCTTCTCGTTTCGTCGTGCTCTGCTGCAGACCGTGTCGGATTGGGATTGCGGATCGAGACAAGCTCATGGTATCGTACCTTTTACCTATTTTTTCTTAACGAACGATTTTTGTATTGTGTTCTCGGGTGGCTCTCGTTACCCTGAGAGCATCTTGCATTAATTAGAATCAATTTTGCAATTTTTAGGCGGCAGATCGGCCAGGTTCGACAAGCTCGGACCATGGCACCGCAGCCAGCTTCTCAGCAACGCGGTGGGAGCAGTGCGCTCCATTAGGCCGCTTCCCTCCGGTAAGTGGCTCATTGGATGCGCCACTGAGGCCCAGCAGAGCAAGCTGGCACGCTTGGACAAGCTGCCCGGGGGGACCCCCATAGGAGCCCGGATTCCACGATCCGTGGTCGAGGGAGTAGTGGGGCCCATCCCCATGGGTGGCGACGAGCTGAAACTCGTCAAACAAGATCTGGAAGCGGGAGGGCATCGCGTAGCGGGGGTCGTCAGACTCAACAACCGCAAGCAGGAGCCCTCTCTTGCCGTCAAGATCTCCAATGAAGCTACGGAGCTGCCCACTGAGGTATGGCTCGGTGCCACACCGTTCACGGTGCAGGCTTTTGCCGCACCTGTGAGACGGTGCACCAAGTGTCAGACCCTTGGGCACTCCAAGCAGCAGTGCAGATCAAAACAGACCCGCTGCTCCAAGTGCGGAAAAGGTTCGCACTCTCACGACCAGTGCGACGCGCAGGTCTTCTCCTGCGTAAACTGTAATGGCCGCCACTCGGCGGCCTACAAGGGCTGCCACGAGATGCAGATTCGCCAAAGGGCGAATCTGCTGAGGAGCCAGACTTACCTTCCTTATAACGTCGCCATGCAGAGGGCCCGCCACGAAATGAAACCAAAGGCTCCGCCTCCTGCACAGCCTGCCTCCGCCGCAGTGGACAACTGCTGGTCGCGTGACCGGACAGCACCGTCCTCGCTCTCTGCGGACACCGGGACTCCGGTGTCGTACGCGAGGGTAGCAGCGAGGGGAGGCCCGGCCAACAAGGGGCCCAGCAGGAAGAACCCCAGCAACCCACGCCCGGGACAGAGCTCTCAGGAAGCGGCGAGAGTCCCAGACGGGAAACAACAGTCTGTGGCAAAAGGAGGCCACTCTAAGGAAGTGACCGCCCTACTCGCCCGCATCGATCAGCTCACCCGCTGGGAGAGACCGATCATCAGTCCGCTGGAGTCCAACCCTCCGATGACCCTGGAGTCACCTGACGGAGTGGAGGACTCCCTGACGGCGGACGACACCAAGGGGGAAGACAGCCCCAAAACCAGCAAGAAAAGAAGGAGGAGGCGCAAGAAAAAGTCTATCAAAGGCGAGAAGAAACAGGCTTCCCTCGAGTACCAGCTGGTCCTAGAGCAGAAAAAGAACCAGGTTCTGGAGAAGAAAATCCGAGAGCAAACCACCAAAACCGACGGCTCACGACGGAACTGACCAAGTTACTGAACGAGTCCAGCGTCGACCTACATCACCCCGTCCTTCGACGGTTTCCTGTGGAAACTGATGCTCGGACTGATTCAGGCCAAGCTGAGTGGGGACTACGCCCCCTTCCTGCGCATGATCACAGCCCTCTACAACGGTATGACGGGCCATGAGGAAGAAACTCCGACGATGTCTCGTTCCCTCGACCTCCTGTTGGTCATGTCGGGGATGAGAGACTCGCTCGCAGACGGGAATTTGCCCGAGTCCATCGGCTGATGGATTCATAAGCGCAAACAACTGTGTTTTAACCCTGCCTTCTAACGTCACGTTCAATAGATTCACGCTTTGTCAGTGGAATTGTCGTTCCATCAACACCAACCTTGATCAACTTGTACAACATGTGTCAAGACATCAGTTTGAAGTCGTGTGTTTGCAGTCCCTGGCCTGTCCCCCGGGTAACCTGCCCAGACTGGAAGGGTATTACTACCCGCCAGTCGTCGGTCCGGTCTCTCCGAGGGACAAGGTCATGGCCTGCATATACATCAGACACAACGTCCTTTTTAGCAACGAACCGAACATCACAGGTCCTCCCAACGGGTATACCTGCGGAGTGAGGGTTAGTGTTCAGGGGCAGTTGGATTTCATGATTGTGAACTGCTACACCCCCCAGCCATGCACCAGTTTCGACTGGCTGACTGAGCTGGGAGGCAAAGGCAGATGCCTGGTCACTGGAGACTTCAACGTCGGGGACAGCAGCTGGGAGCGGGATTACGAGTCCTCATCACCCACACTCACCGCCCAGATAGACAACAGTGACTTCATCGTGTTGAACGATGGATCTTTCACCCGCATACCTGACCGCTCGGATCAGAGGCCGTCGGCTATCGACCTGACCCTCGTGACTCCCAACACAGCCAGTGGTGCGGAGTGGGAAGTAGGTGCGGATTCTTTGTCGTCCGACCACCTGCCCATCACAGTCAGCTTCGTCTTCTCAGCAGAGAAGTAGACTCCTGCTACCACCAGCAAGTACAACTACGACCTGGCCAACTGGGACTTGTTCAGGAACCTTCTGGGAACCGCAGAGATAAACGTAGGCGATGCTGACCTCGACGAAGTGAACCGACGAAGTCTCCTTCATTCTGGAAGCCGCCAGGGAAGCTATACCGGTGACCGGTGGTGGGCTGTCACGGTTGAATAGCAACCCTTGGTGGAACAAAGAATGCGAGGAGGCTGTCAGACTCAAACGGGTAATGTATAGGCACTACTCCAAAGACCAGAACGCTGAGACTCACGAAAGAATGAAAGCAGCCAACAGAGACTGCAACAAGATCATAGCACAGGCCAAGAAGGATCACTGGATAGCCTTCGCGGATTCTATTTCGGCTGGGAAGGCGGACTTAGGATCTGTGTGGAAGAAGATCAGAAGAATGAAGCAACAGTGCGTTGTTCCTGATTCTGACCTGCAACACGGCAGCAGAGCAAAGCGGACGCTCTCGCGAAAGCTTTCGCCGAGGCCAGAGACACCGACAGTCTCCCGGCGGACAGGCAACAATTCCGACGAGTGATGGAGGCTACCTTCACGCACCCGGTGCCAGATGACAGTCTGGCGGTTAACACCCCACTGACCTGCACCGAGCTAAGACGAGCCTTGGCTTCCATCAAGAAAGTCAAAGTCTCCACCGGTGTGGACACCGTCTCGTACCGGATGCTGAAAGAGGCCCCCGAGTCGTTTCTGAAGATCCTGCTGGATTTCTTCCAAAGATGCTGGGATGGGGGCACAATTCCCGCGGGGTGGAAACACGGCATTGTCTCCCCATCCACAAACACGGCAAACCGAGGAAGGAGCTCGGCAGTTACAGACCCATCTCCCTGACATCCCACCTAGGGAAAGTATACGAAGGGGTGATCAAGAACAGACTAGAATACTACTGTGAGTCCAAGAAAGTGTTCCCTGTGTGCCAGGCCGGTTTCCGACGGGGACGGGGTGTCACAGACCACCTGGTGAAACTGGGTGAGCACGTCGGGAGGGCAATAGGGAGGAGAAAGGTTCTACTGACGTGCTTCTTTGACATCTCCCGTGCCTACGACCAAGCTGCTACAGAAACTCAACAAGATCGGAATTTCTGGCAACATGTACAACTACATCAGATCCTTCCTGAGCGACAGATCGATGCAGGTCAGGTGGAAGGGAGCCACGTCGACCACCAAAGGAGTAAGTATGGGCGTTCCTCAGGAATCTGTGATCGCCCCCCTGTTGTTCAACATCATGGTCCACGACGTGGACACGGCAGTGAAAGGAAAGGTAGTGCTGACCATGTACGCCGACGACCTGGCGATATGGACGGACACCCACATCAGACGTCTCCACACAAACAGCTCGTGGGTGAAACACAACATGAAACTGTTCCAGGAAGCTGTGGACGGGGTGGTCCACTTTATGCAAGTAAATGGATTCGCTCTCTCTTCCCAGAAAACGGTGTTCGTCCCATTCCACACCAACACCTCTCAGAACACGGAGGTGCACATCAGGGTGAACGGGCAGAGCATCTTTGTATCGAAAGAAGTCAAGTACCTGGGTGTACACTTCACTCGCTGGGGGCGTACGAACCAGCAGGTCGCGCACAACGCGCGGAACGCCTCCCGAGCCCTCAACGTGATCAAGGTGCTATCTGCTCAGCCCTGGGCGAACACCCCCAAGATCCTAGTGAACGTGGTGCGGGCCCTGGTGCGCTCACGCCTGTCGTACGGACTGGAAGCCATGCCCCACCT
>OY757557.1:4284964-4303135 GCA_963584105.1 Alviniconcha strummeri
ACTTGAAACACGCTTCCTGAATTATACTGAACTAAATAGAAGTGTAACAATTCAACAGTGTTAAGCAAAACAAACAAACAAACACAAAAACAACAACCAAAACTTGATGAATACATCATTAGTTACAATTTGTTGAAAGCATTAATTTCTTTGAGAAAGTCAAAGATGGAGTCCAGGGAAATGCCTAGGCAAAAAACAGCATCTTCAAAGACGCAGAACAGTCATGGTCTGAAGCCATTTCCGTTGTTGGAGACCTTCATTTCTAGTCCCTACGTCACCCTGTGTCGCTGCCCTACGCCAGACATGTAGAAGGACAGCAGAGTAAAGACGTTAGCGGTATGGAAACCTCATTTCTAGTCCCTACGTCACTCTGTGTTGCTGCCCTGCCCGAGGCTGGCCCAGACACACAGAAGGACAGCAGAGTAAAGGCAGCTGGTGCCACACCTGGGGACCGCGCATGTGGTAAATACTTGAAGGGGGGGGGGGAGAGCTAAAGAGGAGGGTGGGGGAGCGTGTCCGTGTGTGTGTGTGTGTGTGTGTGTGTGTGGGGGTGGGGGGGGTCTGAAAGGGCGGTGGGATCTAATGAGGAGAGATCTGAAGGGTGTGGGGTGGGGCGGGGGTCTTAAAAGACGGTGGGATCTGATTGGGGGGGGGGGGGAGATCTGAATGGGTGGGGGGGGATTCAAAGGGCGGTTAGAGCTGATGGGGTTAAATCTGAAGGGGGTGATGGGGGAGGGGGAGGGGGAGATCTGAAGGGGCGGGTGGGTCGGGGACATGAAGGGGGTGGATATGAAACAGTGGGTGAGATCTAAAGGGGGAGGGGATAATTATGAAAGGGGGGTGGGGGTGAGTCGGCGATCTGAAGGGGGGGTGGGGGGTATGAAGGGGCTGGGGTAATATGAAGAGGGGGTATGAAGGGGGGGCGGGTGGCGTCGATGATCTGATGGGGGGGGGGGGGATCTGATGCGGGTTGATCTGAAGGGGCTGGGGGGTTACGAAAGCGGGTGGGGAGATCTTAAAGGGGGGGGGGGGGGGAGAGATTTTGAAGGTG
Organism: Alviniconcha strummeri; assembly: GCA_963584105.1. Classification (NCBI taxonomy): domain Eukaryota; kingdom Metazoa; phylum Mollusca; class Gastropoda; family Provannidae; genus Alviniconcha; species Alviniconcha strummeri. Next base: position 4,286,016 of record OY757557.1, read on the forward strand.
AGGGTGGGTGGGTGGGTGGGGGCTTATGAAGAGGGGATGTCGTGGAGAAATACAATACAAGATGTACAGCGTTACTGTTTTTACAGCCATAGCTTTGCGCGCTCCGTTCATTCAAACCAAGTGTTTGTTTGAAATCTATGCTAATGTGGGTCTTAGGATAAGATGTTTGTACAGCGCAGTCAGTTTAACTCTGATGAGAGAACAACGCTTTATAAGAACTTATTATTGTTATGATGATGTTGATGATGATTAAATGCCATGCATGAGAGGAAACGGGTGAAACTCACACAAGGGATTCATGGTGTACACGTTACTGTCCTCTGACGTCAGGCCGGTCAGTTGATTGGTCAGGGTGTTCAGCTCATAAGCAACACACGCGTACCTTAAGACGAAAGAAGAAAGTTAAGAGGAGAACAACGATGAAGATTTTCTTCACAAACATGACTCGCTGAAAAGTTCCCTTCGGATTTAGTTGTGATCCATGATGTATCACTACAGCCTAAACACCACCAAACAAGAAAGGTATTCTTTACGTGAAGGTTCTCCAGTCTGGAGCACACAGCCCATATATGAAGCGAAGAAGAAGGAGTCAAACGCTGTAGAACAAACCAACTCACTCACCGAGAAACAATTAAAGAGCAGAATCGACAACTCCCTCACTGAAAAATAGCTTTTGGCCAGCAACAATAACACACACACACACACACACACACACACACACACACACACACACACACACACACACACACACACACACACACACACACACACGCACGCACGAACGCACGCACGCACGCACGCACGCACGCACACACACACACACATACACGCACGCGCGAGCTCACACGCACACACACACACACACACACACACACACACACACACACACACACACACACACACACACACACACACACAAACAAACACACACACACACACACACAAACAAACTCACACACACACACACACACACACACACACACACACACACACACACACACACAGTAACATGCATAAGAATACAAAGGCGCCAGTTTGTCCATCATCCTATTCATTATGCTGTCGGGAGTTCATTGTGGACACAGTACAAGGAAATTCAGACCACAAATGTGTGACCTTGCCCCAGCCGTTACCATGGTGATAGGGAAAATCTGCCGTGCAGGAAGAACAACATGAAAAACATCAGCAATAACAATAACAGACAACGACAAGGACGGTGACACCAACACTCCACCACGGCATACGACGACGACCACCGACGTGCTGTATGTTTGTATAGTGTACACAGACCGTGCCGAGACGGTAGCAGTTTCACGTGACACCAACCATGTACCAACCAAACAGCGCTGTAAGTACACCACTTCGGACGACATTCAAAACGCGCTATAAAAAGCTACAGTCATTTAAAATCACACGCGACAAGAGCGCAGTCAGTCTGCTGGAGGGCGGAGAATAGCGCTATACAACAGCGACCAACAACAGCATGTCCAACAGAGCTCAGGAGCTGTGTGAAAGTCGAGGTGGCCGCCCTGGGCTCCTCGTCCTCAACCACTTCACTGCCAACTGCCCCAACCTATACATTTTCCAGACTGAAAAGTGCACACAAAGGCCCGTGAACGGAAAATTTGCCTGGCCTTTAACAGGCCTACTTTCAATATTGTGCTAATCTTTCCCTGTGCTAAACGTTGACGGATGTCAAATTTCACATTCTACTGCCTGGCATTAAGACGTTCGTGTTTGCACGGTAGTGAAGGTCCTTGTGGTCCCTGTGGACGAGAAGCATCAGTGAACGGAACATTTCAAATTCTGTCCAGTCTAGGCCCTGGGGACAGAAGTAACTTTGAAACAGCGTTGTGCTGCTGCGTAACACCGACAGCAACAGAACAACAGTGACTAGGGATCTGACCTTGCTCCAGTCTTGATCTTGGGGATGGAAGGAAATTTGAAACAGCGTTGTGCTGCTGCGTAACACCGACAGCAACAGAACAACAGTGACTAGGGATCTGACCTTGCTCCAGTCTTGATCTTGGGGATGGAAGGAAATTTGAAACAGCGTTGTGCTGCTGCGTAACACCGACAGCAACAGAACAACAGTGACTAGGGATCTAACCTTGCTCCAGTGTTGAACTTGGGGATGGAAGGAATTTTGACACAGTATTGTGCGTTTAGCTAGCAACAGCAGCAACACAACAGCGGCTATTAGGGATCTGACCTTGCTCCAGTCTTGGCCTTGGAGATGGAGGAGATCTTGAAGCGGGAGGCCGGGGTGGGCTGTTGGAGCGCCAGGCGGCCATTTTCCTTCAGGTTGTACGTCAGCTTCAGCGCGCTGCTCACGGGAACTGACGTCGACGACGACTTGCATTCTACTATGACGTCACTTCCGACAACGACGGGGTCGGTGAGCACGTTGAGGACTGGTTTGCTGGGTGTTCCTGTGGAGGCAGGTCTAATGTCGTACTCGTTGCACATGAAAAACAGCTGTCAAGTTTTAGCATGGGCAGAAAACGTAGCCTCTGACACTTACGTAGTCTCTGACACTGGCCATGAACGGGAAAGAAACAAAAGCGACATTCAGTGGTAAAATAAATATAAAGTAAACAATTGAGGGCCTCCTCAAAGGGAAGAAACCCGATAGACAAATTAACCAAAGTAATCAACACTCTGAAACAGAACGAGGCCCAAAGCGCGCGTGCAGAATCAACAATCAAGGGAGTTAATTAGCGCTCGAAATACCGTTAACACAAGAACAACAACAAAGACCTGATTAGCCTACTAGAGGATGTACCTCCAGAAGATGTACCTCTTGTGGAGTTTTTGTACCTTGCATTTACACGCATGCCAGGTGAGAGGTACCATAGGCGTCTCAGGTCTTTGTTGTTGTACTTGTGTTACGTATTTCGAGCGCTAATTAACTCCCTTGTTTGTTGATCCAAAATAATTAACAATAACGAAGGAAGGCAAACAAGGTCGTTGCAGATGTATAAAACAACAAAGTACCCACATTCTATCCAAAATCAGCAAAAAAGCAAAACAACAAACCAACCAAACCAATCAACCAACTAAACAACCATGCCAGATGCCCATTCAGGATCAGGATCCACCTGCCACCACCAGTGTACCGACCTGCACAAGTGTTGTCTTTCAAACCGAACCCGGCTTCTAAAGCTCAAAGCATTAGCCTTCTGAACCTTCTAAACAAAGAAGCAAGCCAGCAAGCAAAACAACCAACCAGCCTATCAACTAATCAGTCAACTATCCCAGATGCCCATTCGCGATCATGACCCACATGCCATCACCAGTGTACCGACCTGCAGAAGTGCTTTCCTTCAAACCGAAACCAGCTTCTAAAGCTCACGGCATCAGCATTCTGAAAGTTTTTAACCAAATAAGCAAGCAAACCAACCAACCAACCAAGAAACCAATCAGTCAGCCATGCCATGTGCCAATTCTCGACCATGACCCACCTGCCACCACCAACATACCGACCTGCATACCAAAACCGGCCTCTGAATTAAGCTCACGGCATCAGCATTCAGAACCTTCTAACCAACCAAGCAAGCAAGCACGCAAAACAACCAACCAGCCAATCAACTAATCAGCCAACCAAGCAAGATGCCAATACCACGATCATGATCCACCTGCCACCACCAGCTGATGCCGTGAGCTTCAGAGGCCGGACTCTCAAAGACAGCTCTTGTGCAGGTGGTATCCAAAATCACAAGAGCTGTCTTTCAGAGTCCGGCCTCTGAAGCTCACGGCATCAGCCTTCTGAACCTTCTGGCCAAAGAAGCAAGCAAAACAACCAACCAAACAGCCAATCAACTAATCAGCCAACCAAGCAAGATGCCCATACCACGATCATGAACCACCTGCCACCACCAACATAAGTGCTGTCCTTCAGTCCAAAACCGGCTTCTAAAGCTCACGGCATCAGCCTTCTGAACCTTCTGGCCAAAGAAGCAAGCAAAACAACCAACCAAACAGCCAATCAACTAATCAGCCAACCAAGCAAGATGCCCATACCACGATCATGACCCACCTGCCACCACCAACATAAGTGCTGTCCTTCAGTCCAAAACCGGCTTCTAAAGCTCACGGCACCAGCCTTCTGAACCTTCTGGCAAAAGAAGCAAGCAAAACAACCGACCAACCAACCAATCAACCAATCAGCCACCCAAGCAAGATGCCAGTTGAAGACTGACCTGCCACCACGAGTGTCGCCGAGCCACAGGGCTGCTGGCCCTCAAACTGCGACTGGCACTGGAAGTTTCCAGCGTCCGACTTCTGGACATCGCGGATGACGAAGCTGGCCTTGCCGCCGCTGAAGCCGTTGTTGAAGCTCGTGACCGTCACGCGGTTCTGGAATGCTGGGAACACCGTGCTGCCGAAGATGTCAAGTCTGCAGAGACAGAGTGGTCAGAGGGGTCAGCGTTGTATCACGGTGAGTTCGCCCTTTGTCGTTCGTCTTGTCTGGAGGTCAGTGGTAATGGGAAAGGGAGTCAGCGCTTTTAAGCAGTAAGTAAGTACACATGGTGCTTAACGTCCACAGAAACCATAAGGCTTATTAGAGACGGGGAGAATGGGGGGAAAAGGTGGTATGGAGGTGGGGAAGAGGGAGATTATATACCTATCGCTACACTGTCACCAACAGAATGACTCCTGCATTAAGATGGGCAGCGATAAGAGCCATTTTAATGTTTCAGTAGGAAGTGATGGACAAAGTCACAAGACAGTGTCAAACCACAACCTTTTCGAAAAGAAAGGAGAGCTAAAGCGGTATCGAAACGAGGTCCTTCCGCTTACCAGCCTAACGTCTTACCGCTAGGCCAAACCGGCTCATCTATATGGAGGTGGGTAAAGAAGGAGATTATATACCTATCGTTACACTGTCACCAACAGAATGACTCCTGCATTAAAATGGGCAGTGATGAGAGCCGTTTTAATGTTTCATTGATGGACAAAGTCACAGGACAGTGTCCACAGACCACACATTTTGAAGAGAAAGGAGAGCCGAAGCGGATTCGAACCGAGGTTCTTCTCCTTACCAGCCTAACGCCTTACCGCTGGGCCAAACCGGCTCACTGGTGGTATCGGGAAAGGGAGTCAGCGCTTTTATACGCCCTCCGTTTTCCGTCCCGTCTGGCGGTCAGATGTATTTGGAGATGGGATCAGCGGTGTTATACAGTGAGTTCTGGCGGTCAGATGTATTTGGAGATGGGATCAGCGGTGTTATACAGTGAGTTCTGGCGGTCAGATGTATTTGGAGATGGGATCAGCGGTGTTATACAGTGAGTTCTGGCGGTCAGATGTATTTGGAGATGGGATCAGCGGTGTTATACAGTGAGTTCTGGCGGTCAGATGTATTTGGAGATGGGATCAGCGGTGTTATACAGTGAGTTCTGGCGGTCAGATGTATTTGGAGATGGGATCAGCGGTGTTATACAGTGAGTTCTGGCGGTCAGATGTATTTGGAGATGGGATCAGCGGTGTTATACAGTGAGTTCTGGCGGTCAGATGTATTTGGAGATGGGATCAGCGGTGTTATACAGTGAGTTCTGGCGGTCAGATGTATTTGGAGATGGGATCAGCGGTGTTATACAGTGAGTTCTGGCGGTCAGATGTATTTGGAGATGGGATCAGCGGTGTTATACAGTGAGTTCTGGCGGTCAGATGTATTTGGAGATGGGATCAGCGGTGTTATACAGTGAGTTCTGGCGGTCAGATGTATTTGGAGATGGGATCAGCGGTGTTATACAGTGAGTTCTGGCGGTCAGATGTATTTGGAGATGGGATCAGCGGTGTTATACAGTGAGTTCTGGCGGTCAGATGTATTTGGAGATGGGATCAGCGGTGTTATACAGTGAGTTCTGGCGGTCAGATGTATTTGGAGATGGGATCAGCGGTGTTATACAGTGAGTTCTGGCGGTCAGATGTATTTGGAGATGGGATCAGCGGTGTTATACAGTGAGTTCTGGCGGTCAGATGTATTTGGAGATGGGATCAGCGGTGTTATACAGTGAGTTCTGGCGGTCAGATGTATTTGGAGATGGGATCAGCGGTGTTATACAGTGAGTTCTGGCGGTCAGATGTATTTGGAGATGGGATCAGCGGTGTTATACAGTGAGTTCTGGCGGTCAGATGTATTTGGAGATGGGATCAGCGGTGTTATACAGTGAGTTCTGGCGGTCAGATGTATTTGGAGATGGGATCAGCGGTGTTATACAGTGAGTTCTGGCGGTCAGATGTATTTGGAGATGGGATCAGCGGTGTTATACAGTGAGTTCTGGCGGTCAGATGTATTTGGAGATGGGATCAGCGGTGTTATACAGTGAGTTCTGGCGGTCAGATGTATTTGGAGATGGGATCAGCGGTGTTATACAGTGAGTTCTGGCGGTCAGATGTATTTGGAGATGGGATCAGCGGTGTTATACAGTGAGTTCTGGCGGTCAGATGTATTTGGAGATGGGATCAGCGGTGTTATACAGTGAGTTCTGGCGGTCAGATGTATTTGGAGATGGGATCAGCGGTGTTATACAGTGAGTTCTGGCGGTCAGATGTATTTGGAGATGGGATCAGCGGTGTTATACAGTGAGTTCTGGCGGTCAGATGTATTTGGAGATGGGATCAGCGGTGTTATACAGTGAGTTCTGGCGGTCAGATGTATTTGGAGATGGGATCAGCGGTGTTATACAGTGAGTTCTGCGCCCTCCAGCTTGGGTCTGCTCTGGACGTCAATGATATTGTGAGAGTTCAGTCCACTTTGCTTAATGTCCTCAGATGCTAAAGAGCACATTAGGGACAAACTGTAGGATGATCTTGTCTTGGATATAAAATAGCTAAAACCAAATGGGGAAGGGAGGGATGGGATACGAGATGAACTTGGTCTACCTGCGGATCAATACAAGGGTCGGGATATAACATGGCTGGGAAAACAGGGGAGTGGAGTAGGGGGAGATATAATGTTGGTCCACCTACAGATCCATACCAGGGTCCGGGTGCTGGGTCGTCTTGTCTATGCTGGGGATATTGTGAGAGATGGTCAGCGATCTTAAACATCTTCCGTCTTTTGCTCCGTCAGGAGATCAATGATACTATGAAGGAGCGCCAGAGTTGTTATATCTCCTGCGCCTTTCGTCTCTCGTTTCTCCTCCACCACCACCCCACCCCCCACCCATACTCTCTGGACCTCCACCCCCACCCCCCACCTTCCGTCTCTTTGTTTTTACGTCTGTAGGACACTGTCTCTGTGTCTGTCTGTCTGTCTGTCTGTCTCTGCTCTCTCCCTCTCCTCCCACTCTCTAGCTATTTTCTGTCTCTCTGTCGGTCGGTCTGCTTCTATCTCTCCGTCTCTGTCTCTCTCCTCTGCGTGTTTTTTTTCTTTTTCTTTCTGTTTCTCTCTGTCTGCCTGTCTGTCTGTCTGTCTGTCTGTTTGTTTGTTTGTCTGTCTGTCTGTGTCTCCTCTCTCTATGTGAGAAATCTGTGACTATTTTTCCCCCTGCATCTCTCTGTCTGCTTCTGTATCTCTCTTTCTTACCTTCCTCCATAGTGACATAGCATTGTTCTTGCAAGGAAAATAAATTAATTAATTAAGTAGCAAACAAATACATAAATGAATCGGTTAACACATAAACAAACAAATCAATCGATCAATTAGCAAACAAGCAAACACATCAGTAAATCAATCAATAAAAGCTGCAGAAGAAGAGGCAAAGACTCACTGCATAATTTGCTGACCACCAGCCGTGGAGACCACGGTGCCACCCGTACCCGGGATGGTGACGTCAGTGAAGGTGGCCGTCCCTCTCTCGAGGGTCACGACGGTCTGACCGGACACCCCTGTCCGAGAAGAAGGTCCAAATTCACTTCCGTCATTATATGGCGAAATTCCGAAACGGGCCAAGGGAGATAAGGGCTGGTCGATGCAAATACTTCCGGAGAAGAGGCACAGAGTAAATTTGACTAGAGGACTGGCCATGATACTTGCTGGCCACAATTAATAAATAGGATTGTCGAACACGGGATGAGTTTCAAACATTTCTGCTCACTCTGTTTATGTACAATTTGCTCATTGTTCAAAGCATAGAGTCTCTCATGCTTCGAATCTTTAAATCCGTCTGTCACAAAACTCCCCAAAGAGGAAATAATTGAAATACGACATTTCTTAACTTCTCCCTCAAATCAATGCCCAGTTCTACGACAAAGCTCCCCAGAGAGCAGTTTTAACCACAGGAAGTGAACCCTGTCGCATCTACCGTCAAATGACTTTTGAGGAGGCCCCAGGGGAGGGTTTGAAGGGGCCATAGGAGTATGTACCGATTGTTGTCGAACAAATCTCGTTAGTGCTGCTCGACGCTAGTGTGTGTCGCAAACGTTCCCACAAAGCGGGCGAGGAGTACTTTGAAAGGCAGGTTTTAATTGGCCATAACCGCAGGTGACGGCCAGATGAACCGCCAAGACATGTGACCATCAAAGCGCGGACAGTTCTGCCGTTACTAAGGACACGTTTCGGGTAATGGTTGTCACGCAACTTTAAAGACACAGCCTTCCTTCCTTTTCTTAGACTTGGTTAACCCCGAGCTGCTTCCGGAGAGGTACTAATGGGGACCACGGTCTCTGGAGGTATGTGTGTGGTGATGGGGGGCGGGGGGGGGGGGGAGGAATGAGGGGGGACTATACCTAACTCTGCACTGTCACCACCAGAATGACTCCTGCATTCAGATGGGCAGCGATGAGATGCATGTTAGCGCTTCGTTAATTGAGAACAGAACAGTCACAACACAGTGTTCAAGCTGAATGTTGCTTTACGGCCACAGAAACAATATCAAAGACTGTTAGGAAGGAGAGCCCAGGACGGCCATCTCGACTTTCACACAGCTCCAGAGCTCTGAGCCGAGGTCTTCTTCCAATGTTGCGTAACGTCCACAGAGACCATAAGGGCTGTTGCGGACGGGGAGCCCAGGACGGCCAGCTCGATTTTCACACAGCTCCTGAGCTCTGACCAAGACAGGTCCTCAAATCACCTCTCTTAAAGAGAAAGGTAAGCCGAAGGTTGGAATCGAACCGATGCCGTCTGCTTACAGCCAGGCCAAACCCGTTACGTAAAGACTTCCCCGAAAGATTGTGACTGTGAGCTAATGCCATTTCAGCCATCCGTTCGGACGCGATGATCACTGAACTAGCCTAAGTAACAGATTCTTATTTTTTATTCACCAAGTTTTAAAACGAGGAAAGTATAGTTAGAGGTATACATTCATCCGCACCAACAAATCAACACACACGCATATGCATACACCTGCACGTGCGCGTACACACACACACACACACACACACACACACACACACACACACACACACACACACACACACACACACACACACACACGCACACACACACACCTACACACACATTTATTAGTAATATTCCTATGTAACATAGTACAGTCCTATGTCTAACGAAGCCAGATCGGCTTAAGCATAGGGCTACATAGTGAGAATTGGGTCAATCGGTTTAAAAAGCTAGAGGGCACGCCGGTTATTGGCAGGTAGACACAGTCGTATTCAAACCAGCAAACTGAAAACTTCCAAAGGTAGTTCAAATTCAACCTAAATCCCCGTTTGTTTGTTTTTTAAGATTTCATATTTTGGCTGATTTTCAGTGTTTTATCAAATAAATACATTTTGAGTCATTTTGTTATATACAAATTGTCAGTAAAGATTGCTTACTGATTCGTGGTTGCCTTAGTTTTGAGCAATTTTGATGAAAATCGGCAGTGTTTGGGCCTTGACAACAACCGAGGTTTGCTCAGCTTTGAACAAAGTGAGAGCAATGAAACTTTGCATGGTGCTTGTATGGTTAGTTATCTTAATTTTGTCATAAGGATATGATGGTAATACAGTTTTTTTTTTTTTATGATGCTTTAACTGGAAAGAAGGCACAATTTATGCATACATTAAATCTAAATTCATCAAAAAACAAAAACAAAACAAAAAGCAACATAAAATTATTCTGACAAAATAAACATAATGTGCATCTGTATCTATTTCAACAATCATATTCGTTAAGCATACAATACCTTTGACACAAACTTCGAATAACTTATTTTGTTTGGCGGCCATCTTTGGTTGTTTCCATTGCAACAAGTGGTGAAAATTACAATTTTTTGTGTTTGTCAACATTTTTAAGCGATGAGCTTACTACTAAGCCCAAAAACGGTGATAAATATTGAAGCATTTTTTTTTTTTAATTTTGCACTGTAGTGTCTGGCTGTACAGTGGCCGACAGCAGGAGAGGAAATGGAGAGACAGTGGAGTCATGGAACAGCTGTACAGTCCCAACGGAAGGAACGCGTCAAGCAGGAGACGAAATGGAGACATGGAACAGTTGTACTGTCCCAACACGGCGACGGGGATAGCTCAGTGGTTAGAGCGCCGGACTCGTGACTGAAAGGTCCCGGGTTCAAATCCCTGCAGGAGCGGCGGGAGAATTTTCTTCTCCAGGGTCGACTTTCTGTGCTGACTCTAATGTCGGTATCCGTTCCACCCCCGTGTTACCGCAGTAGCACGTAAAAGATCCCGGTCATTCTGCCAAAAGTGCAGGTGGCAGGTTACAGCTAAACACGCATACACCTTACGTATGTGGCTTTGCATGAAGTGACATGGTGCATGGTTGTATGGTGTACACAGAACTTGCGCCGAGATGGCTGCAGTTTCATGTGGCACCAGCCATGCCAGCGCTGTAAGTACACCACTTCAGTGGATACTTAAAAAAACGCGCTATAAAAAGCTTGTCACTCATGTAGAACCACAGGCGAGCGCAGTGAGTCTGCTCAAGAGAGCGGAGAATAGCGCTATATAAGTGACCATCAATCAATCAAAAACAGAAGGAACGCGTCAAGCAGGAGAGGAAAAATGGAGACATGAAACAGCTGTACAGTCCCAACAGAAGGAACGCGTCAAGCAGGAGAGGAAATGGAGACATGGAACAGCTGTACAGTTGCCAGGAACAGGAGAGACAATGGAGACATGGAACAGCTGTACAGTTGCCAGGAACAGGAGAAACAATGGAGACATGGAACAGCTGTACGGTTGCCAGGAACAGGAGAGACAATGGAGACATGGAACAGCTGTACAGTTGCCAGGAACAGGAGAAACAATGGAGACATGGAACAGCTGTACGGTTGCCAGGAACAGGAGAGACAATGGAGACATGGAACAGCTGTGCAGTTGCCAGGAACAGGAGAGACAATGGAGACATGGAACAGCTGTATAGTTGCCAGGACAGTGCGGATGATGGGAGAAAGATTTTGTCGTCAGAACCTAGCCCCTTGCCGAGGTGTCACAGTTACAGGTCCCTGACTTATTTACGGGTTGTGTTTTATCTTTTCTGAACCTTGCCTGCGTTCACATAAACATCTATGCACGCCCATCCCGCCACCACTCCCTTCCCCGCTCGCCAACCATTCACTCACCCGCCAAACACACACAAACACACACACACACACACACACACACACACACACACACACACACACACACACACACACACACACACACACACACACACACACACCACACACACACACACACACACACACACACACACACACACACACGTGTACCTGAACACACCTGCACACACGTGTACCTGAGCACACCTGCACACACACACACAGACACACACATCTGCACATACACACACACACACACACACACACACACACACACACACACACACACACACACACACACACACACAAACACACACACATGCACACACACGCGCGCGCACACACACACACACACACACACACACACACACACACACACACACACACACACACACATACATACAGACCACACCTTCCCCCGTCCATACACTTGCACACTTCCTGGTCCGTCCCCATGGTGACACAGGCGGTGTGATGGCATCAAGGACCACATCCTGAGCCGACTGAGGGACATAAAAGTTGCACTGTGCTCACCCTCTCCTCGCGTGGTTCGCCTTGGCCCAGCGGTAAAGCGTTAGGCTGCCAGGCAGGGGGACCTCGGTTCGATTCCGCTACGGCTCTCCTCTCTCTTCAGAAATTGGGGTTTATGGGCACTGTCTCGTGACTGTGCCCTAGCAATTACTAAAACATTGAAAGGGCTAACAAAGTTGTCCATCTTAATGCAGGAGTCATTGTGGTGGTGACAGTGTAGTGTTAGGTACAGTCTCCCTCTTCCCCCCACCACCTGGGATCTCGGTCCCCGACACTACCTCTTCGGAGACAACTCGGCGTTAAACAGATCTAACCAAACCAGCCTCCAAGCTCTCCTTTCTATCAAACCTGTTGGCTATCTCAGGTGTGGCCATCTTTGGATTAACCATTTCAGGCTTGAAAATCATCTCAAGTGTGACCGTCTTAAGCCCGTTCTTAATTGGGCGAATGTTTCTTCGCGAACCTAGTTGGAAGAATTCGGCGAAGCTAGTTGGTTCTTAATTGGGCCAACTTTTCTTCGCGAACCTAGTTGGGAGTATTCGTCGAAGCTATATTCGGGGTCCAAAAAGCTTCGCTCAACATGTTCTGGGAACATTCGCCCTATTCGATGATCATTGCCTCTGATTGGCTGAGAGCAGAGCTCTCCTGTGGATGAAGAAAAAAATGAAAATAAAAATGGATGACGGTATCGCTAGGTTCTTCACTCGCTTCGGAAGGATTTTGTTTATTTGTTGACTTGTGGGAGGCGCAGCCTTGTCTCGGAGACCCAGAATGAGATAGTAGTTAGTTGAAGTACCCTGTGAGGGGTGATTAAAGTATACTGACTTGACTTTAGCCTATATTTTCGATCATGCTGTCTACTGCGCATCTGCCGCAAGTTCGGGCCGAAGCTTGCATCTCATTACAAGCCAGTTGAGAACGAAGTAAAGTCTGGACTGTCCGAACCATATTCAGCGAACTAAAAGTTCAGTTAAGAAACGAATCATAGTTCGTCGAACAAACATTCGCCCAGTTAAGAACGGGCTTTAGGCTTGACCATCTCTGGGATGATCATCTCAAGCGTGACATTCTTTGGCGTTGCCAGCTCTGGACTAATCGTCGTAGGTGTGACCATTCCAGGCGTGACTATTTTACCTCGTGACATGCTTGGCCTTGACCGCCACAAGCTGGATCATCTCACGCGTGAACAACGTGACCATTTTTAGGTTCTACCGTCTTGGGGAGCGGGATAGCTCAGTGGTTAGAGCGTCAGACTCGTGATTGAAAGGTCGCAGGATATAATTCCTGGAGGAATGGCGGGAGAATTTTCTTCTCCAGGGTCAACTTTCTGTGCTGACTCTTATTTCGGTATCCGTCCCACCCCCGTGTTACCGCAGTAGCACGTAAAAGACCCCGGTCATTCTGCCAAAAGTGCAGGTGGCAAGTTACAGTTAAACACGCATAGATCCTACCTATGTGGTCTTCAATGAAGTGACACTGTAACCTGGTGCATGGTTGAATGGTGTACACAGAACTTGCGCCGAAAAGGCAGCATTTCACGTGGCACCAGCCATGCAACAACCACAGAGCGCTACCAGTACACCACTTCCGTGGATATTAATAATACGCGCTATAAAAGGATACAGTCACTCACTCAGAATCACATGCCAATGTGCGCAGTGAGTCTGCTCGAGAGCATAGACTAGCTCTATATAAAAGCTACGAATGATAATAATAATCGTAGGCATGACCATCTCAGGCTTCATCATCTTATGCGTGAACAACGTGACCATTTCAAGCGCTGCTATCTCAGGCGTGGCCATAATTATCAGGCTTGTAGGTGACATCATCGCACAATATCCACTGCTGTCTGAGCCCGGCGACAGATTCAGACGACTGCCTTTGTGTGTAGTTGCTGCATGGTACCAACTGACATCATCGGGAGCCTCAAGCATTCTGTCTGTGGCTCCAACCGTTTTGTCTGTGGCTCCAACCGTTCTGTCTGTGGCTCCAACCATTCTGTCTGTTGCTCCAACCGTTTTGTCTGTGGCTCCAACCGTTTTGTCTGTGGCTCCAACCATTCTGTCTGTGGCTGCAGCCGTTCTGTCTGTGGCTCCAACCATTCTGTCTGTGGTTCCAACCGTTGTGTCTGTGGTTCCAACCATTCTGTCTGTGGCTCCAACTCGTACAAAGTGCTGCCTCTACAAACTGTCGCCCGATGAACACAAATAAAAGAGTGATATTTTTCCAAGTAGCATAATTATTATTAAAGGTGTCCACATCGTCTTGTTGGCGTGGTCTTCGCCTTTGTCGCACTCTGTTGGTGTTGTTTTTCCCCGGAGTCTTTCATACCTTTATCTCTTTACTGTTTATGATGTACGTAAATGAGCTCAATAAAAATTGCAGAAAAATGGCCATACCACGCATCAAACAGTTAAACAATTAAAGTTTTTACTCACCACAGTAAGCTAACGTAACAAGGGCACGCGTGAGCGCGAGCACGCGCGCACACACACATGCGCGCGCGCGCAGGCACACACACATGCACATTATGAGGGTCGTTAAAATCCAAGAAATGTAAATTATCTCTCTCTCTCCCACTCTCTCTCTGTCTCTCACTTTGTCTCTGTCTCTCTCTAACTCTCTCTCTCCATATATTTGTGTGTGTGTTGTTTTTGATTTTGTATCATTATTATTCTACTTGCTACAGTTTTGTTTTTACCCCCCCACCCCCACTTTTTTTGTGTCTTTCGTTGGGTTCCTCTTTCTTTCGTCACGCAACGACAAGCGAAGGTCAAAGGTTGACACACTTCGTGACTTTCGGTCCAGGAGAGGGCCACAAAAAAAGCTATAGATGTTTTATTGCTCACAGCACAGGGATGGCAACGTGACGTGTTTAAACCGTGGACTGACAGAGATCGGCAGGTGAACACGATGTATTTATAGCGTAGACAGACGTGGGCATTAGAACATGGCGTATTCATAGCGTAAATAGACGTCGGCATTAGAACATGGCGTATTCAGAGCGTAAATAGACGTCGGCATTAGAACATGGTGTATTCATGTCGTAAATAGACGTCGGCATTAGAACATGGCGTATTCAGAGCGTAAATAGACGTAGGACATGGCGTATTCAGAGCGTAAATAGACGTCGGCATTAGATCATGGTGTATTCATAGCGTAAATAGACGTCGGCATTAGAACATGGCATACTCTTAGCGTAAATAGACATCGGCATTAGAACGTGGTGTATTCATGGCGTAAATAGACATCAGCATTAGAACGCGGCGTATTCATAGCGTAAATAGACATCGGCATTAGAACGTGGTGTACTTATAACGTAGACAGACATCGAAATTAGAACGTGGTGTATTTATAACGTAGACAGACATCGGCATTAGAACATGGTGTATTTATAACGTCCACAGACATCGGCATTAGAAGGTGTGTATTCATAGCGTAAATAGATGTCGGCATGAGAACATGGCGTATTCACAGCTTTAAGAGACGTCGGCATTAGAACGCAGCGTATTCATAGCGTAGACAGACGTCGGCATAGGAACGTGGTGCATAATTTCACAGCCTGGACATATACGTCGGCATGGTGACGTGATGTATTCATAGCGTGAATAGAGGTGTCACCATAGCAGCGTGCTATGTTCGTGGGCAGAGATGTCGCCATGGTGACGTGATGTATTCATAGCGTGGACAGTGATGTCACCATAGCAGCGTGCTATGTTCGTGGACAGAGACGTCGCCATGGCGACGTGATGCATTCATAACGTGGACAGCAATGCAGTCAACCAGACACAAAATCTCAACGGCCGCTCCCAGCACCGTGTCCTCGGAATCCGTTTTTTGTTTGTTTGTACTGTGTCTGTTTCATCATAGTTTGTTTGTACTGTGTCTGTTTCATCATTGTTTGTACTGTGTCTGTTTCATCATAGTTTGTTTGTACTGTGTCTGTTTCATCATTGTTTGTACTGTGTCTGTTTCATCATTGTTTGTACTGTGTCTGTTTCATCATTGTTTGTTTGTACTGTGTCTGTTTCATCATTGTTTGTACTGTGTCTGTTTCATCATAGTTTGTACTGTGTCTGTTTCATCATAGTTTGTTTGTACTGTGTCTGTTTCATCATTGTTTGTACTGTGTCTGTTTCATCATTGTTTGTACTGTGTCTGTTTCATCATTGTTTGTACTGTGTCTGTTTCATCATTGTTTGTTTGTACTGTGTCTGTTTCATCATTGTTTGTACTGTGTCTGTTTCATCATAGTTTGTACTGTGTCTGTTTCATCATAGTTTGTTTGTACTGTGTCTGTTTCATCATTGTTTGTACTGTGTCTGTTTCATCATTGTTTGTACTGTGTCTGTTTCATCATTGTTTGTACTGTGTCTGTTTCATCATTGTTTGTTTGTACTGTGTCTGTTTCATCATTGTTTGTTTGTACTGTGTCTATTTCATCATAATTTATTTGTGCTGTCTGTTTCATCATTGTTTGTACTGTGTCTGTTTCATCACTGTTTGTTTCTATTTCCTCATAGTTTGTACTGTGTCTGTTTCATCATTGTTTGTACTGCGTCTATTTCATCACAGTTTGTTTCTATTTCCTCATAGTTTGTACTGTGTGTATTTCATCATAGTTTGTACAGTGTCTATTCCATCACAGTTTGTTTGTACTATGTCTATTTCATCATAGTTTGTACTATGTCTATTTCATCATAGTTTGTACAGTATCTGTTTCATCGCTGTTTGTACTGTCTGTTTCATCATTGTTTGTACTGTGTCTATTTCATCATTGTTTGTTTGCACTGTATCTATTTCATCAAAGTTTGTACTGCGTCAATTTCATGATAGAATTGTTTTTGTACTGTGTCTATTTCATCATAGTTTCTTTGTTTGTACTGTGTCAATTTTTCTTTGCTTGTACTGTATCTATTTCATCATAGTTTGCTTGTACTGTATCTATTTCATCATAGTTTGCTTGTACTGTATCTATTTCATCATAGTTTGCTTGTTTGTACTGTGTATACTTCATCATAGTTTGATTGTTTGTACTGTGTCTGTTTCATCATAGTTTGATTGTTTGTACTGTGTCTGTTTCACCTGTCCCGTAGTGACCAGCCGGTTGACAGAGCGGACAAACTCAGCATGAGAATGTCG
>OY757557.1:4303335-4323335 GCA_963584105.1 Alviniconcha strummeri
CATCTGTGACCTGGTCTGCGACCTGGTCCGGAGCGCGGGACTGGATGGTGTTGAAGTGGCGACGAGGCCGATGCATCCCTATCCACCTTGGCTCCTGGAACGAGCGCACGTTGAGGTGGACATGGAAGGGCTAATGAAGGACCAGAATCCACTCGTTTTAGCAGTGACAGCTAGGCTATGCCTAGAAGAAAAGTACCAACACCACCTGAAGATCTTCACTGATGGTTCTGTGATGGAGGATGGTGCAGCTGGAGCTGCCTTTGTGATCCCAGAGTTCAACAACCTCACACACTCCTATTCACTGCCTGCAGTGTCGGTCTTCACCGCTGAGCTGCTGGCTATCTCGATGGCCCTGCAACACATCAGCGCGATACCAGTCACTCCCTTCGCCATTGTTATCTGCAGCGACTCCAAGGCGGCGCTGGCAGCCATCAAGTCCGACTCTCAAAACGCACGGGAGGATCTCGTGCGTGAGATCGCGACAACTACCCATCAGCTGATCACCCGCGGTACGGAAGTTCGCTTTCAGTGGGTACCAGCGCACGTCTGCCTCTCTGGAAACGAGAAGGCGGATAGAGCAGCAAAAAGAGGAGCCAAGGGAGTTGACTCCTCGACTGTGACGATGAAAATCGGCCTGGCCGACGTATATGCGGAACTAACCAAGCAGGCGTGGAAGCAGTGGGAGAAGGAGTTCCACCCAATGGCCACGGCCAAGGAGTGGGACGACACCTCTCCCCCCTGCAGGGCAGGAGTCTTCTTCCCTGGAATTCCGACCTACCTAGCTCGCATCATGCATCGTCTACACGTGGGCGTCTGGAGATGCATGTGCGTACCGACGAAGTGTGAGTGTGGGATGAGCGTCTCGTTTCATCACGTGATGTTCTCCTGCACCTCATGTTCAGACCACTTCCAACCGTTGACTGGGAAACTAAGCAGCGTGGGACTGCCCCTGTGTACAAAAAGCCTGGCAGTGTGCGACCAGCGTGAAGGATGGAGCCTCTTGCGGGCTGCAGCCAGACTGGTCTACACCTGTCCACTGGCAGCCTACCTGTAGTAGGCGGGACCACCGGCTACGTTCAACTCTTTCCCGCAGCTCGGGTTAATCCCGGCGGTGGAGGAAGGGGTGAACGTCCCCGTGTTTCCCGCACCCAGTTGTAATCTGCTGGACCTGATTACAGCGACCACCACAAGTGTATGCTTGCATACCCAAGTATTTTTAGCCGCCTGACTACAGGCCTCGATTTTACTACAAGTGTATGTGAACTACCATGTGCGTCTTCGACGTTTTTAACTGTAAATACTGTGTATGCCGATTGTATATATTACATGTTGTGCAGCCCGCCGACATAACCTTGCAAGTTTTTTATCTGCAGCCCAGTTTTTAACTGTAAATAGTGGAGGACGATTTTTTAACCGGACCCATAGCGTGCTGCTCAGTTCAACGAGTGAACGCCCCAGTACAGCCAAGACGACCCAGCACCCTGACCCTAGTATTGATCCGCAGGTGGACCCATCTCATCCCTCCCCTCACCCCTCATTCCCCCTTTGTTCCAGCGACCTCATGTCCCGATCCAAATATTGATCCGCAAGTGGACCAAGCTTACTTCGCTCCCCATCCCCCCCATCTCCCCCCATGGTTTTAACTATGATATATCCAAAACAAGCTTACTTTATAGATTGTCCCTAATATGCTTTTGGCATCTGAGGACATTAAGCAAAAACAGAACGAACGAACGAACGAACGAACATGTATACAATACACTCGGTTACATTAGTAGTTGGTATGAATTAATCAGATGTTCTATTGGCTTATCTACTGGTGTACGCTTGTACATGTTTAACCGAGTGCATCTGCACTTGTTAATTCAACTCTTGGTAGCCTTTGCATGATGTTACTGTTAATTCACCAGCAAGGACGCTGGTGGTGATTGAGGATGGGGGTGGGGTGGGGGATGTAACCGAGTGCATCTGCACAGTGTGTTTGTGTTCTTGTACTCTGTATGTCACTCTGTCAGTATCACTAGTTCTTTCTTGAATGTGGGGGAGGATTATGACGTCATTTAATTGTAATCATTCTTTTACGGATGTACCAGGAACCTCTGGCTGTGGCTCGTTTGTTGTTGCCTACCTCCAACCTACTACTGTCATCGACCGTTTACCCATGTATAAGTGAGTGATGTTTCATATTTATTTTGTATACAAATTGTGCCTTGTCATTATTTTACTCATTATTTTACTCATCTATTTATACTAGTTGTTATACAGGTTTGAATGAACCTAAACTGCTATCCTTGTAAAATAACATTTTTGCGTTCGTTTTGTTTCGTTTCGTTTCAAGCTCACCTTATTTATTTGTTTAGATTGCTACATTTGTCCTAAACCTCTCCTCAGAAATGGACCAATTAATAAATTAAAGGAAGAAAGAAAATATCAAGTGTTGGCCTACCCAACAAATTATATATTATGTTGTCATTTTGAGCGTTTTATATAAGTTTACTTGTTTGATGCAGCTAATACAAGCTATTCTGTTATTGTCTGTTGGTTTGGTTTCATTAATACAACTGTTTAAACCAATAAATTAAACAGATTTTCTGAGGCTCCAAAGTTGACGAAAATAATAAGGATCTACTTCAGGGTGAAGATAGGTCATGAACTCGGAGTGGAGTAAAGCAGTCTTGTCTAGTAGGTCTTTGGTAGCAGGGGTGGCAGATATAGTTTCTGGAACAATAGCAATTAAATCAGAAAAACGGCAAAATCGTTTGATTTTAGATGGCCATGACGTAATGATCGCCCCCCCCCAAACCCCTCCAACCTATTTCGTGTCTAAGTCAACAGGAATTGTGTAGTAAATTTGTGAAATCAGTTCGGAAACCACAGACACCAAATAAAGGCGATTTGACCTCACAGAGCAACTCGTTAAATCGGTAACGGAGTCAGCTGGAGTTCTCTGCTGTATCTCACTCCAACAGACTGAACGTACATAGCGGGTCATACCGTAGTTGGCGACATTTTACACTACTAAGTAGTATGTGAATGTAATATTTCAGACACGTTTTTTATTGCCCTTTGTTTAGTTAATGTTTGTGGTGTTTCTTTCCAGTGATGACCACAAGGAGATGCTACTCAACAAAACTCAATCCCAGTACCCCTAGACAGGATACAATGCATTAAACATCTTACTTCATAAACTACACCACTTCCAACACAAGGGGAACAGCGCCCTGCTACCAGGCAGTCAGCAGAGGTCAGATCCATTCCACATCCTGACAATGAAGCTATCGCCTGAACTTTAAAGCCTCGGTGTATGAAATTTGCACATGCGCACTCTCGTCAATCTCAGTTTGGGCAAAGGGGCGGGGTATATCTATAAACAGCTGAACACGTGTTAATAGAATGTAAGCAAACACATGCAGCAAATGTCCGACCACGTACCTCATCGGAGATAAATTGCGGTGTACTCCTGCCACACTGTGCCCCCGAAACAGTACTTATTGTCCTCCAGCCTCCTGATAACACTCTGACGGCGTGGAGTTCCGATCACTTTGATGCTTCGTTGAAGTCGCTCGCCTGTTGTTTACATGGTCGTTCCAGGCAAGAACGGACAAGTCTGTCCGAAACTTGTAGTTTGTCTCCAAAGTGACTGCCGGGTCGTTCGTCATGATATTGCAACATACTGTTAATGAAACGCTCGACCAAATATGTATCCATGCAATGAACAAGGTCTCCTGGCGATTTGTAAATCAGCGTTTTCTCCAGAACCTTGCGTAGCAACCGTTCAGCATTGCTGTCTTTGATGATGGTTTTTGATGGTTCATAGTTCACATCCGTTTTGCAACGAGAAGAGGGATGGCAGTCTCCGTGGTTGTTCTTGCATGTTCAATGATGTTTAAGATCATAGATTTCAGTTTCAGAGGGTCTTGCCCGCAGTTTTTCATGCACCAATAAAAATGTGTTTTCACGCTGGCAGCTTTGTCCGACATTGTGGATGCCAGGTCTTGTCTTGGAAGTGACGAGGTCCGGCACACACCGAGCGTATTTCCTTTGCCACGTTCTTGGCCGCGTGCCAAGTGTCGTTGGTTGAGTCAGCATCGGGTCTGTTGTCTTTGGTCCATTTGTTCACAGATGCGTTTCGATCATGACAGTGTACACGGATGTGCCTACTGCCATTTTCTTGATTTTCAAGGTGGTCGTATATTCTCTGTGTGCTCAGTGATTCGTGTCTCTGCGCGCACGGACCATCACCCCTTGTCACAGTCTCGTAGTGCAACACTTTGTGGGAGTTAGGGTGAGGGTTAGGGTTATGACACCTGTGTACTTGGAGTTTCTGCGAGTGGCATGGCGCGCATCTGTCAGAATGTCGATGCCATCCATGTCTTCGTAGGTGACAGTCTCCTCAAGCAAAGCGTCCCGTGTCGACTCCTTGGCCAGGGCTTTGGCACACTCACTGTAGGACTCAAAGATAGTATTGAGGTAGGTGTTACCTAGTATGCCGATCCCTGTTGCAGTCATGATTCTTTCGTATTGATTCGGAAGAATTCCGGAAATGAAGTAGCCATGTGCCATGCGAGAGTTCACCAGATGTTTGTCGCCACGGCATGGTGATGAATGCCAAGAAATCATGTGGTCTTTGGCACATTGCAAAGGAAACACTCCTACATGGCCAGACGGTGTCACTGCATTGGTCTCTACAGGATGGTCACAGACTTTGGAGTGCAGCTGAGTACGTTTGACTAGGTTGTCAACTGATGACGATGCACGGAAAAACAGCTGTTCCTTTGTTGATGGCAAGTCAGTGCATGGGCAAAAGAAAAATCAACGGAGTGCGCAGATTCTGTAGAATCCGTGTTGTTTCCCTCAGGACCGTATTACTCAATGTTCGTGGCAATGTAAAATCGAAACACTTCAGACAAAAGTTGTTTATTTGTACACAAATTTGGATTTCCTCCGCCAAGAAAGGTTTTCACTTTTTGAAGCAGCAAGTTGATTTCCTATATGTCTCCCATAGTTTCACATGAATAAAACAATTCACCTTTTGGTGCTTCATGGCCTTGTCGTCGGGTTGCTCTCCGCTTGGCAGCTTACTCATTGTCTTTCCTGCAATTTCTTTTTGGAAGGTTTGTTATGTCATCCATGCCAAGAAAAAGTCAGCCTGTGCACACTGAATTCAGAGTGAACATGAGTGAACCCTCTTCGTTTACTTCGTAGCACAAGACCCGTTGAGGCGAGATTCACTTTTCAGTCTCCCGATAATTGTTGTTTTTTGTTTTGTTTTTCTATTTCGGCCAGAGCAAGTCAGCTGACGTGAGGGTGGGGACGGGGGAGGGACGGGAGGAGGGGGTGAACGTCACTGAGTGGGTCAGATCATTATGGGCACCGAGAAAAGGACGGGGACCAAAATATGTGACTTCAGTCAAGATTCCCCTTCTGTGACATTTCGCAGCCTTCCACCTCTCTTTCATGGTCAAAGTCACAAGTAGCGGGATTTACACTCACATCTTTTCATCCCTTTATCTAGTTTTAATTGAAAAACAACAACACACAAACTGGTACAGAAAGCATCACACAGGCACGTGATAGAGAGGCCTTATCGAGTTTTTATGTGACCAAATTGTCTGTTGTTTTAGATCTGTGCAAGTATAGAAAATCCGAAAGTAAAAACATGCGGTGTCCCTTTCTGAACCTCTGGCACCGTCAGCGACCTCACGCGAAGCAGAACTGTTGACAGTCAGGGCCACAGAGTTAGAGTATCTGTGTAGTGAGGTCCCACTGAGTTTCATGTGAGCAAATTATTGCGCTTTACTTTGAGTGTATGCAGTCCTCTGTCCAGTGCTGAAAAACCGAAAGAAAAAAAGTGAGCATCCCTGTCTGTACCTCCGAAATTCCTCTTCCGACGCCAGTTGGCTGCTTGAAATCCCAGCTGGTGGGACAAGGCTATTACTGCTCCAGTTTGCAAACAGAGAATCTGTGCAGAGCCATTGTGTTGTTATATTTGTACATCAGCAGGTTTTTGGTTGAAATAAGTTTTCATCTGATTTTGAGGGCATAAATCGTGAACAGAAAGACGCAGTTCAGCAGCTGTTTGGAAT
Source organism: Alviniconcha strummeri (assembly GCA_963584105.1). Lineage (NCBI taxonomy): Eukaryota > Metazoa > Mollusca > Gastropoda > Provannidae > Alviniconcha > Alviniconcha strummeri. The sequence goes on from OY757557.1 coordinate 4,309,422, forward strand.
ATTGAAGTGACCGATGTGTGTGAAAGCACAGCCCACTCTTCGCCGCTAGTCGATATTCCCAGGTCACAACCTTTGGCACTGAATTGGCGACCCACATTTCCTCTGCCAGACTCCAGGGGAAGCGAGAGTGCTGAGTGTGAGTTTTGTTTTTGTGTTCCATGTGTCACCACCAGCTGTCAAACTTGTCTCGGGACGGGGCAGTCAGCCCATCGACGAAACTCTGGGATTAGGAAAAAGATGTACAAAAGGTTTTGGAGTATGCTTGAGATGCGCAATTCTTAGAGACAGCCAGCATATCTCCACAAAAGGTCGGCTGTTACGGAACGTGACGGTGTTGATGGAGTGTTGTGAAAGTGACAAGGGAATAATGCCGGACTGTGTTGTCACTTGTGGGATGCAGGACTGTGTGTTGTCACTTGTGGGATGCCGGACTGTGTGTTGTCACTTGTGGGATGCCGGACTGTGTGTTGTCACTTGTGGGATGCCGGACTGTGTGTTGTCACTTCTTCGAGAGCTGTATCCAAATCCTGTCGGCGTCCCATACTTGGGCATAAGTGGTGGTAAAGGTCAGTTACTTGTTTTTTCATCTTGCTGCCTGAGTTATCTTTTGTTGTTATGAGCCTGTCACACAACGTTTAACGTACAGGACAAACAAAACAATTACAGTCGCTCAAGCAAAGTGATTCAAACACGTTAGTCTAGTTTTTCCTGGTCTTCTATTCTGTTTCTTCTTGCATAAGATCAACAGACAACAGTTCCAACATTTTCCCTCAAAGCCAATCAGATACAACAGCCAGTTCCTAATCAGCCCCGATCATGTCCCTGGTCCACACCCAGCTTGCGCTCCCGCTTTCACTCCCGCTGCCAGTCCACAGCTTCCGTTCTCTATGCTGAGCCTTAGTTAATATAAGCTTGATGCCAGTGGGATTTTCTCATGTTGTTATCTATGAATGACTTATTACCAGGATTTTTATTTTTATTTTTTTATTTGCTGTTGTTGTAATTAGGTGTTTTATGATTGGAGTGAATGTGTGATAAGTGTACTTGGCACCACAAAACATTCCTCGTGCAATCAATGACACTTGGCAATAAAGTTATATTGTATTATTATTGTATTGTATATTGTATTGTAACCACCCTGGCCGATACGTCCCGCTATGTACTCTCTCGTCGCAATTCCGTGACCATCCAGAACCTTTTTATTCACATTTTGTGTTCCGGTCCTGCTTGAAGTGTGGACCCCACCTGCCCAGCACCTGACTTTACTCTGCACCCCTACCTGCAGGGTCGTTTGCTGTCAGTATTGCCCTCATTTCCATGCGTTTACTAGCTTTGTGGTGTCCACCACAGTTATAACAACGAAGGGAATGCACTTCCACTAGTTCCTTTTGCCAAATAATTTTCTCATTAAAATTTCCATAGTGTCATTTATAATCTCATATTCATTTTGTCTTCCTTTACCAGTGCCCCAAGGAGCCGGCTTCTCGCGCCGGGGGTATTTAAACCAAACTGCCCCACCCTTTTCACCCTTTTCTTACGTCTAGTTTCTGTCTACAGGTCCTTTCAACTATATTTCATTCCAAAAATTATCTCCACGACACCTCCGTTTTCAACTCCCTTCTTACAGCTTATTTCTACCTAACCGGCCATTCTCCTGTGTTTATCTACAACACAGCTCTTCTTTATATAGTTCTTGCTCTTTGCGGTCACCTTCAGACCTAGCGTGTTTGCCGTGCGCTGCATCCCATGTCGGGGGAGGATGGGATCCTGGTGGCTGAGGTCCCCCGTGGGGTCCAACACGCTTCTTCGGCCCGGACTTCTCCTGGACGGGTGGTTGGGTTGGCCCGATCCCATCAATCGGCTGGTTGTGCTCTGTCCTAATTTCGATTAGAAGGCAGTGGCTCAGGGTCAGTCAGGGGATAGAAGTGAACTTTATTTTGTTTTTATCATCTGAGTATATTGCGTTTTGAGCCTTGGTACACACTTGCTGGAGTTTCCGCTTGTCGGTGGTGGGTGGGGACAAAACCTAACGAAACATTTACTTAACATACATTGGCACCAAAACACCAATCCAAAAAGAAAAAAAAAGAAAAAAAGGAGTACATGATGACGACTCGGATGCAGATTTTGATAATTGAGTCGGCGAGTGAAGATCTCCTTCTGCAAAAGTTATGTCCTTTTGCAATTCAGAAGGGTTTTCAATCTATTGCCGGAACCCTGAAGAGTATCAAAAGACTGAGAGATGGCTCCTTCTTGTGGAGTGCGGCAAAAGGGCCCAGGCCCAAAACCTACTCCGAACAAACCGATTTATTGACAGACCAGTCAAGGTCTCAATTCACAAGACCTCAAACTCCTCTCGGGGAGTAATCAGGTGTCGGGACCTGGCTAACATGTCGGAGGTTGAGATCCGGGATGAACTGAAAGATCAGGGTGTGGTTGGGGTGAACCGAGTGACACTGAGGAAGGAGAGTAAGGTGATCCCCACCAACACTCTTTTCTTGACGTTCGGTTCCCCGGATCTCCTGAAAAGGAGATTACAGTCGGCTATCTAAAGGTGAAGGTGGCCTTGTTTGTTCCCAACCCGATGCGTTGCTTCAACTGCAACGAATTTGGCCACACGAGCCAACGTTGCAAGGTTGCTGAGAAGTGTCCGGATTGCGGAAAAGATAAGCATGAAGGTCAATGTAGCGGACCCAAGCTGTGCTCTAATTGCTATGGTCCCCACGCTTCATCGGCTAAAGATTGCCCGGTCTGGCAGAAGGAGAAGGAGATTCAACGTGTCCGCGTTGAGAAACGCATATCCTTTCAGGAAGCCAGACAGTTGGTTGAAGCCAAGATGCCAACTGTGATCTCTGGAGGTAAGACTACGCCACTGCCGCCTCCACCAGAAGACAGTCCAAATCTGTTGAATGTCAGACATCTTTAACCTTTTTTGGGGTTTCTCCCCAGAACGTCCACTTAAGACAACTGAGTCTAATGTGCGTTCTTCTGGCGGATCCAGATCGGTATCGACCGGCACTCAGGTTTTCTCCGGGAAGTCGAGGACGGTATCGGCCGACGCCCGGGTTCCGTGTGAGTCCGCTAAATGTTCTTCGGAGACGGATAGGGGTTCAGCCGATCACCCCAAAATGGCCTATAGGGGTTCCGCCAATCCCCACAAAATGGCATCTAAGGGTTCTGCGGCTCCCTCCAAAAGCGCACCTAAGGGTTCAGCAGGTCCCTTAAAAACCGCATCATCTTCAAGGCGCTCACAGGGGGGCGGGGATAGCTCAGTGGTTAGAGCACCGGACTCGTGATTGAAAGGTCGCGGGTTCGAATCCCTGCTGGAACGGCGGGATAAATTTTCTTCTCCAGGGTCGACTTTCTGTGCTGACTCTTATTTCGGTATCCGTTCCACCCCCGTGTTACCACAGTAGCACGTAAAAAATCCCGGTCATTCTGCCAAAAAGTGCAGGTGGCAGGTTAGAGCTAAACACGCATACACCTTACGTATGTGGATTTTATTGAACCGTGCTTCGGCATTGGTCACAGCTTGTCCCTAATATGTCAAATGACATCTGAGGACATTAAGCATCAACTCATCATCATCAAGGCGCTCACCTACTAAGGTGAGGCTGGAGGGGGTCCTTTTGGACGTCGAGGGGTTTTCGCACCCCAGGCGCTCCGCTCCTTCCAGCAGGCCCCAGGTGCCACCCAATCTGACAATTTAGTTCAGTTTTGAAGAAAAGAAAAGAAAAAAAGATTTCTAGAAAAATCTGCGCATCTAGAAACAGTTCTGCGCATATTGTTAATATGCGTTTGCCACTTTATCTGCTTGTCTGCAGTTGCTCCAAGTGGGCGATGCTTTAAAACCTGCGCTATTGGCGTGGTCTCGAAGTTTAAATTTAAGGAGAGCTGTTGTTTCTGGTGTTTCTGCAACGAACACCACCTCTGGTCACCTCATCGCCTCACGTCCCCTGGAGGTCCTCGCCATAGACTTTACGAAGTTAGACCAGGCCAGCGACGGCAGAGAAAACGTCCTTGTCATGACGGACGTTTTCACCAAGTTCACGCAGGCCGTACCCACCAGGAACCGAGAAGCCGCCACCGTCGCCAAAGTCCTGGTCCATGAATGGTTTCAGCGGTACGGTGTTCCGGAACGGATCCACAGCGACCAGGGACGAGACTTCGAGTCCCGTCTGGTGAAAGAGCTGTGCGACACCTACGACATCAAGAAGACCAGATCGACGCCGTACCACCCTCAGGGAAACGCCCAGTGCGAGCGTTTCAACCGCTCCATGCACGGTCTGCTGCGTACGCTGCCTCCTGGAGCAGAAGCCCAGGTGGCCCGTCCATCTGCCGGAGCTGGTCCAGGCGTACAACAACACGCCTCACGCCTCGACCGGCTTCGCACCCTACTTCCTGCCCTTCGGACAGGAGATGACATGTGTGTGATGATTGCATTTTATACTGTGTTCATGATTTTTATGTCAGATGCCATTTGTATTACTAGGTTCATGGTATGTTTTCATTAATCTTGGCTATTTTGTAGGTGCAATATGTCGGAAAACAACGGTATTTAGGAGAATTTTGTTTAAATGCAAATCTTCTAGTGTAACTACCTGTTTTACTGGCAAATAGTGAGGATTTTTGTGATCTAAATAGATTTTGAAAAGTGATAACTCAGTGACCGGTTGCTTCAGTACATACACAGGCCTTTTTCAGTAGGTTGTAGATATTAGATGATTATTGTTTAAATAACAACACTCTGTTGATCTAAGGCATAATGCCGCCTCTGATTTGGCCTTAATTTGAATTGCGGACTTTCATATTAAATATATGTTTGTCAAAGGATGTTGATTTTGTTTCCCGGTTCAGCCGGAGATCTTAGCCCATTGTAGGTTGTTACGTTAAATACGTCGCCTGACAGATTGGTGTTTTTACTCAGCGAGGACGCTGGTAGTGGTAGAGTGGGGGGGGGGGGGGGGGGGGAGGGGGATGTGAGCAAATGCTCTTTGTATACGTTTCTACATTAATCCCGCCCCGCTTAACGGATCAACGCAATTTCATTACTGTACTGATAGTAACCCGGGAACCGGAGCAGACGAAGCTTTTGGTTTGAAGCGCGGCGTGTGGCGTAACGCCACATGGCCTTCACACAGCCGACTGGCGATAGCCGCCAGTGCGCGGCATTTTCAAATCTGTTTTCTCCGTTAGTATTTTGACCGCTTGTTACCTAGTCCTTTTTATGCACTAAGCCATGTGTAATATATTTTGGCATCTTAGAATGTTTATCTAACGTTTATTTAGACGCAGGATCAAGCTTAATCAGTAGCCGATGCTAGGTCCATTCTTTTTATAGCCGTCGTCTGCATGTCGCGCTTTGTTTAGTACTAGTGAATAGTAGTGAAACGTTGTTTTGATTCGATTAAAGTAATTCTGTGTCGATCAATACTTTGTCGTATAGTATTTTGCTTAGCTGACTTCATGTTTATTGTTTATTTTGGGTCGAAATTAACTTATTAAGTATTGTGTACTGCAGAAGCTCAGTTGTATTCATAGACTATTTAATATCACTATCAGCGCTGCTGCGACTAAGATAACGCGCCCCAGGCGAAAGTTCGCATCGATTGTTTTAGTACTAGTCTTTGAGGGTGTCTTGCTTCTCTTACAGAACGTTGCATTGTAATTGTGTTGTGTGCTGAAAATTGTCTGCGGCTGAGCAAATAAAACCTGATTGCTGCCATACGCCTGCTGTGGTCTCCATTGTATTGACTCCGCTGCCTGTGTCCTGTCCTTTGACCATTCCACTCCATTACAGTTGATAGCTGAGAGCCAAGTATGAGTTAAAAGGGTAACCGCAGTTTGACAAGAATGTCAACATCGGAAGCCAGATTGGAAAGAATGGAAAAGATGGTGTGTTTCTAAAAGACCCCGAAAATGTTTATGAAAGTTTGCTGCTTTGTATAGCCGGAATGCTTGTGTGTGTGTGTGTGTGTGTGTGTGTGTGTGTGTGTGTGTGTGTGTGTGTGTGTGTGTGTGTGTGTGTGTGTGTGTTGGGGGGGGTGCGTGTGCGTGCGCGCGCGCGCTTAGAATAATCTCTAGGGACAAGATTTTGCGCTTTAAAATTACTTTTATTATTATTATTTAATTGTTTATGAATGTGTCTTTCTAGTGTTTTTTTGAGAACAAGATCAAGATAGGGCATTAGTCATTCAGAGAGAGAGAGACAGACAGACGAACAGATAGACAATCTCCAGAGGATGGCATTACTATTGCAGCGATTGGTAATTTGAGACCTAGTGTCTTCTCCATTATTAGTAGTTGTTATGAATTCAGCAGATGTTCTGTTGGCCTATCTGCTGGTGTACGCTTCTACATGTATAATTATATGAGTGATGAATCATATTTTCTGCATATATATAAATGAGGTCTTGTAATTATTTTACTCATCCGTAGCTGAACAAAGACTAGTTGTTATACAGGTTTGACAACCTAAACTACATTTCTTGTAAAATAAAATATTCGAGTTCGTTTTGTTTAGTTTCGTGTCAATTAAGCGTCCATGAATATTTTGTTTTTAATTGCTATATTTGTCCTAAACCTCTCTTCCGAGAAGTATCAATTAATTAATTAAAGAAATAAAGAAAGTATCAAATGATGGCCTACCCACCACATTATATATTTGTCATTTTGAGCGTTTACGATTTTTGTTGTTTGATGTTCTCAGAACTATATCGTTATGGTTTTTTTGGTATGGTTTCATTAATACAATTATTGTTTAAATTAAAAAGATTTTCTCAGAAAGTTGACGAAAATAATTTGATTCACTTCAAGGCGAATATAGGTTATAAAATCGGATGGCCGTGTATGGCCTTGAACTGGGAAATATTTCCGTTTGTCTTCACACACACACACACACACACACACACACACACACACACACACACACACACACACACACACACACACACACACACACACACACACACACACACACACACACACACACGCGCGCACACACACACACACACACACACACACACACACACACACACACACACACACACACAACCACCACCACCACCACCACCAGGGGCTCTCGCACACATAAAACCGTAACAATGAATATTAGGAATTGTATAAAGATTTTATTACATCTTCAAAGCTACACCGTTTGACTGAACAAAGATTTTATTACATCTTCAAAGCTACACCGTTTGACTGAACAAAGATTTTATTACATCTTCAAAGCTACACCGTTTGACTGAACAAAGATTTATTACATCTTCAAAGCTACACCGTTTGACCGAGCAAAATGCAGCTCAAACAAACACAGCATGACCTGAATCTGAGGTTGACATGCGTTGTGCAATACGTTTCGCCAGGATGGAACCAAAACAGCCACAAACATTGCGAGGAACACAATTCACGAACACAGCCGATAAGAAAAAAACGTTTAAGAGCAGATGCAGTCATACCTAGACCTTCTTGATTTTTGTTGCTAAATTTTGAACATGTAAAACAAAGGCATAGAACCAACACATACATGAAAGCATATAAATATGCATTTATTGATTAATTTCAGGTGACATCTATCACGATATTCAGAACAAACCGACACGACAGAAGAAGAAAATTGGAAGAATGCATGCAGGTTCTTAGCTGCTGCACGAGCAACAATATCCACTGGAACAGCATTGATTAGTCCTTTATACGAAACGTTACTCAGAGCGAAAATCAACACAAACAGTAATATCATACAACTGCAACAAGGAACCAGGATATAAATCACGCGTTGTTTCAATTTTTGTTTGTTTGTTAAAACATTTTAAACAGTGATAAAACATTTTAAACAGTCTATTAATAACGGTACAGTTAACGTATTTACAAGGCGCAAATCTTGCCCAATAAAGCAATTCTAACTGTAAGGCAGGCATTTTGCGCTATATGTATTTCTAACACATTACAGCCCCTTCACTCTTTTGTCACGTGACCGGTTGAGGGACCGACAATAACGGCATGTGTGCTGCACAAAGACAAGGGCTGCTGTTTCGAGACGGAATCATGACGTCAAACACGGGAGCTACGTTACTAAAGAACAGCTGGACTATTTTCTTCTCCAGGTTTAACTTTCTGTGCTGACTCATGTTTCGGTATCCGATCCACCCCCGTACTAACGCAGTAGCACGTAACAGATCCCGGTCATTCTTCCAAAACTGCAAGTGGCAGGTTACAGCTATCCACACATACACCCCATACCTATGCGGCTTCCCGTGCCGAGACCGCAGCAGTTCCACGTGGCACCAGCCATGTAACAACTAAACAGCGCTGTAAGTACACCCCTGCGGTGGATATTCAGGAACGCGCTATGAAAAGCTAGTCACACATTTAGAATTACATACGATAAGAGCGCAATGAGTCTGCCCAAGAGCGGAGAATAGCGCTATGTCAAAGCGATCAACAACATTTTTATTACGTCAAAAGCAACAACAGAAAAGAACAAACAAAGAAAAAGAAAAAGAAACAAAAAATCCACACCAGTCATCCATGACGCAGTGCCTTTGGTTCGTTTATAGCTCACCTTGTTCAATTCTTAGACAGTACTGAGTAACAGTGCTGGGTTTATTTGACGTTGGGTTATAGAGAACTTCGGATAAAACGAGTCCATGCCACGTTACCTCGTTATAACCAGGACCACGGATATAACGAAGTAGCGTGATTTCGTCACAGTAAATAATTGGCTTTTTGTGGCCAAGTCACCGTTATATTAGGAGCTTTGGTTAGAACAGGCCGCATAACACGTAACGATTTCACAAGACATTGGGACCTCGTTATACCTGCCTGTGATGTGTAGTTGTGATGAGGAGACATAGCCAGCCTGTAGTTGTGATATGGAGACCCATCAGCCAGCCTGTAGTTGTGATGTGGAGACTAACTAGCCAGCCTGTAGTTGTGACGTGGAGACCCAGCCAGCCTGTAGTTGTGCTGTGGAGACCTAGCCAGCCAGCCTGTAGTTGTGATGTGGAGACCCAGCCAGCCAGCCAGCCTGTGTTTGTGATGTGGAGACCCAGCCAGCCTGTAGTTGCGATGTGGAGAATGGCCAGCCTGTAGTTGTGATGCAAGCACGTGCAGTTTGGCCTCTTCAGGCTGAAGGGTCTGATCTTTCTTCACTGGCTGTCAAGAAAACCAGGCAGTCTCTGTACACATCAGCAACGCCACAAAGAATGACCACAGGGACTGGACAGGCAGTGAAACAAAGACATGTCTGGAACAATGAGATGGGAGAGGCGGGCCAGAGTGAGCGGGGCGTAGGAATGGAGGGGTGGACCGTGGACGTGGCTGTAGGTAGGTAGGGGTGGACTCTGGATGTGGCTGAGGGTACGCGTGGATGTGGCTGGGGCAGGCATGGATTATGGATGTGGTTGGGTCTAGGGTAGGATGTGACTGGGGGTAGGGATGCATGTGGCTGGGGGTAGGAATGGACCTTGGAAGTGGCTGAAGGTAGAGATGTATCCTGGTTGTGGCTGGGGGTTGGGGTGGAGGGATGGACCTTGGATGTAGCCGGGGGTAGGGATGCATGTGGCTGGGGGTAGGGGTGGAGGGATGTACCCTGGATGTAGCCGGGGGTAGGGATGGACCATGGATGTGGCTGGCGTTGGGGATGGAAGGATGGAGCATGGATGTGGCTGGGGTTAAAGACGCCTGGATAATCGGTGTGAGAGTAAAGCCTCTGAAATCGGTACGGATGATAGGACAGTAGAAAAGAAACAAACATGCGTGTTTCCTGTGTAACGCGCTTAGAGCGTTGTTGATATCGACACCGGATGTAATACAACATTGTATGTACCACAAAATGCTGTTGTATGGTAAAACTACTATCACAGGTGTTGTGTTGTACTGTGGAACTATTACCACAGGTGTTGTATGGTTGTACTCTTACCACAGGTGTTGTACTGTGCTGTTGAACTATTACCGCAGGTGTCGTATTGTACTGTTGAACTATTACCACTGGTACTGTATTGCTGAACTATTATCACATGTGTTATATTGTTGAACTGTTACTACAGGTGTTGTATTGTTGAACTATTACCATAGGTGTTGTATTGCTGAATTATTACCACGGGTGTTGTATTGTTGAACTATTACCACATGTGTTGTACTGTTGAACTATTTCCACAGGTGTTGTATTGTTGAACTATTACCACAGGTGTTTATTGTCCTGTTGAACTATTACCACAGGTGTTGTATTGCTGAACTATTACCACAGGTGTTGTATTGTACTGTTGAACTATTACCACAGGTGTCGTGACGCTGCTGGCGTTGCTCTCTTTTCATTCTTCGGACCTCCTCCGCCGTCAGGTACAGGTCTTCCTCCTCTAACTCTCCTGGTGACAGTCAGTCAGTCAATCAGTTAATCGATCAACAGGTTCTATCAGTCTATCCATACATACATGTATTGTATCATTAAATTCGTCCCACATAATTATGTTGTCTTGTACTGTACTCTCGAACTATTACCACCTATGTTTATTGCATTGCTGAACTATTATGATTAATGTTTTATTGTATTGTTGAACTATTACGATTAATGTTGTGTTGTTGAACTCTTATCATAGGTACTTCAGTGCATTGACCTGTTACCACACATGTTGTATTGTTGAACATTTGCCAAATGAGATGCAATGTATTGCTGAATTTGTTCCACAAATACTACCATAGCTGTTGCATTGTATTGTTGAGCTATTACCATAGATGTGGTATTGTTGAACTATTACCATTTATTTTCTGATATGACTGTTTCTACAGTATCTTCTGAACCAACCATTCGTTTGCAAACAAACCTAATTTCATGGTAGACTATCATAGGCCAAAGTATCTAATCACAATATTCGATTCTTGCGTTTAAGGCCAGGGTCATAGTTAAGTTCAGATTTTCAGTTAAAGTTTCTTGTTGACGTCTTCTGTACCACAGATTAAAAAAATAAAAAATAATTCAAAAACAAATTCGGTTTGCTCATAGATCATCATAAGCCGGAGAGTTAGTGCATTATATTGTATTGCTGAACTATTACCGCAGGTGTTGTATTGTTGAACTATCACCACAGGTGTATTGTATTGTTGATTACTAAAGGTGTTGCATTTATTGTTGAACTATTACTACAGGTGTTGTATTATTGAACTATGTCCGCAGGTATTGTGTTGTATTGTTGAACTATTGCTACAGGTATTGTATTGTTGAACTATTACCACAGGTGTATTGTTGAACTATTACTACAGGTATTGTATTGTTGAACTATTACCACAGGTGTATTGTTGAACTATTACTACAGCTGTTGCATTTATAGTTGAACTATTACCGCAGGTGTTGTATTGTTGAACTATTACCGTAGGTGTCGTATTGTTGAACTACTACCACAGGTGTTGTTGAACTATTACCAGAAGCGTTGTATTGTACTGTTGAGCTATTATCACAGGTGTTGCATTGTATTGTTGAACTATTACCACAGGCGTTGTACTGTACTGTTGAACTATTACCGCAGGTGTTGTATTGTACTGTTGAACTATTACCGCAGGTGTCGTGACGTTGCTGTCGCTGCTCTCTCTTCATTCTCCGGACCTCCTCCGCCGTCACGTACAGGTCTTCCTCCTCTAACGCTCCTGGTGACAGTCAGTCAGTCAATCAATCGATTGATCGATCAACAGGTTCTGTCTATCAATCAATCCACACATACATGTGTGTATAGTTACATTTGTACCACATAATCATGTATATTTTGTTGAAATATTGCCATGGATATTGCATTGTACTCCAGAACTATTACCACCTATGTTTATTGTATTGTTGAACTATTACCACAGGTGTTGTATTGTTGAACTATTACCAGAGGTGTTTTATTGTACTGTTGAATTATTACCGCAGGTGTTGTATTGTTGAACTATTACCACAGGTTTTGTATTGTTGAACTATTACCACAGGTGTTGTATTGTACTGTTGAACTATTACCACAGCTGTCGTGACGTTGCTGGCGCTGCTCTCTCTTCATTCTCCTGACCTCCTCCGCCGTCACGTACAGGTCTTCCTCCTCTAACGCTCCTGGTGACAGTCAGTCAGTCAATCAATCGATCGACAGCCGCGTCACACTAGTCAGTAAATTAGTTACCAAAGTAAAACAATGCAAATCCATAAATTAACCACTCTATAAACAGACCAGTAAACTGACCCATTTCATCCGTCCATCCAACCGTCAGTCCGCAGATGTACATAGCGGGCTTGTTCCCTCTGTTCTGGTGTAGGAAAATATTACTCGAGCTGCTCAACGTGAACTTCACGACAAAACGCTCGTCTGAACCTACGGAAACTACAGACAAACGTGAGCGTAAGTTGGGTTCACTTGGAGAGTGTCCTAGGATAGTGGCCTGACCTTTGGCTAGGTCCACTTGAACAGTGACCTTGGCTTGGTTTGGGTCAACTTGGACAGTAACCTTACACATTGACCTGATCTGAGGACTTGGACAGCGATCTGATTTTAGGTTGGGTCACCTTGGACAACGATCTGATCGTAGGTTGAGTCACCTTGGACACCGATCTGATCTTAGGTTGGGTCACCTTGGACAGCGATCTGATCTTAGGTTGAGTCACCTTGGACAGCGATCTGATCTTAGGTTGGGTCACCTTGGACACCGATCCGATCTTAGGTAGGGTCACCTTGGACAGCGATCTGATCTTAGGTTGGGTCCACACGGACAGAGACCTGGCCGAAGTACTTTTTTTCCGGCTGCGCAACGGGTTCGTTCTCAACAAATGTTACGGTCTCTAACTCAGCACTGAGGCCACAGGAAAGAAAACAGCTTTACAAATGAACTCGGTGTTGGTTTTGCTGTTGTTGGTTTAGCTGTTGTTGGTTTTGCTGTTGCTGGTTTTGCTGTTGTTGGTTTTGCTGTTGCTGGTTTTGCTGTTGTTGGTTTAGCTGTTGTTAAGCTGGGCTCACCTTCAGGGGGAGCACGGCACGTTGTGTGGTGTTCCACTCTGACCGGGCCATAGCGACACGCTCCGCCAGCGGCCGGGTGGTCTGACCCGTGAGTGGACAGGTCCCCTGACGACCCCTCGTACAGCGGATTGGTGATCATCACGCTGACGTTGGATCCCCGGTACAGGTCGTGCAGCGCAGCGCCTGTCACACCGGTACGCGTTCGGTGAAAACACTGGGCATGAAAACACTGGGCATGCCTTGTGTCTTCGTTTGGTTTTAGCGCTGAACTGACAGTACTCCTATATACACAAAGTGCAAATTCTTTTCCACCCCTGTCTGATCAGTAAACCACCGTATATGTGAAATAAACCACCGTATATATGAAACGAACCACTTTGTAATCAGTAAATCATCGTCATTATATCAAACGAACCACCTCATAATTACATGAAATAAACCACCATATAATTGAAATAAACCATCGAATATGAAGTGAACCACCGTATATCTGAAATAAGCCACCGTATATGAAGTAAACCACCGTGTCTATGAAATAACGTATCTATGAAATAAACAACCGTATCTATGAAATAAACCACCATATAATTATTTGAAATAAACTAACCAACCTGGCCCATAACGGAGACCCCTGTTGCCATAGCGACCTCCACCTGCAGCCTGTGAGGTCCTGAGGACAGAGAAACAGTGGTCAGCAATGGATCGTCACGTGACGCAAATGTGTGGCGTACCTGGCTGTAGTATGACGTCGGCAGATCACAGTTAACCCCCTTGGTTTGCTGATGATATCCACAACTTTCCTAACGACTCTTTCTCCCAGAACAGGAGTCCGCCATGCCTGTTACTAAAATTAGACAGCGAAACGTAGAAACTTGGTTTCTAACGCTAAGTCAACCATGACGGTTATAAGCATCCAGGCGAACTGAAATTAGAAAATATGTGC
>OY757557.1:4325835-4335835 GCA_963584105.1 Alviniconcha strummeri
CTCTACGTGAGCATGGACAGGGGTTCAGTACTCTGTGAGCATGGACAGAGGTTCAGTACTCTATTTGTGAGCATGGACAGGGGTTTAGTACTCTCTTTGTGAGTATTACAGAGCAAAAATATTGATGTGGTACATGGGATGGTAATATATAAAATAAAATAAAAAGAATATGAGAGGTAGACCTACTTTGGTTTGTAGATTACGGGTACAGGCTAGCGCTTGTACAGAGCAAGGTTGGTCAGAATTAATAAGTAACAGGACCAATCAAAGGTTGGTACATAACAGGTAGGTCAGGAACGATAGGCGAAATAGCCAGGGAAAAGGAGTCGAGACTGCCAGTAACCACTGTCCATATAAGGTAATGAACTGAGCGCCGCGCGAGGAAGCCCCTCACGCGTCCAGCGGACGAATGGTAATGACAAGGAGGTAGTTAAGGGACTATGATGGCGTACACCCTGCGTAGTAATACTGAGTAGAAATAATGAAGGAAAGTTTGTACTTAGGTTTTGGTAAATGCGCAGAAATAGTTGAAGAATGAAGGTTGATAGGAAAGCAACGTCACATTGACGTCACATAACAACTAAAACACTATAAAAGACGGAATTTGTTTTAACGACGGCACTCTAGGTACTCTTGGCACCCTAGATACTCTTGACACTCTTGACTCTTCACACTTCTCGGATTATAACACACTAGTGCGGGATTAGTGAATTCTTGGTTGTTGGATTTTCTTACCTGCTGTGGATTTTTGGATTTTTCTTTAGACCAGCAAAAGTGTTCCTGGGAATTCCTTGTAGTATTTCACTTTGGATTGTACTTTGGATTGTCATTCTGCCAGTTACAAGAACAGGTATGATCAATCACTTTTATTCTTATTTTGATTGAAACGTTTTATTAATTTTTAGAATATGTACTCCAACGTGTATGGAATAAAACATGTAAACTGTATAGCAACATCTCAGTGATTCCTGGTGTGGAAGTCATGTATGTCCAAGTACGTGTTGAGAATATATGTTATTCAGTGTGTTTCCCGTACTAGTATTCTGTCTATCAGTTGGCTTCGCACTCTGTGTCCTTGTGTAAAGGTACTTATTGGAAATAGGGAAAATCTACAAAAGGGTAAGGTGGTCAATTCTAGCAATGCATAGGGAACTTACTGAAAGAAACAGCTTTCAAGAATGTAATTAAAATACAGGGCAAAGCAAGAGAGAGCAGTTCTTGTAAAAACGAAGTTAGTAAAACCAACCCTGTAAAATGAGCATGGATAGGAGTTCCGTTCTCTCTTTGCGAGCATGGACAGAAGTTCAGTACTCTCTTTCGGAGCATTGACAGTTCTGTACTCTCTACGTGGACATGGACGGGATAATGCCTTTTGTGTGTGTGCCTTTGTTCAGATCTTGTCCCAAGAAGAGGATCCTAGAGATGGAGGACCCGAGGTACGTGAACTCAGGGATGAGCTGCAGTCAGTAGCTGTTGATGCCAGTCACAGGAGGTGAGTCAACATTGTTTGTCAACCTGTTCGTCTTCAAGCTTAATGTGTCCGAGGTGCAGACGAGCCTGAGGAGTGCGGTCCACGAGACTCTGAGCTTGAAGGTTGAAGAGACTGAAGGTTGCAGATATTGAAGGTCCTTCGCATTGTGACTCGACACAGCAGCGTTATTCAAACCCGCAAGTCCCGGGTAACCGCTCACAGCTCGGCCTTAGCCTTGACCCTTGCCTTGGGTCTAGCGTTGGCCCCAAGAGTACGGTCATAGTTTGTGTCCGGGTATATTCGTCCAAATGAAGACCTGAAGGCGTGTTTCAAGAGGTGGATGAAGGCGTGTTTCAAGAGGAGGATGAAGGCGTGTTTCAAGAGGAGGATGAAGGCGTGTTTCAAGAGAGGATGAAGACGTATTTTAAGAGAAGGATGAAGACCTGAAGGCGTGTTTCAAGAGGAGGATGCAGACCTGAAGGCGTGTTTCAAGAGGAGGATGCAGACATGAAGGCGTGTTTCAAGAGGAGGATGAAGACCGGAAGGCGTGTTTCAAGAGGATGATGAAGAAAACCCGAACAGTGCCCGAGCCAGGATGCCTCCTTGACTGTCTCCTCTGAGGACGGATGTCCTCACATCCTCACCACGACGACACACACCACGGCACACACACACACACACACACACACACACACACACACACACACACACACACACACACACACACACACACACACACACACACACACACACATATACACGATCATTTTATTTACTCACCAGTAACCAGGATATCTATCTTGTAATGTCCACTGACCGCTGGCTTGGCTGACCACACCCAGGTGCCGTTGTTAGAGGGGTCAGCAGGAAGATGAAAGTGATACCGGTCAGTGGCGTCCTCAGGACAGCGGCACGAACTGTTTGCTGTTAGTAAACACTTTTCTCCGAGAACGAACACGCAGCGTGGCACTGGCCAGTCGCTCTCTTTGGTTATCATGATGTTAGAAACGCTGGTCTGAGATGAGTTGCAAGTCTGATCCACAACGAATGGCAATTTGACGTCGTCGTTTCCGTCTGTGATCAACTGGCTGCCGTCAAGTGTCGGGAATTTGAAATATGCACCTGGTAACACACACACACACACACACACACACACACACACACACACACACACACACACACACACACACACACACACACACACACACACACACACACACACACACACACACACACACACACACACACACACACACACACACACACACACACACACACACACACACACACACACACACACAGTATCATTCTGGAAACAAAGTGTTGATTTAATGGAAGAAGCTGATCGAAAAAATATGGTTTATTTTGGAAGTGTGTTTCAGTCTGTTAGAGCACTGTAAGAGAAAGAAAATTAATCAGCGTGCGACTTGATTTGGACAGACTGACTATACAGTGTATGGCTGTCTGCGACAGATCAACGGTGAAACTGATCTCCAACGACAGATGTATTTCGCTTCCAGTATGTTCTGCTTTCTCTTGTCAAATTTTGTTGTCGGCCTGTTTCCATGTAAAGTTTTTATTACTGCAGCGGAATTTTTGTGAGGACAAAATAGCAGACATTAGGCAAAATTCCAATATACATTTTGTTATATACAAGATACTTTGTTGTTAGTAGAATATAAACGTTCGTTACATTAATACTGTTCATCAGTACTGCTGCTGTCCATTATCAAGTAACATCATACTCACACGGTGTCTCGCACTGGATGAGGCAGACTGGATACGTGATCAGAAAGAATGAAGAAAAGAAAATCCGAAGAGAACCCGACATTTTGTTGTTTCTGTCTGAGCGTATTGCAAGTGATTGACGATCACAATGATCCCGCTTTGTTCCCACGCTTTGGATGCAGATGACTCCACATTACAGGGAAACATTTACTACAACAGCTCATTGTTGTCAAATACACCACTGTTGTTTAAAAAGAGACACGGCCTGAACCAGCCACCAACAATAACCATATTGCCCGGCACAGCCTCAACACTTGTTTGGTTCCTCACTGAAGCCGTTTCCAGTTCCATGTACTTAGGGTTTAATCAATCTTTTTCCAAATTTATTCTTCCTTTTTATTGTAAACCACCTGACAATGGCTGAGAGTGGGTGATTTACGGTGTGGGCTCGTTGTGTCTGTCATTCACACAGTACGATATACAAAAGACTACAAAAGGGATGTTACGTTTGTTTGTAGTTTAATTAATATTGATAGACACAGACTAATAATGATAATAATAGCCGGTCGGGCCGCAAGCGAGTTCTTAGGCTTGCATAAGTGAACTAAGAAAAAGAAAAGCTAATAACAAAAGAAAAAGGAAAGGGGAAAATATAAAAAGGAAAGGAAAAGAAAAGAAAAAGGGCTCTAGCCAGATTTCTGCAATGGACAACCAGTATTCCAGTGTTTAGCAAGAGGCTAGAAAAAGCAACAACATAGTAAAACAAAGCAATTATGCGGCAAACATCTTATCTGAACATCGCCCATAACAAATTTATAGTATCGGAACATCGCATCAGATGAAAAAGCACAATACCTTACAAGCGAACTCACTGCCAGTAATACAGTCTAGAGTATATGCTATCATCTGGTATGTAAAGTTGGATAAGACTTCATAAATTAGCTCCAAAAAATGAGGAACATAAGTCTAAATCAGTTCCAACCTGTACTTGATGGTATGTAAAAACATCCATTAATATGAGGTAACTTTTATATAAAAGCTTATACCTCAATGACTTAAAGCCATTAATTCCATCGTTGTAAACAACTAATTTCCTCTATACCGTTCCCGATAACTACAAACGTTACAGAGAATGTAACAAACATCTGATCCGAACACACCCCTATTCTGCTAAAAGCATCATAGGTTCAACTCGAATCATTTGAACACCCCGCCGCCTCTGCTGTCGTCACCATCATCAGTGCCAGCCCCAGAGCTGATAAGACCTGAGCGTCATTGACCGGCATGTCCACCTTACCCCCCTCCTCCTATTGTTCTATAGTTTCCTATGCCGACTGTCTAATATCTGCACGTATTCAGCCATTTTATATAAAACTAAAACCTAACTAAAGTTATAAAATTCCACTATAAACTCCACTAAAAACAATAGCAATAGTGACAAATAATAAAAGTAATAATAACTTCAACCTCACATCCTACTAAACTGTATCATTCGCTAATAATACGACTATCCGTCTCTTTTCCACATAGCACAAAGCATCATCAAACAAATGTTACACAGACAACGCCCTGAACAGACTATAACTCAAATTACTGCACACGACTGTGTCCGTTAGACCAATACAACCAAAAATCATTTCATTATCTTTCAGCCAAAAAACAGTAAACACTAAATATAAAATAATAAGCATAATTTTTTAATTTTTTTTATCATAACCGTAACATCAAACAATACCAAAACTGACATAGTAAAAACAATAGGAAATTCTTCCACATACCTCTAAGGTCCGAATAGGCTTGAACAAAATCTGCGTCTTGTCTGACCGGCGTTTGGTGGTAAACTGCACGGTCCTGGTCCCAGCGTCTTGATGCCAAGAGGCGCTGGTTTGTTTATCAACTGATAGCCTGACATTGAAACAATTGAACTCGGGGGAACGCTGAGCTGGACATGGCTCTTGGTGTGACCCTTGGGGCGAACTCGTAAAAACAAATACCGTTGGTGCCAGAGTTTAATTACTACAGGCACCATACGGAGAGTACAAAGAAGAAAAATACAGAGAAAAACAACTAGTAAACACTACTAGTGGTTACAGTGCCTATCTGTGTGTGTGTGTGTGTGTGTGTGTGTGTGTGTGTGTGTGTGTGTGTGTGTGTCTGTGTGTGTGTGTGTCTGTGAGTGTGTGTGTGTGTGTGTGTGTGTGTGTGTGTGTGTGTGTGTGTGTCTGTCTGTCTGTGTGTGTGTGGGGGGGGGGGGGGGGGGAGCGGGGTCACAGTGTGCGCACTACTGAAACTAAGAGAGAGAATTACAAAATATTTTAAACGAATAAAGGAAAGCGACATAAGAGACAATACTTCTTTATCTGTCTCCCTGTCTCTGTCTGTATCTCTCTCTGTCTCTGTCTGTCTGTCTGTCTGTCTGTCTGTCTGTGTGTCTGTCTGTCTCTGACCCTCTCTGTCTCTCTGTCTCTGTCTCTGTCTCTCTCTGGGTCTCTCTCTGTCTCTGTCTCTGTCTCTGTCTCTGTCTCTGTCTCTGTCTCTCTCTCTCTCTCTCTCTCTCTCTCTCTCTCTCTCTCTCTCTAAGCCAAGATCACATCTACCAAGATTGGAAGTTAAACGGCGGCATATACACTGACATAAATAACGCATTAAGAGAGAGACAGAGACACAGAGAGAGAAATCGAACCGAAATGGTAAGAAATCTTATTTTACAAGGATTGTAGTTTAGGTTCAACCGAAAACCTAACACCTAGTCCTTGAAGGGGGGGGGGGGGGGGGGGGGGGTCGAGCGATTGGCATTGCCATTGCAGTGGCTGTTCGTATGTGACCTGGATTTCCATTGTGACTATGTTCCATTTGCGACTCAGATCTCTATCTCTCTGTGTTTGCAATGGGTGAATTGAATATTTCTTTTGAAATCAGACTTTGTCAGACCGCGAAAGTTAGTAGAATACCACGTGCACAGTTTATGACGTCAGCGGCATCAGTGGACACGCCCCTCTGACGTAAATCACCGTAAACCACAGTCCTAACTGTCGCCGTGCTGATCCTTCGCGTGCGCTAAATGATGTTGCCACATCTTCTGCACGGCAGACATAACGGACACAAGGCAGTGTACATTCCTACACTTGGCAGTAGTTATTTCATAGCAAAATGAAGTGAGCACGGCTCATTTTGGTGTAACTGGTGTGTTTGTTAAGATGTTGAGACACTGACCGCTTACGCGCCAAAAAGTTCAATAATTTTTGCGTTATTTGTTCAGCAGAGTTCCCTCCAACATGCATCACAACAGTCCATACGAGGTCCCGGGGAGAACGTTTGGACAGGCAGGCTGTCATACCGCTAGCAGTAGCGCCAGGGAAGGTGTGTACATGAGTACCCCCACTCCGGTCGAGCCTGCGCCTGTCCAATTTCCTCAGGTTAGAGTCTCCGATAAGGAGGGTGTGTACAGCTTCTTGTTGGAAGGCGGAGAAGGCGTATCTCTTTCTCGCGTGGCGAGTCGTTCCTCTGCTGCTTTTGTGACGATGGCGGGCACTCTTCTTCGGACGGAGATGGATCTTAACGGTTAATCGGAATGTGTTGTTTCATTGACAGTGTCAGTTGTCAGCGTGCTTGTGATAATCACAGCCGTGACAGGATATGACATCAGACAGGGATTATGAGTACAGGGTGAATAGTACAGTCATATATCTTGCCTGTCTAACAATTCCACAGAAAAGCTTGTTGTGTCCATGATCACGTCAAGAATGGACTACTGGTGTAGCCGATAAACAAATCGCGCGCATACAAAAGGTCCCTAACAACGCTTCGCGTCTTGTGTAGAAAAGGTCGACGCGTGATCATGGCACGCTGCTTTACAAAGAACTCTATGACGGGCGTTCTTTTGGTTACATCGCTTCGACTCTGGAACTCGCTGCCGGCCGACCTGAGAGTTTTGGCCTCCCTCCAGAGTTTCAAAGCTAAACTAAAAACGTATCTCTTCTTCCAAGCTTTCTCCCTCAGTTTTACATGCTTGCACACATCTCGTATCCATTTTTTCGTGCGTGCGTGCGTGTGTGTGCATGTGTGCGTGCGCGCGCGTGTGTGTTTGTATGAGTGTTTGTATGAGTCAGTGTATGTGTATGTGTGAACATTCTGGAGCTGGATGGTGTGCGTGAGCGCGCGCCTGTGTGTGTGTGTGTGTGTGTGTGTGTGTGTGTGTGTGTGTGTGTGTGTGTGTGTGTGTGTGTGTGTGTGTGTGCGTGTCTGTCTGATTGTGCTACAGTGTGTGTGTGTGTGTGTGTGTGTGTGTGTGTGTGTGTGTGTGTGTGTGTGTGTGTGTGTGTGTGTGTGTGTTGGGGACATGGAGGGATGGGGGAGAGGGGTTGAATTATGGGTAGGTAATAATATAACAAAATTATTTTCTTTCTTGTATATTGCAGCTTCTCATGCTCATACACATTTTTTTATTTTTTTTGCATATATTATATATTGTTAGTTGCCATATACGTTACCTTCTTTACCGTTGTTATTTTCTCACTTAATACTGAAAATGTCGGGCAATGTTGAAAAGCGAAGTGAGTTTGTGTAGACCAGAGAACAGCACTATACAAAAGTTATTTATATAACATTATGTGGTGTTTAGAGAGAAGAATGAACGATAACCTAGGTTTAACCTGCAGTGGCACCGAGAGGCAGGAATGGGGGGTGGGGGGAGGAGGAGAAGAGGGGGTGGGCTCTGCAGAAAGGGAGGGGGTATTGAATTGTCAGTGACGGACAAAAGGGCGGGAGAGCGTGGAAGATTCCGGAGCAGAGCGGATGGTATGGTGGGGAAGGGAGGAGTGCATGTGTGATAACGAGGGAAGAGAATGGACGGGTCAGTCTCCAAGTGGCCAGCAGCAGATGCGGCGGCAACCGAGCAAGCAGTGACCTTGTGTTTGTATTCCCCAACATCCGTCCCCCAAACACCCCCTCGGACGGTTTGCTGCTACATACAAATCATAAAACGGTCTACCTGTATGCATTTATGCTGTGTGTCATTATGTTTCATCTGTGTATCCATAGTCTTGTTATTAGTAGTGTCTCCGCTTGCATACGTGGCTAGGCTATGTTCTTTACGGGGCCTGTTTGTGTTTAATACTTATGTCTTTGTTTGATGATATTCACTGTCGGTATACACATTGTTCCTTCGGTTGTGTTAAAGTTTGTTTTTCAGTTGTGTGTGTAGGGAACGGTTACAGACAATCCTGGTTGTTTGTATAAGAATGGCAACATGATTACACCGAAACAAGAAAGGGTTGCATGTTTTGTGTTGATTTAACGGCATTAAAGATGCCCCCTATGTTTTGGCCCAATTCATAAATGTTGTCAACGGTATTGGAAAGTCAGTGTGACTGCGAGATATGGACAGAATGCGCGAAAGAGCGAGCGATAGCAGGAGAGACAGAGACTGCGTGTGTGTGAGGGTCGGTGCGCAACTGAGTGCGTGGAAGGCGATGGGGAGCGGGGGGGTCTAGGGGAGTGGGGGAGGGGACCGAGTAGCGAAAGTTTAAAGCTCTAGAGCGCTTTTTGAATGCTATTGAAGACGATGAGATGAGAAAGTGTTGCTGGGGGGAGGGAAGTGTCCATCGCTTTCTAGTTGACTGGACGGTGAAGTAAGAACAGTAACTGTGCTGGGATGTTAGATAAAACTGGAATGACTCAGAAGAACAAGTTGGCTTTGAAATGTCACTGTATATCTATATACACCGGGGGGGTGTAATATTACATTAATTACACATGCTTATGATGTAATATCTTATATTTTCCATGTAATCAACACGTAATCCAAATCTGCCAAACAGCCTACTATGAACTAAAACGCATCAGCTCTATCCGTAGGTACCTCACAGAAGATGCAGCAAAACAGTTGGCAACTTCTTGTGTATTGTCCAGATTAGACTATTGCCATTCTCTTCTCATGGGCACTCCTAGCTCTGTAATCCAGCCGATGCAGAAAGTTCAAAATACAGCTGCAGGCCTCATTCTCAGAGCACCTCGCCATCAAAACTGCATACCTCTCCTACAGCAACTCCTCTGGCTCCCAATTTCCGAACGAATAAAACAAAACTGCTTGCATATATTACACCGCAATCACAGGTTCCGCTCCCTCTTATCTTTCTGAGCTACTGCACCTTTACAGTCCTTCTCGCTCTCTCCGCTCTTCGTCAGACACACGCATGCTCAAACTCCAACGCTTCAACCGCAAAAAACCTGGCTTTCGTATTTTCTCACACTTCGGCTTTCACATCTGGATCAGCCTCCCCCTTCAAATGCAAACTCAAGACCTTTCTCCTCTCAGAATATTTCAGTTAAGCAACATTGTCCTTCACCCCCAACAATCAGTACAGTGTGAGTGTGTGTGTGTGTGTGTGTGTGTGTGTGTGTGTGTGTGTGTGTGTGTGTGTGTGTGTGTGTGTGTGTGTGTGTGTGTGTGTGGAGAGAGAGAGAGAGAGGGAGAGAGAGAGAGAAAGACAGGCAGGCAGGCAAGCAGACAGACAGACAGGCAGACAGGCAGAAAGACAGAGACAGGTGAACAGACAGACAGACAGACAGACAAAGAGAGAAAGAGCGGTGTTGCTTTGAATTATTACAGACACCTGCCACGCAGTTACGATCGTAACTTGTAGATTGCTCTTAGTAAATATATCGAACAAGAAGGTATCCCAAATTTACTTCTTTTCAGTTTGTTTACACACATTCTTCTCAAGTATTGAAATAATATCATGAGACGATAGTAGTAGGTTACTGTATAATGTTTCAGACATGTTTTTCACTGCACCTTGT
>OY757557.1:4338335-4363335 GCA_963584105.1 Alviniconcha strummeri
AAATAGTTCTGAGGATAAATTACTTGATATCACAAAATATTATTATGCCCACTCCTATGGTCGCAAATGAAAAACGGGCGGAAGTGAAGGCAGAGACAGAGAGAGACGGTCTTTTTTCTTTTCTTTTTGTATGGCTGAACAATACTGATATAACAATCACATTACTCCGAATGCCATGACTTTAGCAACCTAACAGATGCACGAAGTGTCGGTATTTGGTGTTCATCAGCGTGACACGACGTTAGCAACCAGTTAATAGATGGCGTCAGTGGATAAAGCGTTTCATCATTGTTCAACCGTTGTAACAGATATCGCCAGTGTCATGGCATTTTGCATGTTGCTGTGCATGGTAGACGAGACATTCTGCATTTGTATTAATTTGTATACATTGCTTGGTGCAAGCACTGAAGATGAGGTCAGCACGTGCATCAGGACCTGAATGAAGGGACTTAAGAACTGATACAAAGACACTGTCTTCAAGCCTCCATCCCATGGTCTTAGGTGGTGGGGGTTGTGGGTGCTGCAGATGATATTGTTGCCAAACTGCTGCCTGACAGTTGGCCTGTTTGATGTGAAAAGAGAGTGCATCATTTGTCGGAGGCAGAATTTCAGGCATAAATTACGGACTCTGCGACTCATGGCTGACCGGGCCATGTTGACAGTGTCTCACTTTTGCACACTGCATTTTACAAATGAAGAGGTCTGCATTTCAGGAAGATCACCTTTTCTCGGTGATTTCAGCAGACCCTAGTACTGCTGAAAAACATTCCCGCAAGATTCCCTGCCAAGGAGTCGAATCACACCCAGTGCGGGCATGAAATACATCCCGCATTTTCTGAAGCTGATCCCTTTCTATGTCTGAATGATTCACTGTGGTGTGAATAGGGACATGTTATCTTTTCAGCCAGAGTTTCGGATATTTAATTTTGTCAGAATGTACCAGCAGTAACACAGGAACATCCGTGTCTTGTGAAACAACAAAAATGCTCGATTGTTTAGTTATTCATTGAACACCTTCGTATCTGCCTCCTCATGAGAAGCCTCCAAATGGCTTGTGTCTGTATCTGGGTTGGGAGACTCAGTTCGAGTGGCATCGCTGAAACCACATCAGCTAAAATCGTTTTGACAACTGGTGTCTGTAGTATGAGTGGCAAAGATGACGTCAGCTTTTGTGTGTGTGTGTGTGGGGGGGGGGTAGTTTTTGTTGTTTGTTTGTTTTAGTTTGTTTGTTTGTTTTAGGATGGGATAAGGTTTCCCATTTGGCAGGCAGGGGGATGACCCGACTTACAATCATTCTTCTTAATTGTAGCTTTGACCTCTTCAGAGCACTCATGTATTTCACTCACATACATCAGCATGATAGCAAAACCAAAATATACGATTGACAAATATTCAGTGACTTGTTGAACCGTCATTATGAACTTGACTTTGAACAAAGCAATCGGCGGTCAAGGCAATCTGGCTTATGATGGTGTCCCATCAAATTTAACTTTGGCTGCAAAAGGAATACCAGTGCTGAAGACATAGTAGAAACGATATGATCCTGCACCATGACCTTGACCTTGAAGACAACAAAGCATTTTTTACATGACACTCTGGCTCATAGTGATGAATTACCATACTAAATTTGTCTACAAAAAGTTAAATCGTTCTGAAGATATCATCCGGGTAAACAGTCAATGACAGTCTGAACCTTTACTGTGACCTTCACTTGACCTTGAACACAGCAAAGCACACATTCCATATGTAGGGGAGCGGGGGTGGGGAGTTGAGGGAAGCAGGTTGGAAGCATGGATGAAGAGTCACAAGTCAGAGGTTGCTATAACATAACTTTTATTTGTACACCAACAAACCAGGAAACAGTGTCTGTATTGGAAAAGACACAAGCAAACAAAACATTTAGAACATGAAAGCAAATGTAAAGTCTAAACAACAGCAGTTATATAAAGTAGTTTACCTGTAGGTTACTATAATACATGATGGTAACTGTGACAAAATGATTAATAATCAAGCACATAAATTGTGTGCATGACTTGCACTTAAAACCAGTATCTCACAGTGTCGCGGTGAGTATACAAGAGACGGCCAGTCAATTAGCTGATGAACTCCCAGTATAATATAGTATACAATCAAGTAACAGTGAAAAATACGGATTACCAAGCTCATTCTTAACTAAACAGGAAGAGTGAGATAATCGTTACAGCAGTTTCACTTAAGCACACAACGAGGATAGATAGTGACACGGGTGGCACTTGGGTCCATGCAGTCAGCAAGTAAGTAAACATGGTGCTTAACGTCCACAGAAACCATAAGGCTTATTAGGGACGGGGAGAAGGGGGGGAAGGGGGCATGGAGGTGGGGGGAGAGGGAGATTATATACCTATCGCTAAACTGTCACCACCAGAATGACTTCTGCATTAAGATGGGCAGCGATGAGAGCCATTTTAATGTTTCAGTAGGAAGTGATGGACAAAGTCACAAGACAGTGTCCACGAACCACAACCTTTTCTGAAGAGAAAGGAGAGCCGAAGCGGTATCGAACCGAGGTCCTTCCGCTTACCAGCCTAACGCCTTACCGCTAGGCCAAACCGGCTCACAGTCAGTCATAAATGGACCGGCTCCAGCCTCGTTACTCAAAGCGTTACAGCATGATCATGTCACTGTTACTGACTAGCAGAGCATATCTGTGAACAACGTCAAGCGTCTTACTGACGCGGGTAGCGCATCAAGAATCTAAGCTGTTGATCTGGCTGCGCCTGTCTGCTCGGTTAGTGAACAGAGACAAAGACCTAATTGCCACCACTGAAGCGCATCACCGGCCTGTTCGGGTACACGCACAAAGACCCGGAAAGGGTTTACAAGCTAAGCCATTACTGTGTGTGTGTGTGTGTGTGTGTGTGTGTGTGTGTGTGTGTGTGTGTGTGTGTGTGTGTGTGTGTGTGTGTGTGTGTGTGTGCATATGATTGTGCGTGCGCGACGTGTGCTTGTGCGTGTGTGAATATAATCTCGTCTTGGTTTGGATGTTGTATATTAGGACGACGAACAAGTTTTGAACGGATTGGTTATTTCCTCCACA
This sequence comes from Alviniconcha strummeri, assembly GCA_963584105.1. Classification (NCBI taxonomy): domain Eukaryota; kingdom Metazoa; phylum Mollusca; class Gastropoda; family Provannidae; genus Alviniconcha; species Alviniconcha strummeri. Next base: position 4,341,412 of record OY757557.1, read on the forward strand.
GGTCTGCTGTACCTGACAGTGCTGCACGTCCACATCCCTTCCATGGTCACCGGTAAGCTGCCGATTTTATCTACTCTCCAGACCGGTTAGTCCTTCCTCAAGGTCATAATCATCAAGGCAAAACAGAGCATTGGTCCGGGTTAGGCGATTTCCAAAACTAAAAGGGGACGCAATATCAGGGGCTTTTATTTACTGCGACAGAGTTGCGCCCTCCTGATCCGCTAATTGGGAGGACAAATATCTCTGTCTATATTTATCGTCGCTATCTCTCCTTTGTTATACGGTTACAAAAACGGAGGCGGTAAACAATAAGACGAAGACATTTTCGGAATTATCCATCTTACACGTGTGTGTTCGCGCGCGCCCTCGTGTGTGTGGGTGTGTGTGTGTGTGTGTGTGCGCGCGCGCGCGCGCGCGCGTGCGCGCGTGGGTGTGAGAGAGAGATGCGGGGGGGGGGGGGGAGAGATATTTATTATTTTCTGTTTATTTTGCTCATGGCCAGATTTAGGCTTTCCTGTGCTTAGTGAGGACAAATATATATTCGGGATTTCTTTCTCTTCTTCTTCTTCTTCTTTTTCTGATGTTATTTGCTTCTGTACACATCATTGTAAAGCGCATCGTGCTCATGGTAAGTGATGCGCTGTACAAATCTCACTTTTTATTATTCCGCAACTCAGTATGAAATAGAAAAGCCAGACCAAAGGCACAAGAGTCTGGTCCGAGCCAATACAGACATACACCCCAGGCACCGCATCCACCAAGGCGAGCTGGGACTTCCTGGAACATCCAGAAGATGAACCTAGGGACACAGCTGTAATCAGTGTGGCGACTTCAACGCTAGGTGAAGCATGTGGGATCAACAGGACAACAAACCTCAGGGGAAAGCTCTGGAAGAAGCCTTGGGCGACGTCATCTTCACCCCAGCGACAACTCCGGTACCAACACACCTTGGATCACGACACGGGGACACGGACAGCACCACTGTCCTGTCTCTTGTCTTGCCCAGAATAGCGCCATGGCTAAGTGCAGAAACACTGACACCACATGGAAGTGACCATCTGCTGGTGGTATTCAGCCTACACAAATCAGCTAAGAAGCAAAACAGCAAGCCACATAACCCCTTCAGGTATTAAAGGTCGGGTTCAGACACTGTCAAAACTGCACAAGCGAAACCAACACAAAGCACGAAAGGCTCACGGAAAAGCAAGATGCAGCCACCATGGTGGGACAGTGAGACCAGGAAAGCTTGGACAGAAAAAAAAACGTGTCGCAGTGAGAAACTGCGGAAAGGAAGAACTCGACCAAACCCAGACCCAAAACTCAAATCAGCAATGGATACCAAAACCGAGCAGTTCACAGATATAGCACTGGGGGCAAAAGAAGCTAACATTTGTGGAACAGCTTCTGTGAGAATCCAGTGCTGGAAACAACGCTGACACAGTTCTGGCAATTCTACCAAACAAATGGAAGGGAATGATCGTACCAAAACAAGCCCAGACTTAGAAGACACCAACGAAGAGAAGGGTCAAGTTTTATTTGGGCGATTCCTATAACAGAGCAACTAAAACAGAAAAAAGGAAGCATGTACTGACTGATCTCAACAGAACACTTGCACAAAGTGGCCCCGATGATGAACTCACAGACGAGGAATTCAACGAAGCCCTTAGAGGAAGAGGGAAGGATACAGAACCTGGTCCGGATAAGATTCGATACTCAGATATCAAGAAGCTATATAAAACAGAAGAAGATAGGACTGAGCTGCATACTATCTACCAAGAAAGCTTCGACAATGGCTGTGTTCCCGAAGAATGGACAGACAGCATCTTGAGACCTATTTCCAAAAGAGGGAAAGCCCACTACAAGCTAAATGCATGCCGCATCCTCACAATGCAGAACACCGTTGGGAAGCTCATGGAAGGAACTGTTGCCAGGAAACTCTCCAGAGACCTCGAGGACAGGGATATACTCCCTGAAAATCGGGGGGGGGGGGGGGGGGGGGGGGGTGTCAGACCAGGAAAATGCTCATGCGAAAATGCAGCTGCATTTGCATATGACGTGTACAAAGGATTCCAGCGGAAAGAACAAGCAGTGGCTGTGGCAATCGATCTCGAGGATGCTTACTACAGAGTCCAGTTCAAGCTGCTGATGACCTGCTCATCCAATATGGAGTCAACCTAACACTGATCTGGTGGGTTGCAGGAGCACTCCTGGAAAGAACAGTGGTTACACAGCTTGGAAACTGCAAAGGCCTGGCAGATCTGAACCAAAATGGACCCATCAAGACTCTCACACTGGCAAATGACTGGCTGTCATACAAAACATCAAGGAACTCCCAGGAGGCAGCCGAAACATTGCAGCAACAACTGGATAATATACCCATATGATGTCACGACGCCCGGATCTCTCATCAGTTCAGACAAGGCAAAAACACTGTGGTGCACTCTTGACAACAGAGCAGCAGGTAAACCAATGCCAGCAGTTACATTTGATGGAGCTGTGGCTGAACGAACAAGTCATGTCAGATACCTTGGGAATGTTGAGAAGCTTGAGACACTACCTGCGGGCACAAAGCCAAGGAGGAGAGAGGCGTTGAAAGAGGAAGCGCTAGACGATCTTCCTTGAAAGGACGAGAGAGGACCATGGTCAATCAGACGAACATTGGAACTGTTTGAAAGGCAATGTTGGGGAAACGTCTGAGAGACGGGGTGGGTCGCATAATTATGGGCTTTTCCGAGCCCATAGATACCATCTTGAACTGAACTGATCTATTCAATTCACTCCCCCCCCCCCCCCCCCCCCCCCACTCACGACTTTGTCTAAACACCAAATAGATAACTAATTTCGGTTGCCGCTCCTCCTGATCACCCACTCTGTTATCTCGAACATTTCCCTTTGCTGTCACTTAGCAAAATCGCAAGGCTGGTGTAAGTGTCAAAACCCCTTTGGCCATTAGACATACCCGAGTCATTACTAAACCAAGCACGATGTCAGCGCCCCCCAGCCCTCGGCCAGGGTTGGGTACTAATAAGACTGGAAGCAGCATAGCGTCCAAGCACACCCCGGGTGAAAGAATTAATGACTCGATTCAAACGATTTGGGGTTTATTTGTGTAACCGAGTGCATTGTATGTGTTTCGGGCTATGACCCTTTAACCTATCTTTCCTGTCCCTTCTCCTTTTGGATTGGGTCGGAGCTTTATGGCCCGAATTATCTAAAGTGTTAAAACGTATGCGCTGGGCCCACCGCGTCCTTGCATAGTTCAGGAGCTGTGTGAGAGTCGAGGTGGACGTCCTGGGCTGTCCGTCCTAACGAGCCTTCTGGTTTCCGTGGACGTAAAGATTTATTGAACCGTGCTTCGGCATTGGTCACAACTTGTCCCTAATATGTCGACTGACATCTGAGGACGTTAAGCATCAACTCATCATCACACATACAATACACTCGGTTACATTTGTTCTGGCGTAAGCAACGTGGTCAGTTATAAAAGAATCGCCTGATATAATTTGAGTTGTCTGTCACAAACTGACAGCCATTTCCGCCTCAAGGAAAAACTTTCCGCTAGCATAACACGTTTTTTGTTTTGTTTCAAGTTGTTTTTAATGTGTTAGCTGACCGTTTTTCGAGACCTCTGGCGTAATCAGTTATGTCGTAAACCAGTAGTTGGAGTTTGCCACAACACTGTCAGCGTCCTCCAGTAGGTTTGGGTACCAGTACGACTGTGGCAGCAACATAGAATCCAAGCACGCACCTAAACATGAGGAGCGTCCGCCCCCTGGTTAAAAAAAGAAAAGAGACGAAGAAAAAGAAAAAAAGAAAAAAAGAAAAAGAAAGGGTGGGGGGTGGGGGGGGGGGGGGGCGTCTTCTTCAAACGATTTTGGTTTAATTTGTACTGGCGTAAACAACGTGGGAAACAAGAAACGCGTGGACCCGGTTTAATGAACACGGTTATAAACTCTGCAATCGAAAAACCCTCCAACCCTCTACGCGGTTATAGTTCTGTGCACGATTTTTTCACGTTTAAGCAGCCTAAACACCGTATAAAAATGGAGGCTCTGATGCTGGCGTTACCGACAACGGCTACTGCTGAGGAGAAAATAAACACTTGAACAGACCGACGCCGTCCGCCGTACCGCTGGAGACCACAACTTATTCCGGAAAATTAGGACTGACGTATCAAGACCCATCATGATCAACACAAATAGCAAAGAGGGGACAGGAAAATCTCGAATCGGAAGTGTTCACTGGGTCACTGACATCTACTTACAATTGAAGCGAACTTTGAACCTAAACTTCTGTCACGCGGTGTCCAATCATTTCGAGTTATAGACATCACGCGCGATGCATTGTTGGTAAACAAGGGTCGTTCCCAATCTAAAAATCAACAAACTAATAGCTGTCAACAAACCCAGTGTCAGTCATGTCAACAAACCCTGTGTCTGTCATGTTAACAAACCCTGTCTCTGTCATGCAACAAACCCTGTGTCCTCTCAACAAACCCAGTGTCTGTCATGTCAACAAACCCGGTGTCTGTCATGTTAACAAACCCTGTCTCTGTCATGCAACAAACCCTCTGTCCTCTCAACAAACCCAGTGCCTGTCGTGTCTGTCGTGTCAACAAACCCTGTGTCTGTCATGACAACCCAGTGTCTGTCATGTCAACAAACCCAGCTCACAACGTACAGCTCTAACATACAGTTAATCATATGACAATGTCAGCGTGATCCTCTGTTATGAACCAACACTTCATGGTTGACACCAAAGTAGGAAAGAGAAAGAAGCTGAGTGAAATGGAAAGACGGACCTTAAAACGGCTGAATTTTGACAGCAGGAAAAGCATGCAACAATGTATTCAGACAAACCCATGGCAAAGATATATTCTGATATATTCTGATAGCTCTGTATTCTCATTAGGGGAGAGAGTGGGGGACCTTAATTTCTGAGCCCATGGTAATTGCTAACTGCTAACTGTTTTACACTGCCCAGAGAACCACGCGGCGGTTAGTTCGATAGTTTAAAGTACCTGGCCTTTAACGTCCTGTGGATCACGAAGCACCGCCTGTGGTACCACCGCCAGTGAAAAGCCGACAAACTATTAATAGTCAGCGCGGCGAATTCACACTTGTAAGGCTGTGGGAGTGAGAAGCGATTGGTCGGTTTTTGTTGTTGCTTGTTCAACTGTTTGTTAAAGAACACTGTAATAATAATAGTAATAACAACAGACACCTAGTTTGCGAATTGTGTTAGCAAATTTGATGTCAGAACCCTCCAGATTTATGGACTGTGGAACAGAGTCAGAGTTGAGAACCGTCTTTGTAGAAATAAGAATCATTTCCGTTTGATCATTGTTTAACTGCAGTTGGTTATTTGTCAGCCATTGTTTTACATCAGAGCTACAAGACTGAGTTGAATGAATAATTTCAGGAAGTTGAGTAATGTTGCCAGATTTGTACAGCTGGTCGTCACAGGAGAAACTATGATGTGAAAGAGAGTGATAGGACACTATTTCAGAAATAGGATGGGTGTAGAGGACAAAGAGAATAGGACCAAGCACTGACCCCTGGGGGACACCGACGTTAAAGGCCGCAGGAGCGGAGGAAGCACCATTGACAGATACAACCTGAGTTCGATCAGAGAGGTATGACTGAAACCAAAACAAAACAGTGCCAGAAATGCCAAAATTATGATGGAGTCTGGAGAGTAGAATGGAGTGGTCGATAGTGTCAAAAGCGGCGGATAGGTCAGTAGAGATAGCAGAAAAATGTGGCTGACATCAAGAGCTGCGAGGAGATCGTTTACAATTTAAAAAGGGCAGTTTCGGTGCTATGGCCTAAGCGATAGGCAGACTGAAGGGGGTAAAGGAGATTGTTGCTTTCACGATGTAGGGATAGTTGAAGAAGGACAATCTTTTCAGTGATCTTGGAAAGGAAGGGCAGGTTGGAGACAGGCCTATAGTTCCTTAAACTTTCAGTGTCAAGAGAGGATTTTTTTTCAACGGCCTGACAACGGCGGATCTGTACACAGAAAGAAAGCTGCCTGTCAAAAGCGTCATTAATAACTGAAGTAAAAGACGGGAGAAGGTCATCAATGAGTTCAGCCAATAACGACGACGGAAGAGGCTCCAGTTCGCATGATTTGGTGGCGTTCTTGTACATCACTTCGCGTACTATTGATTCTGACACTGGGTGGAAGGCAGTCAGGGGGGATCCGTCAAAAACTATGTGAGTGACGGGAGGTAGAGGCATGGTCTGGAAATTGAGATTGTCACGGATGGCAGAGATTGTATTCACAAAGAAGTCACAGAACCAAGTTAATGTAGACACTAACAGACACATTGGGATTGTCACCGAGGCAGAGATTGTATTCACAAAGAAGTCACAGAACCAAGTTAATGTAGACACTAACAGACACGAGCGCACCCTGAAACAACCCTCGCCAATGTAAACAACCCACCCACACTGCCTTACCCACCCACCCTCACACCCATACCCACACACACACGCACCCACAAGTCCTGCATGTTAGGAAGTGCACACACACACACACACACACACACACACACACACACACACACACACACACACACACACACACACACACACACGTTAATCTAGTGGGTTCAAGCCACACGGAGCCACGGTCTTGAGTTTCTGGATCCAAAAGGCCTCTGTCCGCAGTCTATCATCGCGTTTGTCAGAATGTACCTTCTCCACCACGACACGCTTCATGTTGTGGATGCTGTGGTCTGTTTGGTTGAAGTGTTTGGTGACTAGGGTGCCTGTGTTTTTGTTGATGTTTGAATAGTGCTGGTAGAATCTAGTCTTGACTCGACGTGGTCTTCGCCCCAACAAGCGGAGAAACATCTTCGACGGTCCCTCCTCTCAGGAGATGGAGATACAGCAGACGACCGGTGATGCGACACCAGCGAAGGCCAGTGGTAAGGAGTAGCAGACGACAGACCTGTGTAGTCGGCGTGTTTGTAAACACAGTATCACGTGACACTCCTGACCAATGGCTAGCACTCAAAGGGCGCGTGTTGCTGTCAGTGCTGTGTTGTGTTAATCGGTTGTGCGATACTTGTGTATGGACTGCACCTTCTTGTGGACTGTACCTTCTTTGAATTCCCCGGGCACGAGAGAGCGGAGTTCTCACCAATATAGTATGAAACTGTATGTTTGCATGTTGCATTTGTTTTTGTTTGCCTCTTTGTGTGAATGTTGTGCGTTTGTACTGCCCTCTTCAGCCTCTTTTCTCTCTTCTTCCCCCTTCGCTCTCGCTCATCTCTGGTGGTCGGCCCACGTGGTCCCACCCGGTGTGTCGTTACTATTGCTTACCTCTGTACCTGTCAGTTCACGATGTACACTACTGAAACTGCATTTGGCACTCTCACTACTTGTTGTTGCTTGTACTTTTTCCAGTTTGACAAGTCATTGTCGGCTGACATGCATTGGATGTTTGGTCCATTCTCTGCCCTTGTCGGTCATGGTCATTACCCCCTTCCCACACCCTCCTTCAACTGACTGTCACCCAGGTATTATTGTCAACAGTAAATTTTGTCATGGGCGATTGTGAGGAGCTAAAGATTGTTACTTTTAACACAAATGGCTTGGGGGAATTTAAAAAGAGGAAAGATGTTTTTGACTTTCTCCGCAAACAAAGTGGAAATATTTTCTTGCTACAAGAAACACACTGGAAAACAGGGGCAGAGAATGTGATCAGATCACAGTGGGGTTTTGAATGTATTGCTGCTGGGCCAGACTGTGCAAGTAAAGGAGTAGCGGTTCTCTTTAAAACAATTTTGAGAATAAAATACATAATATTTTGAAGGATGATGAAGGGCGTTATATTTTGATTGATATTGAAATGTTGAATAAGCGTTTGACACTTGCAAATTTATATGCACCTAGTAGTGGAGACCATCCTGAGTTTTTTGATAAAGTGATAAATGAAGTTGTGTCCATGGATAATGAACTAATTGTCATTGGGGGTGATTGGAATGTAGCATTAAACCCCAAAATTGATAGTAATCAGCCATCCAGTGTGTATCGTGCTAGAAGTAGGAAAAAAATAATTGATTTTATGAACAGTTATGACTTGGTTGATGTATACAGAACTTTACATAAGGACACTAGAAAGTATAGTTGGAGACGCTTTAACAGTACACAAAGAAGTAGGCTAGACTACCTTCTTGTGTCTGAGGTGCTTGGTCTGGATATTACTAGTGCTGATATTATGCCTGGATATTTTTCTGATCATTCACTTGTTTGTATTGGTTTTAAAACTGGTATTGTTAAAAGGCACCGCCCCCTGTGGAAATTTAACAATTCACTTCTTCGAGACATGACATTTGTAAACCTGGTAAAACAGGTGATTTTGGATTTGAAGAAACAATATGCTGTTCCTGTGTATGATAGAAATAATATACATAAAATAGATGAGGAAGAGTTGGTTTTGACAATTAATGATCAGTTGTTTTTTGAAATGATCCTGCTAAAGATTAGAGGTAGTTGTATCTCTTATGCTTCCTTTAAAAAGAAGGAAGAGACAAGGTTAGAAAATGAAATTATGTCCATCATTAAACATCTGGAAGATAATCTTAATGAAAACAATGTACACCTGTTGGAAGAAAAAAGGCAGGAGTTGATAGAACTAAGAAAGAAGAAAGTAGATGGCATGATAGTGAGATCACGTGCAAAATGGATATATGAAGGTGAACAGAATTCAAAATATTTTTGTAATCTTGAAAAAAGACATTTTGTACAGAAGGCAATGTGTTTTATCCAAAAAGATGATGGTGACATTATTCATGACAGTAATTTAATTACCCAGGAAGTTAAGACCTTTTATGAGAATTTGTATGCATCACGTGAGAATAACATTGTACATTGTAATATTGATAATATAAATACTCCAACCTTATCACAAGAGGAGAGTGACAGTCTGGAAGGGCCTATTACTTTACAAGAAGCATTGTCATCTATTAAGCAAATGAAAAATGACAAAAGTCCTGGTTCCGATGGCTTTACAGCCGAGTTTTTTAAATTCTTTTTCACAGACTTGGGTACATTTATGGTTCGCTCTATTAACTATGGGTTCTACAGTGGCCAAATGTCGGTCACGCAGAGACAAGGGGTTATTGTTTGTATACCCAAGGAAGGAAAAGATAAACAATTTTTGAAAAACTGGAGACCCATCACTCTGCTGAATACTGTGTACAAAATTGCATCTTCATGTATTGCTGCTAGACTTAAGACTGTTCTGCCAAAGTTAATTGGTGATGATCAGAAGGGTTTTTTGAAAGGCAGATATATAGGGGAAAATATTAGGTTATTGTATGATACATTGTTGTATGCTAAGCAACATCAGATACCTGGTCTTCTCCTAATGGTGGACTTTGAGAAGGCCTTTGACAGTGTAGCCTGGTCATTTATTGAAAAATCTTTGTGTAAGTTCAAGTTTGGAAAAGATATTACACGATGGATTTTGACATTTTACACCAACATTAATTCATGTGTGCATGTGAATGGACAATATTCTCAATGGTTTGACGTGAAAAGAGGTACAAGACAGGGTGATCCGCTGTCTCCTTATCTATTTCTTATTTGTGCAGAACTGTTAGCCTCAATGATACGTCAGAATGAAAACATACATGGTATAAACATCCTAGATGAAGAGATATTGTTGTCACAATTTGCAGATGATACAACCTTTTTCCTGGATGGTACAAGAGAATCATTTTGCTCATGTATGTGTGTCTTACAGCAGTTTGCTTCAATGTCTGGTCTAAACATTAATGTGGATAAAACTAAGGCTGTATGGATAGGATCACGAAGAAACTCAAAATTGAGATTTATGCCAGAAATTAACCTTGACTGGAACCCTGTAACATTCACGGTTCTAGGTGTTGTATTTTCCACAGATGTACTTGAAATAGTTACAATCAATTTTGAAAACAAGCTCAATGAAATGAAGAAAGTGCTAAATGCCTGGTCTAGAAGAAATCTTACCCCCTTTGGGAGAATAACAGTAATAAAATCCTTAGTTATTTCCAAAATAACCCATCTCCTGATGAACCTCCCAGATCCTGAAGAGAGTTTTTTAAAGGAATTGAATAAGCTTTTGTATAATTTTCTTTGGAATGGTAAAAATGATAAAATAAGAAGATCTGGTGTGTGTCAAGCATATGAAGTTGGTGGTTTGAAAATGGTTGATATAAAATCATTTCTGTCTGCATTGAAAATCAGTTGGCTTAAACGTATTCTACATGATGATGGAAAACTTTCAAAAATCCTACAAGCAATGTGTCCACTGATTCAGAATGTAAAACAACGAGGTGGTGAATTTGCCAACATAATCATGCAAAGAGTTAAAAACCCTTTTTGGTTTGATGTATTCAAACACTACAAAAAGATATCTGCCAAATGCACACCTGTAACTTTTGATGATTTTGTGTCAGAATGTCTACATTATAATGTTAATATATGCAGAGGAAAAAGGGTTGTATGTATTAGAAACTGGATGGACTGTGGCATTGTTTCCCTGGGACATCTTGTTGGTCCACATGGATACCTATCATATAATGAATTCAAGGCAAAATTTCCCAATGTTAGGACTGATTTTTTGTTGTATGAAGGGATACTGACTGCAGTCAAATGTTATCAAAGAAGATTGGGTTTGGCTGTAAAAGAGAATTTTGTTATTGGTGATGCATTTGTGTGGAGATTTTTGTATAAATCTAGTGTTAAAGATATTTATTCATGCCTTGTAAGGACTAGTGAGACACCAAAGTGCATAGAAAAATGGAGCAAAGTCCTTGCTGTTGAAACTGATACTAAGGCAGTCTTCGATAAAATTTTCAGGACTACACGTGAGAAATGTCTCATATGGTTCCAGTACAAATTGTTATATAATTTGCTACCCACTGGCCGCTTCTTATTCCAGCGACAGCTTGTAGATTCACCTGTCTGTGTCTTCTGCAAAGATGCTGAAGAAACTTTGTTACACATGTTTTGGGATTGCCCAGAAATCCAGAACTACTGGTTTGATGTACAGGGATGGCTTCATACCAGCTTCACACATTGTACTGATATAATTTTTTCAAAAGAGCTTGTTATTCTTGGCAGTAAAGCGAATGTGGTCACTGACAGAATACTGGATTTGTGTATCCTTATAGCTAAATACAACATTTTTATTGCAAAGCTGCATGGTACCATCCCACACCTAAATGTTTTTACTCGTTTTTTGAAGAATAGAGCTGTTCTGGAGAAATATTATTACACGTTAAATGGCAGATCAAACAAATTTCATGCTGAATGGATGCTGTACAGCTCACTCTTTTCATGAGTAGCTCACTTCTTTCAGGAGTCTTTTGTTTTTACTCAGCCTTGCTATTTAGTATAAGTATTGCTAATTATGTACTAAGACTTTTGATAATACTTATTGACACACTTGCCAGATAGCATATAATTATATACATATGTGTACATCTCTCTCTCTCTCTCTCTCTCTCTCTCTCTCTCTCTCTCTCTCTCTCTCTCTCTCTCTCTCTCTCTCTCTCTCTATTACGCCTCTGTCATTCCCCCTCTCTCTTCCCATCTTCCTCACCAGAATGTAAGATGAATTAAGGTATGAAGTTTTTGTTGCTGCTGGTTTTGTGTTCTTGTGTGTGTGTGTGTGTGTGTGTGTGTGTGTGTGTGTGTGTGTGTGTGTGTGTGTGTGTGTTTTGTCTTTGTCTTCTGTTTGGTGTCTGTTCTAGTCTCTTGTAGCCTTACATGTTATACAATGCTTGTTATCTTGATACTACTGAGATTAGCTACTTATATACTTAATAGTCATTGTAGGGCATATATACATGTATGTATTATATAATATATATTTATTTTGCCATTGTTACTTGTATGCTTAATGGGATGGAGATTAAATATTTAACAAACAAAAAAAAAAAGCAAAAATGTGTATAAGTATGTACAAAAAAAACTAACGCCTTCCTTCCTTTGTCCATGATATTTGAAAATCAGCTCAGGTTCTGAAATGTTTAATAATTGTTATAATTATAATAATAATAATTATAGTGCAGAATGTACATGTGAGGAACAAAAATCATACAAAGACGTGTGAATGCATGAGCGAGAGAAATACTGTAACGATGGATGAATGTTTCTGAATAAAAGCCCCACAATGATGTGCTTGGCAAAAAAAAAAAAAAAAAAGAAAAAATCTAGTCTTGAATGTATTCTTTGTTTCTCCTACGTATTGTGATTGTTGGCAGGTGTCGCAGTAGAGAAAGTACACAATGTTAGAACTTTGACATGTAAGTCTGTGGCGGATTTGAAATGATTCCTTGGTGGTGGAGCTGTTGAAGGTTGATGTTTCCACCAAGTGGCTGGTGCATATGATACATGGACGCTTGTCGCACCTGAAGCTCTGATTGGACGGGTGGTGCGTGACGATGAAGGGCGTCCTGTTGGTGCTCTGATTGGACGGGTGGTGCGTGACGATGAAGGGCGTCCTGTTGGTGCTCTGATTGGACGGGTGGTGCGTGACGATGAAGGGCGTCCTGTTGGTGCTCTGATTGGACGGGTGGTGCGTGACGATGAAGGGCGTCCTGTTGGTGCTCTGATTGGACGGGTGGTGCGTGACGATGAAGGGCGTCCTGTTGGTGCTCTGCTTGGGCTTGTGCTGCAGCGTCTCGGAGCGGGGTGTGTTGCTCGCTCTAGCGCCAGCTTCTTGGACGTTCTTCGGGTGATGGCCCCGAAGCAGGAACCGCCCCTCCGTCTTGTCACAGCGGGCGTTGAACACTTCCGTGTCGGCGCAGAGCCGTCGTAGCCTCAAGAACTGGCTCTAGGGGATGTTCTTGATGACACGGTGGGGGTGACAGGAGCTGTTGGGGAGGTAGGCGTGGGAATCTGTGGGTTTTTGTTTTGGATGTCTGTTTTGAGGAAGCCGTCTTTCAAGCTGATCAGGATATCCAGGAAGGGCAGTTGATCGGCGGGGGAGGCGATGGTGAACTTGATGGTGGGGTGAAAAGATGGTGTCCCCGTCCACGTGAGGAAAATGTCGTCGATGAAACGTTTCCTGTGTCCTGGCTGACGGGGACCGGGCTGCTGGCCAGCTGGGCTTCCAGCCAGCCCATGAAGAGGTTGGGGGCTGATGGAGCCATGGTGTCCCCATGGCAGTGCTGAAGATCTGCTGCAAGTTGTCGTCTTCAAAGCTGAAGACGTTACTGGAGACAACATGGTTGGCAATATCCTCTACTCGCTCTGTCGGTGGGATGTTAGTCTGGGGCATGCTGTTGAGATGGAACCGGAGTACCGTGAGGAGGTCCTGGTGGGGTATGTTGGTGTGAGGAGGTTGTGGTGGGGTATGTTGGTGTAGAGTCCGATGACGTCTATGGTAACAAGCCTCACCCCGTCCCCGAATGGTCCGTAGTCGTGGTTCCATTGCTGGAGCTTACTTAGCATGTAGGTGGTGTCTTCGATGTAGGTGGACAGGCTGGCGACGTGGTCCTGTAGCCAGTGGTCCACGAGCTTGGACAGACTGTCGGTGGGTCCGTTTACACATGACACGATGGGTCGCCCTGGTGGGTTCGTCAACGTCTTCTGGATCTTGGGCAGCAGATGGAATTGATGGCACTTCACGTTGTTGGGTTCTACAAGTGCCCAGCGGCAGGTGATGTCGTCGATGCGTCCGTCGATATGGAGCCTATTGACCAGCTCCTTGGAGGTCTTGGCGATCTGTACTGTAGGGTCTTTCTTCAGGTTATTGTAGTGCCGTTCGTTTTGGAGTTGTCTGCTGGCTTCGGACACGTAGTTCGCCGCGTCCTGAGCCACCACAGCCCCTCCCTTCTCCACATGATGGTAACTGTGACAAAATGATTAATAACCAAGCACAAAAATGTGTGCATAACGTGCACTTAAATCCAGTGTCTCACAGTGTCGCGGTGAGTATCAAAGACACAGCAGTATCAATTAAACGATGAATTCTCGCAGTGTCACAGTAAGTACACAAGACACGGCCAGTCAATTAACTAATGAACTCCCAGTATGTAATAGTATACAATACAGCGACAGTGAAAACTACAGATTACCAATATCATTCTTAAGTAAACAGGAAGAGTGAGATTATAGTTACAACAGTTCCACTTAAGCACACAAAGAGACGCACAGTGATACGGGTGGCACTTGGGACCATGCCGTAAGCTGGAGAAAGTCAGTCATAAACTGACCGGCTCCAGCCTCGTTACTCAACGCGTGTACGAAAGGGCTACAGCATGTCACTGTTACTCCCGTCCCTAATAAGCCTTATGGTTTCTGTGGACGTTAATCACCAGGTTTACTGACTTCACTGTTACTGACTAGTAGAGCGTATCTTCTTCTTTTTTTCTTTTTTGGTCATCATTACAATATTCCTCTCGCTCACTTTTCACGTGTAGGGGAGCGGGGTGGGGAGTTGAGGGAAGCAGGTTGGAAGCATGAATGAAGAGCCGCAAGTCAGAGGTTGCTATAACATAACTTTTATTTGTACACCAACCAAGAAACAGTGTCTGTGTTGGAAAAGACACAAGCAAACAAAACATTTAGAACATGAAAGCAAATGTAAAGTCTAAACAACAGCAATTATCTAATAAATACAGTAACCATGTAGTTTACCTGTAGGTTACTATAATATATGATGGTAACTGTGACAAAATGATTAATTATCAAGCACATGACTTGCGTGCATGACTTGCACTTAAAACCCATATCTCACAGTGTCGCGGTGAGTATACACGAGACGGCCAGTCAATTAATTGATGACCTCCCAGTATATAATAGTATACAATAAAGTAACAGTGTAAAATACGGAATACCAAGATCATTCTCAACTAAACAGGAAAAGTGAGATAACTGTTACAGCACTGTCACACTTAAGCACACAACGAGACGGACAGTGACACGGGTGGCACTTGGGACCACTGTTACTGACTCGCAGAGCATATCTGTGAACAATGTCAAGCGTCTTACTGAAGCGGGTAGCGCATCAAGAATCTAAACTGTTGATCTGGCTGCGCCTGTCTGCTCGGTTAGTGAACAGAGAAAAAGACCTAATTGCCACCACTGACGCGCATCGCCGGCCTGTTCGGGTACACGCACAAAGACCCGGAAAGGGTTTACAAGCTAAGCAGAGTGAAAGTCTGCGCGCCCAAGACTCGGCCATACAAAAGCCGGATCAAAACAGAAATAACATGTCTCACAGTTTATACAATCACCCCTATGCACTGAAACCATATTCAACTAGTAAAATGAACATTCCGCAAACAAACAACCTGCCTCTGCAGGGACACTGGGGGAAAAGGGACGCTGCCGGCCAGCGCACAAGTTTTAACACCTTACATAATTGGGTCCATAAAACTCCTACCCAATCAAAAAGGAAAAGAAACCGGAAAGAAAAGGTTAAAAGGTCATGGCCCGACACATGTATACAATACACTCGGTTACATCCCCCCCCCCCCCACTCAATCATAACCAGCGTCCTCGCTAGTTAATCACATAGCAATAAACAAAACTAAAGGGTGCAGGGCAACTAAGAGTTCACTTAACAAACCATCAAAAAGTGGTACCCAATACATCCACGCACAAAACTGTACCCCTTTTGCCAACAAGTAGTAAAGGCCTGGCTAACTAAATAAAACGTCCTCAAAGACCAAAAAATGACTGCATTGCAGTAAAACGTCAAAATGATTGCTGCATTTAAGCCCAGTAAACAAGACAGACCCAGAACACATTGCTTGAAACAGAACAAAAGGATAAAACAGAAGATTCCTTTGCGTTAATGATGGAAACTCCAAAAAACCATCTGTTCTTATTGCATTTCAAAAACATACTGCCATCTGGGACAAATAAAGGAGGACGTTTCACAAATGGCTGTACAAGACTTCAAAACATGTTCGAAAATAATAAAACATCAACACAGCGCACATTGCAACAATCGAATACTACATATTGCATGTCATTTACCACATGAACGGCACACAAGGGATGTCTGCCATCTCAAACCATGATTTCAATACCAAGCCTTATGTGAAGGCCCCGCGGTACGATAAAACGTTTCGCTAAAGAAATACACACACGAGAATACAGGGCCTTATACAAAGGTTAACACGTATACTCGTTATAAACATAACTCTCACTCACAGATAACACAATGCTCAGTGACCCTGATGTGGACTCTGTCCAGTTATTACTCAAATGAACATATATAATGCTATTAAGTAATACCAGATTAGCGGTCAAGCCATCAAAGTTCGATCATGATGTAACAAATATCCACAGTACTACAACGCAACATTACGGTCGCCACATTGCTCTTCGAAGCAGGTTGGCAGCATTGGGGTTTATCCCTTTGTTCACACGGATTTCAAGGGGGCGGCTGGCAAGCAGATGACTGGAAGTGGTGTGGAGCGCTGGTGCATGGCCCATCGTGCACCGCTCACAGCTGCTGATGTAGTCCCTGGTTTCTATGTACATCGTGAGCCAGTAGACACGAGGCCTCAGCAACTCCATGGTTCGCTCATAACCTTGGTGGCCCATATCGTCATGGAGCGACGCCAGGACATCAGGCCGAAGTGAGCTGGGAAGAACCAGCTGCTCGAGAGTACCCCGCCGCTGGTCAGTCTGCCTACGATGGAGAACCCGTTCTTTAGGAACAGTCGAGGGTACTGCTACGCCAATGCTCGCATGGAGCGTTCCTTGGTGTCGAAGAGCTTGGCTGACCAGGTTGAGAGCACCGGGCCAAGGACTGGATCCCGTTGCTGTAGCTGCTGCAAGTCAGCCAGAGACAGTCTGGGGAGTACCTCAGTTGCAGCCTCGGGAACAGCCGTTTCATCAGGTTCCTCCTCCTTGTCCAGGGGCAGCACAGGAGCCATGATGGTGTCGCCAAGGACACCAGCAGTGGGGGTGGGGTCGACGGCCAGCTGCTCGCACTGGAGATCACTGACAGTGGCTACCTCTGGTGGCACCACTGTCAGGAGGGGTTCAGGAGAGGGTTCGAGGGGAAAGCGGGAAAGGGCATCAGCAGGGTTGATCTTTCCAGGTCTGTACTGGATGTCAAAATCGAACTGTGGGAGCTGTGAGGCCCATCTTTGCTCCAACGGGCCTAATTTCGCGGAGCGAAAGTAGGTCAGAGGATTGTTGTTGGTGATGACCTTGAACTTCCCTCCCAACAGGTAATGCCGGAATGTGTCCGTTATTGCCCATTTCATGGCGAGAAACTCTAGCTTCATGCTGCTGTAGAGTGAACTCTTTTTTCTCACTGGGCCGGAGGCGCCGGCTGGCAAAGGCAAGCACTCTTGACTTCCCATCCTGTTCCTGGGACAGGATTGCGCTGAGCCCGTCATTGCTGGCATCCGTCTCCAAAATGAAGGGCTTGGTGTAGTCAGCGTAGCCAAGTACAGGAGCTGTTGTCATAGCCCCCTTCAAGGAGTCGAAGGCCTCTTGGTGCTTGGGGCCCCAAAGCCTGGATATATCATCTGCCTTCTTCTTGGAGCGCTTGGCCCCGTCGCCCGCAGGTCAAGGAGCGGCCCGGCAATCCTGGCAAACCCGCTGATGAACCGCCGGTAATAACTGGCAAAGACAAGAAAGCTGCGCAGCTCTGTTGTCGTTGTTGGTGTTGGCCAGTTCTGCACACACTCCACCTTGCCAGACTCGCAGCTCACTCCATCAGCCGAGATCGTGTGGCCAAGATAGGAGACTTCACGCTCCAGGAACTGGGACTTGCTGGCTTTCAGTTTCAGACCTGTTTCTGTCACCCGCTGCAGGAGTCGTTCCAGATGCTCTATGTGTTCGTCGAACGTCTTGGAGTAGACAAGGAGGTCGTCGAGGTAGACGAGCAGAAACTGAAAGGCAAAGTCTGACATGGTTGCCTGCATCAGACGCTGGAAGGTGGCAGGGGCTGACGCCAGGCCCATCGGCATCCTTGTGTATTCATAAAAGCCGAAGGGTGTCTGAACGCTGTCTTGTGCTGGTCCTGGGGATTCATGGAGATCTGGTGGTACCCACTGGCGAGGTCCAAGTGCATCCAGGGACTCCTGGATCCTGGGGAGTGGGTAGGCATCTCCAACAGTCTTCAAGTTCAGTCGCCTGTAGTCAACACAGAGCCAAAGACTGAGTCCCTCTTCCTCACCAGGACTACCGGAGCTGCGTAGGGACTGTGGCTCTTCACAATGACTCTCTAGGCCAGGAGTCCCTTGAGGTGTTCCTTCACCTCCTGGAGCTGGTTTGGCGGTATGCTCCGGTAGGGCTGCGCGACTGGGGCATCATCGCTGGTGGGGATGCGGTGTTGCACTGCCTCAGTATACCCAAGATCGAGGTCATCCTGGGTAAAACCGTGGGCATACTGATTAAGCAAGGCATGCAGCCGGGCCCGCTCGACGTCAGTGCCGTCAAATGCAAGGCAGGGAACAGCATCGGAGGGTGCAGACTCTGCGATGGAGGGTTCCATGGAGACTGTCATCTCGTTGCAGGTCGTCATAATCTACACACCCTCGTCGCTTTCAATGCCGTCAACTGCATGTAATACTGCCACAGGCGTGCGTCTGGCAAGGATGTAGTCCTCTGCCGACATGCACAGGTTAGCGACGCACACACACACACCTCTGTGTTGTATCGCCACTCACAAGGGTGGGAATGAGGAGTAGCCCTGGGGGGGCAAGGGTGAGACCAACAGGGGTCTTGATGGCCGCTGCACTCCTGTGATGCGGAGGGTGACGAGGGAATGGGCTGGGATGAGTCTGGCCTGCTACTCGAGCCACACCCCTGACGGAGGCGCGTTCAAGGCGAATTTCACGGACGGCTGGCTGCAAGACAGGGGGGACAATATCTAAGTTATTCAACAAACTACTCAACCTACCTAACACATTCATCCCCACCAGTGCTGGCACATCACTCTTCTTCTTCCTGGTGGAGGGGTCACTAGAATCCTTAACAACTAACACTGGTACACCCTCACACTTCTGTCCTAAAATTTCTAAATCTACTATGACTACCCCACTATACGGAATTTCCAGCCCGTTTGCTGCCTTCAAGGTCACTTGAGTCATGGGAAGGGGTCAGAGTTCTGCATGTTTTCCGCCTCCCACCTCTCAGTCACAGTGGTAACCTCACTCCCTGTATCAATCAGTCCCCTCACTTTCCTACCGTTCATCACAATGTCTACTGTGGGGCATCGTCCAATCATGCCCACAGGATTCATGTCCCCCGTTGTCTGGCTCCTGACAACGGGGACCTCTAGTTTCCCTGGTGGGATGGAAACTGGTCCAGCGCTGTGCCGTGGAGCGTAGAACCGTGGCTGGGGACGGCTGGGTTTGAAGGAGGCTCGAGGGCCCTGCTGCCGTTGGGTGTACTGGCTTCTCTCAACGCAGTCCCGCTGGAAGTGGCCAGGCTGCTCGCACCAGTGGCATATTTTAGGCCGTGGTGCCCAGGTCGACTGGTGTCGCAGCTCAGCCTGCAGCTCTACTGTCTTCGCCGTCAGAGCCGCTACTAGGGCCCGCAGCTCCTCCACTTCCTTGTTGTGCTGGGGTTGAGCCACCAGGACCTGCTCTGCTCGCACCTCCACATCAGCATCCTCGCGCATCCAGCGCTGAGCCTCGGCCCGTGCCTGATGGAAGGTGACGTCGTCAATGCTCCCTGGCGTAGCGACGAATGTCACGACTGAGGGATGGGGGGTGCAGCCCGTCGATGGAACGGTCGCAGAGCACAGCGGGGTTGACGGCGTCCTCCTGCACTGCGTTCAGCTTGGTGGTCAGCATCAGCAGGTGCTGCGCGTACCCCTCTACACTCTCCCCCATCCCCTGCCGCCGGCGGTGGAACGAATTGAGCAGAGCAGAGAGGTGGTCGCCGAAAGTGTCTGCGAGGACTGCGAAAACTTGGGCCGCTGTGTCTGTCTCCCCTGCTGTGCTTGTGAGGACGTCCCTCCGGGCAGATCCCTCCAATGCCTGGCTGATCCATTCTACAGCTGTGCCGTCCTCCATCCCATAGTTGCGGAGGATGCGCTCTTCCTCCTGGATGAACTCATCCACGTCACAGCCATCCGCCTCTCCAGTGAAGCGTGGTAGCTTTGGTGGCTGGATGGCTCGCCACGGTGGTTGTTCTGCCATGTTGTTGGTGGTCGGGTCCGCTTGAACGGCCTCCAGACAGCTCCTCTACACTGTCTCCTGGTCGGTTGTGACTCTTCTACTTCCAGTCCTGCTCACAAGCGCCAGGTTTTGTAGGGGAGCGGTGTGGGGAGTAGAGGGAAGCAGGTTGGAAGCATGGATGAAGAGTCACAAGTCAGAGGTTGCTATAATATAGCTTTTTATTTGCACACCAACCAGGAAACAGTGTAGGCTCTCCCCTGAGATGAACACCGGCCACAACAGCAAACAAACAACCTGCCTCTGGAGGGACACTGGGGGGAAAGGGACGCTGCAGTAAGTAAACATGGTGCTTAACGTCCACAGAAACCATAAGGCTTATTAGGGACGGGGAGAAGGGGGGAAGGGGGTATGGAGGTGGGGGTAGAGGGACATTGTATACCTATCGCTACACTCTCACCACCAGAATGATTCCTGCATTAAAATGGGCAGCGATGAGAGCCATTTTAATGTTTCAGTAGGAAGTGATGGACAAAGTCACAAGACAATGTCAACAAACCACAGCCTTTTAGGGACGCTGCCGGCCAGCGCACAACTTTTAACACCTTATATAATTGGGGCCATAAAACTCCCACCCAATCAAAAAGGATAAAAGACAGGAAAGAAATGTTAAAAGGCCCGAAACATGTATACAATACACTCGGTTACACACGCATTTTGTTTTTATTTTTTGAAAGGCAAATATACTTAATGAACCAAACAACACAATTATATATATATATATATGGAGCCTAGTGATATATATATTCGCAATCCAGTTTGATAATGTATTGCATATCTCATTCTATTCATCACCGTCCCCCGCATCCAACTGTGGCAGTCTGAGTGGGATGAGTTCCCGGAAAATAAACTACATCAGATATTCCCAGTGTTAAAAGACTGTATTGTTTGTCCTCGGACAAACAGAAAAGAAGAGACTGATGGCCCGATTGCACATTGTCCATTCTTTTATTACTCATTCCTTTTTATTGAAGGGTGAGAAACCGCCAGTGTGCATCGGATGTGATCAACATTTAACCATAGAACATATTTTACTTCCTTGTTCGGATTAAATTAAAATGAGCGAGAGCCACTTTACAGCTCAATCTGTTGTTGTTTCAGGATATTTCGCCTGAGAAGATTTTTTACTTTTTGAAAGAAATTAATATTTTTGGAAAAGTCTAAATTTGAGATCATTTTTATTTATGTTTGTATTATTCGCTTTTTAAGCATGGTTTTAAAACTGTATATAGACCCATTTTAAGACATAGACATTATTAAAAATTAAATATACAATATGACATGTGTATCGCCCTGAGATAACCGTACCGGTTGACGGCGTGTAACACCAACTTACTTACTTACTTACCACCGCTTCCACACACGCGCACGTGCAATACACACACGCACTCACGCACACACACATGCACGCACGCACACACACACGCACTCACGCACACACCCATGCACGCACGCTCACACACATGCGCGCACGCACACGCATGCACACATGTGCGCACGCACACGCACGCACACACGCACGCACGCACGCACGCACGCACGCACGCACGCACGCACGCACGCACGCACGCACGCACACACACACACACACACACACACACACATTCGGTACCCGTGAGTGGGTTGGAGCAGCTCTGAGTGGGCAGAAGTAAAAAGAAAGGTTTTAGGAGATTCAAGATTTAAGATTCAAAAATACTTTATTAACTCACTGGAGAAATTAAAGCGTGACTGAAAGGACTGTGTGTGTATATAGGTAAGAT